>JAWDJD010000003.1:192804245-193404245 GCA_035047305.1 Bradypodion pumilum | reverse complement strand
TAGGGAGGTTAGAGCAACATACCCCAAAGATGCTGATCATAGTATTGCTGGCTAAGTAACACATTAAGAGAGCCCACAAGAATGTACACTGTGACAAAGCACCTAACTACAATGCTATGGATGGCACAAAGTACTACTGAAGATGAGGGAGTACAATTCACTGGGCCTTCAGAGTGTCGCCTGTAAAACCTCTTTAAAAACAGGGACCAGCTTTCAGGGTTTCTCAATCTAAAAATAATATACAGGTAGTTGAATGAGTTTCCTGAAGGAAAAAGAGATTTATTTATAAAACAAATTAGCAGGAAAACATGCATGCATGGGCCCCCAAGAAAAAATGGGGACAAATATGTAGCACCTCAGCTTAACTTTTATAGACAGAGAAAAACAAGTTTTATTTTTACTTTATTGTTTTTATTCTTCAAATTTCTATTGCCGCCCAACTTGGCAACGATTCTGGGCGGCTAACAACAATTAAAAACAAACTGTGACATTCCATATCAGTCTCTCTGTAAATCTTCTACTGCAGGGGTTCACAACCTACGGCCCATGTGCCAGACCCAGACCCCGATTCCATTCTATCTGGCCTATGGCAATGACCCTGGAAGTGAAAGCAGGCACATTTATGACAGTAAATGCTGTACATGCACAAATGCACCCGCTGCAGTTTATGGATGCATTTACGGGGGGGGCACGTGTCCACCCCACTCAGCTATCTGAGGGGCCTGTAGTGCAAAAACCCTGAGAACCTCAGGTCTACTGATTATATACATTTCAAAGTACAACAGGTCCCATCTCATGCTGACCCGTGTTTAATTATTGCATTGCAGGCATACATGATATTCTTAAACAAAATAGTCATTGCACGTTGCTCAAATGACTGACTAGTTGACCCCAGTTGTTTTTTTAAATTTGTATTTGATTTTTTAAACAAATACAAATATAAAACAATACAAATATAAAACAGTACATATAAAATACAAAAATAAACATCCAGAAAAAGAAAGAAAAATACACTCCATCCTCTTTAGATTTAACAAACATAGCTGCTAACATTGCTAAATCATATACACTTTTATGTAATTCAATACTCTTCGTACTACAGCTGCATAAAAATAAAAACAACATAATACTTAATTCACACCCAGTGATTATTTACAATGCCCTGGAGAACTCAGAGTGACACATTTTATATCCAAAAACTTCTTTGTTCGGGTACAGGTCTGTTAGATTCAACATCCATAAGTAAGTGATCCACAAAGAGTTTCCAAATATTCCAAAATCTATTCACTCTCATAATGCCCTTTTTAAAATAAATTTCTCATATTAGTTTATCATTCAATGCTAAATTCCACATTTCTTTATACCACTCCTCCATCTGTATAAATGTATCATTTTTCCAATTTCTTGCGATACATTGTCTACCCGTTGTAAGCATTATTTCAAGTAATTCTTTCTCATCCCTATTTAAATTAATACAATCCACATTTGTTAACATGGTGATATCTGACTCCAGTTTGACTTTCCCCCCCATTATTTCACTTATCTCTTTTTCAATTCTTATCCAAAAATCCTTTATCACCTTGCAACCCCACCACATGTGTTCATAAGTTCCTATTGTATATTTACATCTCCAACATAACTTATCCTTTTCATTATCAATCTGATGTAATCTCACTGGTGTCAAATACCACTTCCATAACGTTTTATAATTATGCTCTTTAATTCTAACTGACATAGTTCTCATTATTCTCTTTTTCCATTTGTTTCTCCATGCATCCTTTTCTATCCTTATATTCAGATCCTGTTCCCACCTTTGTTTCAAATCCTCCTGTGGATCACCCTCCCTATTTATTAAACTATACAATTTTCTAACTAAACCCTAAATATTTCGATCACCATTTCTAATTTTTAACACCAATTCTTCAAATTCTGTCTTCTCTCTATCTACATCAAATTCTCTCATATATTTACCATGACCCCAGTTGTTGTTGTTGTTCAGTCGCACAGTTGATTCCGAACCTTTGTGACCCTATGGACCATTGTCCTCCAGGCGCCTCTGTCCTCCACCATCCCCCTCAGCCCTCCCAGTCCTGTGCCCATTGTGTCTACAATACCATCTAGCCATCTCATCTTTGGCCTCCCCCTTCTTCTTTTGCCCTCCACCTTTCCCAGCATCAAGGCCTTCTCAAGTGAATCCTCCCTTCTCATTTGATGTCCAAAGTACTTCATCTTCATCTTTACTATTTGACCTTCTAATGAGCAGTCAGGGTTGATTTCTTCTAGGATTGACTTATTTGTTCTCCTCGCTGTCCAGGGTACTCTCAAAACTCTCCTCCAACACCACATTTGAAAGGCATCTATTCTTCTGCGTTCAGCTTTCCTAATTGTCCAGTTCTTGCTCCCATACATTACCACCGGGAATACCATTGCTTTGACTATTTGAATTTTTGTTTGCAATGTGATGTCTCTGCTTTTCACTATATTCCCCAGGTTTCTCATAGCTTGTCTCCCAAGAATCAGTTGCCTTTCTATTTCATGGCTGCAATCCCCATCTGCAGTGATCTTAGATCCTAAGAAAGTAAAATCTGTCACTGTTTCTACTTTTCCCCCATCTATTTTCTAGGAACTGATGGGGCCTGTTGCTATTATCTTGGTTTTCTTGATGTTGAGTCTCAAGCCAGCTTTTGCACTCTTCTCCTTCAGCCCAATCAAGAGGTTCTTTAGGTCTTCCTCACTTTCTGCCATTAGGGTGGTATTGTCTGCATATCTCAGATAGTTGATGTTTCTCCCAGCAATTTTAATCCCATATTGTGATTTCTCCATCCCTGCATTGCGTATTATGTGCTCTGTGTATAAGTTGAATAAGCAGGGTGACAAAATGCATCCTTGTCTTACTCCTTTTCCTATTCCAAACCACTCCGTCATTCCATACTCTGTCCTAACTGTTGCTTCTTGATTCATGTATAGATTTCTCAGGAGGCATATGAGGTGCTCTGGTATTCCCATCTCTTTAACTACATGCCACATCTTGTTGTGGTCCACCCAGTCAAATGCCTTAGTGTAGTCAATAAAACAAAAGTAAATTTGTTTCTGGTATTCCTTTGTTTTCTCCATGATCCAACGTATGTTGGCAATGTGGTCTCTGGTCCCCCTGCCTCTTCTGAAACCAGCCTGCACCTCTGGTAATTCTCTCTCCACATGTTGCTGAAGTCTATCCTGTATTATCTTGAGCATCACCTTGCTGGCGTGTGGGATGAGTGCAATTGTTCGATAATTTGAACATTCTTTGGCATTGCCCTTTTTTGTGATTGGAATGTATACTGATCTTTTCCAATCCTATGGCCACTGTTTTGTTTTCCAAATCTGCTGGCATATCGAATGCAGTAATTTGACTCCATCATCTTTTAGGGCTTTGAAAAATTCAACTGCAATACCATCATCTCCACTAGCTTTGTTGTTTGCAGTGCTCTTTAGTGCCTTTATGACATCACTCTCCAGGATGTCTGGCTCAAGTTCAATTTTTTCAAGATTGTGATTATCAGGAGTGTTGAGGTCCTTTTTGTAGAGTTCCTCTGTGTACTCTTGCTGTTGCAGGGGTCAAGAGGATACAACTCTGTTTTAATTTATAGATTTCATAAAATGGCTCATATCCTTCTCACAAGAAGATATTTTAACCTAACTGGAAATTCAAAATTCTGAAAGAGAGGAAGTAGGGGAATAGTTTGTTCATTCTTTCATTGATTTATTGATCCATTCATTCATTCATTGCCCTTTTGTGCCCATCCTTTACCCAGCAATGGGACTCAATGGATAAATAATTAAAACACAGAGAAATTAAATCAAAATACTGACAGGATTTTAAAATTAATTAAACGTGGAATTATTAAAATGTTCGTACAAAACAAATCTTTAAAAGTATGAAAGTATTACATGCACATTAAAAATAGATTGATGCATCAAACTTAGAACAATTACCTATTTTAAAATTTGATATTAAATATTAAAAGGCTGTTGAAATAGAGATGTTTTCAGTTGTTGACAAAGAAGAAGACAAAAATAATAATAAGAGGCGACAGTGTAGTTCCATAACTTGAGGGAAGCCACTGAAAAGGTACCTGTAAAGGTGATGGGAATGACAAGATCCCCTCCCTCAAAATATAAAACCCAAGAGGATTTATATGGCAAGATAATGGTTTGGCAGATCCCCTGAACTCCAGCTATTTAGGCCTTTATCTATACCTATAAATCCAAGCGTTAACCGTTGTCATTTGACAAAGGATCCTGCACCCGGCCATACTATCCCTTACCGAGCATTCGTGCACTTGCCCGAACTGGGTACGGAGGTAACTGTTGGGTTGAAAAATGTGCCAGTGGGGCAGGAGACCCACGAACGCAAACAAAAAGAAAGGACTTCAATTCCCAATGTTCCTTGCGCCGCGCCACAGCCAATCAGGCTGAGAGGCACAAGCAAAAAGAACGTTGGGAAATGTGCCGTGGGCAATCATAATCGAGCCGCAGAAAAAAACCCACTACGGAAACAACAAACCCAAAACTACAAGCCCCAGAGTCCTGTGCACCATGAGCGCGCAGAATGCTGAGAAAGCTGGTGCGCAAACAAAAAAATACAAATGGCAACGCCTCATAGCCACGCAAAACAAACAAGCCACAAAAAACCCATAAACAATGGGGGCTTCAAGGGGGGGGAAGGGTACTGGTGCCTTCGCCCCTCCCCTGAAAGCGAACCAATTGCCCAGGAAGACAAGGCAGCAAACTGGCCTCCATTCGCTGCCTTTACTTCCCGAGGAGGTGTTTTGCTTTCAAGGGGGGGGGGAGTTACTGGTGCCTTCCCCCCCTTGAAAGCGAACCAATTGCCCGGGAAGACAAGGCAGTGAACGGGCCTCCATTCGCTGCCTTTACTTCCCGAGGAGGTGTTTCACTTTCAGGGGGGGGGAGAGGTACTGGTGCCTTCGCCCCCCTTGAAAGCGAACCAATTGCCCGGGAAGACAAGGCAGCGAACGGGCCTCCATTCTCTGCCTTTACTTCCTGAGGAGGTGTTTCGCTTTCAAGGGGGGGGAAGGTACTGGTGCCTTTGCCCCCCCCCTTGAAAGCGAACCAATTGCCTGGGAAGACAAGCCAGCGAACGGGCCTCCATTCGCTGCCTTTACTTCCTGAGGAGGTGTTTTGCTTTCAAGGGGGGGGGGGGTACTGGTGCCTTTACCACCACCTCTTGAAAGTGAACCAATTGCCCAGGAAGCAAAGGCAGCGAATGGGCCTCCAGTTGCTGCCTTTGCCTCCCGGAGGTCTGAACTACAGCCTCCTATCTCACTCACTCACTCACACACATAGACACACACACCTACTGGCCACACCAAAACTACCCCTAACCACCAAGATATACAATAAACAAGGAAAAGTAACAAACAAAAACAAACACCCAAACTAATAAAAATAATAAAACAAAAATAAATAAAGCACAAAATACACAAACAAAAACATCCATAATGACACAAAACCACATACAAACCACCTAAATACAACACAAAAAACCCACAAAGTACACACCTAAAACTAAACAAACCAAAACCACAAAGTACACACCTAAAACTAAACAAACCTAAAACTAAACCAAAACAAAAAAGAACAAACAGAAACACCTCCCAGCCCACCACCACAAAAACAAAACAAAGAAAAACCCCAGAAGAAGAAAAACCAGCCAACTCACCAGTACGTCCTCCCTCCACGATGACCAGAACAGAAATGAAGAAACAAAGAGACTACTTACCAGAAGAAGCCCCACCCAGAGGCCAGGAGAGAAAAAACAGTTCTCCAGTGGACATGGGGGTCTTGCTATGTTGGGTTTGCTGTAGTATAATTATATTTATTGCATTTTTATGACCTAATTATGTAGTGTAGTTTTTGTATTATGATATTATGCTTATCTGGATTGTTGTCCATTTTGAACTTGTTGTTTCTCTGTATTATCTTTTTATTGTTACTTTGTTGGATTATGTTGTTAGCCGCCTCGAGTTGGTCTCGGCTGAGGAAGGCGGGATATAAATTAAACTGATTGATTGATTGATTGAAGTAAAAGAGAACCACTAGCAGCCCCACCTGCAGGGCAGAATAGAAAACAACAACAACTCAAAAAGACTCAACAGCCCCACCCAGAGCCCACAAGAGTAAAAACAAGTCAAAAACATAACAATAAATCACAATTTTACACAAATCACAAACATATGTCACAAAAATAAAATAAAAAGATTTCTAAAATCCTGTGTTGAGTTTTAACTCAAATAAAAACCCAAAACATCTAAACACAGTTTAAAAACGTTGAATGTAAAAAACGTGTACTTTCACATTTTTACAAATATTACCTACAGTACAACTATTAGAAAAAAAATCACATAATAAAACATTATTTGGTTAAAAAAACAATTTGAAAAAATTATATCATCCTTTGTTCTTTTTGTAATCCACAAAACCAAACCACCAAAAAAAGAAAAAAAACAACAACAACTGATCACAGTTTATAACAGCCTGGCAAAAACAAATTGTGTATAAATAAACATTTTAAAAAATTCAGTTATACACTAACCTTTTTTTTACAAACATTACCAAAAAAAAACCTTCCAACACAATTTAAAACAGCCTGGCAATGCCGGGCAAGCTCTGCTAGTAGGTTATAACCAGCACTTTGAAATGGGCTTGGAAATGGATTGATAGCCAGTAAAGGTGCTATAACAGAGGTGTAACCAAGTCAACAACTTTGTTGCAGCATTTGTACCAGCAGAAGTCCCATGTAGTGTGTGTTGTAGTACTCCAAAAGGGGTGTTAACTCAGGCATGCATCACCCTAGCCAAATCAGATGTCTCAATGAACTTCTTGCAGTTATGCAAATCCACTCCTGACCAGTTAAGACCAGGGCTTCCAGACTCAAAGATGAGTCAAGGAGTACTGTACTCCCAAACTGTGAACCTGGATTTTCAAAGAGAGTGAAACAAACATCTGCTTTCAACAGAGAGTGTACAGTGCAAGAAATAAGGGCTTTTTCTGGCACGCATGCACAGAGAGAGAAGAGGAGAGAGAAATTAGTTGATATTTTGGATCTTCCCATAAATAAAGGACTCATTCAAATTTGTCATGCTGGTAACTCTTATTTCTAAAATGTTAAGTACCATAGAATAGGAATGTGATGAAATTTTTAAAAAATTCTCATTCACTGCAGTTTTCCAGGACCCTTGGTGAGACTTCCCCGAGTCAGGAAGATTTCCCAGCTTCCTGAGAAAATGAGGATCTGCTCTTGTTTTCCCTCTCATTTTATCTTGTTTGATTTTTTTGCCTACTTTTCCGGGGAGGAAATTGCCAAATCTTTCACAACTTGGTTCCATTTTTGATGAATCTTAGACAGGAAAAGGGCATTTTGTGCAAAAAATTGTAATAATCCTGTGCAACCTGGCATTTCTTTCAAACGAAGAGACTGCAAAAATCGGAGAAAACCCTTACTTAAGACTTCCTGCAACATTTCCTTTGGGGGCGGGGCGGATCTTGTGTAAAGAAATCAGTTTGGAGAAGATAAAAGAGGGTTCCCCTCTCTGTTTCTCTTTTAGACCAAGAGGGCTGCAAAATTCACATTCCTACTGCAAATATGCAAGTAGTATATACATCATACCTGTCAAGTATCCCGGATTGGCTGGGACTTCCCGTATTTCTGCGCTGATTTTCTCCATTTCCTGCCCGAAGCTGCCACTACCCCGTAATTTGGCAGTGGTGGAAAAGGAGTTACTGCGCATGCCTTCTGTGCAGGTCCATTCTATGCATGTGTAAAAGCCTTCTACGCATGCGTAAAAGCCTACACATGCATAGAAGCGACCTGCGCAGAATGTTTCTGTGCAGGTCACTTCTACGCATGCGTAGAAGGCTTTTACGCATGGGTAGAATGGACCTGCGCAGAAACGTTCTGCGCAGGTCCCGTAATCTCCGGAGCTGCGCTTGACAGGTATGGTATACATTATGGTTGTAATCAAATTCTGCCCAAAGTAAATTGTAGGAACACACATTTCTCTTTCTTATTGTTATGTGCTGTCAAGTCAGAACTGACTTATAGCAACCGTAAGAGGGCTTTCAAGGTAAGTGAAATATTTACAGACTTGTTTTATCAGTTCCATGCTCTCAGTGGGTTTCCATAGCTGAGCAGAGATTTGAACCCCAGGGCTCCTGAGTTCCTAGTCTGTCACTTTACTCACTATACCATACTAGGTATTTATTTTCTCTTTAGAGATGTTTTAATTTGTTCTGGAAGGGAGAAAGACCTTGACTTGGCACAGTGTTTCCTGTTCTATATTTTTGCAGCAAGGACGGCATGTAAAGAGTAGTGGCAGAATTTATTGCTATGGTAGGGTAGTAGCAAATTTTACCACTTCTCCTTAGGGAAGTGTGGAGAACATTGTCTGTTAACATGCCTTGCCTGCCGGGACAATTGCTATGAATTGTTTTGTTTAATCATTGTCTTAGATTTCAGGTGTTGCCTAAAAGCTGATGCCAGGCCCAGAACAGCATACTAAGAATAACCTACTATCAGTTAGGAGTGGGAAATTAAACACTGTGGGAGCAAGAAGCATTATGGTAAACAGAGCAGCCGAATGCTAATGGGGTGGGTCATGTGACAGTCCTTCCTAAAAACAAACACATTGCACAGTGCCTTTGGCTTAATCAGAGATTAAAATACCAGAAACCTTGAGGCTTCTCGGCAGTAATCTCTGTAGCACAACTAAAGAAAAGTGGATATGTAGCTTCAACAAACGTTGCATGTAATTGCTGTTTTACTATGCAAGAAATTTTTTGCTTATTTTGTGCTGCCTCAACACTTCTCTAAATAAAGCTTCTGCTTAAAATGGAAATTGACATATTAAAGAATAAACAGTGTACTAGTTGCTGCTTAATTAAATGCATTGGCCCAGAGTCATTCTTCATATAGCTCTGCTGACTGACTTCATAGCAGCTTTAGCCTGAATTAACTAGCGAACATGTTTCTGTATCACCAAGCTGTAATGTATGTTGCCATTTTATTATAACTGACAAAAGCTATTAATAGAAGAAAAACAGCTTGTCCCGGCCCATATATAAATAAGTGAATATGTAATTATTTTATTTCTGCTAGTGCAGCATTTTTCCTGAAATACAGAACTTGAAGAGGATACAATGTAAAGTAATGCTACTCTCTCATTGTCTTACATTCCATAGTGTATTAATCATTTTAGTTTGCCCTGTTTTGCTCTAACTATTTGTTAATCTTGAAATGTGCAATATTTGGGGTAAATGTGCTCTATTTTTTTCCTTTTTAGCTTTCAAACTTCTAAGGTAAAATGCTCAGTGGAAGAATCTTACAGTGCCTAACAAATAATGAGTAGAAAATCATATGATCTGTATGGGTGAGAACTTGGGATGGCTTCGTGCATGGGTGAGGCAATTGTGATTTTCTGACTCTGTTGCCAGCATGTAGGCAGTGTTGAAGGATTACAGAATCTGCATTTCAAAAATACCTTGGAGGGGCACAACTGCCCATCTCCAATTAGTGGGAGAACTTTTCCCTCCTGTTTTAATGCTGCAAGTGGTCTGATTGAGTAGCTGGGTCATTGGCACTAGGCTCAAACATTGCATCACTGCCAAATACCTGGGAGTTACCCTGGATCGAACTCTTACTTTCAAGACCCACTGCCTTAATATCAAACAGATGGTTTTTACCAGGAACAATGTTCTGAGGAAAATAACAGGCACAAGTTGGAGTGCCCAACCACATACATTAAGAACTTCTGGGCTAGCTTTATGTTATCTGAAGGAGAGTATGCTAGTACAGTGTGGTGCAGATCAAAGCATGCAGGGCAGGTGGATGTGGCCCTAAATGAAACTGCAAGATTGGTCACAGGATGCCTAAAACCCACCCCAAAACAAAATGTGCATTACTTAGCTAGCATCCCTCCATCCAAATTCTATCAAGAAAGTGCTGCTCAGAAAGAGTGGGTCAAAGCAGGATCCTCTGAAACACATCTGCTATTTGATCACCAACCACCAAAGCAAAGACTGAAATCAAGGCATACTTTATCACAACTTCTGCCCCACCAAACAACCAGCCCCTACAGACCGCCTCTGAACTATGGAAGGCGAGCAAGGAGCTACAGACAACTGGGCAAAAACACATGACTCTCTACTGCCTGGCCAAGAACAACCATGGCCTGTGTGGAAAGCTTTAAACAGACTGTGTGCCGGGGTAGGAAGATCAAGGGCTAATCTGAGAAAGTGGGGTTTCCCTCTAGATAACAGCCTGTGTGAATGCGGAGAAGTACAGTACAAACAATCTCCCATATGATACAATGCACAGGATGCCCCTCAATGTGCAGTGAGGAGGACCTTATGTTGCCAAGAGGAAATGCTGTTGAAGTGGCCCTATATTGGGCAGATGTCATCTAGGCCTTTTTAATTCTATTTTGTTTTTAGATGTGTTAATTTCAGCTTTGTATGTTATATTCTGGTGGTGCATCTGACATGAATAAAGAAAGAAAGATTGGCACAGATGGGGATTCCAGTACTGACAGCTTAGGAGTTTTTAGGTCCAGTTGTTTTGGTCTCTAGTAAATGTAAAGGTAAAGGTCACCCTTGCTTTATCACCCGAGCTCCTTCCCCAGCCTGGCATTGGCCACAGGGAAGTGGGAATACTTGGGTGGCTATTCTTGAAGGGTTTCTTTATGGGGCTTGATTTTGTATTTTGTATTTAATATTGTATTTTTTCCTGACTTGTAATCTTGTAACTTGATGACATTATTGCTTTATTATTGTATTATTGTGTTATATTTACTTGTGTTATTGTACTATCTTATTGTTACTGTGTACACCGCTTTGAGTCACCTGCTGGGTCGAGTAAAGCGGTATAGAAATTAAACTTGAAATGAAATGAAATGCTTGAAAGTTAGTCATATCCGACTTTAGAGTGTTGTGCTCATTTCTATTTACAGCCAAAGAGCATCTGTAGCATCTGCAGACATTTCTGTGGTCAAGTGACAGGCATGACTAGACTCCAGAGCACACAGAATGCTGTTACCTTTCCACGAATGTGGCACCTATTTATCTCCAGACAATTTCTTACTTTTGAACTGCTAGGTTGGCACGGGCTGGGACAGAGATGGGAGCTCACTCTGTCATACAGCACTTGGGTCTTAAACTGCTGACCTGCTGACCTTCCAGTCATCAAGTTCAGCATCTTAAGGACTAAGTCCTTGTGCTGGTCTAGGTGATGATAAAGAACTATGCTGTGGTGGTCGACAGTGCCATCTTTCTATTGCATTCATGGAATTTTACAGGTTGTTGTGTATTTAAGGAAATGTGTTTGCCATTTTGTCTTCTTGTGAAAGAGTTTAATATGTATTTGCTTTACTATCGTCTGAAGTCTCACGAGACTTCATGAGGGTTCTGAATGACAACAGAGCTGTCAATGGTTCTAACAGGTTTTTCCCCAACTGTCAGTTATGGTCAGAGGTAGCTAAGGAATGTGAGGGTGTGTGGTTAGCTCTGGCCACCTATTTTTATTCCAAATAAAGTTGTGAGTTTGCCCCGTATGGCTGGCTGCTGCCTATTAATTCCAGAACACTAAACAGGTGATTCAGAAAAGTTTCTCACTCTTTCTTCTGCTGTTGTAATTAACAGAAATATACATTAAGGAAGAAAAAAGACAGAATAGTCTTCTGGCTGTTACCCTCTGCCTGGGAGTATCTAGGAGCTCTCCCTCAACTTTGTGGAGCCACTCTGTCACAGCTCAGTAGAGGCTGGAGAGTGGCACTTGTTTGGTTTTGCTTAGGAGAGAAGGTGATAAGACAGAGGTTTTGTTGTTGTTTTGTTTTATTTTTATATCTTTACACGAATAGGTGAAGGACAAGTGGAGTCTGAAGAAACATTTCCTAGTACAGTGGAACCTCATACAACAATCGCTGCATAAAGCAACGAAATCATATAACAATTAGGTTTTGGGGGGAAATGGCGTCCCGCATAACAATTTTCCCTATGGAAAAAATTGTACAACAATTTTTCAATGGGAAAAACCACTTAGCAAAAATAATAATAATCGTATGATGAATCCCATAGGGAAAATCACTATACGATGCATGCATTGTATAGCAATTGTTTCATATAACAACGAGCACCATGGAACGGATTAAAATAGTTGTATGAAGTACCACTGTACTGGCATTCAACACCAATACATCTCTTTGTTACTTTGGCAATAGGCTAGTTGAATGATTGGATAAATTTGCGCACTAGTTTAGAAGCTGAATTTCAGACTGGCCTCAGGAGAACAAGACTTAGCTCTAACTGACTTTACTGAAGGTATTCTAGCAGCATGCTGTAGATTCAAGAATAGGGCCTGGAGGTTGTAAATGGAACATGTCATATAGAAGAGAAAGCTGAAGTAGAAACAGTAATGTATTCCACAAAAGAGAAAGGATTCTAATTTACATTTCTCTCTCTCTCACACGCACACACACACACACACACACGTGCACATGTGCGCACGTGCACGCGCGCGCGCACACATACACACACACAAGCATGTTGTAAAGAAAAAATACTTTTGGGTGTGTGTAGGGGTACTGCAGGACGGAAATGAGCTCCCGTCTTCATCCCAGCTCCTGCCAACCTAGCAGTTCGAAAGCAAGAAATTGCAAGTAGATAAATAGGGACCACTTCGGTGGGAAGGTAACAGCGTTCTGTGCGCTCCGGTGTCTAGTCATGCCTGCCACATGACCACGGAAACGTCTGCAGAAGCAGACAGCGCTGGCTCTTCGGGATAGAAACAGAGATGAGCACTGCACCCTAGAGTCGGATACGACTGGCTTTCGAGCAAGGGAAACCTTTACCTTTACCTTTAGGGGTAGTGTTGAGGCAGATATGAATAATAACTTTCTGTTGTATTTTCCATAATCAACCCTGCCTACAATTTATATCCTACACATAATTTTCTTAATGAGCTTGCATGACACTGTTTAAAAATGACATTAGGGTCATTTTTACGATTGATTTAAAGCGCAGTTCAGAAGGAAAATTTTGTTCATCCCAGTTGAAATAGTTATTCACATTTGGTTCTCTTTCTGGAAATTACTTTTAAGCCTTTACAACTACAGTGCATTAAGAAGATAGTACAGCATCTGTATTTAGTTTAGAATGCAGCAACCTAGGAACCCTTTGATCTGTTTTGGCTATTCGCAGATGTAAGTAGATCCCGAGTTCTTACAGTCCTCTGAACAGTGTCATTGTAGAAGTGAGTTCTTCACGAACTCTTCCTTTCTGGGGACACAGAAAAGCTTTTTTCTCTGCTGTTATATTGCATGTGCTAAAAGACCATATACTTTTCTTTATTTTTTAGCTTTGTTACTTTCTTTTTAAAATAAATATATTTAATGAATGTTTAATTCAAAATTCATCCATTTATATGAATTTTGGGGATGTGTTTCCCTAGATTGCCCTCTTCTGTGTCACCTCCTTCTTAGCCAGTAATAATAATTATGTGTCAGAAATTATTCTGGGTTGAAAGGATTTTTGCTCAGGGGACACCCGAATGAGGCTCCTTTCATGTTCCCCTAAGATTTTTTTCCCACCGAAGTGGTCCCACCTGCAATTTCTTGCTTTTGAACTGCTAGGTTGGGCAGGAGCTGGAGGCAGAGATGGGCAATCAAATCATCATGCAATACCCGGGTCTCACACTGCTGACTTGCCAGCCTTTCAGCTAACAAGGCAAGCTTCTTAACCACTGAGTCACCACAGCTCCTTTCTTAGCCAGTGACACATATATGACCATTGAAAAAACTTGGAGTTTTCTTCTCTGAGCTATGGTTTTTTCCCCTGCTAAAAACACAAAATAACTGATTGTGCTTTCCCAAACTTTTGGTATGCTGAAGGCTTCATTTGGTCAGGCTACACAGAAAGCCTCCTCAAAGATTGTTGAACTACAAATGGGTGTACCCTGGTAACTGCAACCTTGTGTTGCCAGCTAATCTTTCTCACACTAGACCATGCAAAAGGAACTGCAGAATGAATTCACCGAAAAAAATGCCTTCATGTTGGCAGTTTCATGTCTCATCTAGACACATAAGAAGAAGAAGAAGAAGAAGAAGAAGAAGAAGAAGAAGAAGAAGAAGAAGAAGAAGAAGACTCATTTTGTGTATGACTCTGGTTAATGTAAGGACTGGAATATGGAGAATAAAGTTGCAGTTTGCATAAAGGATGATGCCCACAAAATGAGTGATTGCTCCTGTCTCTGTTAGCCAAGGCTGCCTTTATGGCATGGAATGCTTTCTACCAATGAAGGAAACTGATGCACTGGAGGAGACTGATGTAGAGGCTTCATACCTTACTTTAACAGTGATGCTATTGTGAGGTTTGATGACCTGCAGGTTATTCTTACTTTGGGCTGCCTCTGATGATTGTCCAAAAGCATGGTTGGATTCAACAAATAAGCTGCTAGACTGCTTTACAAAAGGGCAAGCTTATCTCTTTGTAAACAACTGGACTGGCTCCTGCTGCATTCATATGTACAATTCAAATTGCGGGTGTTCAAGCATTGCACATTGCAGAATTCAAATACACGAGGAATCACCCAGTTCTATAGCAGCATGGTCTTATTTTGAGGTTATAGTCAGATTACCTTCTCCTGGTGCCTCCAGAAAGAAGTACAGTCAAACCTTGAGATAAGAATGGCTCGACTTAAGAAAAACTCAAGATACATCCGGAAATCTCAGAAAAAGATACATCCGGAAATCTCAGAAAAAATCAGGTTCAAGATAAGAATTTTTAATACGATAATTTGAGATAAGAAATTCAATGCATTCCTATGAGATATTCAAGATAAGAATTTTTCTAGATACAATTAACCTCAAGAAACAAATTACATTTGTATGTAGAGGTTTGACTGTATAGTAAAACAGGTGGTGACCAGGGAAGAGATATTCTTGGTTCACCCCACCAAGAAAGTGGTGGCTCACCCCACCAAGAAAGTGGTGGCTCACCCCACCAAGAAAGTGTTAAGTTTTTAAGATATTCAGGCAATTTGTATTTCTGAAATGATTTGCTCTTTGCTCCATTTATATGCCATTTTTAGTTTAACTCTTGTTTCATTTTATTTCATAGTATTTGTTTTAATTATTCTTTACATTTGGATCAGTTTGATGTACTGTATCAACTTTACATCACGTAAGGTTGATGATGTTATCCAGCCATGGTAGTTTTCAGAAATTAGAAATTTCCTATCACTCTTCTCCCGCAAAAGTTTTGATGGTCCTGTGGAATTCCTTTCATTGTCTTGAAGCAATTTGGTGCTGCAGGATGATTTTACTGCCAGCGATAGTTTTCTGAAATCGAAAACACCCTCACACACACCCTCCACTCGACTGCCCCAATGGCTTCACTGTGATGTAAAGGATCTCTCCCTGAAGTTTGGAGGAAGAATTGAAAATGTTTTATTCCCCCCTCAAAAAAAAGGGGGTGGAATAGCCTTCGGCAGTGTTGTCACATTGCTGGATTTCAGCAGTAGTGTTCTAGAAAACTGCATAGTTATGTCTAGTATGTAGACATTTGGACTAACACTTTAAAAACAGCTTATTCTTTGGGTTTAATAGATTTTTTTAAAAAAATGAAATGTTACTTGTATGTAACTAAAACCCAAATATTCTCAATCATGCTGAAATGCAGAAAAGGGTCTGTGTGACATGAGATGCTTAACTAAATAGCCTAAAACAATTTTAATTGCAGGAATTTTGCTATGATAATTGGATAGGGAGCAAATTCAAACATTGTAACTATTTCTTTAGGGTAGAAGATCAGTACTTTTTGAATTCTATTAACATACTACAGAGTCAGCTTTTGGAAGAAAATTGGTGTAATTCCACTTTCAACATCACTTTAATATGGTAATTCTTCAAACTGCTTATTTGCATTCTTCAGGCTCCACAACAATCCAAAACTTTTCAACTGTAAGAACAATCTATTTTATTACATTAAAGTGCTAGAGGGGAAAATATTATACGTATAGTAAGAGAACATATATTTTATTGGCAATAACATTAAAACAGTCAGATAAATTTTCAAACTCATGCACCTCTTCTAAATAATCCACTTGTATTGTGCTTAGAAATTGTTCTTCCGTAAGTAATACCTGAGTATAATGGAAATTTTATATGTTCTTTGAACAATTCATTACTCTTAACAAACTAAAAATAGCATGTAATTCTGCTAGATTATTCAGCATTGTGTCAAGGAAATAAATTGTCTTTACTGCTGTATTTAAAACAAAGGAAAGTCTTGTGACATCTCAAGGCTAGCAAGCGTTACTTTTCTTAAGCTTTTGTAGCAACAGTTCGTGAAAACGTATGCTGAATAATACTTGTTAAGTCTTTAAAATTTTGTGCTGTTTTTGCTGCTGTACATATCTATTACATGCTGTCTAGACAATTTGGGTTTTTGCAGATCCTTTCCAGAGTTTTCTAAGTAGAGAAGGCACAGAAGAGGTTTACCATTCCCTTCTTCTGGGGCAGTCCTGGAATTGTGGAGATTACCCAAGGCTATACAGGATGGCTCTTCTCCCAGGAGGCACAGTGGGGAATTGAACTCCCAACCTCTGACTCTGCTGCCAGATACCTAAACCACTGAACTATCCAGTCAGCTGTCTCTCTAAATACAATACTTGAACAACTTTCTCTTCTAGATAATTTAATTCAGTCTGAAAAAAGGTTCCAGTGAATGGATTTCTGTTTTTCACTGTGAGGCTGATATATTCATTGCATGCAGTGCTGGATAATTGTGCTTTTACAGAGGCAATAGAAAGCTCTGTACCTACACATGATTTGATTCAATATAAAATAATGATGTCATAATAGTCTTAGACTCGAATACTGAGAGAAGTTCATATAAGGCACTTGGGCTACTCAGAAGGACTCCAATCAAAATTTAGGAATGCAATTCATAATGTGTAAATCACGTTATCTATGATAGTGAGAGTTTCCCTCATCACACTGACACTTCTTCTGTAATTACTGCTAAGCCCTGAGGAATCATTCCTAGTCAGCTTTTCATTTTATATTATCCATGTATATGCATACCTAGATATTGCCAAAACAGCTCATGAGTAGAAGAAATTGTATGTATCATTAAAAATGTAGTTACAGTGGTACCTCATACAACAATTTTAATCCATTCCGTGGGGCTCGTTGCTTTATGAAACAATTGTTATATAATGCATGCATCATATAGCGATTTCCCCTAGGGGATGTATCGTACAACAATTTTTTTTGCTAAGTGGTTTTTCCCATTGAAAAATTGTTGTACGATTTTTTCCATAAGGAAAATTGTTATGAGGGACAACATTGCCCCCAAAATACTTAATTGCTATGCAATTTCATTGCTATACGGGGCGATTATTGTATGGGGTTCCACTGTATCTATGTTATGATAGAACTTTACTCTCGAGTAAGCCCTTTCATGCTTCTGAGCTGTTGCCTCCTGGCTGTGCAACCCAGTACTGCCGTATAGGGCCTGGAGCTGACAGGGGCTCTGCTGCCGCCGGCCATAACTGTGTGTGTGGGGGGGGGGGGGAGGGTGGTGGTGGATAGGATTGCTCAGTATATGGCCCAGAAATATCTGATGGCAGCCCTGAACCCAGGACTTGAGATTAGTGTAAATAAGGTAACGTGAGCCAAGTAAACACTCCAGGTCTCTTCAGGTATTTTTAAAAGATACAGTAATACCTCATACAAAGTCCGCTTCATAAAACATCGAATTCATACAACATCGCCTAATTTTTTGAAAAAAGTTACCTCATACAAAGTCACTCGACTTTGTATGAGGCATTGGGTTTTTCCCAGGTTGCATTGTGCCTTGGCAGTATAAAAGCCAGGACACATGCGTGCATTGCTCTTGTGGGTTTTGCACGAGGCGAAGAGTGTTTAGGAGTGGTTTTGAGTGCGACTTTAGATTTTCTTGAATTTTTTCATCAAATTTTTTAGAAGCATTCCTGGGATTTTGCAGCATTCTTCAGGTTCTTGGACAATCAGGATTGTTTGACATGTTTCTGTAATGTATTTAGCCTTTAGACAATGATTTCTTAAAGTTCTGTCAGTTTCCTGTCTGTCTCCTTGACTTTGCCCTGACGTCTGTGCTGTTTCAGTATAATGTATCTCTATGGAAACAACGTTGTACGAGGCATCGCGGCTAGGATTTTGCATGCCTCATACAAAGTCGAAATCCGTATATATTGAAATCAAAGTAAGCTGCAGAATAAAGTTCATCAGAAGCTTAGAAAGCATATTAAAATAAAGACATCTGCTCTTTAAAGAATGCTCAGGGGGCCCCTGGAGTCACTTCACCAAGGGGGCGGTAATAGAAATCAAGATAGATAGATAAATAAATAAATAAGCTACAGTGATACCTCATACAACGTCCAAACCTGGTTCCACAAGTTTGGACTTTATACGAATTTGGACTTTGTATGAGGCAAAATCCTAGCCACGATGCCTCATACAACGTCTAAATCTTTGCCACGAGGCCTCGCACAACGTCATTTCCATAGAGATACATTGTCCTGTAACATCACAGACTTCAGGGCAAAGTCAAGGAAACAGACAGGAAACTGACAGAACTTTAAGAAATCATTGTCTAAAGGCTAAATACATTACAAAAACATGTCAAACAACCCTGATTGTCCAAGAACCTGAAGAATGCTGCAAAAATCCCAGGAATGCTTCTAAAAATTCTGATGAAAAAATTCAAATAAATAATAATCCAAAATTGCGCTCAAAACCATTCCTAAACACTCTTAGCCTTGTGCAAAACCCACAAGAGCAATGCACGCATGTGTCCTGCCTTTTATACTGCCCAGGCACAATGCAACCTGGGAAAAAACCCAATGCCTCATACAAAGTCGCAGCGACTTTGTATGAGACAACTTTTTTCAAGGAATTAGGCGATGTTGTATAAATTCAATATTGTACGAAGCGGACTTTGTATGAGGTATTACTGTATATGATTGCAGTTCAAAGTCCAAGAGTGTCTCTTCTGCCCCCTCCTTCTGGAGCTTTTATCTTCTTCCTCAGGGTCCACCTCACAGCCATTCCCCTAAGGGATTCCAACCAATGATCTTACAGCACACATTAGGTTTTGTTTCTCCCAACTCATGAGGCTAACATGTTTACACATATACCGATGCCTTTGGTATGTGAGAAAGGGGCCTCCCCCCCCCAATTAAAATCTCCATCTTGGATGGGGCTAAAGCACAGAGTTTTTTTAGTGAGCAAAATCTCATGAAAAGGTGTAGCCCAAAGCTAGGATTTTCATGACAATCTGAAGTAATGAACATAATGTAACTTAACTGTAGAAAAGCTTACCATATTTACAAACCCTCTTTTAAATTTTAGAGTATAGTTCACATATTATTTTATTTGATACCTTGGGAAAAGGTCACAGTCTTCTTAAGAAATGTCAGCTACTATGCCATGCCCAGAATACTAGCTGAAATGATTAGCTTATAACATCATCATCACTGTCATCATTGTCTTTGGAAGAAGTAGAAGGGTCAGGTTGGCCCTGTAAATATAATTGATAACAAACTGGCAAATAACTCTTTATTTATAACTGTTTTAAGCAAGATGATTGTTAGTTCTACAGTAAAACTCCGACTTACATATGTGTCGAGTTACATAAAATTTGACTTACATAATGATTTTGTGCTAAAACCATGTCCCGATTTACACGATTTCCTATGGGTTTACTTTGAGTTACGTAAAAATTCATTTCCCTATGGGTTTGCTGTGATTTACATAAAAATTCATTTTTCCTATGGGTTTGCTTCGTAAAAAAATAATTTTTTCTATGGGTTTGCTTCGAGTTATATAAAAACCCAATTTAAGCAAAAGCCTACGGAACAGACTTTTTTTTCGTAAGTAGGGGTTTTACTGTACTTCATTTTATGTTCACCTACAGAGAGTCAACATGATAATATTGTCATATATAACTATTGGACTTAATATTATGGTTTCCTTTTGCCTTTCATAATTGGAGGGTTTTTTGTGATTAAAAAAGAGCTATTCTCTTTTCTTATCTATGAGAAAATATCAGGTTACAGCTAAGTAGCTTTTGCAAATATTCAGATTGGTTCAGTTCTCAAGCAACATAGGAAGTTTTGTTTGTTTGTTTGTTTGTTTGTTTGGCTAGTTGGGTTCGGCATCTTTTCATATATATTGTATTAAGTTTAACTTGGTCATTTTAGTGATTCTTGGATTGATCCTGTCCATCCTAAGAACTGCCTAACATAAACCTGGCAAACCTTGCTTTTCTTTCTTTATTCGTGTCAGATGCACCACCAGCATATGGGAGGCCATACAAAGCTAAAATTAACACATCTAAAAACAAAATAGAAATAAAAAGGGCTAGATGACATCCACCCAATATTGGGCCACATCAACAGCATTTCTTCTTAGCAACATAAGGTCCTCCTCTGACCTCAGTGTATGTTGAGGGACATTGCATGCATTGTATCATACGGGAGATAGTTTGTACTTCTCCACATTCACACATGCTGTTGTCTACAGAGAAAACCTAATTTCTCAAATTAGCCCTTGAGGTTTCTACCCTGGCACACAGTCTATTTAAAGCTTTCCACACAGGCCATGGTTGTTCTTGGCCAAGCAGTAGAGAGTCATGTGGTTCTGCTCAGTTATCTGGTAGCTCCTTGCTTGCCTTCCATAGTTCTAAGGCAGTCTATGGGGACTGGTTGTTTGGAGGGGGAGAAGTTGTGATGAAGCTGTGGCTGTGCCTCGATTTCAGTCTCTGCTATGGTGGTCAGTGATCAAATAGCAGATGTGTTTCTGAGGAACTTGCTTTTACCCACTCTTTCTGAGCAGCACTTTCTCGATGGAAGTTTGATGCAGGGATACCAACTAAGTAATGCACTTTTTGTATTGGGATTGGTTTTAAACATCCTGTGACCAATCTCACTATTTCATTTAGGGACACATCCACCTGCCCTGCATGCTTTGATTTGTACCACACTGGACTAGCATACTCTCCTGCAGAGTAACATAAAGCTAGCCCGGAAGATCTTAATGCATGTGGTTGGGCACCCCAACTTGTGCCTGTTATTTTCCTCGGAATATTGTTCCTAACAAAAACCTTCTGTTTGGTATTAAGGCAGTGAGTCTTGAAAGTGAGAGTTCAATTCAGGGTAACCCCCAGGTATTTGGAGGTGATGCAGTGTTCAAGCCTGGTGTCATTCCAAGTCACCTGCAAGCTTCTTGATGTCTCATGGTTTTTCAAATGAAAAGCACAGAGTTGAGTTTTTAGGTAGTTTGACTTCAGTTGGTTATTCCTATAATATATAACCATTAAATTCAAAACCTCAGCCAGTTTTTTCTCAACAGCCTCAAAGGTTGTGCGCTGTGCGGCAATTACCAGGTCATCGGCATAAAGAAAGCTTCTAGTGGCTCCTAGCAGCTTCTCCTAGTGGTTGATCATTAGTATATATGTTAAGCAGTGAGGGGGCTAGCACACTGCCCTGCGGGAGGCCATTTCTTCAAATTCTCCATCCTCTGCATTGTCCTTGGAAATCGACAAAAATCCTACATTTTCCCAATAAAAAGCCTATGATTTCTGTGAATTTAAAATCCTTTGTGATGTGGGAGACTTTCTTCAGTAAGGCTGCTTGGTTGACTGTGTCATAAGCTGCAATGAGATCTATAAACACTACACCTGTGATTTCCTTCCGTTCAAAACCATCTTCTATGTACTGTGTTAAATTAAGAATGTGTGCTGTACAATCTTTGCCAGGGCTGAAACCAGCTTGCTGTGGTATAAGCTGGGGTTCTACCATTGCAGACTGTCAGTTTAGGATAAAACATTCATATATCTTATATAGGTGACTAAGAAGAGATATGGGCCTATAGCTTTTTGCGCCAGGTTTACTCTTCCAGTGCCACAGATTTTGAAACAGAGAAGGCTCGAGAAATTTCTTCAACATGGCAGTTCACATTGTTAAAGGCTTCCGAAGTGCTGGGACTGAGCGGAAGCTGCTCAGACCAGCAGGAGTGAAGCCCGATCGCTGCTGCTGCTGATGTCAAAACGGTCAGTAACGGGAGCAGTCCACCTCTGGCCCCTGCAGCTGCATGTCGGGGGTGGGACAGGCCACAGAAAAAAGTTTGGGCACCACTGTGTTAGATCTTGGATGTAGGAAGTCCTACATCCTTAAGAGATAGATTCACTAGATCATTTCTGGACAGCATCAATAAACTTATCATGTGATGTTGGGTCCAGATTAATATCTGCCACTCTTCCTTCCAAGGCCACTGAAAACTTGGGCCAATCAGCCTTTTTAAAGTTGTACCTTCTTCAGTATGTCTCAACTTGTAGTTGAACAGCAGCTGTGATCTCACATAGAGTGGGGCGGTGTTGGGTATTTGGCATTCGCTTCCCTACTGACTTTAAACTTTGATGTGCTACATTCTCACTTATGAAAATTAACTCTGTGTTATAACCTCTCCTCCGTCTGCCACTGTTAAAAGATGCTGGTAATTTGCTGTTATGGATGAGTGATAGTTGATAGGATTCTGCCCATTTTACAACAACTTCTTCACTTTCATCATTGTCTTCATAGCCCCACAAGTGGTTGTGGCTATTAAACTTGCCTATTATAAACCTTACAGGTTTATTCCGAAAGTTTGGTGGTTCAGCAAAGGAAATTTTTATAGGTGGTGGTTTATAGACAGATGTCACTGTGCAGTCACTGAGCTCAGTTGTTATTATTTTAACATTATTCTCCTCTGTCACTGCTGTAGACAGGATCTGGAGATCTCTTCTGGCAAACACAGCAGTTCTGTATGCCCGATGGCATCTTTCTGCAATTAATCACATTCCAGAAACCTTAGGGCAATGTTGGTTTTCATTTCTGTGTGTTTCTTACACATAGGTCACATTTATGTTTATTGCAGAGTTCCTGAAGCAGGCTTTCTTTAACTGAGGATATTCCTTCAATGTTGACCGATATCACTATCCATTTGGGCCCTGAGAAGGGCTATTGGTTAAAATGTCTCTTTGTACTCATTTCTACTTCTGGTGCTTCTGGGTTGAAAGGATTAGCCAGTGACAAATCTCCATTGCTGGTGATAAACCGTCATTGCTTAGGGGATGCCTGATCAACGAAGTAGCAATCTTTGGGTAGGCTCCTTTCATGTGCCCCATAAACCTTGCTATAAAAGGTCTATGTTAGCAAAAGCAATGTTTCTAATGTTTTGGTCATGCCCCGTCACTTTCAGTTAGGTAATTATCTTATTATGCAACATGCATCCTATAAGCAATATAATTAAATTATAGTTAAGGCATGCTGATCAACTTGCTACCTACCTGTTATGTTGTACTCCTTATGAGTTTCAAAGATGCAGTTAAACATTTTATCTATCCTTGAAATTGTCTTTCTTTTTTGGGGGGACTGACAGAGCAAAAATTAAAGTATAATATGAAGAAGCTAAAGCAGAAAACCTTGATTTCTCCTAGTCTTTAATACAGAGAATGCAGAGCAGTACTTGTGCTTGAACTGACATTTCAAAGAAGGGAGTGCATGGATCTAACATAAATATGAGAAAAAGGTTCCTAGATCTTATTGAGAAATTGAAAACCAAATAAATAATGTCCAGATGGTATTGTAAAACATTCTTCAAGAAGTCAGATGTGAAATGTCTCATTACAGAAGGGCTAGACAGAGTTCAGGTTTCCAGATATTTTCAGAATGTAATCCTCAGCAGTCATTTTCAACATAATCAGTGGTGACGAGGTTTGGGAGGTACTATCCAAAATATGTTTGTAGGCAGATTTCCTTGGAAATCAACACCTTGGCTTCCTTCATAAATTAACAAAGACATCTACCATAGCTTCCAAAAATGTAGTGCTGTGCTTAGTTTTTCCCTTCCATTTGCTGATTTCTCATCATCGTAAATTCTAAAACTTATTCAATATTGTTGATATCATTACCTATGGGAGCAAATCCAGGAGAGACAGAAGGTAGGTAAATGGAACAGGATGGATTCCTCTTCTAACTGGAGAAGTTTCTATCCTGGAAAGATTATAGTGAATGCCCATTCAAAAATGATTGAAATACTATCTCTCTAAGCCAGAAAAATTATCTACCCAGAGTGTTTTGAGCTTTAGTTTGCTGGCTAACTTGTCAAGCCATTTAGCTTCAGGATATCTGTCAAGCACTTTTGTTTGTAGAATGAAAACCATGCTACCTTCTAACTATTTACTCATATTATCATTTTCTGAGTCTAAATTAGGTTCAGCGTTCAGATTTAATTATCTGATATACGTATAAATGTCAGGATTTGAATTACTTTTACCATACCTGAAAGGGGCTTTAAGAATCTAATGTTTAGAAATTAACATTCAAGTAGGCACCAACGCAAGCAAAACCCATCTATATTTCCCTTGTATCAAGCCACGGGAAAAACTCCTATATTTTCATTTTTAAAAAATTGGCTAATAGTGAGTGATAATAATGGACATGTATATTTATGTGTATTCCACCACCTAGAAATTTTAACTAGCAGCATTAATGATCAATGTTATTTTCCAGAGGATCCTGAGAGTTCTGTTCCAAGACCATTGGGACATTCATAGCATAAAACTGATTTGAATCTTCAATGCACAATGTTTGAAGAGAGAAAAAGTTATCTGGAGCAAAAATATAATCCTAAATGATGTCCTGAATGGATTGGAACATCTCAAATACTGTCACAGGGTTACCGGGTTCAGGGGCTCCCCCTCTATAACTACTGGGCCACACTACCCTTCTTATCTTAAGATGGGTGAGCCAAAGAAAGAGTCATTGGTGAAGATGACTATAAGCCCCTGCCTGGCAATGCATTCCCCCAATATTCCAATCCATTTTAGACTTGACCGTGTTCCGGGCAAAGCCCGGGCAGGAATGCTAGTACCCACTAAAAATACCAAAATTTCTACTAGATGATTGAAGAAAGAATTGGCTTTTAGTACCATAAACCCTGCCAGCTCTTTTTAGGACCCATTTGTGGTTTATGAAGCAACATGTGAGTAATGGGAAAGGGTGACATACAAATAAATTTGTTAAAAGCGGCCCACAGATCCATTCCGTGTGGCCTCCTCACGGCTTCCACCACACCAGGAAGTGCCATGTTGTAGAGGAAGGGCAAGGGCAAAATGGCTGTCGGGCCCCTGAAGCTGGCTGAGGGAGTGTGACCCGGCCCCAGGCTTTAAAAGGCTGAGAACTCCTGCTTTAAACTGACAAAGTTGTAGGCACTCATAGGTCAGGCTATCCAGCTGAAATTCTGTTGAGCTTTTTCTGCTTGGTGTTTGACTGTGGTCCGCTACAGATTTTCCCCTCAAGTATAACACATGGGAGATGGAGGCCAGTATTTTCATTTATTTGATGGATGGTAGAGTTGAACTGATTTGAGTGTGGGAGGAATTGGTTCCTATGAACTAATTAGTCATTTTGGATGAGGAAGATAGTCACCAAGGGACATTTTAGTACAGTTATCAACCAGAGTTTCTTGTATCTTTATGCTAAAGAAGTGTAGCTGGAAATGGTTAATAGGTGCTTTTAAAAAGTAATGACTCCCATTTGAAGCTCTTAATGCTACAACTATCAGAATCCAACATCATAGAACTTTAATGTTCCTGATTAAAAACTCTAGGAATTCTAATCCCCATACATTTATATGGCCATGTTGAGCTGCCTATTATAAAAATAAAGTTTGAAAGCAGAATATAGGTGGTTTTCTCTTTGTAGATGGAGCCTATTTGAGTGACATGCATAATGTGTTAATGCTGATTTGAAAAGTGAAATAATTTCAGTTCTGACTGTTATTAATAGAGTTAATGCTAACTAATTAATTTTCAGGCCCAACATTCAAACATCTAAGAATTTTAAATATATGTCAAGTGGAAATTTGTGCCTACATATATCCAGAAATGACAGTTTTATTGTTTATTCATTAATTATTTAGTAGTAGTGAGAATAAAAAAGGAACAACTTATTTTTAACATTCAAGTAATATTTATACAATATGTGCAGGAAATAAGATAAGTTTATTGTCTCCTGCTTGTATTTAGTTGCTTTGGTCAGTATTTGAGTTAGATATACTGTATGGAGATAGGATGAAATATAGTAAAACCCCAACTTACGTATGCCTCAAGTTACATAAAATTTGACTTACATAATGATGTTGCGCTAAAACCCTGTCCCGATTTACGTAACATAATTTCCCATTGGTTTGCTTCGAGTTACGTAAAAATTCATTTTTCCTATGGGTTTGCTTCGAGTTACATAAAAAACCGATTTATATAAAAGCTATAGAATGGACTTTTTACGTAAGGGTTGTTGGACTAAAACTGGGAGACCTAGGTTCAAATCCTGTCTAGGCCATTAAGTGCACTGTCTGATTTTGGGCCAATCATTAGGGCTTAATCTAGTGTACCTCCCAGATTTGTTGAGTGAATAAAACAAAGAAGAAGAGTTTGTAGGCTGCTGTGAGTATCTTGAATGGATATAGCTTTAATAAATAAAAGTGGGGGAAAGTAGTGCATTTTTTTCCTGCGACTGTCTGGTTTAGGATGCATATATCTGTAAATTTTCAAAGCAGTAGAAAAGAAGTTAACAGCTTTGCTATAGTCAAGAAATTGTTTCTCATTTGCTATAGTCAAGAAATTGTTTCTCGTTTGCTATAGTCAGGAAATTGTTTTTTATTCCTGGATATAGATACAATTAATAGACAAAATAGTTGACACAGTGGGTGTAGATCTGGGCAGACAACAGAGAATGGCGGATACCAGAGGAGCCTGGCATGCTGTGGTCCATAGGGTCGCAAAGGGTCCAACTCTACTATGTGACTGAACAACAAAAAATAGGGTGTGTGTGTGTGTGAGAGAGAGTGAGAAACAAGACTGAAATTATGTTAACACAATTGCTTTACTCTTAGGGCCCGCTATTGAAATTACTAAACCATGGCCAAAATCCTGTTGCATAAATTAGCTGGTGTAAGGGAAATGATGCTGCCAGCAAAGAGAGTTGTCCAGTAATTAAAGAATTCCTGCTTCCATTCTGTGGCTCACATGAAGTACACACAATCAGTCTCATTATATGAGAGTCATGTAGTCCCTGGCATGGGAGCATGGACTTTTTAATTTCTAAAAATCTCCCTTGCTGGATGATGTCACAGATAGCAGCAAATTGTCATTACTTAAATAGCTCTTTCCTTGATTCCTGAGGCATGCCCAACTCGTGCACAATGAGAGTACTATATATGAGTCATAAGAGCTTGAAGATCAAAGCAAGAGCTCTAATTAGTAGCAATCTGCTGGTGACATCTTCAATACACTGGCATAATTTACAACAGGATTTGGCCTTATGTATAGGTAGGAAATACTTCACAAATGCTAACATTTGAGAAGAATCCAAATGCTGCAAACCGGCTTTCTTTATGGGTACTATAAGCCATGAAGTATAAGACCAAGAGTACAGGTAGGTGTGAAATCACAACTGCAGTTTATTCGTGCAGCATTTTTGGTTTATCTTCTCTCCAAACAATTTCTTCTGCTCTACATTTTATTGCAATGTTTGCAGCTTGTCACCAGGTGCCTCTCCTGTGCTAACCACAGTATAAAAGCTTCTAGTGAAAAATCATGTAAGAGGTCCATGGCTGAACTAGGATAGAAACCCTGAAAACTGTCCATCTTTCAGCTGTTCTCCCTGACAGGAAAGGAACAATATTGTAACTTTTTATAGGGAAGACTTTTGAAAGGTTAAGCAAAATTTTCAATCCATGGCTCATCGAAGTCTTTCCAGTGAAGATACTGTCAGAGTTAGATAATGCACATGAATTATTTGGAATACTTGAAAGTGGTGTACAATTATGAACTATAGCTTTTATCATAGTTCACCTCATTTCCTATAACCATTAGTTCGCTGACCAATTGAAGTAACATTGTGTAAGTATACTACGCCTCAATTACCCCACTATCATAGGGCTCGTTCCACCTTCCAGAGACCTGTACCCATTCAGGAAACCCACACCACCTGGGTTTGTGCTGCTTCAGAGAACCTGTGGTCCTGCTCCAGGCTAAAGAAATCTATGATAGGTTTCAATCACTGACTATTTCTACTTACAAACCAGCCAAATCAGGTAGGACATGCATTGTAAATTAGCTGAATGTAGCATTGCCAATGAAGGAAATCAAGGAATTATAGGAACTGGAAAATCGCCCACCAGCTTAAGCTCTATGTAATAAAAGTACATGTCTTCTGTATCAATCAGGTTTATTTAGATGAAAAAATAGAAGTGTTCAGAATCAGTTACAAAATAGAAAAAAGGAACATTTTTACTTTCCCTTTCCCAGAGTAAACAGAAAGGCATATCTAGCTATATTTTCCGGCCTTGTCTAGCCAGCTAATACATTTGATTACATTTTTTTACTGTTTACTCACAAGCACACTCTTTCTTGATAGGAGCACATGTGACACACAATCAGAATCATGGCAGTCCTCATGGTGCTTCTTCACATTCCAATATAACAAAAGCCATGTTTTTTCTATCGTCCCACCTCTTCCTGAATCTTTAACCAATTAAACCACAGCATACAATGCCCATCATTCTTAGTTCCATTCTCAGTTTTCAGCATGTTATGACTATTCTTAAAAGTAAATAATGACTGAATGTAGTTTCACAGGCTTCTCCATCTCTGCCCAGGGAATAAAGAACTCAAAGAACTACTGTATATACTCAAATATGAGCTGAGTTTTTTAGCCCCCAAAAGGGAGCCACGGCTTATACTCGGGTCAATGACCACAAGGGTCCCAAGACCACACCAGATTGAGATGGGTCAACAATTTAATTAATTTTATCATATTGTCATGTATTTTGATTATTGAAACTCACTAGCATCTGCTGCATTTCCCACCCTCGTCTTATACTCAGGTCAATCTATTTTCCCGGGTTTTCAGGTCAAAATTAGTTACCTCAGCTTATATTTGGGTCAGCTTATACTTGAGTATATACCATACTTTAACTCACTTAAAGCAAAAAAGGCCCAATTTAATTCATTTCACATTGTTTCTCTTTTCCAATCATAAATGTTTTTGCCTTGAAACATTGTATATGTTTTCCTGTCTTAAAAAATGTCCCACTTTGGTTATTTGATGAAACCTTGTCAAATGCTATTTCTTCTGCTTACTATGGTGAAATAAATGCCACATAGCTAGAGGCATTGAAACCACTTATACAATATGTGAAGAGCAAAATATGCCGTGTGTTATTAGGTGATTACGAAGATTTATATCCAGACTAGTTGGAGCAGCTGCTTTCAAAGTCCAAATAGCCATGATAATGTTTAAGTTCAGGAACAAAAAGGTGATGATCATAAACCTTGTAAAAACAACCAATAATGCAGAAAGGGGGAAGCATCCCAAGGCAAAGAGGTTATACATACAGAACAAACCTAGCCATTCCCAATGAATTTATCTCTTAAGAACCAGATAGAGTACAGTAAAAACTCACATAAAGAGCACCTCGCTTAGAGACTAACTCACTTAAAGAGCAGAATCTTCTCTGAATGGTCGCCTAGCTTAACAACTAAAACCAACCAAAAGCTTGCTTAACAACTTAATTGGGGTTCACAATCCCCCCACCAGAAGTCACAATTTGTCATTTACAATGGTGTCTCGCTTAAAGAGCAATCCCATGGAACACATTGTGCTCTTTAAGTGAGGTTCCACTGTACACCCCATACTAAAGGATATTGACAGATATACAGGTGAAACTCAGAAAATTAGAATATTGTGCAAATGTTCATTCATTTCACTTAAAAGGTGAAACAAATATGTGCGATAGACTCACTACATGCAAAGCGAGATATGTCATGCCTTAATTCGTTTTAATTGTGATGATCATGGCGTACAGTGGCGTACATCTCCAGGCCTGGATATGATGGGGGCTCGGCCGCACCGGGAAACCACTGATGTGTGCATGCGCAAACAAATGACACATGCGCAGGAACCCACAGGGGCATGGCACCGCAGGGAACTACTGATGAGTGCATGCGCAAACAAATGATACATGCACAAGAACCCACAGGGGCGTGGCCAAAATGTGTTGGGGGGCGCTTACCGGGCCCTGAAATTTCTGATACCGGCCCTGCCTGTAATAGGTCTATAATTTTTGAAAATTCTTGGAGAGTAGAGATGAGCAAATGTTGTCTGTACTTTGAAAGGAGATGGAAGAGAATCTAGGAAACTACAGTACCAAGATCCCAACTTGATTTTAATGGCACGAAACGTGCTAGAACAGATCATTAAACAGTCTTAGAGGACCTAGATTTCTAAGAGTCAACCTAGGTTTCTCAAGAACAAGTTAGGTCAGACTAATGTAATCCTAGGCTGCATCAACAGAAATATGGTATCCAAATCAAGTGAAATATGAAATCCTATACAATTATTACTTATCTCATTCCTGTTAAACCAAATAGAGAGGAATGCTTAGAACCTCCCCTTCCACCATCATTCTCTCCATGTGGGGAGTAGTGTGCCTGAAAAGGAAAGCTTCCTGCTTGCATGTAGGCAAGCAAGAATTCTGTTCTAGAGTTCTTGTTCATCATGAGAGCCAACTCCTGTGCATGGGGCTGTGGTGGCTTAGTGGTTAAGACGGTGAACTTGATAACTGGAAGCTTGGCAGGTCAGCAGTTTGAGACCTGAGTGCTGCATGGCGGAGTGAGCTACTGTCTTTGTTCCAGCTCCTGCCAACCTACAGTTTGAAAACATGTAATTGCAAGAAGATAAATAGGTACCGCCTCATTTTGAAGATACAGTAGCAGCATTCCATGGCTGCCACATGACCATGGAAATGTCTGAAGGCGCAGACAGGGCTGGCTCTTTGGTTGTAAACAGAGATGAACACTGAACCCTAGAGTCGGATAGGACTGGCTTTCGAGCAAGGGTGACGTTTATCTTACCCCTTTGCAAGACCCTTTTTCTCTTCACATAATTTCCCCATGTGGATAGAAACACAATGGAGAGGGGAATGGAATATTCCTTTTTAAATGTGTTGTTGAGATCCAAGTAAATAACAATTGAACTCTATATTCTGCTTTCACGAAACCTGACCAGAATACTCTGACCAGTTCTAAGCACAGTATTTTGAAAAGGATATCCAGTATTTTGAGAAGGATATCCAGGAGCTGGAAAGTGTCCATGGCGGGTGCACGTGCAGTCTGAAGAAGAGAAGACTGAGAACTGATATGACAACCAACTATTAGAAAGGCTGCCATGTGAAAACAAGATTGTTTTGTATGGCTCTGGAGTATAGGGCACAAACTAATAGATTCAGATTACAAGAAGTGGATTTTATCCACAAAAGATCGCACAGGAATAATTTAATTTAATTTTCGCGCTTATATACCGCCCACTCGGGTGCAACCCAACTCAGGGCGGTTTACATGGTGGACAATAAATACAATATAATAATAAAATGACACATAATAATACAGTTCAATTACATCAAAAGAAATTTAGGGGGAAAAACACAATATTAATACATCACATAATACATAAGTACAAAGCATCAGAAATAATCAATATTAACAAAATCCCCGAGGGATGAAGCACAGCTCACATCCCATACAGTGCCCAGCCCAACTTCCCAGGCTGCGGCAAACATCAGCCTCAGTCCCTCTGTCTCCCTCCCTGCCCTCCCCCCACTCTCACTACAGACCGGGGGAGAGAGCCGAGGTGGTGTGTCGGCTTCAGCGTCTCGGTGGCAACGGCTTCCAAAGTCCCCGCCGAGAACAAGGCACAGCTGCGCCAACGCTCCCATCTCCCCTGACCAACTTGGCCCGGGGAGAGAGCCACGGCGCGGCGTCCTCTTATCCCTCCGGTCAAGGCAGGGCCGGAGGGAGGCGGGGCCGGTGACCGCAGGTGGCTCCCATCCTGGGCCGATGGCGGGGGCCCAGGAGAGCTTCGGCGCGGCGTCCCCGGCTGCGGCGCAGCGTCCTCTTATCCCTCCGGTCAAGGCAGGGCCAGAGGGAGGCGGGGCCGGTGACCGCAGGTGGCTCCCATCCTGGGCTGATGGCGGGGGCCCAGGAGAGCTTCGGCACGTCATCCCCGGCTGCGGCGTGGCGTCCTCTTATCCCTCCGGTCAAGGCAGGGCCAGAGGGAGGCAGGGCCAGTGACCGCAGGTGGCTCCCATCCTGGGCCGATGGCAGGGGCCCAGGAGAGCTTCGGCGCGGCGTCCCCGGCTGCACCGCGGCATCCTCTTATCCCTCCGATCAAGGCAGGGCCAGAGGGAGGTGGGGCCGGTGACCGCAGGTGGCTCCCATCCTGGGCCGATGGCGGGGGCCCAGGAGAGCTTTGGCGCGGCTGTAGGTGGGAGGTGGAGTCTTTAAAGTGCAAGAATATCTTGCCCCACCGCTGTCACTTTATTGCCAACAAATTACAAGAAAGGAGGTTTCAGCTAAATTTTCAGACTTATTGACAGTAAGAGCTGTTCAGCACTGGAGTGGGCTGCATCAAAAAGTGGCAGAAACTTTTTCAATTGAGATTTTTAAATACATATTGGATGACCATCCATTGCTGTGGATTTTTTCCCCATCATTAAAGGTTGAACTTGATCAACCTTTGGGTTTCATGCCCCCTAGAATTCTATTACTCTGATGTAATTAGGGTTTCTTTCTGTTTCTGGGTTGCTTGTGTATATAGAGGAAATGCAGTGATTAATTTAGATTAATCTAAATCAGTGATTAATCAACTTACCTGATGGGTGGGGAGGCCTACATATATCCATATAGCCTCCCACCTCCGGCCAGGACTTTAAAAGGCCATTGAGGTGACAGGCATTTCGCCCTCCCTCCAGCTGTCCTGATGGATGGGGAGGCCTGCAGCAAAGATGCCGAACACCACGGCCGCTGTGCCTCTGGCCCCGTCTCCCACCTCCAGCCAGGACTATTAAAGGCCGTTGAGGTGACAGGTATTTTGCCTTCTCTCCAGCTGTCCTGATGGGCAGGGAGGCCCGCAGTGAAGATGCCGACCACCGCCGCTGCTGCGCCTCTGGCCCCGCCTCTGGCCCTGCCTCCCACCTCCGGCCAGGACTTTAAAAGGCCGTTGAGGTGACAGGTGTTTTGCCCTCCCTCCAGCTGTCCTGATGGACGGGGAGGCCCACAGCGATGACGGCGACCATCACCGCCGCTGCTCCTCTGGCCCCGTTTCCCACCTCTGGCCAGGACTTTAAAAGGCCATTGAGGTGACAGGCATTTCACCCTCCCTCCAGCTGTCCTGATGGGCGGAGAGGCCTGCAGCGAAGATGCCAACCATCGCCGCCGCTGCTCCTCTGGCCCCCCCTTCCACCTCCCGCCTACAGCCAAGACCGTGAAAGGCCATTGAGGCAGTAAAACTTTTGTTATTTGTATTTTCATCTGCTTTATATTGCTTATATTGTGTTTTTCATTTATTGTACCCTGTAATAAAGAATTTGCCACATTGTAATTGTAATTTATTTGTACTTTTTATTTACATTGTATTTTTGCCTTTTGTTACTTTAAATGCTGTAAACCGCTTTGAGTCTCCCATTGGGATGAGAAAAGCGGTATAGAAATAAAAATCTTATCTATCTATTTAATCTCATTTTTATTATGTGCTTAAACTTATATTTTGTCATTGCAAGAAAACTGGAAACAAATTATAATAGTAAGATACATCTTTAGTTCTTATTGCTTTTAATAATTTGGATGATTGATCTTACAAATGTTTATAAAAAGTTACATGAAAGAGAGCTAAAAGTTTATTTTATGAATCAATATTTAATTATGTCACAGCTTTTAGGTAACTGTATTATAAAGTATGTTCTCGATTACTGCTCAAAGTATATACTTATAAGGGAGCATTAAAGTGTTTACACTACTGCTCTACAGTAATACTGTGTTCATTATTCAGGACAGGCTATCTGAGCAAACAAAAGAACCTGGGAAATGTATAATATTCAGGTAAATATAGAGAGCAAGATTTGCAGTCATGAATAATATTGCAGTATCTACATGGCCTGTCTCGGCGCATATAGAAGTTGACAGCACATTAAATCTAATTTATCTGTAAAGTGATAGCTTTATCTTCCCTGCCCTCAGAAACATGCATAGCGTTTGTGATGACACAAGTGTGTCTACTGTCTTTTCTCACCCTTCCTTATTAAAAGCTTTGGCTGTGACTTACATGGGTAAATAGTACAGGATTTGCTCTACAAGTAAAACAGGTGTATTGGAAAAATTTAACTCACAAAATGATGCAATTTTGAATAAGCCCACCCTTTTTGTTTCCAAATTGGACCACTACCACCACCATACGGCTGCTAGGCGTTTCCACTTTTTTTAAGCCAGAGTGATTCTAATGTTTTCCATGTCACCAGTGGTTTTGTTCTCCAGAAGAACAGGGGCATGACTGTGGGTGGTCTTCTGATGATCAGCTGAGCTGGGCATGATATATTGGAGAGCAGGAACTTACCCTCACCATCTTTGCTCCTAGTCATTCTGACTTATTTTTAATTTTAAAAAAATAAACTGCTGAGTTTCGTGCTAGATCACTTTATCACTGCATTCATACACTAGTTTAGCATTAGATGACTTCTGCACAGATAAATTGAAATGAAATAGAAACAACTCTGAATAATTACAATACACTACTCTGTCTCTGAAGTATGTGTTCATGTGTTTGCACATTACGGAGAAATTTATCAAACTATCCCTTTGTTTAGACACTCTATAACAGTGTAAACAGCCTATCGGCTTTCTAGTGAACCATAAAATGAGATCCAGGGATCAGCAGAGGTTGGGATCAATGGATGGGTTAGATAAAGCCACATTGGATTGAGGGGTCAGTATGTACATAATCTCCAGTTTTCTTATGATCACCTAATCTGAATAAAAATGTAAAATAAAATGAAAATAAAACCACAGCAAAGACAAATCACTCCAGTTCAGCTAGACAGTGTAGTTGTAGTCTCATCTGAGTCATAAAATGTCTTGTTATAAGATAGAGGGAAGTTTCTCCCCCTTCTGGTATGAATTTAAAGTGTCATCCTTTTCTAGCTGTAATGAACGATATGTTTCTATGGGTTCAGCTAACATAGTTGTGTAAAGGCTATTGCTGTAAAGGCTATTGCTGAGGCTCCTCAAGTGGCTAAGGGCTTTCTGAATTATCAAAATGAACATCTCTCATTTTCCTCAGTTCAGTATATTTTTTACAGGTTTGAGAAATAAATGCTCATGCATATGTACTGTGATCTGCAGATCATGGAGGAATTTGATCATAATGTGACTCTTAATATTTATAATAATCTATCAGTGCCTGGTTTCCCCCCACCCCCATTTCATACTATCATATAGTTTCTCAGTACAAGGCTGCCATATCATTTTCTGCTCTAAGGAAATCATCTCATACATACTTGCCAGCGCAAAGCCAATTTAACATTGCTCATATTCAATCCCCCCCCCCTTTTACAGTTCTTGTTTGAGCATTCTAGCAGGAGAGTGCAGCTATCATATAACTTTGGCCAAAGAATGGCACACTGCTTCTCTCTGGGATGATTTTCCTCTTCCACACAGAATGTGCAGCTTCGGGAGGGACCCCTATAGAGTGGTGAAGGAGGAAGGGAACACCTGTATAGTTAGCCCAATCAGCCAAATCAACGCTGGTGATCAATAAGGTGACAGGTGTTGCAGCCAGATTGCCTTCACATCTTACATTTCTAGTCTAAGTACTTGTTGAAAGGGTCCTTCATAGTTGATTTTTTTTTAGAATAGTAGAAAACAAAAACAAAAATTAAAAATAAAAACACTGCAGCGCTTTAAAGACTAACTGCTATATGTTTACTGTGAGCTTTCGTAGATCAAGTCTACTTCTTCAGACAATGGAGTATAACTTCCAGGCATGGTTTATATACAGTAATACTTCGGATAACACTAAAACTTGGTTCCACAAGTCTTAGTGTTATCCGATTTTTAGCGTTATCCGATGCATGCATTGGATAACGCTAAAATCCTATGTGATGTAACTCCATAGAGATGCATTGTAACCGGCACAGGCTTTAGCGAACTTTATCCAATGCATCCCATAGGATTTTAGCGTTATCCGATTCAATTCCCCCCCCTCCCCAAATATCAGGTCGTTATCCAATTTTCATGTTATGTGATGCAGTCATTATCCGAGGTTTTACTATACACCAGATGCAGGGGTCAAGATGTCACAAGGCAAATGGATCACAAAGCAATGAGGTAAAGAGTAATCAAGCAGAATGACAGACAAGCATGCATATCAATACAGCTTCCTACAGCTAGCAGTAACAAATTATTATTCAGATTAGTTTTTAAATGTCCCCCTTTCAATCTTAAAAGTGTGGAAGGGATTAATCATGGAATGTTTTCTCCATACATGTGAAACAAGGACATCTTTTTCCTGCTATGTGTGTGCATATATACATACATTCCACAATATTTATGAATAAACAGAAGTCAAACTTCATATCACCTCTTCTCTGCTGTAGGACTTGTAGTGTACATTCTTAAAAATGTATCCTTAGAAAAGTTGTTTGAAATATTCTCTGTTAAATATTCTCATCTGTTCAAAGTAATGGAAAACTGACATTGGCTGATTTGTTTCATTATTATTTTTTTGGTAGGCTGCAGGGTTGCACTGATTTTCCAGCAGAGGGCTACTTAGTAGAGGAAAGTATGCTCAATATTTTAGGAGAATAATTTTTTTGTTTGGAAAGAAGCTATTTAATAGTGGCTAATTTCATTATACTTCTGTTTCCTGCTCTGGTTTGGAAAACCTTATTTTCCTGCAGTGTGTCATAGAAGCTTTCAGCACAACAAGAGAGGCTAATTGTCCGAGTAATTGAACTTATCCTAATGTCCATGCCATGATGTTTTTCCTGTCCGGGCACAAGAAAAAGAAGCTTAATGTTTAAGCAAGAGAAAATCTGGGTGGGATCTTTAGCTGTGCTGCAGTCTTGCTTCTTCTGCAAATAAAATGTTTCTGATGAGATCAAAGAAAAGTAAGAACTTATGGGGGACTTAGTTCATTCTCCACAATTCCTAGAAATGTTATTTTGGCTCTGTTATGCTCTAGGGCAAATAGCGAAGTTGTTTTATAAAGACTGTTAATGGGAAATCCACCCATGCAAGTCAGATTTTCTTAGCTGATCACTTTCCTCCTGTCTACAAGTACTTCACATAGGAGTTATGGTACAGAGGGAACACTAGAGCAGTGATGGCTAACCATCAACTCCCAGAAGCCCAAGTCAGCCCCCCTGCTGATCAGGGCTTCTGGGGATTGAAGTCCAAGAACAGCTAGAGTGCCAAGGTTCGCCATCACTGCACTAGAGAGATCCATATAGTTATATACGGTATTTCATTTGTTTGTAAGATGGCAAATTTATATAAGCTATGAAAAATATTTGCTAGATTATTTTAAAGCAAAAAAAAATCATATGTTTTTGAACTGCTTTTGAATCTCCAAGTAGGGGAATTTCCCATCTATAGCTGGAGAAATTATTGTCCCAGCATAGTATGAGCCAGAGGAAATGCCTTACCCAAGCTCCAGTGAAATTATTACCTTCTCGCTGAAAGCTGAAATGGTTCTCTCTATAATAAAATAATCAGCACATGTCGAACTCTCTTTCTATGACAAATAGTGTGCCTAAGACACTTGAGTGATGTAGTTAAGCTGAAATGCAGTGGCAAGCCTCATTGTTTTATGCTTCTGCCAGTTAAGTGTTGGCCATGAATGAAAGGTCAGGAAGATAAAAATAAGGGATTTTTCTGAAAGTATTGTATTATGAGAGAATGGGAAGTGTTCATGTATTGGTTACATTATCAGTTCAGTCTTCTTACAGCTGTGTGCTTGGCATTACTGTATCTATGTTATTGTCATTCTAAAATAACTATTGATATAATACCGTCAGGATGAAGGACACGATAACCAGTTTGTGCTTTTAGAGGAAAACAAAGGTTTTAGCACAATGAAATCCTATTATACTGACATAGGGTTTTTTTTAACGTCAGTATTAATTAGCATTGGCAAAGTAGAAGGGCAAAAGGAAGGAAGGTGAAATCTCAAAGATACACAGTATATAAAAGCTACGTTAGAAATATAAATAAGTGAAAATTTCTGAACAACAGCATTATAGAACTAATGCCTACAGCTATTTCACGTATGACTTCTCTGCTCCAGCCAAGTTGTATCATCGAAGCTTCAGAGGCATGAATTGTGTCAGATGACATTTTATTGCTTTGTGTTTTCTGCAGCCTGAGATGGCGCCTTTTGATCCTTTAAGAAACAGGTGTTTTCATCTACTACATTCAGCAAATTGTATGTGGACTGGGAGATCTCTTACGTCTATACTGTACTGGAAACTTCTGATGATTTAGTGGCAAGATTAAAAAAGAGAACCTCGTTAGCCCTGTCCGACTATTCAGTTTCATGCATATTTCATTGCATAAGGAACTCTTTGTGCACTCATTATCCTGAGATATTAATTCTCAAACTTACTCTAACCTTTGACTTGTTTGAATAAGAATTTTCAAAGTCACCAAGTTTGTCATCAAAGATTAAGATGTCTGTATAGAAACAAGTATGATTCTCATCAGAAGTAGGTGAGGCTGACAGTACCATAGGAGAAAAGTAATAAGAGAGGGCCCCCAAAAATGGCCTTGCATAATGATTGTACAAATTGGGGATACAGTGCACAGGCTGGTAAAAGGAACCCAAAGAGAAGACTATGCAGCACCTCCGAGAGGGTCATATAAGCACCTATCTCTCCAATAAGTTATCTGAAGCTCAGATGAGGCCTCGGGTACCTCTTGGCCAAGACTGTTCCACCCAACCCTCAACTCTTCCACAAAATGGGAAGCCTAAAAGGGACAGACATCTACCTGTAGATTAAATTCAGCACTCTTTCATTAGTTATTTTATAAGCTACAGGACTTATTTTCTGTGGCTACACTGATATTCTGACATTCTCTCTCCACGAAGAACTGCATAATTGGCTGCTTTGATTCTTTTTTAGTGGTAACTGAAGATAACAGATCTTTGAATCACAAAAACTTGCAATGTTTGATTTTTTAAGTGATCCTATACAAAGTATCGGCTTCCTCCTGCATTTGTTTGATTTTACTTATGGGTCACACAGCTGATTTTTGCTTACTGGAGATAACAGAATTTCTGTTGGTTTTGATGTCTGAGATGGAAGTTTCATGGCAACTGCATTTATATATAGTTTTGTCTATTCATTTTTTAAAAGTTAGTTTTTAATGATTTTGAGATTTTTGTTATTTGTTTGTTTCTTTGATTGCTGGACATTGTTTCAAGTACTAATCAGTAGAAAATTATTTCATAAATACCATTGGTAACAGCAATAGTATTATTTTAAAGGTATTAATATTTATTGTAGGGGTTATGGTGGTAGTAATTGTCCATAAGATTGCTAAGGGTTTTGCTCAGCCACAGAAAAATATCGCAAAATATAAACTGGGAAGTTATCAGTGTGTGGAGAACAAGTTGCCAGTTTGTGGAGATCATATTTTTTAAAATGGGATAGAAACATACTGCATCTTGGGCTGTTCACCAAGTTAAACATTCTGATTCTAAAGAATGCTGTGGATTTCATAAAGGTCCTTTTTCTTTACAGGAGACACAAACAAGGGTCTTCATTGAATCCACAGACATTATTTTAGGACTTTTGGGGCAAAATTGCACATGTTGTTGCTAATGTCTTTAGGTATACATGATTCGTTTTTAAATAACATAAATGGTTAGTTTGGGACAACCCATAGAGATAAATCAGTCTGCAGTTGTCTGTGTCTATCAAATGTCTGCATCTCGCATGATGTAGATTAGAATCCCATTGCGTCATAGTCTTGGTCTATTTCAGCTCTCACAAACTACAGGTATGTGCATGAAAACTCACACACACACATACACTAGCTAGTTGCATGAATGATGCCTACTTTGTTACATAAAACATAACTTTAACTTTCTTGAGTTCTACCATGCCCCTTGTATGTAGAGATTTTAAGGAAATGTTACATATTTAAAGTGATTCTTTAAATGCCTTCCCCCTCTTTTTAATTTGACATACACTTCAGAAATTTAGCACTTGTAAGCTTCTCACACCTTCATAATGACGTCCTCTCAGCCAAGCCCTTTATTTGAAATATCCAACTATATTTCCCAGTTTTTTTTGTTAAAAGTCTGCAAGACTAGAATTCTTAACAAATTTGGTAAGACTGGCATTTTAATAGTTATTGAATTGAATTGAACTGAATTGAATTTTATTCTTATATACTGCTTTCCTCATCCTGTGGACAACCCAAAGCGGTTCACAATATTAAAAAATATACAGAGATACAGTACAAATTGCAAGGTAAAAGTACATTTTCATATACAAAAATACAAAACTATAAAGCAATATACATCATAATGCAACAGTAATACAAAAATGCAAAGGTACAAAAACATACTGAAAAGGCCCCCAATTATTCCCAAGCACTCCCAGCAGGCAGAACCAGGAGGGCAGAGTCAGTAAGGTCGGCAAAGTTGACACAACTGAGGGAAAGTCCAACAAGAATCCTCATCTCCCTCAAGGCGAAGAAATGGCCGAGGGAGGAAAGTCTAATGATGGCTCTGGTAGCGCTCCCACGGTGCACCGCACAGCTGTGCACCGCACAGCTACCTCCCATCTCCCTCGAAACCAGGGGATGGACAATGGAAAGAGTCCAATGTGGGCTGCAGAACAGTGCGGCAAAACAGGGCTCCCCCGCCCGTGTCCTCCGGCAGAGGAAGGCAGCGGGTGGCTCTTGTAGCCCTCTTGACCCCCAGCTGTGGCTCATCTCACCGGCTGGCCGCCGGGCGAACTGGGCTGCTTCCCTCGGCGGCGGCGGCGGCGGCGGCGGCGGCGGCGGCGGCGGCGGCGGCGGCGAGGCAGGGGAGGGCGGCTCTTGTAGCCCTCTCGACCCCCAGCTGTGGCTCATCTCACCGGCCGGCTGCCGGGCGAACTGGGCTGCTTCCCTCGGCGGCGGCGGCGGCGGCGGCGGCGGCGGCGGCGGCGGCGGCGGCGGCGGCGGCGGTGGAGGCGAGGCAGGGGAGGGCGGCTCTTGTAGCCCTCTCAACCCCCAGCTGTGGCTCATCTCACCGGCCGGCTGCCGGGCGAACTGGGCTGCTTCCCTCGGCGGCGGCGGCGGCGAGGCAGGGGAGGGCGGCTCTTACAACTTTTTAAAAAAGGTATCTTAAAATGGTAAATAAGCAAATAATGTTCCATCTTCTACTGGTACATCAACCTGGAACAGTAACATTTTGTAGACTGGTACAAAAGAAGGAAACCAAGAGATATTTTGGAGTTGTGCACTGACCTTCCTTTTGAATGTGCTGTTATCTCTTTATCTCCCCCAAAGTGTGTGATCTATGTAATCCATGAATTGACTTAAACCCATAATGGCTGCCTACAATTCTCTTGAGTCAAAATCTGAGGTATCAAATAGTGGTTTAAATAGAGGAAAGTAGCATTTAGGAGATTAGAAACCTATTGTGAGCACTGGAGCAGCCAACCAGAGTGGCTGCAAAATGGTGGATTTTTCATCATTATCCCTGCTTTGTTAACAATCTGTGATAATTTGACAAAGCAGGTACTTTAATTTGTCATCATCACTTTGATGGCATGATAGTGATTTTGAAAGGGGCTTGTTCTCTATGAAATAGAGCAAGAAAGCTAAAGCGACATGTATTCTCTGTGTTGGTGATTTCTGGCTTGAATCAAAGTGTACTGCAGTGCTTTAAATTCTGCAGTACAATGAAAACATCTGCCACTTTTGAAATTTAAAATTTGTTGTGATTTAATTTCTGACTTTGGGGTTGGGGGATATTTTTTAAATCAGCCACATACATACTGTTCTTTTTTGTGTTATTCATTTTAACTTTATTTTGTGCAAGTCTAATTTATCATATATGTATTCATATTGTGCATACACAGGCATTGAAAGATAATGAGAAGCATCTGCTAACATTTACTACAATCACATTGGCAGTTTCCTTCAGAACCAGAGATTCTATGTGATGATGAATGGAAAGAACAGCAGATGGACTGACCTAAGGAAGTGTATTGTCTCCAACACTGTATAATATATATATACAAAGGACCAACCAGTTCCTGACAATACAAAATTGTCATTTATGCCCGGGGTGCCCAAATTACAGCCTGCAGGCTGGATCCAACCCACGCCGCTCCCAAAAGCGGAAGTTAAACATGCATGTGCATGCACAAAATGCTGCCATAAAGCACCTGTGGCTGTCATAAATGAATTTACGACATCCTTGGGTGCATTTATGGCAGTGTTTTGCACATGCGTGGGCACATTTTACTTCTGCTTCCAGTGGTAAGAACCATGTGACTGACCCACTCAACCATGTGACCGGCCCACGGCCTGAAAGGTTTATACAGCAATGGGCATTCAAGGATCAAGCTTTGATGAGGTAACTGGAAAAACTTGCTGGAACATTTGAAGAATTAGGGCAGTATTACAACACCAACCATTTGAAGCCTAATCCAAGCAAGACTCAACTGTGTGCTTTCCACCTTTGAAACCTAGAGGCAAGGGTTGAGTTGGATGTTACGTGGCAAGGGAACTAATTACAGCATTGTTCAGCACCAAAATACCTCAGTGTGACATATGACAAGATACTCTTTTAAGCAACACTGCCTGAATACAAAGCCAAAGTTAGTACAAGGATCACATGATCAGAAAAATCAGAAACTATGAATGGGGAACTCAACCATCCACACTGTGTACATCAGCTTAGACCCTGAGCATCACCGTAGCATAGTATGCTGCTTCAGTATAGAGTGCATTCACACACACAAAACAAGTTGACATCGCTATTAATGAAGCCATGCATACAGGTGAAACTCGGAAAATTAGAATATCGTGCAAATGTTCATTCATTTCACTTAAAAGGTGAAACAAATATATGAGATACACTCACTACATGCAAAGTGAGATATGTTTTGACTTAATTTGTTATAATTGTGATGATCGTGGCATACAGCGTACACGAGGTTATGTGATGATTATGGGGTACATGAGGTTGGGGGGTTGGGGTTTTCATAAGCTGTAAGCCATAAGCATCAATTTTATAACAAAGTAAGGCTTGAATTATCTCACTTTACAAGTAATGAGTCTATCTCATATTTGTTTCACTTTTTAAGTTGCATTGCTGAACCGAATGAACATTTGTGCAATATTCTAATTTTCTGAGTTTCACCTATATAGTGACAGGATTCCTCAAACCAACACCAGTTGAGAAAATATACACTCTTGTTGACATTAGGGGCTGCGATGGCTCAGCAGTTAAGAAGCTTGCCTTGTTAGCTGGAAGGCTGGCATGTCAGCAGTTCGAGACCCGGGTGAGTGCCCGTCTCTGTCCCAGCTCTTGCCAACCTAGAATTTGAAAGTAAGAAATTGCAAATAGATAAATAGGGACCACTTTGGTGGGAAAAAATCTTGGGGACATGAAAGGAGCCTCATTTGGGCATCCCCTGAGTAGAGTTTCTCCAGCAGAAATCCTTTCAACCCAGAATAATTTGTGACACGAAATTATATTGTTCCTCCTAAGTGTCCCGGATTCGCTAGGAAATCCCATGTTTTGGCACTCGTTCCTGCCCTTTCCCGCTGCCGTCCCACATTTTGAACGGTGGGGAAAGGGGTTACTGCACACACGCAGAACCCCTTTGCGCATGCGCAAACGGGTTCTGTGCATGCGCGCACAGAATTTTCCCATATTTTTTGAAGCCGCGCTTGACGGGTATGTCCTAGGATCAGAAGAGAAGTAGCAATGGATGCTGAGAGAACTAAGCAAGAGAATGACCTTTGACACCCTCTGAATGAATATAAGCCTCATGTCTGCCGGCTTAGATCCAGGAAGAGCTTTATGGTAAGAGCAAACATTCTTGATGATAAGGTAAAAGTAAAGGTCACCCTTACTTGAGAGCCAGTCATATCTAACTCTAGAGTTCTGTGCTGATCTCTGTTTATAGCCAAAGTTCCAGTGCTGCCTGTGTTTGCGGATGTTTCTTTGGACAAGTGGGAAGCCTGACTAGACACCTTCGTGCACAGAATGCTGTTCACCTTCCCACCGAAGTGGTACCTATTTATCTACTTGCAATTTCTTGCTTTTGAACTGCTAAGTTGTCAGGAGCTGGGACACAGACCGGAGCTCACTCCATCATGCAGTACTCGGGTCTCAAATGGCTGACCTTACAGTCATCAAGTTCAGCATCTTAACCATTAAGCCACCACAGTCTTTTTTATTTTTTATTAATTTTTATTAAATTTTCAAAAAGATATAACCAAATAAAAATACAATCCAAAAAAAGAAAAAAAATCTATACCTATAAGAAGAGGGTTGGGCAGTGTGTGTGTGGAATACACTTTCACACCCATCCAGCTCATCCCATAATGCACCATTCACACTTACCTTTTGTCCCTGAGATCATCGTCGTGAGGGTCCGGGGGCTGAGGGTGGGGCATTTGCCCCACAAAGATGAAAAAAGCACTGCACGTGCACAAACGGGGGGGGGGGGAAGGGAGAGAAAGGTCGACGCGCCATTGATGTTTGAAACGCACTTGCAGGGGGGAAAACCCATTTGCAGCACAGTCTGCACATGCCCAATGAAAAAAATGACGCGCACAAAACCGGATGTGGGTGAGCCCCTTCTTCAGACACAGCAGCAGCAGCGTTCCCTTAGGCCCTTGCATGCTGGAGAAAATGTGCTTCTTCTCCGGGAGACAGGGGCCAAAAGCAGAGCTCCGTTCCGCCCTTGCCTGCCGGAGAAAACATGTCCGCCTCCATCCCTCCCCCTCAGCCGCAGGAAGAAAAAGGGGAATGGATCGCATCCACCTCCCCTTCCCTCCCTATTCACTCGGGCACTGGCAGGGAAGGGGGAACGGATCACATCCGCCTCACCTCTTCCCTGCCTCCCCCAGGCAAAGATAGAGAAGGAGGAATGGATTGTGTCCACCTCCCCCCTTCCCTGCCTCCCCCAGGTGAAGACAGAGAAGGAGGAACCGATTGTGTCCACCTCCCCCCCTTCCCTTCCTTCCCCCGGGCGAAGACAGGGAAGGAGGAATGGATCACGTCTGCCTCCCTCGACCCCACAACCAACACAAAATCAATACCTGGCCGACAAGGCCTGGCAAAATAGCTAGTAAAGAATAAGATACAAACTAAATAAATACAAACAGTAACAAAAAGAAAAACAATCGAATTGCAAACATGCTAATGACATAAGGAGACTTTAATCATACAGACTTGAAGGCAGTATTCCCAAAATTTCATCAGCACATTAAATGTGCAACTAGGGGGGAGAATACTCTTGACAAGGTGTATACAAACACTAAATGGGCATATGAGGTTAAGCCCCTGGCACATCTTGGTAGGTCAGATCATGTGTCCCTGCTTTTGACACCAGCATACACACCCCTTAGGAAACAAGCCCCGATACAAACACGGATTGTTACTGTGTGGCCTGATGGAGCCTCTCAACAGCTGCAGGACTGTTTCCAGGAGACCGATTGGAATGTGTTTGACCATCAAGATCTGGAGACCTACACATCAACAGTCCTGGATTATATTAGATTCTGCACCGCCAACGTCACCAGGGAAAAGCATGTAAAGATGTATCCAAACAGGAAACCCTGGATGACGAGTGAAGTTCAGAGACTGTTGAAGGCCAGAAACTTTGCTTTTAGAACTGGAGACCGGGTATTGTATAGTATAGAAAGGGTGAACCTGAAGAGGGGTATAAGGAAGGCAAAAGCTGTGTATAGAGGAAAAATTGAAGATCACCTGAGTAGTCACGACACCAGGCAAGTGTGGCAGGGGATCCAGCACCTTACTGACTACAAACCCAGTAATTCATCGCCTGTAGAGAGCACTGCTTCTCTGGTGGAGGAGCTGAATACTTTCTTCGCCCGATTTGAGGTGACACCAGCAGTGGATCCAGCAGTGTTGCCAGAGTCATCGGCATTACTCCCCTTAGGAAATGTTGCGAGGGTGGAAGAGGGAGAAGTGAGGCAAATATTAAAAGGGATAAATGCGAGCAAGTCTATGGGTCCTGATGGAGTGGCTGGTAGGGCACTGAGAGACTTCTCAGAACAGCTGGCAGAAACTTTTATGAAGATTTTTAATCGGTCTTTGGCCCAAGCCACTGTCCCACCTTGTCTGAAATCCTCTACTATTATACCTCTGCCTAAAAAGCCTAACATAGATAGTCTGAATGACTTCTGCCCTGTGGCGCTTACACCTGTCATACTGAAATGCTTCGAAAAGTTGGTGCGGAACCGTATTATGGCTTGTTTACCAGCTGGACTTGACCCTTGTCAATTTGCATATAAGAGAAAGAGATCCATGGAGGATGCTGTGGCTATGGCCCTACATGCTGTTCTGACCCATTTGGAGAAACAAGGAACTTATGCGAGACTGTTATTTGTAGATTTTGGTTCTGCTTTTAATACTATTCTTCCGCATAGACTGGTGCCGAAATTATTAGATCTGGGGCTTCCGCCATGCTTATGCAGGGGGATACTAGATTTTCGATCAGATCATTCCCAACGGGTCAGGATGGGCTCTCATGTCTCTGCAGATCTAAGTACGGGGACGCCACAGGGGTGTGTGCTGAGCCCGCTTCTGTACATGCTTTACACATATGATTGTGTTCCCAGTTACCCCAGCAATAAGATCATCAAGTTTGCAGACGACACAATGGTGGTAGGTCTGATTACTGCTGGGGAGGGTGAGTCGGCTTACAGGAAGGAGGTTGAGATGCTGATGGAGTGGTGTAGGGAAAACAATTTATTCCTCAATGTTCAAAAGACAAAAGAGATCATTGTGGACTTTAGAAAATGCAAATTGAACATCCAGCCACTTATTATTGAAGGGAATTGTGTGGAACAGGTCTCGGTGTTTCAATTTCTGGGAATGGAGCTGAGGGATGATCTAACATGGGGAGCAAACACCAAAGATCTGATGAAGAGAGCACAGCAGAGGTTATACTTCTTGAGAATCCTCAGGAAGAACAATCTTTCAAAGGACCTGCTGTTGGCATTCTACCACTGTACCATAGAGAGTGTGTTAACCTATGGTCTGTGTGTATGGTTTGGGAGTTGTACAGCTAGGGAAAGAACAATGCTGTCCAGGGTCATAAAGACTGCGGAGCGGATAATCGGGCATACTCTTCCCACTCTAGATCAAATCTATGCCACCAGGTGTTATAGGAAAGCTGTTGAGATTGCACAAGATAGTACACACCCTGGAAATGAACTCTTTCAGCTTTTGCCTTCTAGAAGAAGGTATAGGGTCCTAAAGACCAGGACCAGCTGCTTGAGAAAGAGTTTCTACCCAAAAGCGGTTCTGGCTTTGAATACAGTGCAATGCAGTCTATGAGGGAGCTTCTGTATATAGTTTTTAGAGTTTTTAGGGGTTTAGAGTTTTAGAGTTTTTAGAGTTTTAGAGCTTTTAGGGGTTAAATGTGTATATGTGGGGTGGGAGTATGTTGATAATTTTGTATAGTTGTATTTTGTTTAGGTTTTGTTGGATTGTTAAGTGTTTTTTTCCTCCCAATCTCGTTGTTCTGTGCAGGACAATGACAATAAAGATTTATCTATCTATTTTATCTATTTAACATCAAACAAATCTCATCCAGTATATCTACAACATAACTTCATAACCTTCCATTTAACGTCTGCCCAAATTGTTTAGGAAATTTCCATTTATAAATAATCCCCTTATCAATCATTCTCTTTGTTATTGGCTTCATCATTTGCCTCCATAGTCTCTACTCTGCCACTATGTCACTGTAAATTTCAATGTCCACTCTGTCCATTTTTAAAACACTTGGTCCAGACTTTTTGATGAAGGCCATTATATGCAATTCATCTGCCATATTAGCAAACTTCACTAACACATTCCTAGCTCCAACTTTACTCTTTCTCTGACCTAAGCGATGTACACTTACAATGTCTTCAGGAACGAAGGTTATTTTTAAATCCAACTAGTTTAGCACAGTCTTCTTTAGAAGATGGAGGAAGGAGCTCACTGGACAAGGAACAACATTAAAGCATGATATGGCTGAGGATCTCAACCTCCCCTATATTATTTGGAGGACCCTGAATAGGCTGAGGGTCAGAGTCCCTAAATGCAAGACCAACAATGTCAAGTGGAGACTGTTTGCAGATAACAACATGCTGTGTGAATGTGGACAGATACAGCATCCAGCTCATCTACTGGTCTACTGATTACTGCCAGAAACATGCACCATTGAGGACTTAAGTTTGGGCACCGACCAAATGAAGAATGTGGCTTCATTTTTGCAGTCCAGGGTTTGATTGGGACATGAAAGAATAATAATAATAATTGTTTCTTTCATAATTAAGAATTCGGAACAAACTTGGAAAGTGTTTTTTAGCTATAATTGTTCTTCCCCACCTGCCACCCCTTTTCAGCTGGGGAAGCATAACTTTTCCAAAATCACCCACTGAGTTAAGAAAGAAAATCAAAGTCTCTAGGGCAGTGCTTCTCAACCTTTGGTTTTTAGACTCCAATTCCCAGAAGCCTAAGACAGTACTTAGGCTGATCAGTGTTTTGGGGAATTGACTTAGGCTTCTGGGAATTGAAGTCCAAAAACCAAAGGTTGAGAAGCACTGCTCTAGGGAAACTCATTCTGGGGTAGGTGTGGTCACTTAACCATCACCAAAAAAAGAGGATTTGCATCATCTAAAAGGAGGACAACTCTCAAATGTAGGACTGTCCTGCTTAAGGTAGGATATATGACCACCCTTGGTAATTTAGTGGATTTTGGCCTTTTTGTGTACTGAGATGTTTGGCTGCAATATTTTGCACTGTGTAAAATTTCCATGCTGTCTTCAAGACAGTTTCATATAGAGAATGCTGCTATGTACCAATGTGAGTATTACTTTGGTATGGATGATAAACATAACAGTTTTGATACAGGAGCTTTTAAAGAAATATTAGATATAGCAAGATTTGGCTAAGGCACTATTTTTTTAACAGTTTGGAGAGCAGTGTAAGCTTGAAAAATACAGCTATAATATTATTCAAAAATAGAAAAAACATTATCAAGGAATTTCTCTCTCTCTGGCCCAAAGCAAAATGATGCCTTCTTCTGGCCACTGAATGCTTCAGATTCAGCTGGAAATGTTTTTGAATGTTTTATTCATCTCTTTAAAGTAACTGCAATGGTTCCAAGTAAATCTGCCTATTCCCCTGGGATTGTTAGCTTAAAGGGGAAAGAAATAGCTGTACTGCATGTAGCAATTCTGGAGCTTTGCTAAGCTTTAGGTTATTTGTTCTTTCAAATTTGTAAGGATTTTTCTTTGCACATTTCGCTTTTTAAGCTTTTTTTAAAAAAATACACATTAACATTCTTGCCCCGTTGGCTATCTCTTTCCCTAAAGTTTGTCTCCAGTTGAAATGTTGAATCCTGAAAATTGCCTACCATATTCTTATCTTCATGCACATTTTAATAGTCTTTGAATGCAATATTCTTTGTTTATGAAAAGGTCTATATTGTATGTGGGAAAGCTCTTTGTACAGCAAGTCCATGAAGTTCATCCTTGTAGTTAGTGTTGTTGTTGTTTTGTAAAATGGATATGTTAATCTACAGCAGGAGTTCTCAACCTTTTTAAGCCAGGGGCTGCGTCATGCTCCCTCAGACAGCTTCAGGGGCTGGATGGCCATTTTGCCCTTCCTCCATCACATGGCACTTCCTGGTGTGGTGGAGGCAGTGGGAGGCCACATGAAATGCCACCACATTCGGCTGTAGCAAAAACAAGCATAATTAACAGGTCTATTAGTATGAAGTGTTATTGAACTACAGCCTGTTTCTTTCCTTAAGAAAAACATGATAATCATTGGTCATCCTCTCCTTGTCACTTATAGAAAGATCACATGCTGTCTTCTAGATTCTTATTTTGAGGTGCCTGAATATATATGCATTGGACTTATTCCAGACACTTCACTTACATAAAAATCTGCTGGGTTCAATTCAGTTTCACTATCCATTTATTACCTCTATTATGACTCCCTGCTTCTTTCTTAAACCAGAACAAATGTTGGGGATATAGAAGGAATGGCTGCACCTAGTGCTTTTTAACTAAATACAGTACACTAGGAATTCTCCATGAGAAAGCACCCACAGTCATTCAGTTACCAGATTATACAGTTGATCAGAAACTCCATTCAATATATATTGGATGTAAACATGTACATGGCCATGTAACACATACCTTGCAGTTTCTTGACTAACTTGACCAGAAAAGAATGCTGATGCCCAATCATGCATGTAAAATTTAGTTTATTCAGCTTAGTCCAAGGCTGCAGTGCTATATTCTTACTTTTATCCATTCCTTAGAGCTCACTTCCAAGTAGACTTGCATGGGATTCTAATAAGGTTTTATCTTAGGAGCCTTGAGATCAATTCTCCGTTCAAACAAAATGTGCATTGTAGATGACCTTGTGCCAGGAACTCATAAACTAAGTAAAATATTTTGTTTCTGTTTTGTCTGTTAGCCGCCCGGAGTCACTTCTGCAAGAGGGCGGCAATACAAGCACAAATAAATAAATAAATAAATAAATGGCAAAAATGTTTGCAGAATGTCTTTGACATAATTTGGCTATAATCTTATGTAAACTTAAAGGATACTAAATCTCACTGGTCTCAATTAATGTAAAGTGGAACCTCGGATAAAGTCCAAACTCCGTTCCACAAATTTGGACTTTATCCAATTCTGGACTTTATCTGAATCAAATGGGCGATGCATTGGATAATGAGTTTTTTAAATTGTGTTGTGTATTTCTCTTAAGGGGTTAGGGAGGGTATGGGGGGGGGTTAGTTGTTCTTAATTTATGTATGTTTTTTAACTTTTTTGTAAGCCGCCATGGATCATCAAAGGATGAGGAAGGCAGGGTGCTGACGCCCACTCGTTGGCTCTGTTAGAACTTTTGCCCCTGTTAGAACTATATGTCACTTTTATTGTTGGGAGGGAAGGGAGGGCTTTTAAATTCAGGATGGTTTTAAATAGTTTTTATTGAATTTTCAATGGGGATTTTGATAACATTTATGTGTAAGTGCGCCGCGCTGAGTTGCCCTAGAGCAAGAGGGTGGGATACAAATACAAATAAATAAATAAATAAATACATTGGATAACATCCAGAAAACGGACTTTATCCGAGGTTCCTATACCAAATACCTTGGATAACGTCCATTTTTAGCGGTTTTGGACTTTATGCGATGCATCACATGTGCATGAAAACCGTGAGTTTATCCGAATCGGACTTTATCCGAATCGGACTTTATCTGAGGTACCACTTTTCTGCTGAGGAGACATGCTGTTTGGTTCATTTTTTTTACTTACATGCACCCAAAGTGGTGTAAGTCCTGAACATCCTTTATATTTTACTGAATATACACATTTTCAAAATTTATGTTTTGAAAATGTCTTCATGTTTATGCATATCTCCACTGAACAGTTTCTAAGCGATGAAGCAAATTAAGAGCCAGTGATAAGTAAGGGGAGGGGAGGAGTGCTTTGAATTAACTGAGTCGGTTCATCTGAGTGGGCGGCATAAAAATTTAAAAATTAAATTAAATTAAATGTTCACAAAAAAATTCTTGGGAACATTTGTATTATTTGACAGAGTGGATTGTGGGTTGTTGGATAGACAGATCCATATAGCAGGTGATGGAAGCCTGCTTTCAAACCCACAAGAGTTGGTTTACCTTCTAAAATTTCCTACATGGAACCTCATACTGGAAATATTCCTTACACCAGGGGTTCTCAGCATTTTAGAGCTATGGACCAGGTCACACTCCCTCAGACAGTTGAGTGGGCCAGACTGGTGGTCCCCCACCGTAAGCACTTCCATAAAACACTTTGTGGCTGTTGTAAATTCGTTTACAACAGTTGTGGATGCATTTATGGCTGTTTCCACTGCTTCTGCTGCTTCTGGTGGTGGCGGTGGCCAGAGTGAGGGTGGTGGGCCACATGAAATGGCACGGTGGGCTGTTGGCTGAAAACCCCTGCATTAGACTATATTGATAAAATGAACATGTGAATTATTTTGAATACTCCCAGTAAAAATACCAGAATTTTTATATCTTTACTGGCCAATCAAAAAGATGCAGAATTTTCAAATTAGTTCAATTATTAATTATTCAAAATGTTAGGATTTCAGGATGTATTTTGTAAGTTAATTAACGGCTTCTTTAGTGGAGGTAACAGGAGAATTTTGCATGATGGAAACAATCTCACAGCATTTCTTCATCTCTGCTTTTCTTGTGTGTTGAATAGTAGTGTCTCATACAATTATGGCCACTTTTTCATGACATGCCAGAATGATGATATTGTGCTTTTGGTTGCTATATCAACCAACCTTCTCTTGCATGCAGCATCACTAACTGGTTGATATGGCAACTTTTCTCATCATGCTTATACTCAAGTAGTTCTTAGTTTACCAAATAGAAGATATAGGCTCTAAAGCAGGAGTTCTCAATCTTTTTAAGCCAGGGGCCGGGTCATGCTCCCTCAAACAGCTTTGGGGGCTGTACAACCATTTTGCCCTTCCTCCATCACATAGCACTTCCTGGTGTGGCAGAAGCAAGGGGGGCACATGAAATTGTGCTGCAGGCTGCAAGTTGAGAATCCCTGCTCTAAAGAGGTAGTTTTCATTGCACTAAAACTAAAGTGATGACCTTTTTTAAAACAACAACAACAACACCAGACTGACCTAGTAGCACATGCTTTGTAGCACATGGATGCTTAAAATATATTCCCCCCCTGAACTTCTATGTCTTTGTCCTCTGTAAATTGAATAAAGGCACTCATCTTGAAAGAATGTGTCGGTTACATATAGCAAGGCACAGCTACAGAGTCTCAAGACAGAATTGTTAATGAAAAGAGGCTATAAATGAAGGGGAAAATATCTGCAGGACATGTTTAAAAAGAAATGTTCCTGATGTCGAAAATGACAAAGCTTGTTTCATGTGCCTGTATGTGCAGGACATATCAATTCATAACCAAAATTCATTGAACACTTCAGAAGAGATACATGGCTGATGTTGTATTTAATACATGGAAGTTGAAATTCCCTTTTCTCATTTCCTCACTGCCTCCTGTGAAGATTTCTCTCTGTGGAGGCAGCTGGACAGTTAAGACATTTCCACACTAGAAAACAAAGGTCCTTCCTCATCAAAATGGAGGTTTGCTTACACCCAGCAGCTATATTTGCAGGGATCTTTTCCACAAATGTTGTTTAGTGCAATAGATCTTTAGCCATGTAGGAAGATGCCCTGCACTTATTAGCTTAAAGAGGGCATTACATGCCCTAATATAGTGAAGGCGAACCTTTTAGAGACCGAGTGCCCAAACTGCAATTCAAAACCCACTTTTATTTTGTAAAATGACAACACAGCACCAGGGAGGGAAGGAAACGCTCCCATTGGGCTGCTGGGCAGATGAGCAGGGTGAACTCTGTGCTGGGGGAGGGAGGAAGCTCTCCCATTGGGCTGCTGGGCAGAGGGGCGGGATGAACTCTGTCCTGGGGGAAGGGAGGAAGTGCTGCTATTAGGCTGCTGGGCAGAGGGGCAGGACAAACTCTGTGCTGGGGTGACTGCACGAGTGCCCACAGAGAGGGCTCCGAGTGCCACCTCTGGCATGCATGCCATAGGTTCATCACCACTGCCCTAATACATTACAGCCAAGAGGGAAGCCTCCAAATAACCATGAGAAAACTGAGGTTATGGTCTTTGTGAAAAGACCAAAGCTTTATAAATGGTCAATAAGTGGCCACAAGGTTGAGCAGACAAAGGTCATTAAGTATCTTGGAGTTTTCTTTGAAGTGAATGATACTCATAAGGCACATGCCAAATAGTGCAGAGATCTGTTTCTGCAGTACTAAAGGTTTTTGCTTTTTTTTACATCAGGAGGAGGCATTATATTCCAGCTGCTTTAAAATTGTTTCAAATCTGTCTGTCAGCTTCTTTATGGTGCACATCTTGGCCTTATTCTCTTTCTGCTTCCTTTCAAGTAGTTCAAACAAGATTTCTGAGAGCTATTTTTCAAGTACCCCACTGGGTCGCAAATGCAGCTCTGTGGTTGGAGGTGGTATAATAGAAGGTTGAAACTAGGTTTGGAAAGTTGTCCTTAGTTTTTGGCTGAAGATAATTTTCCTCCTAATAGACTTAATCTTTATAATATTATAAGATAATTATCAGTCAGTTTGGATTAAAGCGCCATTGGCCAAACTGGGGGATTTGGCTTCTCTGTCAAATGCCTTATCTATCTTAACCTATAAAACCAAGCGTTAACCGTTGGAACTTCGCATAGGTTCCTAAGCCAAGCCCTACTAGCCCGCACCTACCATTCGTGCACACACCCGAACTGGGTCCGCAGGTCAACGAAGGTTTGAGAAAAGCACCAGTGGGGCAAGAGCCCCACAAATGTGAAAAAAGGGAAACAACTTCATTTCCCAACGTTCCTTGCGCCGTGCCGTGCCAGAGCCAATCAGGCTGAGAGGCGCGAGCAAAAGGAACTTTCGGAAATGCACCGCGGCCAATCAAAAGAAAACCGCAGAAAAAAAAGATGCACAAGCCAAAAACACAAATGCCAAACTACAAGCCCCAGCATCCTGCGTGCCATGAGCATGCAGAACACTGAGGAAGCTAGTGAGCAAAAAATAAAAAACACACCGGGAGCGCAAGTCCGTAGCAGCAGACACAGTGCCTCACAGAAAAAACGCCACAAAAACAGGGGGGAAAGGGGGGAAAGGCACTGCCACCCCTGAAAGTGAACCCTTTCCCAGTTAAGCAAAGCCATCGGACGGCGCTCCGCCCGCTGACTTTACTTACTGCAAAAGGGTTTCACTTTCAGCAGAGATGGGATTCCCCTCCCTCCACACACACACACACACACACACACACCATATTAAAGAGAAGAAAACAAGCGGTTTTGTCTCTTTAAAAACGGAATGTTTGGGAGTGGGTGGAATCGATCCCCTCTCCTGGGCCCAATGAGTCTGGAAGGTTTGGGGGGACAAAAGGGGTCTATCCCCCAAAACCTTCTAGACTCCCTTTAAAAACGGAGTTGGGGGGGATTCCCCCTCTCCGATAGCTCTCCTGGGTCCTTTTCTCCCCCCAACCCTCCCAACCCCAGGGGAGCCAGCGGAGAAGAGGATTGCAACCCCCCACCCACTGATATTAAAGGGGAAACCCCGATCTACTTTCACGACTCCACATAATCAAAGCACCATAACCCCCCCAATGCCGCCTGAAGCAGCGCTGGGATTTCCGCAGTCCGGACAGTGAGCCTGGCCCGCGGAAAGGAAACCCCCACCCCAAGCCACAACATAAAAACAAACTTTTAAAAATAAATCAATAAATTGATACTTAAATAAATAAATAAAAACAAAAACAATCAAAACCATCCAAAAATACACAAAACCAAACAAAAATAACACCAAAAAACAATAAAAAGTAAACAAAAATTAAGAAACAAACAGCACCCAGCCAAACACCACAAATTCAAAAACAAAAACCAACCAAACACCACAAAATCCAACCCACCCCCCACAAAATAAAGAAAACAAGCCAACTCACCCCCACGTCCTCCCTCCATGACAACCAGAAATGAAATGAAGAAAGAAAGAGACTACTTACTGGAAGAAGCACCACCCAGAGGCCAGTAGAGAAAAAACAGCCAGAGTAAAGGAAATACTCAACAGCCCCACCCAGAGGCCACAATAGAAAAAACAGTCAAAAACAAAACATTACATCACACATTCACACAAATCACAAATAAATCTCACAATAAACACATCAGAACACAGTTTAAAAACATTAAATGTAAAAAAACATGTACTTTCACATTTTTTAGTTATTACCTAAGGTACAACTATTTTTTTAAAAAACCCCACAAACTAAAACATTATTTGGTTAAAAAAAACAATTTGAAAAAATTATATCATTCTTTTCTCTTTTTTTAATCCACAAAAAAAAAGATGAACACATTTTATAACAGCCCGCCAATTTTTTTTTTGATAAATACACATTTTTAAAAATTCAATTATAGACTAACCCAGGGGTGAGCAAACTTTTTGACTTGAGGGCCACAATGGGTTCTTAAACTGGACCGGAGGGCTGGAACAAAAGCATGGATGGAGTGTTTGTGTGAACTAATATAAAGAGAACCCTCCGCTCTTTCGGATCCATGGGCTGGAGAGAACAGCCGAACGGGCCGGATCTGGCCCGTGGGCTGTAGTTTGCCCACAGCTGGACTAACCTCTACTTTACAAACATTATCAAAAAAACCTTCCAACACCACGGGCCGGATAGAACAGCCGAACGGGGCAGATCCGGCCCGCGGGCCATAGTTTGCCCATGGCTGGACTAACCTCTACTTTACAAACATTATTAAAAAAAAAACCTTCCAACACCATTCAAAACAGCCTGGCAATGCCGAGCAACCTCTGCTAGTATGGGATACAATATAGCTAGCTGAAAAGCAATATTGAAAAGCAATATGATTTAGGCACAAACTCAAACAATATTCCAGTTGATACAATATAGCGGCCTTTTAAACCAGCTAATTACTTTAATTTATTTTGAATACAAATATTTTAATACAAAAACACTGTATAGCTTTCAGTCTTGCCCTAAATGCGCTGGCACCAGCAATCCAGGAATGGAAACATCAATGGCATTTGCTTTGTGTTTTGGGTAAGAAGTGGTAAACTGATTTTAAAAGGAATCAGCTTCTGGGATTTTCCCTTGCTTGGTGTCAATTTGTGAATGGTTGTAAGCACGGGGTGGTGGTGTCCTGTACCATCTTGACTGTTGCCATTGGTGATGTCAACATCCTTGGTTGCCTAGCATCCACTTTTCCCTGTTGGCAGCACAGGCACCATATTGTACAGCAATTTTGGGCCATTTCCCGGCAGTTCGAATCATGGATACAGAATCACAATATCCCACATTCATAAACCAGGGAGGTGTTTTTTTAAATAAAAAAAACGAATTGGCCAAGCATCTTCCCCCGCTTTTTTCTTCTTCACCATTTGGTTCCTTGGTTCATTTGAAAGAGCTTCCTCACACTTGTATGAAGTTCCATTTGTCACAAGGCAATGGCTCTCTTCACATAGGTTCCTGCATGTGAGGTGTGTCACAGACACTGAGAGATTTGACAGGGCCTGAGACATTTCCTCGCCATTTACATATTGTATATTTTTGTTGAGCAGCAGTGTTGCTCTCCCTGTGCTGCCACTGACTCTTTTTGGCAGCTGCTTCTTTCTTAAGGTGGAGTTGTGTTTGGCTTCTGTGAGGGGTTTGGCTTCATTTTTCTCTTCTGGCTGGCTGGCTGGCAAAACAGAGAATGAGACCGCTGCAGCTAGCTGGCAGGTACTCTAAAAACAAGTGCTACACCAGTAGTCTTTTTGGCTGCTGCTGTGTGGCATTTGAATTTAAATTATTTACCCAGAGAGAAAGTGACAGCTAGTCAGCCACAAGCCTATCCTGCTATGGTAAATAGAGTAGACCATACTGCCATCTGAGTTGATTGCCCTAATGACTTGAGTGTCAAAGTCCACAGGGAAGGGTGATGGTCCCCAAATGGATTAAATCCCATTGAATCCATCTTGACGGAGGGCAGCAGCTTCATCAATCCTGGCCTGGGACCGAGGAGGACTTTGTGTGCAAAAAGGGCTCAGGACCAGAAAGTGACTCACACAACTGCATCAATGGTAGGGGTGTCATGCTGCGATGCAGAAGGCAGATGAAAGGCCACTGCATTATATTCTCATGACAGTCTTCATGGCTTATGGCCATGATGATTGCCAATATTCGGATTTGGAACCGGCAGAAGAAGTCAGCCACGCTGCATGGTGTGGTGTAGCGTGTGTGTGTGTGTGTGTGTGTGAGAGAGAGAGAGAGAGAGAGAGAGAGAAAGAGAGAGAGAGAGAGAGAGATAGGGTTAGTGAGGTCCCCAGAGTGGGTGAGTTGAAAAGTGAAAGAGATTCTTGGAACCTCTGTGGAAGCTGGGCTAAATGGCATTCATATTTGTGTGATGAATTATTTCAATTAAAGTGCTGTACTATTGAACCTTGGACTCCAACCTGTAGTCTATGGCTACTAATACCACTGGTTGGAATAACCACTTTATTAGGAACTGGGAGGTGGACCAAGATATCCCCTGAAAATCTCATAGGCAAAATGTAAAGGTAGGAAAATAATATGCTGCTGTTTTGATTTGGGGAGAGGGGGGAGGTGTAATCCAAAAAACTTTCATGGCTGGAGTGGCAAAACTTACCAGATGTGCCTGAAAAATCATCTTCAAACTTAATGTTGATTTCCTGTTCTTGGATTTTTAATGCTGCATAGTGTTTACACTTACTGTACTTACTTATGGCATTTGTGTACTGCCAGATTTAGTAAAAGCTACTACTCATGATAGTTTGGAATAGGAAAAGGAGTAAGACAAGGCTGCATTTTATCACCCTACCTTTTCAACCTATACACAGAGCACATAATGCGCAATGCAGGGATGGAGGAATCTCAATATGGGATAAAAATTGCTGGGAGAAACATCAACAATTTTAGATATGCAGATGATACCACCCTAATGGCAGAAAGTGAGGAAGATTTAAAGAAGCTACTGATTAGGCTGAAAGAAGAGAGTGCAAATGAAAGCGTGGCGCCAAAATGGCCACCACGCTCTTTGCGGGCCCCCACCCCCACCCGGACTCAGACATCCGGGTGAGTTAGGGGGCGTGGCCACCCCTCTATAAAAGGGGTGGCCACGAGGCATACGAGCTGCCATTTTAGAAATAGCGACGGAGAGGAGAAGTTTTTTCCGTCGCTGTTTGTTCTCTAGCCAGCGGCTTTTTGCCTCGATCCTTTCCCGGCTGGGACAGGAGGATTGATACAGGCAGAGCCTCGGTTTGCTTGGCTACTGCGTGCTTTTGGCACTAGGTTTGCAATCCCTGGAAAGGGATCCTAATTTTCTTGGAGATATGCCTCCCAAACGGAAGGCACCGGTGACGGAGCCGCGGCCAAAGGGGAGGACTTTTCTTGGCCCTGCGCAGGACGGGGGACAGCCATCGGGTTGGAGGACCAGGGCTGCACCCCCGCGGCAGGGCACTACACTTGCCCACCGATACCGGTGGGCGATTCAGGCTGGCACTTGGCAGCCGGGCTCCAGCTCGGTGGCTGGCCAGCTATAGGCCGGCCCCTCAGGGGCTTCGGCCCCCGGCCCGCCGTTACCGGCCATGGGTCAGGGCAGCGTGGGAGGGCCTGGTCTGGGCATACAACCCGTTCTCCCTCCGGCCCCTCATGGGCCGGAGTTTTGGGCATGGCCCTATTCTGGCCCTGGCTCGCCATTTAGGGTTACCTTTCCAACTGCCTAGTGGGCCGTCCGGCCCACCCGGCCCGCCTTATGCTGGGGGCTCTGTGGCAGTGGATGCTCTCTCAGCACGTTTAGCAGTGCTGGAAGCATCCTTGGGCATTGCACAGCCTCCTGGGGAGTGGGGGGTGCTTCTCTTTATTCAACAGGGGCCCCTTCATCGACCCCGGCTACCTTGCCGGCCGCTATGCTCCAGCAGGCAGCCAACCGGGTCGAGCTGCGTGAGACGGTCCGGCCGGCCCAGCTGGTGTCTCGCAGCTCCCCGTTCTACCTGATGTCCAAGCTGGGAGCAGTCGGGGGTGATCCCAGAGCTCGATTCCGGTCGCGAGCTCCGACGCCCGCCATGGGCCGGAAGCCCTGGTGGGGGCGGCTCACGGGGGTGCACCTAGTGAGTATCAGGTTCAATTTGAGTGCACCAACACCACAGCCCACTTACGGTGGTGGGGTTCAGTGGCCCTGGCCTCGTCAAGTTGATGCGAGCGGGCATCAGTTACCATCTTATCCCAGTATCCCATGGTTTCTAAATGGTCCCTTGTTAAGGGTGGAGGTGTCTGTCCCTGGGGCAGTGCCAAGCATCGCAGGGGCTGTCCAGGTCCTGCTGCATATGCCCTTTATACAGAATGTGCCGTCGATGGGTTTGCCGACGGCTGGTTATTCCTTGCCCCTGGGTGATCATTTGTCGCAGGTCACGAGGGATAAGATCTGGAGGGGAATACGTGGATATTCTCCCTATTGAACTGTGAGCCCACTGAGGAGGAGAGAGAGGGACAGGACGACAGAGACAAAGAGCTGTCCCGTCGTCGTAAGCCACCGCACACCTGGGCCAACTGGTTGCCGGCATACCTTATATATATGGTGGTATGCCTCAGGGCCCGGCCTGGTTGGGCCATCCCGATGGTTCAATCCCTTGATAATATTTGCAGGGTGATGGTTGATTTGATGGACCCATTGCAGTTGGCTTACGATGAGGAATTTGGATGAGGGTGGCCCTACATCCTGAGAGGAGGTGGGATGAGCCCTGTCAGCAATTGTGCTCGTGTACATGACTCCCACGTGACTGGCGCCTGGTGATATGTACCATTGTGGTCATGCTGTGCAGCGGGCTGCTCAGACACAGGCTCCACGCTAACTGGTTGGGCAGGGGGTTCCAGCCCGCCTGCTGCGTTCGACCTGCTCAGCTAGCGACGTGTGTAATGAGCACCAGTGTCGTTACCGACTTGGGTGTCCCCTTTTGCGCTGGCCCCTACGCCGCCTCCGCGTGCCCGCGGGTTGGTGGGTTACGGGGCAGAGGTCGGGGTGCACAGGGGGCGATCAGAGCTCCGACTGACGGAACTAGCCTGGTCAAAGCCCCCCCTCCCCAATTAGTGTACTCATGCTGGAGCGATGGCACTCAGCTCATCCAAGAAGGGATGATGCGGGGTACCTGCTGGAGGCTTTCCAATGGTGCTTTTGTATTCCATTCGGGGGTGTTAGGGGCCCCAAGATGCTACTAATCTATTTCCCTTGAAAGGTAACGAAGAGGTTGCTCCACTGAGCACAGCTAAGGGAGTTGAGGCTATGAGAGTAGGGGGCCCCTTCTTGGAACCACCTTTCCTAATTTGAAAGTCTCCCCTGTGGGACTAGTACCGAGGTAGAACCAGGGTGTATGTCATTTAATCCTCCATTTAGCTTACCCTGTGGGTTCTCCGGTCAGGGATGCCATTCCCGATGACCTTGTTCAGTCAGGTACACGTAGTTTGTTCAGCCCCTATGGGTGGTACGCTCATGCGGTCCCGGTGCTTTCCTGGCACAGTGTGATATGCACTCGGCTTTCCGATTACTGCCAGTGCACCCAATGGATTTTGAGCTATTGGGTCTTTTAGGTTCCAAGGGGAATTTTACTTAGATAAGGCCAACCCCTTCTGACTGCGCTATTTCATGTTCGGCATTCGAACGATTTGGTACTTTCATTCAGTGGGCCTTTGCTCGCAGGTCGGGGTCTCGGTCTCTAGCCCATTACCTCGATGACTTTTGGTTCGGGGGTGAACGGGGCTTGGACATGTGCACGCGTCTCCTCACTACATTTCAGACACTCAGGTGGGAACTGGGTGTCCCCTTGGCGCCTGAAAAGACCGAGGGCCCAGCTACTAAGCTCACATTTCTAAATTGACTCTGTCGCACAGGCATCCGGGTTAACCATGGATAAGGTGGCTCGGATCTCCGCAGCGATTTTGGCATTGATTGCAAAACATAAAGTGTTCCCTCGTGAGCTGCAGTTACTTCATGGCCACCTTAACTTTGCCTGCAGGGTGGTTCCACCCGGCAGAGCATTGGCCAGGCCAGGCGCCTGTGTGACGCCATGGCTGGCCTGTTAAAACATCACCACAGGGTCCGGCTGATCAGGGGCATACGGGTGGACCTTTCGGTCTGGCTCAAATTACTCCTGGGTTTTAACGGGGTCTCTTCCTGAAGATCAGACCTTATAGTCTGCCCTAGATTTCAAGTACGGTCGGATGCCTCCGGCTCCCTGACTTATGGGGGTTTACTCTGAGGGTAGGTGGACTTACGGCCAAGGGCACCACGCATGGCTTGGCACGGATCGCCTCCGCGATCTTACCTTCCTTGAGTTTCTTCCCAATTTGGGGAGCACTGATGCTATGGGGCGATGAGTGGGCCTACTCAGTGGTCCATTTTTGGTGTGATAATGCGGCAGTGGTGCACATTGTAAACACCCAGACATGCAAATCCCCCAGGGTCATGACATTAGTTTGTCTATTCTTTTTGAGAAGCCTACGCCTAAATGTGCTGTTCAGGGCCAGACATGTTCCAGGTATTAATAACGACATTGCTGCTGCTTTATCCCGCCTGCAGATCCCCCGGTCCGTGCCTTACTCCGGAAGCAGATGAATTCCACTCGCCACTCCCGGCCGATATTTGGATGTTTGGCGAGGAGAGGTGAACCGGGCATGTCATTGGCATCTCGCACGTGTAAGGCGTATCACTATGCTTTCATGCTATTTAGAACTTTTTGCGAGTAACTACAGTTACCTCAAGTGTGGTCAATATCTGTGGACCAGATTTTACAATGCATGTTTATCTTCGCAGTCAGGGTTTGGCCCCCCGCACTATAGCCTTCAGGCTTTCGGCACTGGCATTTATGGCCATCGTGGGGGGGGGGGGTTCAATGACTGCGTGAGTTACTTCCGCATGTGTTGTGTTTTGGAGGGGTGGACATGTGAACGCGTCCGCCGCCTGGACACGCGTCACCCCAGTTCGCCAGAGTTTCTGACCCACCTTGCACAAGGCTGGCATGACTTATGTTTGGATAGGTGTGAAGTGGCTCTTGGTCACGCAGCTACCACGGTAGCCTTTTTGGAGCACTCCGCATCAGTGAGTGGGTGCCAGAGTTGGTACCATCTATGTAAGGCGGATGTGTCTCGTAGGGCACTGGAACTCGACGATGTCTCTGTCACACATGAGTGGGCTCAATTGGGGATATGGTCCTCAAAGGTTGTTCAGCACGGCGTAGGCAGTGGAGTCAGACTGCTACGAAGTTTCATTGGAGACATCTGTCCGGTTGGTGCCCTACATGATTTTTCGGCAGTGCCTGCTGCGCGCCCCAGCCTGTTTTTCTGCCACCAGGATGGGTCTACCCTTACCAAAGTAAAGTTACTGAGGGTGACCGGTGCCGCGCTTCGCAGTGTGGGGCCCGTTTTGGCACCCATTTCTTTAGGATAGGCGTCGCGTTGATCGCGGCTACGTTTGGGGTACTCGGAGGCGGATATGTGTGTACGCGTATTTTCTTATATGTACGTCCCCTCACTGTATGAGTACCTAGTTATGTCCTTCACCTCTTCTCCTCTTTTACAGATCCTGTGTGTCTGCACACCGGTGGCAGTGGGGCTGGTGGGCCGCAGCTGTGTACACTGGGCAGCAGTATATGCTGCGGCGACAGAGAGTGGACCCTGACTTGGGCTGTGTGCATCCGCACGTATGCGATGGTATGGTATGCGTGGCACAAGAGGGCGGGAACTGTTGCCATTCCTGATGTCCGTCAGGGATGCTGGACCGCCCAATGTTCTTAATAGGCACCTCGGCGGCAACGATCTTATACGGATCACTGCTGTTCCTAAACTGTCGAGGGGCTGTTACCTGGCGTTTTATATCATGTATGGCTTACACACAGTCGCTATGGTCTAACATCGTGCCGAGACACCAATTTAGGGGAGACGTGGATCTCCGTGGTTCGGACAGTTCCGGCAGTCAGTGGACAGGGCTGTTGCTCGGTCCCTTGCTGAGCATGGCTGGGAGACAGCCATTGGACACCTGAGGATAGGCTTACAAAATTTTTTGCTGGTAGGCAGGAGAAGGGGTCCACCTGTCAGCTGGAGGTATGTACCTGGTTCTGGGTGTGGTGCAAGCAGGCCTGGCAACCGAGCTGACGGTCTGGGGGGGTGGGTGGGCGGTGAGTCTTCATTGAAGCCTCCCCGTGTGGCAGGTAGCACTGGTAAGGTAAAGATTTATGACCCAGAGGTATCCAGCAGGTTCGCAATTGACTGGCCAACACTTAGTCAGGTACAGGTGTAATAGCTTTGACCGGTCAACGACGAACCAGGCAAGGGGTGATGGCAGGAGCTTTTCAGCATGCATCACCCCGTGATTTGACGGATACACGTCATAGGGTGGGGTCAGTAGATAGTTTATTGACTCCGGTCAACAATTTGTTTGTATCAACAAACAAATTGATACAAATGGATACATTGTAGCCAATTGCCATTGGCAATTTTGGGAGGAACCTTACCAGTGTTACTGCGGCCTGCTTGCCTTAAGAATTACAATTGGATGAATACACCAATTGAAAGTTATAATTCGGACTAGGGCATTATTCAATAAAAGTGGCCCAATGCCTTTATCCATATACCGGTGTCTGGGGGGTGTGCGCCTGCAAAGCTGGCCTGAGACTTAATATGAAGAAAACCAAGATAATGGCAACAGGCCCCATCAGCACCTGGAAAGTGGACGGGGATCTAGGATCACTGCAGATGGTGACTGCAGCCATGAAATAAAGAGGCAACTGATTCTAGGGAGACAAGCCATGAGAAACCTGGGGAACATAGTGAAAAGTAGAGACATCATCGTGGAAACAAAAATCCGTATAGTCAAAGCAATGGTATTCCCGGTGGTAATGTATGGATGCGAGAGCTGGATCATTAGGAAGGCTGAGCGCAGACAAACAGACGCCTTTGAGATGTGGTGTTGGAGGAGAGTTTTGAGAGTACCATGGACAGCGAGGAGAACAAATAGGTCAATCTTGAAAGAAATCAGTCTTGACTGCTCCTTAGAAGGTCAAATAGTAAAGATGAAGCTGAAGTACTTTGGACACCAAATGAGAAGAGAGGATTCACTTGAGAAAGCCTTGATGCTGGGAAAGGTGGAGGGCAAAAGAAAAATGGGGATGGCCAAGGATGAGATGGCTAGATGGCATTGTGGATGCAGCGGGCACCGAGCTGAGCGGGCTAAGGAGGATGGTGGAGGACAGGGGTGCCTGGAGATCAATTGTCCATAGGGTCGCAAAGGGTCGGAATCGACTGTGCGACTGAACAACAACAACATGATAGTTCAGTAATATTATGCGATATCTCTTATCTTGTGAAGAGAATTGCTGTTTCATCGCAGGTGGAGCTTGGCCAGCACAGGGTATATTCTTTTCCTGCAATATTTCTTCCCCTTTTCTCCCAAGTAACTGTTTTCCATAGTATGACTATTTCATGAAATGATAGATCACATATTTTTATTTGCATAACAAAAAATATTCAGTAAGTGAAAATGTTCCCCTCTCTCGTATCACAACCTTTAGTTCAATTGGTTATTGTTTGGTGTTCTCCATCAAGATAAAAAGCTCAGTCTTTTGTTGCTGGGCAGGAAGCTCTTTTTTCTCTGAATCAAGGAGAGATCAGGCACATTTTTGCTTTCTCCCCCCCCCCCCAGTCACAAGGGATGTATATGCTGCTTCTACTTTAATCAAACTACTAGTATTTGAATGATAATGTGCTTTCTTGTGTTATTCATGCATACCTATGGGCTTGAGTAATCCAGTTTTTTCTTCCAAGACCAATGAAAAGTACTTTGCAATGTTGTTACTTCTAAAAATCAGGTCTTAATTAAGCAATCACTAGTACAGAATGCATTTGTTCCCATCCTTTACAGGGGGGACATGGCCAGAAACACTAGGGGATCTATGGTTCTTTCGGAGATATACTACTAGGAATTATCCACAGAAACTGAAAGGAAATGTAGTGGCGATTCCTCTGCAGAGTAGCAACAGTTTGTCCCTAACAAAGTGGTTTAGTCATATACAGTATTTGGGTGATGTTCTGCTGTATAGTTTGGATATCTGAAAGATCAGTTCCGGTACAGCTCTTTCCAATGTATTCTTCAACAGGAATCATTCCAAAAGTATTCTCATGGAGGCAAATGTTACATCAAGAAAGAGTCTCAGTAAGAGCAAGAACAGTTTTACAACTAATCTTTAAGAAAGGGAAAAGGAGGGGGATAATTCTGGGTAAATTTTAAAATACATAGTGCTATTTTATTTAGAACTATCTACCCCCTCACATAAAATAATATGGTTAATATGAAGCAACATTCCAAAGTGGAACATAGATTTATTAAACTAGGTTTCAGATGAACTGCAATACACTGAGAAATGTTAAAACTGATTCCAATATGTGTTTTATAAACAGAAGTTAATTTTGGTCTCTCCTCTTCTCCCCACCAGGACTACACATTAACTATGTATTTTCAACAATACTGGAGAGATAAAAGACTAGCATATGCTGGGATTCCTCTCAACCTTACACTTGATAACAGAGTAGCTGATCAACTATGGGTGCCTGATACTTACTTTCTGAATGACAAGAAGTCATTTGTGCATGGTGTTACTGTGAAGAACCGGATGATTCGCCTTCACCCAGATGGCACAGTATTGTACGGCCTCAGGTTTGTTCAAGATTTTGTCTGTAATTGTTTTGTGATTGTGTGTTGCTGATCTTTGTCTTAATACAGATCTTCTGTAACATATTACCTATCTTTCCTGCTTACTAAAAATTCATTTTAGAATTTAAAAAAATTGTCCAGGTTTCCACATTTAGTCAATAATGCAGCTAGCCAAATTTTATTTGTTGATATTAAGTGTGTGATGGAACTAGGTATACCCTGTGTCTTTTTCAAAATGGCGATTTCAAATCTGGGGGTGGGTGGAAGAATGTAAACAATTTTACATCATGGGCTGCCTTGTATTGTAGAAGAAATGAAAACTAATGTGTGATTGACATGTCTTGCTGTAAGATCATTGGTTGGAATCCCTAAGGGGGAGGGCCAAAAGGTGGACCCTGTAGGGGAGATATAATCCAGGTACACACACAGGGGCTAGCAAAATGTAGCCTTTTGAGAGAAATGGGGGGGGGGCAGATGTGCTATCCCTTAGAGAATCAGGTTGCTTTATTTCCTTGCTTTGAAATGCTTTTTCTGGACTGTATCCTGTATCTTGATATGCTTTCAAAATATTTCTAAAATGCCTGAAGAGACTCTGGAGTGTTACTTGGCACACGTTACTTTAATCTACTCTAGTTTCAGGGGCACCCTTTGCTCACTACCTAGATTTCGGTCAGGAGTGACTGGGCATACTGATAGGAAAAGCTCTGAACTGCTGGGTCCGATCTGGGCCAGGGTAGCAGGATCAGGCGCAATCCCATCGCCAGGAGACAAGAGGACTACTGGGTCCTACCTGGGAGTAAGCCGATTGTCTCAAAGATTAACAGTTGCTGCATTGATCTGAATTTCTGGATTATACATGTTGGTGTTGAGACCTGTACCTCTAAAGTCTGGTGTTGTAGTTTTGGATATATGTGAAATTCAGCTTCCCACAAGAACCCACACCTTCTTGTGCTACTTCTTTTTCTTACCTAAGTTTCTATATGTACAGTACTGTACCTTGGTTTCTTTCTTTACCTGCCATCTCAACCTACCATGCCTTCCTTTCTGTCCATAGGACAGCTTCTTTTCACTTTCTTTTTTACTGACTAATGGTTTTAACTACCATTCCAGGACTAAGGGCCCCAGGTCAATTACACTGCAGACAGTATTTAGCAGGCAATGTACAAAATGTTATATAGGAATCACTGTGAAGCAAATATTGAAACCTCAAACTTCTAGTAATGCTACTGCATGGTGTTCTAAACTTTTGTGCACTCACTTTTGTTATTTCGTGAACCGGTACAGTTCTATCAATGCAAAAAGAGGCATTCTTGGAGCAGGTTGACATACACCGTAAACCACTTGAAAACATTGCAGCTTTCATGAGAGCCAGTGCTGTTTAGTGGTTAGGAGGTATGTTGGACTGGGTTCAGGGAAATCCATTCTGCTATGATTCTGAATGAACCCCCACTCACTCACTCTCTGTCAGCCTGAGCTATCTCTCAGGGTCATTATGTGGATGCATAGGAGAGAAGGAGAGCTAGAAAAACTGTTTGGAGTTGTCTGTAGGAAAAGTAGAATGTAATTGTATTTTTTAAAATTAATTGAATGTTAAACATATTTCCAGTTGCCCTATGGGGCCATAGCATGCCAATCTATCCTCTCCAAGAGTCAGTTTAGAATTATTTGTTCAAACTGTTATTCTGAACAGCACACTGAATGTTAGCTCATGTTTGACTAAATCTATCCTTAACTTAGGACAATAAGGTTCTTGATTTGGATAGGGAAACCATCTACAGTCTACCTGCTTTCTTCTCTGTTAGAACCTGCCCAAATGGGCATTAGGGCCATTCCTTTTGGAGTTTTGGAGAGGCTTGTATTATGACAGATAGGTTTTGACCTTGCCCTTGGGGCTCTCCCATTCCTGCAAGCGACCTTTAGCAGCTTGCCCTATGGAACTTCCCCAAAGACTCCCAGGGCCCATGAGGCCTAAATGCCATCCTGCAGATCCTTCTGCAGCAACAGCCTGGGGCTTACCTATATTAACAGAACCCAGCAAGTATTATGGAGAGTATTGTATTAAATGTGGTTATGTGTGGCTTAGGGCTTAACTCTTGTCTTACCCCCTCTTCCAAAGAACAGGCGTTGTTGATGAAGTAAAGATGTTCATTGTTCTTGAAGCATATTGAAGAAATAACAGTTCTTCCATTGGTTCAGGATACAGAATTGCAGCATAAAAAATACTAATCAAAAAGGACAATTATGGAAATCCACACTCAGGCCTTCCCCCTCAAAACAAAATGAAAACCTAATTAATCTAGGTAATCATGACTAAGCTTGGGTTGGAGTCAGGGCTCAGTGTTAGAGTCCCCCTCTCCCTTCTGAGGTGTCAGTTTCAGAAACCCCCAAACTCAAACTAACTCCCCAACCCATGTGCCTATAGGAAAGACATGAGCTTTTCCCTCCTAATTAGCATACAGCCAATTAAAGCCCATGGTTTTTATAAACAACCCCTGGTTCTCATAACAAATGTCTGATATTCCCAGGCTCTGGATGTTGATATAAACTGACATTCCAGAACAGGGGAAGAAGACACAACATAGGCCTGAAGCTTGGAGAAGCTTATACAAGGCCCATCTGCTTGATAAGAACATAAGAACAGCCTTGCTGGAACAGGCCTCAGCCCATCCAGTCCAGCATTCTGAGAACTTCTGCCCAACCTCCGCCATGGACTGCCGGGACACTGCCTTTCCTCCCAGCCACACCAGTGGGAGCACCGCCCCCTACATCTCTAGGTCCTGAGCGTGCTTGTTGCCGGGGAGGGGGTAAGAGGAGCAGACACCGAAGCTGCTGCCACCACCATGTTGCCTGCTCCAGGACCCACTCCATCGGCCCCGGAGATGCGGGACAGCTGTGTCGCCTTTGCCCTCCCATGCTTGTTGCTGGGAGGGGGGGGAGAGGAGCAGATGCCAAAGCTGTCCCCGCTGCGTTGCCTGCTCCGGGACCTACTCCATCGGCCCCAGAGACGCGAGGCTGGTGCATGGCTCCCCCAAAAGAGGACAATGTTGTTTTCTTTGGAGTACATTTTGGACATGGAGCCCTGGCTGTGTTTGAGGTTGTGGGTTTAACTTTGCTTTTGGTATGAACTTTGCTTAATTGTATGTTACATTTTCTGAATTGTGTTCTGTAATTTGTAATTTTGAAAATGTGTAATTTTTGTGATATGTTGTGAGGCCGCCCTGAATCGGCCTTGTGCTGAGTAGGGCGGGGTACAAATTAAATTGATTGATTGATTGATTGATTCTGTCTCACACAGTGGCTCACCATTTCCTTCAGGGTATTCCCAAGGAGATGCCTTCACCTGCTTAGGATTCCCTGGAAATGGCATTGAGAGATATCCTGCCTATCTCTCCAAACCAGAGGTTGTCCTTAGCTATCCATAATTATAGCCATTGATACACTTGTCCTCCATGAACTTGTCTAATCCTTTCTTAAAGCTGTCAAGACTGACAGCTGTCACCACTTCTTCTGGCAGGGAGTTCCATAGACCAGTAATCCTCTGGGTGAAAAAGTACTTTCTCTTATTTGTTTGAGAACTAGTGCCCAAAAGTTTCATGGAGTGTCCCCTAGTTCTAGTGTTATGCGATAGGGAAAACAGTTTTTCCTTATCTACTTTGTCCACACCGTGCATGATTTTATAAACTTCAATCAGGTCACCTCTTAGACGTCGTCATTCAAGAGTGAAGAGGCCCAACCGTTGCAGCCTCAGATGGTAAGGAAGGTGTTCCAGTCCCCTAATCATTCTGGTTGCCCTCCTCTGCACTTTTTCCAGCTCCATAATATCCTTCTGGAGGTATGGCGACCAGAACTGTACACAGTATTCCAGATGGGGCCTGACCATAGATTTATAAAGAGGCAAAATGACACTTGTTGACTTATTTTCTATACCCTTCCTAATGATCCCTAGCATTGAGTTTGCTTTTTTCACTGTTGAGGCACACTGGGTTGACACCTTCATTGAGTTGTCCACCAGGACACCAAGGTCCCTTTCCTGGTTTGTCGCAGAGAGTTCAGACTCCATCAGTTTATAAATGTAACTGGGGTTCATTAGTGTTTGGGAATCAAGACAATGGAAACGGCTGTAGACTAGCCTAGCACATCTTTATTGCATGGAGTACAGTACGGACATGTGGTAATGGCGGACAAACAGCTCCTTTTATGCGGTGGCTATACAATTGAATATGGCTCTTCGACAGGGCATTGGCTACTGTCCATGTGACGTCATCCTTAGTCACGCCTTTCTTGTCCAGGTGAGGTGAGCGCGGGAATCTTTCCCGCGCAGCTGAAGGCATTTGAGGAATGTGCACCAAGTGAGCTGGGCGCTCGCTACTGCCCCCGGTGGCCACTAGCTCGCGTCCTCATACAGAAGGTTACAGTGTTACTATTAGAGATTGTTACATCCACTCATTCGTGTGGTTACAAATACATTCAATACACAACAGGTTCTTTGCCCCCAACATGCATCACTCTGCACTTACTAATGTTGAAGCTCATTTGCCACTGTTTTGCCCACTCCCCCAGTGTCAAGAGATCCCTCTGGAGCTCCTCACAATCTCTCACAGTTTTCACTACCCTGTATAATTTAGTGTCATCAGCAAATTTGGCTACCTTGCGTTTTACTCCTACCTCTAGATCATTTATGAAGAGGTTGAAAAGCAGGGGTCCCAGTACTGAACCTTGGGGGACCCCACTCTTTACTTCCCTCCACTTGGAGAAGTGTCCATTTAGTGCTACCCTCTGTTTCCTGTCCCTTAGCCAGTTGCTGATCCAGGACAAGACCTGTCCCTTTATTCCATGACTGGTAAGTTTATTCAAGAGCCTTTGGTGTGGGACCTTGTCAAAAGCCTTCTGAAAGTCCAGATAAACAATGTCAACTGGATCCCCCTTATCTACATGTTTGTTGACACTCAAAAAATTCCAACAGATTAGTGAGGCATGATTTGCCCTTGTAAAAGCCATGTTGGCTCTCCTTTAGCAGCGCCTTCTCTTCTATGTGCCTATTAATTCTATCTTTTAGGATGGTTTCCATCACTTTACCTGGGACACATGTCAAACTGACAGGTCGGTAATTTCCTGCATCACCCCTGGATCCTTTTTTGAAAATTGGTGTTACATTCGCTACCTTCCAGTCATCAGGCACAAAGCCTGATTTGAGGGAAAGATTATATATTTTGGCTAGGAGATCAGCAATTTCATCTTTAAGTTCTCTGAGAACTTGTGGATGGATGCCATCTGGTCCTGGTGATTTGTTAGTGTTTAGTTTAACAAGACATGCAAGGACCTCCTCCCTGGTTATTTCTATCTGTCTTAATTCTTCGGTTTCCCTCCCTACGAAGATAGGCTCTGTTTTGGGCATGTGGTCTCTGTCTTCTTCAGTGAATACTGAAGCAAAGAATTCATTGAGTCTCTCTGCAATATCTGTTTCCTCTTTAATAACCCCTTGCCTTCCATTGTTATCTAATGGTCCAATGGCCTTCCTAGTTGTGTTCTTACTTCTAATGTACTTAAAGAAGTCTTTGTTATTTCTCTGAGTATTTTTAGCTATACACTCCTATAAGCGCAGCAGAAAGAATTATGAGGCCTTTGCAAAGAAGCATAGCTGCATTCTAAGACAGTTTAAAGACCAAAGAAACTCCATGTTGAATAACTTGTGACACATTTTATCACAAGTTGTTCAGATCTTTTTTTATGGCATCCACACATTTGGTACTGAAGTGTTTCATCTTTCCCCCTTTTGAGACTATGTCCAGAGGTTCTACTTTTTCAGAGTGTTCTCTTTCAGTGCATTCCTAATATAGGTGCAGGAATTGACTTAAAGAGAGCATTGCAGCTGTACACATTGCTTGCAATGTACATTTTCCAGTATAATGAAGCAGATGATGTGCTTCAGGATACTGGAACATTGAAAATTTCCTCTAACCAATCAAAACAAGGGGGAATTTGCCATGCTGTCCTCAGCTGCTGTTAATGCTGCATCCATACTCATGAGTAACCTGGGTAGATTTTATTCATAGAAAAATGGTGGGCCAAAAAGTGGTTCCCACTATATGTCTAGCAGGCAAACCGGACCAACATCCTACATAGAAATGCTCTTGCAGGCACACACTCACCCTTGCACATACTGCATAGACAATATGCCTAGAGAAAATTCCAAGAAGAAGAAAGCAGCACATAATAAATATCATTTTATCTTAAGCTCACAGAAATCATTTGAACACATAACAAGGTTTCTCAAGGAGAATGTCAACAGAGATGCTAAACCGGGTAGAAGGGGGTTGATTCTAAATATATTCTCTACAGAAAGGGAGGGAAGGGGGCATCATTGAGACAAAATTGAGTGATCCAAACCTGTCTGGATGCCTGCCACAGGACAAAAAAAATATCTTCCATGTGAATAAAAGGTTTGCTGCAGTGAGAGATAAATGAGATTGTGCTACAGAGAAGAACCTTTTCATCACTAACCAGACTGGTCCAAATTCCCGTCTGGAAAGGCTTTTAGTCTCCCTCTTCGCTCCCTCTCAAATTTAGCAATGTAGAAGTGAAGAGAGATGGGCAAAGTGGCAGTGGAGGCTAACATGAAGAGCTCTTCCAGCCCTCAGGAGGCAAACTGCAAGACTGTAGGGATAGTAGCAAGCAATCATAGTGCAGACATTAAGTTCATGAGGAGTTGGCATCGTTGGTAATAATTCAGGGAATTCCAAACCTTCCCATGTCCTGAACTGTGACTGTTACTATGACTGTTATTTTACTGATTGTAAGCCGCCCTGAGTCACCTTGGTGAATGGGCGGTGATATAAATCTAAACAAACAAATAAATAAACTTGTGTTTGTTCTTGTTTTGTGCCATCATGTCATTCCCAACTTATGTTGATCCTATTAATGACTGTAGGAGAAACATGTGAGAACAACAAAGTCTTGCAGTATTTTAAACACAATCAGGTTAATTATAACTCGCTATGCAAGGGAAGGTCCTTGGGAAGAGAGGCCCTGGAGGTATGTCCTCAGAAGAACTGTTCTGAGGAGTTAAAAAGTGGAAGATTTTCATCATGATGATAGCCAATATTCAAAATGGATACAGCACTTGAAGAAGAAGAAGGCTAATTTTGCAGTCATGAACAACCATCCACTGCTGCATATTACATAGGCTGCTTCACACATCTGACTCATCTCAAATGGATGTCACATATGTGAAACAGTATCTTTGTGTAATACCAAATCAACTCAAATGGATATTGATTTCATGGGAAAAGACATTTGTCCTTTGCATTTCCACTAAATTTGTTCAGATTGTAAAAATAAATAAGTGACCAAATATTAGACTGTACACAATTTTAAAATATGCATCTTAAATATTACTTTGATTTGCCCAGCAGCTTAAGAGGGCATGCATATATATCTGTATGTATTGGTGTGGCTTGTCGATGTTAAATCACAGCTGCTTCTGTCATGCTAGAGAAATTAGTTCTCTTTATGATAAATAGTCCTTGCCTCTGAAAATAGCTGGAGACTGTCAGATGTTTAGTAAAAAGGAATACTTCCCCAAAGCCAGAGACTTGCTGCAAAGACACTATTCAGAAGCCATTCTAGTCTAGATACATTTTCTTAAGTTTCTCTTACATTTTGTGATACAAAGCATTCAAATCATTAAAATAATTCTATTTATTCTTTTATTTTAATTACATTTTACTATTTTATATATGGCATTTTTGGTTTAAGATTGTCACATTGTAAATTACATTCAGATTTCTTGAATTAATAAGCAGTAAAAAGTACTAAATATATGAAGCCTTAAGAAGAATTTCCTCTCTTTCCTTCCATCCTCCCAGTTCACGTTCAATTTGGCTCTGCTGATGCTAACTATATTTACATCTTCAGTGAAACTGTTTACTCTAACCAATTAATAACATCTCTGGCAGTTGAAGGTAAAACAGGATGAGCTGTGGTCTTATTTTTCAGGGAGAATTGCTAATCTCGGAGATTGCTGCAATATTCAACAAAAACATAAAATAAGTTGTGGAGATGCACATTTTACAATGCTATACTATACAGCCCTGTGTAATGTACTATACCTGCTTCTATTGTGTGACATAGAATTGTAGACTTTAACACAGGCTGCTATTGAATAGGCAGGAGCATTTTAAATGCAAATTATGGCAGAATGCTAAGAATTTATTGGAGCAAGTGTGTGATCAGTGAAGAGGTACGAAAAGGAAAGAATATAGATCATGAAATGTCAACCATTTCTGTCAGTTAATGAGAAATGAAAAGTACAGATTGCTAGAGCTAATTATTCAGTATAATGCAAGCGCGGCGCCAAAATGGCCGCCGCGCTCTTTGCGGGGGCCCCCCACCGGACTTGGACATCCGGGTAGTTAGGGGGCGTGGCCAGCCCTCTTTAAAAGGGGTGGCCACGAGGAAGCCGAGCTGCCATTTTGCGAAAGCGACGGAGCGGAGAAGTTTTTTGCCCTGTCGCTCTTCGCTTTGCAGGGAAGCCTTCCTTTTCGGCAGCAGACAGCTTGGCTCTTCGCCTTCTTCTTAGGCTTCCCATCATCCTTCAGGGATTCTGCAATGCCTTCCAAGAAGAAGGCTATGGCGAATTCAGTTCGCCCGTCCAGGAGGCGGCAGCCGGGTCGGAGGACCGCGACTGCGCCCTCCCAACAGGTCCCCTTTGCGGAGGCTCCCACCGGGACCGGTGGGATGGGGCAGATTAGTCCGTGGCCCGAGGCTGTGCAGCCTCAGACCGGCCCCGCTGGGGCTGCGGCCCCCGGCCAGCAACTGCTGTCCATGGGCTTGGGGCAGGTGGGTGGTCATGCCGCGGCCGGGCCTCCGGCCCCCGGCCCACATCCCCCGGGCATAGGTTTCAACCAGGGGGGAGGGCTGGGTACAATTCCCTGGCAAGGCATGCCCCCGGCCCCTCGGGGGCCAGAGTTTTGGGCATGGCCCTACTCGGGCCCGAGTCCCTTGGCAACGGGCCCGGGACCTGCGACCGGCGGGCCGTCCGGCCCGCTTGGCCCCCTTTACGCAGGGGGCTCTGTGACGGTGGATGCTCTACTGGCCCGCGTAGCGGCCTTGGAGGCATCCCTGGGGATATCCAACCCATCTGGGGCACCTTTTGGCAGACAGGTCACTGTGGTGGCTGACAATCTTCAGCAGGCAGCCGGCCGGGTTGAGCTGCTCGAGGCGCACAGGTCGGCGCCCGCCGCGGCCTCGCAGCTCCCCATGCAGCAGACACCACCGGCGGGTGGTGGTCAGATGTGTACACCGAGCTCGAGTGCGGTTGCGAGCTCCGACGCTCACCGTGGGCCGGAACCCCCAGTGGGGGCGGCCCATGGGGGTGCATCTTGTGAGTATCCGGTTCAAGTTAATGCCCCCACACCACTGTCCACTATGGGGGAGGGTCTCCAGTGGCCATGGCCTCGCCAGATCGGGGTGGGGGGACAGCAGCCCCCGGCTTACCCAGGTGCGGCTTTGCCGCTTGCAGGTCCCCCTGGGGGTGGGGGGCCTTATGCCGCAGGAAATGCAACGGGGGTCACGGGGGCGGTTCAGGTCCCTTTTTTGATGTCCCGCACTGCTAACGTGCCGGTGTCAGCATTCCCGACAGCGGGGTATTCTTTGCCCCTTGGGGATTATTTAGCTCAGGCCACGAGAGAGAAGATTTGGCGGGGAGAATACGTAGACATTTTCTCCCTATTGAACAGGGAACCCACCAAAGAGGAGAGGGAGGGGCAGGATGAGAAGGACAAAGAGCAGTCCCGCCGTCGCAAGCCACCACGCACATGGGCCAACTGGTTGCCCGCATATCTCATATACATGGCGGTATATCTCAAGGCCCAGCCCGATCTGGCCATCCCGATGGTCCAATATTTGGATAATATCTACAGGGCAATGGTTGATTTCCCTGGCCCATCGTGGTTGGCTTACGATGAGGAATTTCGAATGAGAGTGCCCCTACACCTGGAGATGAGGTGGGACGAGCCCTGCCAGAAGCTCTGGCTTCTGTATATGACCCCCATGCGCCCTGCGCCTGGGGAGAGGTATCATTGTGGACATGCGGTCCAGCGAGCTGCTCCAACTCAGGCACCCCGCCAGGTGGCGGGGCAGGGGGTTCCAACCCGCCTGCTGTGTTGGAGCTTCTCGGCCAATGGTGCATGCAATAGAAAACAGTGCCGATACAAGCACGAGTGTCCCTCTTGCGCTGGCCCCCACGCCGCCGCTGCGTGTCCGCGAGCAGGCGGGTCTCAGGGCAGAGATAGAGGTGGACAGGGAGCGGGCAGACCTGCCGCTGAAGGAGCTGGTCACCCAAAAGGCCCCCTCCCCAGTTAATGTCATGTTGGAGCGTTGGCTCGCAACATACCTGAGGAGGGAAGATGCAGGCTACCTGCTCGAGGGTTTCCAGCAGGGGTTTCGCATTCCGTTCACAGGGGATAGATGCCCCCAAGATGCCCCCAACTTACTTTCTCTTAAGGGCAGGGAGGAGGTGGCCGCCCTGAGTATTGCTAAGGAGGTTAATGCAGGCAGGGTTGCTGGCCCCTTCCATTTTCCACCCTTCCCCAACCTGAAGGTTTCCCCTTTGGGGTTAGTGCCCAAAATGACACCGGGAGAATTTCGTTTGATTCACCACCTCTCATAACCGGCTGGCCATTCAGTCAATGATGCCATCCCTGATGACCTTTGTTCGGTCAGGTATACATCATTCGACCAGGCCCTGCGCATGGTGCGCTCTTGTGGCCCGGGTGCACTATTGGCAAAGTGTGACATTAAGTCGGCATTCCGTCTGCTGCCGGTGCACCCGGGCGACTTTGAGTTGCTAGGTTTCGGATTCCAGGGCAAGTTTTATGTTGATAAAGCCATGCCTTTTTCTGCTCCATCTCTTGCTTGGCATTTGAACGTTTTAGCACCTTCCTCCAATGGGCCTTTGTTCGTAGGTCCGGGTCTCGCGGTCTGTAGCCCACTACCTCGATGATTTCTTGTTCGGGGGTGAATGGGGCTGGGACACGTGTACGCGTCTCCTCAACACATTTCAGACGCTAATGCAGGAACTCGGTGTCCCTTTAGCACCCGAAAAGACCGAGGGCCCATCAACCAAGCTCACGTTCCTGGGTATTGAAATTGACACGGTTTTACAGGCATCCAGGTTACCCATTGACAAGGTTTCAAGGATCACTGCATTGCTTTTGGCCTTACTGGCCAAATGCAAGGTGTCACTTCGTGAGCTCCAGGTCCTGCATGGTCACCTTAACTTTGCCTGTAGGGTGGTCGCGCCTGGCAGAGCTTTTGCTCGACGCTTGTGCGACGCCATGGCTGGACTATCCAGGCCCTATCATAGGGTCCGACTGAACAAGGGCACGAAGGCTGATATGCTGATTTGGCTTAAGTTCCTTAAGGAATTCAATGGGGTGTCATTTTGGAGATCTGACCGTCTGGTGTCCCCTCGCTTCAAGGTTCAGTCGGACGCGTCAGGGTCCCTGGGTTATGGGATTTACTTTGAGGGGAGGTGGGCCTATGGCCGATGGCCTCCAGCTTGGAGGGGCACGGATCGTTTACGCGATCTTACGTTCCTCGAGTTCTTCCCCATACTGGGAGCTTTGATGCTATGGGGTGCGGAGTGGGCCAATTCAGTTGTCCATTTCTGGTGTGACAATGCTGCGGTCGTGCACATTGTCAACTCACAGACGTCTAAATCACCCAGGGTTATGGAGTTAGTGCGCCAGTTTGTCTTGCGCAGCCTACGCCTCAATGTTCTATTCAGGGCCAGACATGTACCAGGTATTAATAACGACATTGCTGATGCTTTGTCCCGCCTGCAGATCCCCCGGTTCCGCGCCTTGGCTCCAGATGCAGAGGAATTTCCCTCGCCGCTCCTGGACGAGATATGGACGTTTGGCAAGGAGAGGTGAACCGGGCGATCGGCATGTCGCTGGCGCCCCGCACGCGTAAGGCGTAAGGCGTATCACCATGCATTCACTAAATGTCAGGCTTTTTGTGCACAATTCCGTTTGCCCGAGATTTGGCCCATTCCAGTGGCACATGTCCTTCAATTCATGGTTTACCTACACAATCAGGGCCTCGCTCCCAGCACCATAGCATCCAGGCTGTCAGCACTGGCATTCAAGGCCAAAGTGGGGGGGTTATGCTGACAGCACAACTGACTTCCGTATACGACACGTGTTGGAAGGGTGGACACGGGAACAGGGATGCTGCCCGGACAGTCGCCACCCAATTTCTCCAGGGGTCCTTACCCACCTTGCACGGGGCTGGCATGACCTGTGTTTCGACAGGTATGAGGCAGCTCTGTTTCATGCGGCTACCACGGTGGCCTTTTTTGGAGCGCTCCGCATCAGTGAGCTGGTGCTACTGTCTAAGGTGGATGCGACGCGTAGGGCACTGGAACTCGAAGATGTCTATGTTTCCGATGAGTGGGCTCAGTTGAGGATACGCTCCTCAAAGGTCGATCAGCATGGTGTAGGCAGTGGTGTAAGACTGCTACGATGTTCCATTGCAGGCATCTGTCCGGTTGGTGCCCTACGAGAGTTCCTTGCACTGCGTGGTACGCACCCTGGCCCGTTTTTCTGCCACCAAGATGGGTCTCCCCTTACTAAATTTCAATTTTGGAAGGTGACCGGTAAGGCACTGTCCAGTGTTGGCCTCCCTGGGGCTCGTTACGGCACCCATTCTTTTAGGATAGGAGCCGCTTCTATCGCGGCTGCATTTGGGTACTCTGGGGCGGAGATACGCCGTATGGGGAGGTGGGGATCGCAGTGCTTCCAGTTGTACGTTCGCCCTCTTCAATTGTGAGTACCAGTTAAGTCACTGTCCTGTTTCCTTTTTCCTTGACAGACCCTGGGTGTCGAATCACACCGGTGGCAGTATGGCTGGTGGGCCACAGCTACGTGCACTGGGCAGTGCAGTACGCTGCGGCGACAGAGTGGGGACCCCAGCTGGGACTACGTGCGTCCGCATGTCTTAGGTGGTACGGTAAGCGCGGGATGTTATGGCGGGAACTGTTGCCATTCCTGTTTTCCATCAGGGATGCTGACCCGCCTGATGTCCTGGTGATACACCTTGGGGGCAATGATTTAGGCCAGGTCACGGGCCTGTCGTTGAAACATGCGATCTGCGGTGACCTGGCTTACTTGCATTATGTGTGGCCTGCCACAACCCTGATTTGGTCGGACATCATACCGCGTCACGCTTACAGGGGGGGCATTAACCTCCAGGCCCTTGACCGTGCTCGCCGCTCGGTGAACAGGGCAGTAGCCCGGTTTGTTATAGACAAGGGTTGGGGGCGCGCCATCCGACACCCCACCATTAATCTCCAAAACTATGATCTTTATACAGGGGATGGGGTCCATCTGTCGCCCGGAGGTATGAACCTCTTTTTGGAAGATTTGCAAGCAGGCCTGTTGACCGAGCTGACGGTCTGGGGGGGGGGCGGTGAGTCTTCATTGAAGCCTCCCCGTGTGGCGGGTAGCACTGGTAAGGTAAATATTTATGACCCACAGGTATCCGGCAGGTTCGCAATTGACTGGCCAACACTAGATAGGCACAAGTTGGTTAACGTTGTCCGGTCAACGACGAACCAGGCAATGGGGTGATGGCACGAGCTAGGCAGCATGCATCACCCTGTTATTTTACGGATACCCGTCAGAGGGTGGGGTCAGTAGTTAGTTTATTGACTACGGTCAACAATTTGTTTGTTGTAAACAAACAAATTGATACAAATGGATACATTGTAGCCAATTGCCGTTGGCAATTTTGGAAGGAACCTTACCAGTGTTACTGCGGCCTGCTTGCCTTGAGAATTATAATTGGTCGAGTACCAATCGAAATTTATAATTCGGACTAGGGCATGAATCAATAAATGTGGCCCAATGCCGTTATCCACTTATACTGGTGTCCGAGTCCTTTTTTGGGGGGTGGGCATGCAAAGGAAATGAGGAAATAAATGCAAAATAAAGAACTGACTAGTTGAAGGTCTAGGAGGCTTTTTTCAATGCAACCTAACGTCATTGTTTATTATTTTATTTATTTATTTATATTCAAATTTATATGCCGCCCAATCAGGTAAACCCGACTCTGGGCGGCTCACAACAAGTTAAAACACACATAAAACAATACAACCAATTAAAACCCAACATACCCACCCACCTACCCCATTCCTCTTAAAAACCCACCTTTATTTATTTATTAGAATCAGTGATGCACTGCAAAAAATATTACTACCTACTCTGTGGGCTGGACAAATCTGGGTGGGGCCAAATCTGTGGGTGGGGCCAAACATCCTGCATTATGGGCTATGGAGGTGGGCGTGGCCAACCAAGTGGGTGTGGTTTATGGGAATTTCTGCTACCGGTTCTGTAGAACCTGACAGAACCTTTTGCAGTGCATCACTGATTAGAATGATGTTTCAAACCCAGTTTGGCCATGATGATGTCAAATTTGCAGCGCAATGAGAAGGAGCTAAAGGCTTCCAGAAGCAGCAATTTCCCTTTTTTCATCTGATTTTTTCCCCTTATACATAAGCACATCTGGGGGAAAGGGGGCCACAAACACAGATCAAGGTCTGCATGATTCCTATTCACAAATGAGCCTCTGTAAGATATTTGGGGATAATTACCAGAAATATTATATGGATAAAAATATTTCCTCTTAGTGCAAGAACAATTTTTCATTGCAGATGATGCCCTTGACTTGATTCTCTGCTATGGAAGAGCTATACTTCAGTGGCAGAGCATGCACTGCATATTCAGAAGGCTTCACATTCAATTCCTGGCTTCTCTGTAACATGCTAGCCTCCTGTATCACCAGCTCTGTCACGTTCTCCCATATGTTCCATACCTGTCACTTTCTGCATTAAGAATCCTTACTGCTTCCAGACACATCCTCAAAATCACACATCATCTTTCAAATTTATTTATTTTATTATTATTATTTATTTATTTAAATTTATATGCCACCCAATCAGGAGAACCCGATTCAGGGTACAACAGTTAAAATGTATAAAAACAGATTTTAAAATCCCAAATTGCCCACTCACTTCCCCACCCTACTACCCCAAGTAAATGCCAAGTAAATGCATCTTGAGTGAACCACAACCACATCAGCTTGACTTTCCTACCAAAATCTTCCCTTCCTTTAATAATAATCCCCCCCTTCCCATTTGCATAATATAAACACAAGAGCTTGCACAAGGCAACAGCCAAAAACACTTGAGTATTGATGCAATAAGTGTTGCTTTCAGGAGTCTCTTAAAGTCTGTACAGAAGCTTAAAACCAGCTTTACATCAGAACATTATGGCCAAATGTCAGCAGCAGTGATGCATACATGCATCACTGTATTATTTATTTATTTATTTATTTATTTATTTCCCATATTTCTATCACTGCCCAACTCGACAATGACCCTGGGTGGCTTACAATGTTAGACAATATCAAAACAATTAAAAACGCTTAAAAATCCATTAAAACACATAAAACCCTATTAAAACCCCACCCGCGCTCATAAAAAGAGAGAGAATTCTCAAACTGTTAAAGCAGCCAGCAGGCGGGGGTCACCCGTCTGTTGGTGCCCCACACCTGCCCCGCCAGCCAGGTGGTCTCTTAGGTATCCTGGCCCACTACTATGTAGGGCTTTAAAGGTAATAACCAGCACCTTGAATTGCACCTGGAGGTAAATTGGTAGCCAGTGCAGCTCTCGAAGCAGTGGAGAGGCATGAACATAACATCCACACCCCATCACCACCCAAGCAGCCACATTCTGGACCAACTGCAGCCTCTGAATGGTCATCAAGGGCAGCCCCATGTAGAGCGCATTACCGTAGTCTAGTCTAGATACTGTATATAGTATTGTACTCTTATCTTGTGAGAGACTGTTCCTTTGACTCTTCCATTTATTGTGCTTCCCTTGGAATTTAATAAAGAATTTTTAGTTTTAAAGTAGAACAGCAACATTTTTGTGTTTTTTGTTCAGTCGCAAAGTCGATTCCGACCTTTTACAACCCCATGGACCACCGCATGCCAGGCACCCCTATCCAGGGGTGGGCATCAGCAAGTTCGCACCAATTCGCCCAAACCGGTAGCAGAAATTCCGGCTGGCCCTGCCCATCCAAGTTTTGAAATAAAGCAGTCCTAATTCAGGTGCAACACAGCGCTTTCCCCCTGGCCATGCTCACCATACCATGCCCACAGCTTCATCTTTATTATTGCTTTGACTATGCGGACCTTTGTTTGCAAGGTGATGTCTCTACTTGTAACTATGTTCCCCAAATTTCTCATAACTTGCTTCCCAAGAATTAGTCACCTTTTTATTTCATGACTGCAATCTCCATCTGCAATGATCTTGGATGCTAAGAATGTAAAGTCTATCACTGCTTCTACTTCTTCCCCATCTATTTTCCAGGGTGTGATAGGGCCTGTTGCCATTATCTTTGTTTTATTGATATTATAAGTCTCAAGCCAGCTTTTCCACTCTCCTCCTTCAACCTAAGCAAGAGCTTCTCTAGGTCTTCTTCACTTTCTGCCATTAGGGTATTGTCATCTGCATATCTCAAATTGTTCGTGTTTCTCCAAGTGTTTTTAATTCCAACCTTTGATTCATCCAGCCCTGCGTTGCGCATTATGTGCTCTGTATAAGTTAGATAAGGAGGGTGACAAAATGCAGCCTCGTCTTACTCCTTTTCCAATTCCAAACCATTCCATCATTCTGTATCCTGTCCAAACTGTTGCTTCATGACTCATGTACAGATTTCTCATGAGACATATAAGCTGTTCTGGCATTCCCATCTCTTTAATTACTGGTTTTTAGTAAGCAAGTAGAACTTTTTGAGTAGTAGTTGATGGTGGGCTGTATCATATGCCACTGTAAGGTCAACAAATGCTGTTGTTTTGTGTGTTTCAAAACCTTCAATATATTGGGTTAGATTTGAGATTGAAACTTTGCAGCTTTTGCCAGATCTAAAGCCTGCTTGTCCTGAATTAGAAGAGATTCAATTTTGTTAATTGTCTACAACTACCATGTTGTTTTACTCAATATTAATCAATTCTTTTAATTGTAATATTTAATACTAAGATGTTTTTATTTATTTATTTATTTTAACTTTCCTGCTCAAAAATCCAATCCTTATATATAACATCTCATTTCATTTAATTCAATATCTCCCCAAATCAACTCTACTATTGTAATTTTATTGAGTTCCATCCTAATCTGATGGAGTACAAATCAAATATTTGGGATAACTAAACCTCCTATCTGAGATGCATACCACAGTTTTCCATTTATTCTTAGTATTTTATCTCCATTAGAAAGAAATATTTATTATCATTTGCCATTGTTTTAATTCTCCTTCTGTTAGTTTTATTGGCAACATCCATAAATAAAACTCACTGTAAGATTCATTCTCTTACTAAGTATCAAACACACTGTTCCTCATCTTTGCTTGGAAACATTTTAGCACACAAACCCCTGAACACTGTATTCCCTGTCGTTGCTTACCATATGCAAGCTTTCCAAAACAAGTAGGTCTCTGTGACATTCTTCACTTTGCAGGCGCACCCCCCAAAGAAAGACTCAGACACCGGTATATGGATAAAGGCATTGGGCCACTTTTATTGAATAATGCCCTAGTCCGAATTATAACTTTCAATTGGTACTCATCCAATTATAATTCTTAAGGCAAGCAGGCCGCAGTAACACTGGTAAGGTTCCTCCCAAAATTGCCAATGGCAATTGGCTACAATGTATCCATTTGTATCAATTTGTTTGTTGACACAAACAAATTGTTAACCGTAGTCAATAAACTATCTACTGACCCCACCCTCTGACATGTATCCGTCAAATCACGGGGTGATGCATGCTGAAAAGCTCCTGCCATCACCCCTTGCCTGGTTCGTCATTGACCGGTCAACGTTATTACACCTGTACCTGTCTAAGTGTTGGCCAGTCAATTGCGAACCTGCCGGATACCTATGGGTCATAAATATTTACCTTACCACTGCTACCCGCCACATGGGGAGGCTTCAATGAAGACTCACCGCACCCCCCCCCCCGACCGTCAGCTCGGTCAACAGGCCTGCTTGCAAATCTTCCAAAAAGAGGTTCATACCTCTAGCCGACAGGTGGACCCCATCCCCTGCATAAAGATCATAATTTTGTAAACTAATGGTGGGGTGTCGGATGACCATCCCCAAACCCTTGTCTGCCAAGAACCGGGCAACTGCCCTGTTCACCGAGCGGCGAGCGCGGTCAAGGGCACGGAGGTCAATACCTCCCCTGTAAGCGTGACGCGGTATGATGTCCAACCATAGAAGCCTTGTGGACGGCCACACATAATGCAAATAAGCTAGGTCACTGCAAATCATGAATTTTAAAGAAAGGCCAGTGATCTGGGCGAGGTCATTGCCCCGAGGTGCAGTACAAGGACATCAGGCGGTTCAGCATCCCTGATGGAAAAAAGGAATGGCAACAGTTCCTGCCATCTCATTCCACGCTTACCGTACCAACGTATGCATGCGGATGCACGCAGTCCAAGCTGGGGTCCCCACTCTGTCGCCGCAGCATACTGCACTACCCAGTGCACGTAACTGTGGCCCACCAGCCATACTGCCACCGGTGTGCGGGGACACACAGGGTCTGTAAGAGAAAAAAGAGAACAGTGATTTAACTGGTACTCATACCTGAAGAGGGCGAACATATAATGCAAAACGCATAGATCCCCATCTTCCCATACGGAGTATATCAGCCTCAGAGTACACAAATGCAGCCGCAGTTGAAGCAGCACCTATCCTAAACGAATGGGTGCCGTAACGAGCCCATGGGAGGCCAACACTGGATAGTGCCATACCGGTCACCTTCCAAAATTGAAATTTAGTAAGGGGAGACCCATCTTGGTGGCAGAAAAATGGGCCAGGGTGCATGCCACGCACTGCCAAGAACTCCTGTAGGGCACCAACCGGACAGATGTCTGCAATGGAACATCGTAGCAATCTAACTCCACTGCCTACGCCGTGCTGATCAACTTTTGAGGACCGTATCCTCAACTGAGCCCACTCATTATAAACATAGACATCGTCGAGTTCCAGTGCCCTACGAGTCGCATCCGCCTTAGACAGTAGTACCAACTCACTGATGCGGAGCGCTCCAAAGAAGGCCACCGTGGTAGCCGCATGAAAAAGAACTGCCTCATACCTGTCAAAACACAGGTTATGCCAGCCTCGTGCAAGGTGGGTAAGCACCCCAGGGAAATTGGGTGGCGAGTGTCCGGGCGGTGGCCACGTTCCCATGTCCACCCCTCCAAAACATGTCGTATGCGGAAATCGTTCATGCTGTCAGCAACACCCCTCACCTTGGCCATAAATGCCAGTGCTGACAGCCTGGATGCTATAGTGCGGGGAGCGAGGCCCAGACTGTGTAGATAAACCATAAATTGTAAAACTTTTTCCACTGGAATGGGCCACACTTCGGGCAACTGAAGTTGCACGCGAAAATTTATAAATTGAACGAAAGCATGATGATACGCCTTACGCGTGCGGGGCGCCAAAGACATGCCGATCGCCCGGTTCACCTCTCCTTGCCAAATGTCCAAATCTCGGCCGGGAGTGGCGAGGGGAATTCCTCTGCGTCCGGAGCCAAGGCGCGGAACCGGGGGATCTGCAGGCGGGATAAAGCATCGGCAATATCATTATTAATACCTGGTACATGTTTGGCCCTAAAAAGCACATTCAGGCGTACGCTACGTAACACAAACTGGCGAACTAATGCCATCACCCTGGACGATTTAGACATCTGAGCATTAACAATGTGCACTACCGCAGCATTGTCACACCAAAAATGGACCACTGAGTCGGCCCACTCCTTGCGCCATAGCATCAAAGCTCCCAGGATTGGAAAAAACTCAAGGAATGTAAGATCGCGGAGGCGATCCGTGCCCCGCCATGCTGGAGGCCATTGGCCATAAGCCCACCTCCCCTCAAAGTAAATCCCATACCCCAGGGAGCCGGAGGCATCCGACTGTACTTGAAACCTAGGGGAAACTAAAAGGTCGGATCTCCAAAAGGAGACCCCGTTGAAGTCCCGCAGGAATGTGAGCCAAAGCAAAAGGTCAGCCCTCATACCCCTGTTCAGTCGGACCCTATGATGGCGCCTTGACAGGCCAGACATGGCGTCACATAGGCGCCGAGCAAATGCTCTGCCAGGCGTGACCACCCTGCAGGCAAAGTTAAGATGGCCATGTAGAACCTGAAGCTCACGAAGTGACACTTTACGTTTGGCCAGGAAGGCCAAAACCATCGTGGAGATCCGGGTGACCTTATCGATGGGTAACCGGGATGCCTGTGCGACCGTGTCAATTTCAATACCCAGAAATGTGAGCGTAGTTGATGGGCCCTCGGTCTTTTCGGGCGCTAAAGGGACACCCAGTTCCTGCACTAGCGTCTGAAATGTGGTGAGGAGACGCGTGCACGTGTCCAAGCCCCGTTCACCCCCGAACAAAAAGTCATCGAGGTAATGGGCTACAGACTGAGACCCGGACCTGCAAACAAAGGCCCACTGAAGGAAAGTGCTAAAACATTCAAATGCTGAACAGGATATAGAGCAGTCAAAAGGCATGGCCTTATCTACGTAAAACTTCCCTTGGAATCTAAAACCCAATAGCCCAAAGTCCCCCGGGTGCACTGGCAACAATCGGAATGCCGATTTAATGTCACATTTTGCCAGGAGGGCACCAGGACCACAAGAGCGCACCATTCTCAGGGCTTGGTCAAAAGACGTTTTCCTGACCGAACAAAGGTCTTCAGGAATAGCATCATTGACAGAATAACCCGCCGGGTACGATAAATGGTGGATTAAACGAAATTCCCCCGAGGCCTTTTTGGGTACCAACCCCAGAGGGGAGACCTTCAGGTTGGGAAAGGGCGGTACAGAAAAGGGGCCTGCTACCCTCTTGGCCTCTACCTCTTTGGCAATACTCAGGGCAGCCACCTCCTCTCTACCCTTCAGGGACAGTAAATTGGGTGCATCTTGGGGTCCCCGCACTCCTTTGAATGGGATACGGAAGCCCCACTGAAAACCCTCCAGGAGGTACCTTGCGTCCTCTCTCCTTGGATAAGTTGAGAGCCATCGCTCCAACATATACACATTAACTGGGGAGGGGGCCTTTTGTCTGGCTAGCTCCATCAGCAGAAGCTCTGCCCGCTCCCTGTCCACCTCTACCTCTGCCCCTTGACCCACCGGCCCGCGGGCACGCGGCAGCGGTGTGGGGGCCAGCGCAAGAGGGACACTCGTGTTTGTATCAGCACTGCCGCTTATTGCACACGCCATTAGCCGAGAAGCTCCAACACAGCAAGCGGGCTGGAACCCCGTGCCCCGCCAGCTGGCGGGGAGCCTGTGTTGGAGCAGCTCGCTGGACCGCATGGCCACAATGGTACCTCTCCCCCGGCGCCGGGCGCGTGGGGGTCATGTATAAAAGCCACAGTTTTTGACATGGCTCATCCCACCTCATCTCCGGGTGTAAGGGCACCCTCATTCTAAATTCCTCATCGTAAGCCAACCACGATGGGCCAGGAAAATCCACCAGTGCCCTGTAAATATTGTCCAAATATTGGACAATAGGAATGGCCAGGTCAGGCCGAGCCCTGAGATACACCGCCATATAGATGAGATATGCGGGTAACCAGTTGGCCCAGGTGCGTGGTGGCTTGCGACGGCGAGACAACTCTTTGTCTCTGTCGTCCCGTCCCTCTCTCTCCTCCTTAGTGGGCTCACGGTTCAGTAGGGAGAATATATCCACGTACTCCCCCCGCCAAATCTTTTCCCTCGTGACCTGGGACAAATGATCACCAAGGGGCAATGAATAACCAGCCGTCGGCAAGGCTGTCACCGGCACATTAGGTAGATGGGGCATACGCAGCGGAACCTGTACCGCCCCTGCGATGCCCGGCACTGCCCCGGGGGCGGAAACCCCCACCCCCAGTGTTGTGCCAGTATGGAACCAAGGGGCACTGGGATAGGCTGGCAACTGATGCCCACTCGCCTCGACTTGACGACGCCATGGCCACTGAACCCCACCACTGGAAGTGGACTGTGATGTTGGTGCATTAACTTGAACCTGATACTCACTAGGTGCACCCCCGTGAGCCGCCCCCACTGGGGGTTCCGGCCCATGGCGGGCGTCGGAGCTCGCGACCGGAATCGAGCTCTGGGGCCACACCTGACCACTCCCCGGCTGTAGCTCTGGACGAACAGGGAGCTGCGAGACACCGGCAGGCGCAGGCCGGAGCATCTCAAGCAGCTCAACCCGGCTGGCCGCCTGTTGCAGTGTGGCAGCCGTCGAGATAGCCGGTGGACACGAAGGGCCCCCAGCAGAGAGAGAAGGGCCCCCTCCCATGGGGTTGTGTGCAATCCCCAAGGATGCCTCAAGCACAGCTAAATGCGTTAGCAACGCATCCACTGCCACAGATCCCCCAGTATAAAGTGGGCTGGGTGGGCCGTACGGCCCACTAGGCATTTGACCAGGAACCCCAAAGTGAGAGCCTGGGCCCGAATAGGGCCATGCCCAAAACTCTGGCCCATGAGGGGCCGGAGGGGGAACACGCTGTGCACCCGCACCAGGCCCTCCCCCGCTGTCCTGACCCATGGCCAGCAACTGCGGGCCGAGGGCCGAAGCCCCTGGAGGGCCGGCCGGAGGCCGGCCAGCCGAGGGCCAAGCACCAGATTGCATCGCCCCACCGGTATTGGTGGGTAAAGCTGGGGTAGTGCCCTGCCGCGGGGGCGCAGCCCTGGTCCTCCGACCTGAGGGCTGCCCCCCGCCCTGCGCAGGGCCCGCAAAAGTCCTCCCCTTTGGCCGCGGTTTCGTCACCGGGGCCTTCCGTTTGGGAGGCATATCTGTTAGAAAGAGCAGGATCCCTTTCCAGGGATCAACCTGACGCCAAAAAACACAGAGCAGCCAGCAAGCCAAAGGCTCTGTGCGAATCCTTCCTTCCCAGCTGGGAAAGACCAAGGGCTAAAGAGCCGAAGAGTCGAAGGAACAGCGACGGAGAAAACTTCTCCTCTCCGTCGCTATTTTAAAATGGCAGCTCGGCTGCCTCGTGGCCACCCCTTTTATAGAGGGGTGGCCATGCCCCCTAACTCACCCGGATGTCTGAGTCTGGGTGGGGGGGCCTGCAAAGAGCGCGGCGGCCATTTTGGCGCCGCACTTTCATTTTCTGGTTGGTATACCACCTCATCAATATTTAGTATTTCTTCCCTTCATGGTATTGGCATGATTAAATATACTATGCAAAAACAGGATCTGAATATATCAATTGCATGGCTATTTCATTATGTTCATAAACCTTATTGATCGACTACTTCAATGAATTTTTTTGTACCCTACTCTTTTACTTCGGGTGAATTTCTAAGATGGTTAAAGATAAAATACAACACAACAGTAGCAAGCAGAAATAAAAACAGAAACCATGTGTAAATGTTAACTTTACCACGTGAAGTTTCAAGCTCAAATTATATGAAACAACAATCATAACAGCTGCTTACCTCTATAATATGTTGTCATTGTTTTTACAATGTTATGTTTCTATGGTTATGCTGTTATGATTTGACAAAGGAAAATCAATCCTACAATGGGTACAGCAATTCCCACAGAACTGCAGAGATCCCAGCGTATGCCCTTTTCTAACAAATAAATAGCTAGAGTTATTCCAAGTTATTGCTGGAAATATCCTAAACTGTCGGGATCTTTAAAATTCCGATTCAACTTTCTTTCTGGATTTTGAAAGACAGTGTGACTTCACAGCAGGAAAAATGTGAATGGAAATCATACATAGGAAACTGGGTTTCTCCAGGTTAATCCATTTCAACAGACCCACACAGGAGTTAGCAGAGAAAGAGAAAATCAGTCTTGTTTGCAGATTGTTATCCATTTGAATCTGTTCCCTTCTGTTCCATTTCCTTCTCTTTTTCTTGTATTTTGAAGACTTGCTGTCCTAGTGCTAGACCATCTGGGTGACCAATGAGAGACAAAAACTGAGAAATTGGGAAAGAGACAGGAAGAAGTTTTGTCTTCTTCCTTGCTTCCAGCTTGTTAAGGTAGCTCTGCTCTAGCTGTCCTTATTTAAAGGAAACAAAGTTACAGCAGAGCCTCCTTAAAACTTCCTCTGCTCTCTTCCTGCTGATTCCTTTCACTCCTTTTTTTCTGCTTTGGTTTTCATTATGAGCCATTTTGTAAATCATTTTATAAAGTATTAGTAAATGTAAATTTTAAGTGAATAGCCACTGTTCCTACACCAATAGCAACAGATATTTCAATTACTGTTTATCTTTTATGCTTTATTAAGTTTTGTGAATCTTGTGGATGAGTAAAGTATTTTAATAAACAATTTAAGCACATTCCCTATGCATTAGTTTGATTTGTATTTGACTGATTTGTGTTATTATTACTCATCTTTGGTCCTTCTAAATTATTATTTTGAATTTAAAGGATATTGGCTAATTGATACTATAATATCCCTTCTGTTCTGTTTTATTCTAGGATCACAACTACAGCAGCTTGCATGATGGATTTAAGAAGGTATCCATTAGATGAACAGAATTGCACACTGGAAATAGAAAGCTGTATGTACATTTACAAATCATTTTTTTAATACTAATTTCAGTCATGTGCAGTGTTTCACACAAACACACTTACACACATGTGCTCCACGTAATAAGTAGAAACTTCTATCTAGTTGTTTTTCATAATTAGAGAGTTCATGTCGTTTAAATTTGAATGGCAAGGGCCACAACTTTTTCTTCTACAAATATAGGATGTAGGGATTTTCTACATATTTAAATTGTGTGTGTGTGTGTGTGTGTGTGTGTGTGTGTGTGTGTGTGTGTGTGTGTGTGTGTGAAAACTGTGTTTTATAACGATAGATTTTAAAAGTGCTTAACATGGTTTGAACTGCTCATACCACTTGTGTTTTCCACTTTTTAAAATCTTTTTTATATATGGAAATATAAACTTCCTATCAAATGGTTTACAGTCTGTTATAGAATATATATTTTTAAGGTACAGAAAAGAGACACCAGTCTGATTAGGCAAGAGCAATGACTAGATGTTTATCCACAACACAAGAGAACTAGTGTTCATGTTTTAATCAGATGCACTTTGAAGAAAGCAAGCACTGAGATTCAATTTTCTTTCAGTGTACTTTATTATGGATGACTGATCTTGCTAAAGACCCCCTGGGCTTTCAGAAAGACCTACTTATGATTAGAAATTCAGTTCCACATAATAAGTAGAATCTTCTATCTAGTTGTTTTTTGTAATTGGAGTGTTCATGTCATTTAAATTTGTATGGCAAGGGCCACAACTTTTTCTTCTACAAATATAGGATGTAGGGAATGTCTACGTATTTAAATGATCAATGTTCACTAATGAACTCATTTGTGTAAATTACACATAGCCTGCTCCTACTTCTAATGAAGTTAATGGGAGCTTTGCTGCAGTTTTCAAGAAGAGTACTAGGCCATCTGTCTGAAGTTTGTCCCAAAACCCTGCTTGTGTGTATGTGTGTGTGCGCGTGTGTGTGTGTGTGTTATTTTTGAATATTTCTAATCACTTCAATACCTGTACGATAGCCAGAACTCCGTAGGTGCCAGTAATTGTTGCTTTATTGACACTGCTGAACTGTTAAGAATTCTGAAGACTGGACAGCTTTCACTTTGTTGTCAGTGCTAAATTTATAAAACATGTTTTTTAGGAAACCTTTCTAACACTCCTGGACTTGCTTCATTGTTGAGATATATGCATAGTTTACTGAAGCATAGACACCAGCTATATATTCTAGGAGGTAGTTCCATTACAAAGAGGATTTTTGTATAGTTAGAATAGTCAGACTATGGTGGAAGTCTGCATGGAAGAGTAATGTTCCCAACATAATCTTATTAAAATATTTCCATCAGTTCTTCAGTATTGGATCATTTAGGTTTTTTGTTTTCCCCAATCCACCCCTTTCTTTTAAGAGCCTATTCACATGGATTGAATGATCTCCACCAATTCAGTACTTCCTAGTCCATTGGAATGATATCATAACATTTTGAAGAAGCCCTGTAGTCAATCATGTAGATAATTCAGAGGGCAAGATACAATATTATATTCTCCTGATTCCACTTGCTCTGAAAACCTCCACCATTGAATTGTGAAAATTTGGGAGCATATTTTTGAAAATATCAGTGGGGTAGGGAGAAGAAAGCCCTGTCCCAGAGGCAAACTTCAATGTTGGATTTCAACCAGAACTGAGATAATGCCTTCTTTCCTTATTATGAAATGCTAAAAAAGTATGTTATTTTTCATAAGCAAAACTGTTTTTGTCTCATCTTCACAGTTTTTATAGTTACTGTGTAAGGTCTTGTCTTATTTTTCAAAGTAATTTTTTCACATTTAGGCAGGAACAAATATTCAATAGACATTTGTTAATGTTGTGTGGGGGGAAATCATTACTGCATGAATTCTTAACATGAAGCCAAGGGGAAAATAATTTTATTCCTCTAAATATACACAATCAAGCAAACAAAAACAAATATAACTGACATATCTAATGACTAGTTTTCATAATCTTGGGAGCTAATGGATGTTTCAGGCAAATTTAAGGAAAAGAGACAGAATTAGAGACTAATAGGCCCATTAGCTGTGTTTATTGTTTCTTTTTTGTTCTGATAGATACATAATATTATTAGTCATCAGAAATATGGTACAGTAATACTTCATACAAAGTCCACTTCATACAACATCGGATTCATACAACATCACCTAATTCCTTGAAAAAAGTTGCCTCATACAAAGTCGTGCGACTTTGTATGAGGCATTGGTGTTTAGCAGTTCGAAAGCAAGAAATTGCAAGTAGATAAATAGGGACCACTTCGGTGGGAAGGTAACAGTGTTCCGTGTGCTGCGGTGTCTAGTCATGCCTGCCACATGACCACGGAAACGTCTGCAGAAGCAGACAACGCTGGCTCTTCGGCTTAGAAACAGAGATGAGCACTGCACCCTAGAGTCGGATACGACTGGCTTTCGAGCAAGGGAAACCTTTACCTTTACCTTTAGTATAAAAGGCAGGACACATGCGTGCATTGCTCTTGTGGGTTTTGCACAAGGCAAATAGTGTTTAGGAGTGGTTTTGAGCACGATTTTGGATTTTTTTTGATTTTTTTTTGATCAGAATTTTTTTAAGCATTCCTCGGATTTTTGCAGCATTCTTCAGGTTCTTGGACAATCAGGGTTGTTTGACATGTTTTTGTAATGTTTTTTAGCCTTTAGACAATGATTTCTTAAAGTTCTGTCAGTTTCCTGTCTGTTTCCTTGACTTTGCCTTGAAGTCTGTGCTGTTACAGTACAATGTATCTCTATGGAAACAAGGTTGTATGAGGCATCGCGGCAAGGATTTGGACGTTGTATGAGGCATTGCAGCTAGGATTTTGCATGCCTCATACAAAGTCCAAATCCGTATAAAGTCCAAACTTGTGGAACCAAGTTTGGACGTTGTATGAGGTATCACTGTACAGAATACATGTGCCCCTACTGTACTGCTTAGGAAGATCTCATAGATCAGGGGTTCTCAACCTACAGTCCAGGGGCCGGACGTGGCCCACAACACCATTTCATGTGGCCCACCACACCAGGAAGTACCATGTATCAGAGACGTAGGGGGAGGAAAATGCCTCACAGGGGCTTCATTGGGCACCCAGAACTTCTTGGGAACACCCGGCAGGGTGGACCAGAGATCCTGCAACCTGCTGCCTCTATGAGCATACTTCCCCCTACCCTGATTCGCTGGGGAACAGGGTAAGAGAAGCCTTCTGTGTATGGCAGGTAATTATATTCCGTGGCTGAAGCTAAGCTTCCAAATACTGCTTACTCTTCCCTTCCCTTAGACAGAGCAACCCCCTCTCACCTCCTCCCTCTGGCTGGGCGACGAGGACCGTTGAAGTTCCTTCTGGTTGCTCTGCTTGGTTTCCAAGCTGCTTCCTCACATAAAAGGCAGTCACTCAAACTACAGGCTTTTGTAGTTTTATTTTCAGAAATACAGTTACAAATCTTACTTACATAAAAACATAAAAACAAAGAAATGAACATAAAAATATATCTTCCTAACTTTTCTAGCAGGTACCTTTTTAATAGGTAGGGGATGAAGAGCCCCGCATGGCATAGCCTCTATCCCTGAAGAGACATCTTGCCTATGAAGTGGCTGAGAGCCAAGGGCTTCTCCCTTGGTCTCAGGAGTGTGCTGGCTTCACTGTTCAAACACTGCTCTTTTTATAATAAAAAGAGAGCTTAGGAATGTTATGACCTAATAATGATCTCATTGCCGTGCACCTGTGTTCCCTTGAGAAATGAGACAAGTGTACGTGCTATGTGACATCTAGCCCCCACCTGTGCATTCTTGAGATGACTCAGTCTGCAGGTGTCAGGAGGTAATTAGTTTGACTGACAGGAGGGGGCTCCCCTCCCTTGGGATAGCAGGTGTTCAAGGAATTTGTCCAAGACTGGTAAACACATTCCTAATCTTATCTTTGGCATCAGCAAGTCCGGTCAGTGGGTGTAAGAATGCTAGCACCTGAACTTTGGAACATCTGGTAATTGGCATTACATCATTGTACTTTAAAATGGAATCTGACTTTCTAAATCTAAGAAAGATACATGGATCAAACATCTATAAATCTATACAGGTTCGAATGTGACTATCATTACACCATGTGATGGAGGAAGGGCAAAATGGCCGTCTGGCCACTAAAGTTGTCTGAGGGGGCAAGGCCCAGCCCCCATCTTAAAACAGTTGAGAACTATCATAGATTAAGGAAGACAAATAAACACAAACAAAATTTGAACTGAAAGTATAACCACAAATTTTGCACTCCTTCTAGCTACTGTGAATATTATATTTTGAAAATCAAGAGAATGAGTAGTTTATGTTTGTATTTTATTGACAGATGGATACACAACAGATGACATAGAATTCTACTGGAGAGGTGGGGAAAATGCAGTGACTGGAGTGGAGAGAATTGAGCTGCCTCAATTTTCTATTGTAGAGTACAAACTTGTGTCCAGGAATGTTGTTTTTGCCACAGGCAAGTATTTCTTCTGGTTTCAGTTTCTAGCATTAATTCTATTATTTCTGCTTCCCGCATTAATGCAATTCCTTTAAGTCTGTTTGGACTTTCCTTAGGCTATCAATGATAAAGAGTTAATACTGGGAAGTCACATTGTAGTTATAAAACCTTGGTGTTTTGGTGGCTGAAATGAATTGGTGTCCTCCATACCTTTATAACATGCTGGAGTGAAATAACACTTCACATCCAAAACTAGTGCAGGAATTGGAATATTTGGTTAGGGTCAGACTACCAGGAGGTTGGGAAGATTATAGCATGAAGCCAAGAGGTTATTTTGACAGGAAATTCAAGATAGTGAACATACAATCAGACAAGGAAGCTCAGTCACATTGGATTGTGCTGGAAGGCATTGCTTCAGTGGATGCAATCTTCTTTAAAGTGACCCTTGATACATATGTTGATCTGGTCCCTTTTGCTCCCAACTGAGCTCCAAAAAGGTCTAGATTGGGCACAGAGCAAGACCAGCCAGGTTTGTGATTTTTTGAACATCATGTATTTGCAATAATAATAATAATAATAATAATAATAATAATAATAATAATAATAATAATAATAATAATAATAATAATGCGCTTATATACCGCTTTTCTATGTCCGCAGACAAACTGAAAGCGGTTCACAAAATTATCAAACAAATACAAAGACAAAATAACAGTAATAATAATATCACAAAATTCGATAAATACAATAAATAAAGAAGTACAGTTACAAACAGACTATTGTAAAATACAATAGTATTACAGTCCCAAGAGCTAACCACGAAAGACCAAGACCAGGCAAAGCACAAGGTATGTCTCCCCGGGCGATGGAGAGGCTCCAGGGGGTGGGAGGTGACCCTCTGGTGTGGCGGCATCAGCAGCAGCTTTTAAGCTCTCCTGAGTGAGAGAGGCTCACATACTTGTCAAGTTTTGGATTTGAAATTAAGGGAAATTTTGGCCACACCCCTCTGTGGGCATGGCCAAATCTGTGGGCATGGCCAAATATAGCCATGTGACTCGCTGGGCTCTAGTCATGCCTGCCACATGGCCATGAAAATGTCTGCAAACACAGACAGCACTGGCTCTTTGGCTGTAAATGGAGATGAGCACTGCACCCTAGAGTTGGATATGACTAGCAGATTTTACTTTCTTAGGATCAAACATCACTGCAGATGGGGATTGCAGCCATGAAATAAAAAGGCGACTTATGCTTGGGAAATAAGCTATGAGAAACCTGGGGAACATAGGTAAAAATAGAGGCATCACCTTGCAAACAAAAAATTGCATAGTCAAAGCAATGGTATTCCCAGTGGTAATGTATAGGTGTGAGAGCTGGACCACTAGGAAAGCTGAGCGCAGAAAAATAGATGCCTTTGAAATGTGGTGTTCGAAATAGGTCAATCCTAGAAGAAATCAACCATGGCTGCTCATTAAATGTCAAGTAGTAAAGATTACGCTAAAGTACTTTGGACATCAAATTAGAAGAGAGGATTCACTTGAGAAAACCTTGATGCTGGGAAAGGTGGAGGACAAAAGAAGGGGGTGGTCAAAAATAAGATGGCTAGATGGTATTGTAGATTCAATGGGCACCAAGCTATGTGGGCCAAAGAACCCTTTGGGGGAAATTAATTAAAAAAGGGAGTGGGTGGGAAGAGGGGTAAAAATAAGGGGTTTCCCCAGGAAAAACGGGATACTTGACAGGTATGGGCAGGGGCGAGCAGGCACACGTGCACTTTATCCTGGGTGATGGAGAGGCTCTGGGTGGGTAGGAGGTGACCCTCTGGTGTGGCGTCATCAGCGGTGGCATCCCTGGCAATAATAATAGTAATAGTAAGAATAATAATTTGAACCAGACTGTGCTCCAAGCAGTCCCAAAGGCAAGCTATACTCCATCTGATCACACCCTGAATTTGTCTGTGAAATGAATGTGTACTGCCATCAATTCCTATCTAACTATGTTGCAAGTGGTTGATTGTGTAAAAATGGCAGTTTGGGATGGGGTGATGGTGGTGATAAAACTGAAGATAAGAGATTATTACAGATGGTTAGCAGAAACAGTACTTGAAGGACAGATGCTGACAAAAAAGATTAATTATATTGACTCATGAGCAGCTTTCTTATGATAATTTTGTTTTGTAGTGATAATCATGCTAAGTGGTGATTTAACTTAGAAACATCTACTGATTAAAAGATTATAGTGTTCTGGTTCTGTATTTTTTCATGATCTATTGTATTTTTACTCTTGTTTTGAAGTACTGTAATTGCATTACAACTGTGGTGAAATTAACAACAAAAGAGTTGTAGCACCTTAAGTGTGAGATTTTGTGGCTCACAGACCTTTACCACAGAATACAGTGGTACCTTGGATAAAGTCCGATTTGGATAAAATCCGATTCGGATAAAGTCGCGGTTTTCATGCACACGTGATACATCACATAAAGTACAAAAGCGCTAAAAAATGGACGTTATCCGAGGTATTTGGTATAGGAACCTTGGATAAAGTCCATTTTTGGACGTTATCCAATGCATCGTCCATTTGATTTGGATAAAGTCCAAAATCAGATAAAGTCCAAACTTGTGGAACGGAGTTTGGACTTTATCCGAGGTTCTACTGTACTTCTTTTTTATTTTTATGGTATATGCTGAAACTGACTGACACAGCCTACCTTGTTGGAAACTGTAGACAGCTTCTTTCATAGATGTATTATCCTATCATGAATTAATACATCTTGAAAACTATGTGATAATTGTATCCTTCCTATACCATATAAATATTAGTTTGTGACTATTGGTATAGTGTGTGATTCAGAAGAAGAGGACTGCATTCCATTGCAACAGGACAGATAAAATTTGTTAATTTTTAAGATGCCACAAAACTCTTGGATGGATCCCTGTTTTTCACAGAAATTTCAAAAAACAAAAGAATTTATCTTATCAAGAATGATAGATTTTTGAATAACATACATTAATTTCAATATGAGCATACTGCTATTTCGTTCAATAGATATGAAAAATAGCCTGTCAAGCATGTTTTTAAATAGAGACTAAATATATTCTGTCTGATCATTGCATCAATATGTATATTTAATAAAAATGTAATAAAGAATCATGGATTTACCTCCCTATCTGACAGGTGCCTACCCAAGACTGTCGCTGAGTTTTAAATTAAAGAGGAATATTGGATATTTTATACTTCAGACATACATGCCCTCAATACTGATTACGATTTTATCATGGGTATCCTTCTGGATCAATTATGATGCGTCAGCTGCAAGAGTTGCTCTTGGTATGGAATAAGAATAAATGGATCATTATTTAAAACATTATATAGCATATAGATTGCTGGAGTTTGAAACATGTCAATATTTCAAGATCATATTATTTTGGATTGATTCAACAGGGGGTACACTCCATGGTATCACAAATTTTGTAAGCAGTTTAATTCTGAATTCCCTAAATTGAATGAAATGATCTTCCTTTTAATGTAGTTATGTGGTGAGATTGTGTTTACAGAAGCTTTTTGCAGTACAGTTCCCCTTTAATGATTGAGTTTTCAGTGAAGGCATGTGAATCACAGTGAAGAGTCCTGAAATTATCATTTTCTGAATAAGATCCATATGCTTAAGACACATTTGCTTCTATGAAATTTTGTAGATGTTGAGTTTTTTCCAGCTTGCACATGGTCCCATTATTCTTTCTCATATATAAAATGTGTCTAGCATTTTTTTTAAAATGTGCTTGCTCCAAAGAACTGTTTCTACATTGGCTTGTCAACCACAGAATGGCTGCATCTTCACATAAACGTCACAAAGTTCTCCTGATAGCTCTTTTGTTCAACTTCACTATTGCTTATTGTGAGCTGAGAGCATATCCTATAGGACCTTTGTATATTTTAAAGAATAGTTATAATAATTGTGTGATGTCAAGATAATCTTAACTTATGGGTAGCCTTTTCTGGGTTTTCTAGGCAGTCAATAATCAGAAGTGATTTACCATTCCCTTCTTCTGGGTGCCTTCTAGGACTGTGCAGCTTGCCCAAGGGCACACAACATGGCTCTCCTGGGATGCACAGTGGGGAATTGACCTCCCAACCTTTGGCTCCACAGCCAGTTAACTCAACTCACTGAGCTAGTCACTGTTATAGTTAATTTTTGAAAGTATAATTTTATTTCCTTCCAGGTTACTTGCATGAAACAAAAAACAACAACAACTCATTCTAGAGGCAGATACCAAACTTAACCGCACTATCCAATTTTTTTAATTAGCCGTCTCGTTTAGATATGCCTGCCAAGTTTGCCAGGAATTCTGGAAACACAGTTGAAAAACCTTTGGGCTTCAGCATTTCTTTGTATTCAAGAGATTTTAGTGGAAATTCTCTTTTTAACTTGCCTTTGTGTCTTTTTACCTTAGTGTCCTTCAAAGGGATTTCACACAATATGTTGCAATTTATTACAAGGTTCCTTTTATATTAAATAGAATGTGTGCATTTTGGAGCAAATTGCTCAATTTCCTATATACTAAAACTGCTTATTATAAATAGAATAGAGTGGGAGAATATCCCAGATGGGCAGGAAAAAATGTACAAATGTAAAATAAATAAATACTTCCTTATTTTATCTCACTTTGACATCCATGATATGTTGCCTAAAATATCAGGTGAATTTATTTATTTTGTTACATATTCTGTCAAGGGGTACACATTTTTGTTTTCATATCACCTAAATATGCACTTTTAACACAATAAATATACAGGAAATTATCCAAGTAGCAACTTAAAAATAAGTTAAACAGAGAAAGAAATGCATCCCCTCTAACACAGGGAGGAAAATAAAGTAAAAAGTATACACACAGCTCTCCTCCCCAAAACCAAGAACAGTTAAGAAAGTAAATAAAGACAAAATAAAAATACAACCAGAGCCCCTACCAATTAAAGCCCCCAAAATATGGGAAGAGTTCTCTCTCCCCTCCCCAATTCCTTCTAAAGTCCAGAAACAGCAGGCAGGCATAAGCAGGCAACACCAAAAAATAAAGGAAAAGGAGGTGGGGGAGAACTCACCAAAAGGTGCCTTCATTTTTGGCAGTTTCACATCTGGCCTAGACACGTAATAATAATAATAATAATAATAATAATAATAATAATAATAATAATAATAATAATAATAATAATAATAATAATAATAATAATAATAAAGGGCAATAAAACAGAAAAGAGCCAAGATAGGGGCAGAGCCTGGAACAATCCAAGATGGAGACACCAATAGGAGGCCAGCCGCACAACAATCCCATAAGGAGAACTAGAGCAAAAGAGTAGTCCTCGCTGGTTTTCAAGTTCTTTTAGAGCAGGGTGCCAAAACATTTTGGGCCGTGAGCCAGTCACGTGGTTCAGGAGCCAATGACTATGGCCTAGGGGCCATATTTGTCCTTTTTATTTTTATTTTTTTTATTTATTTATAGTCATATTTGTATATGCCGCCCACTCAGGCAGAACCCGACTCAGGGCGGCATCACAACAATTCTAAAAATACATAAAAACATTATAAAACCCACATCCCACCCCATTTAAAAACCCATATCCCACCCAACCCCATCCACCCACTATACAAAAGGAAAGAAGAGAGAGTTCTTATAAAAGCCAGCAGGCGGGCACCATAGTCCCATTCGGGCCCCACACCTGCCCTGCCAGCCAGGTCTTCACTCCTTTCCTGAAGGGCAGCAATTCACTTTGGAGTCTTAGGTCTATTGGCAGGAGGTTCCAGAGAGTTGGTGCGGACACGGAGAAGGCCCTCCTTCGGGTGCTAGACAGATGTGCACCCCTAGTTGATGGCACTATTAGAGAGCCCCTCCGGTCCGCTCTGGTTGGACGGGCAGACACTCTTGGGACGATGCGGTCTCTAAGGTATCCTGGCCCCCTGCCATATAGGGCTTTAAAGGTCAAAACCAGCACCTTAAATTGCACCCGGAGACAAACTGGTAACCAGTGCAACTCCCGAAGTAGCGGTGAGGCATGGGCATATCGCCCACACCCCATCACCACCCGGGCCGCCGCATTCTGGACCAGCTGCAGCCTCCGAATGGTCGTCAAGGGCAGCCCCATGTAGAGCGCATTACAGTAATCTAGTCGGGAAGTAACCAGAGCATGGGTGACCATAAGCAAGGAGCCCCGGTCAAGGAGTGTGCGCAATTGGCGAATCACCCGAAGTTGGGCAAAAGCCCTCCTGGCCACAGCCGCTACTTGTTCTTCTAGCAGCAGCCGTGAATCCAGAAGGACCCCCAAGTTGCGCACTGGGTCTGTCTGGGGCAAAACAGCCCCATCCAGTATCAAAGGTGGTAACTCCCTGGATAACACGGGGCCCCCTATCCACAGCCACTCTGTCTTGCCGGGATTCAGCCGAAGCCCATTGACCCCCATCCAGACCCCAATGGCCTCCAGGCATCCGGATAAGATTTCAACAGCATCACTGGGGTCCCCACGGGCCGAGATGTACAGCTGAGTATCATCCGCGTACTGATGGTACCGCACCCCGTGGGAACGAATGATCTTACCCAGTGGCTTCATGTAGATGTTAAATAAGAGAGGAGAGAGCACAGAGCCCTGAGGCACCCCATACTTGAGGGGCCTAGGGCTGGACCTCTCACTCTCTAACCACACCGACTGGGTACGGCCCTCCAGAAAAGAGGAAAACCAGGACAACACAGTGCCCTGGATCCCCAGTCCCTTGAGCCGTTCCAGAAGGATACCGTGGTCGACGGTATCGAAGGCCGCTGAGAGGTCAAGAAGAGCAAGGACGGATGGACAACCCCCGTCCCGCTCCCGCCAGAGATCATCCATCAGTGCGACCAATGCCGTCTCCGTTCCATACCCGGGCCTGAACCCTGATTGAAAGGGGTCTAGATAATCCGCTTCCTCCAGGACACTCTGCAGCTGGCGCGCCACCGCCTTCTCCAAAACCTTACCCAGAAAGGGCAGGTTGGAAACCTGTAGTTGTTAAGGACAGCTGGGTCGAGGGACATTTTCTTCAGGAGGGGTCGCACCAAAGCATGTTTTAGCTGTGCAGGAAATACCCCCTCCCGTAAAGAAGCATTTATTATCCCCCCAACCCAGCCACCTGTTACCTCCTTGGAGGCTTTCACCAACCAAGTGGGACAGGAGTCCAAAGGACATGTAGTGGCACGAACAGCTGCAAGGAGCCTGTCCACTTCATCAGGGACAACAGGATCAAACTGATCCCAGATCGTACTGCAAGACTGTACCCCGGCACCTCCCCGACTCTCCCCATCCACGCCAGGGTTCAATCCTGAACGAATCCGATCGATTTTCTCCACCAGATGGTCAGCAAAGTCCTCAGCCGAACCCTGCCAACCGGGCACCGATCTCCCCCTACCGAGGAGGGACCTGGTTACCCGGAACAGGGTGGCTGGGCGATTATCAGCGGAGGCAATAAGGGCGGTGAAGTATTGCCGCCTCACCACCCCCACCGCCACTAGGTAGGCCCTAATAGCAGCTCTAGCTAGTGTCCAATCGGAGTCATCCCGGGTCTTCACCCAGCGGCGCTCTAGGCGTCTCTTTGCCCGTTTGAGTTCGCGCAGTTCATCTGTGAACCACGGAGATGACCTAATCCCCCGGGCGCGGAGAGGCCGCAGTGGCGCGATTTCATCCAAGGCTACTATTGTCGTCCTATTCCACAGGTCGACGAGTGCCTCGGGTGAATCGTGTAGTCGATCCAGAGGAACATCCCCCAATCCCTCTGGAATCCGTCTGGATCCATTAGTCGCCGAGGGCGGACCATTTTAATAGGCCCTGCCTCCCTACGATGAAGTGTCGCCCCCAGAAAGTCAAGAGTCACCAGATAGTGACTGCCAATTCATTTAGCCCATGAAGCTCCCATTTGGGCACGTTTTTCTTCTGCTTCTGGGAGTGGTGAGGGCTTCATGGGCTGAATGAATTGGCATCGGGGGCAGGATCTGGCCCCCAGGCCATAGTTTGGGCACCCCTGTTTTAGAGAATTAAAATTCATGCCACCTCAGACATTCTGTTAGCCCTCATTGTAAGACTTGCAAAGCTATTTGCTTTTTTTAAAAGGTGGTTTTATATGCAACTACTCAAAGGTCAGATGAAATAAGGAAACATTTGTCTTTTTTAATGAAATGATTAGCATTTCAGAGGTTCTCTTTGGAAATCAGTGAAACAAGATATATATAAAATTGTATTGTCATTTACATTCATGTGAGCAAATTTAATCCATCTTTACGGTATTATAAAGCTACACTGTATATTACTTGGAGGAAAAAGCTAAATATGAGTTTAAACAAAGAAACCAATAGAATCGTGACATCGCTCTCAGTTCTATTCAATCCTCTTATGATATGTAGAATTCAGTGGGATGACTTTTAAAAGAAACTAAGGAAGAACTGCATCAAATATTATAATACACCTGTCTTCCTCTCCATTTTAGGTATTACAACTGTACTTACTATGACAACCATCAACACTCATCTTAGAGAAACATTACCTAAGATTCCCTATGTGAAAGCCATTGACATGTATCTTATGGGCTGCTTTGTATTTGTCTTCTTGGCCTTACTTGAATATGCCTTTGTCAACTACATCTTCTTTGGGAAAGGCCCTCAGAGACAGAAGAGACTTGCTGAAAAGACAGCCAAAGCAAACAACGATCGTTCTAAATTTGAAAGCAACCGGGTAAGATCATGTATATACAGTGGACCCCTGAATAATGATAAAGCTTGGTTCCCCAAGTCATGTCATTATTGGGATTTTGTCGTTATATGGACGGATTTTTTTTTGCACATTTTGGGGTCTCCTCCACCCCTGCCACCTCTGGGAGGCTCGGGGAACCTGATACAGGCTGTTTCTGACACCCCCTGACTTTTTCCAATGCTTCTGCAAGCCAAAACGCTGGGGGAAACTCCTTTGTGAGCTGTAGGTTTTGGCTTGCAGCAGTGTCGGAAAAGGTCAGGTGGTGTCGGAAACAGCCCGGGTCAGATCCCCTGAGTCTCCCAGAGGTGGCAGGGGTGGAGGAGACCCCAAAATGTGCAAAAAAATTCCGCCATGATGGAGATTTTTCTGCACATTTTGAGGTCTCCGCCACCCCTGCCCACCCCCATAAAATGGCTGCCTACCCCCCACAAGAAGGAAGATATCCTCTACCTTTCCAGCTGATTGCGGGTGAAAAAAAATGCCATTTTTGGGTCCCTGATTCAGGCTCCCCGGGTCCACAGCAACGTCGGGGGTGCTTGGAGGACCTCTCCTGCACAAATCCCGTCTTCCTATGACCTTCCTGAGCCACACTAGAAGTGAAAATAGTTGCATCCACCATTTTGCTTTTTGTTTTTTCTGTTTCCAAAATGGTGGATGCAACTATTTTCACTTCTAGCATGGCTCAGGAAGGTCCTAGGAAGACGGGGTTTGCGCAGGAGACATCCTCCCAGCCCCCCCCCCCGACATTGCTGTCAACCCAGAGCGCTGGAAATAGTGACCCAAAAGCGATTTTTTGTTTAACCCGGAATCAGCTGGAAAGGTAGGGGATCAAACGCGATGAACTACATAACAACACTATGGCGTTATTCGGGTCATGGCTTTTCCAAAAATATAGCACCGCTATGCGGTTTCGTCATTGTTCGGATGCATCTTTATTCAGGGGTCCATTGTGATCTATAAATTTGTGTTGTTTGCAACTCTAGCACACAGTTTGGGTCACTAGAATTAAACATACATTTTGTATGCTGAATTGTGTTACTGACTTCTGTGGAAACATCCATTACTTTAATAAACATATTTCTAGTGATATTAAACAAAAAAAGTGGAGAAAAATATCAGAATCAGCATTTATAAAGCTGCCAAAGAAAATACATCTGGGAAACTGCACTCTGGGACAGAGAACCAACTAATTTGTAGAATGTCTTTTTAATATTCTCAGCTGTGTCCTGTGTCTCATCCTGCCATGATTTCTCCATAGCTTTTGGAATGAAAGAAAAACCTGAATTCTGGCAATTCAATGTTTTTTGTAGCGGATAAGTCCAGGGAAGAATCAGGGTTTTTCATTGGGATCATGCAATCAACTTTAATATGTGCTACTAAAACAAAATTACAGTGGTACCTCATACAACGATTTTAATCTGTTCCAAGGGGTTCGTTGTTGTATCTTGTTGTATGCATGCATCGTATAGCGATTTCCCCTATGGAATGCATCATACAACTTTTTTTCATTAAGTGGTTTTTCCTATTGAAAAATTGTACGATTTTTTCCATAGGGAAAATTGTTATGTGGGACACCTCCCCCCCCCCCCAAAAAAAACCTAATTGTTATGCGATTTTGTTGCTATACGGGGCAATTGTTGTATGAGGTTCCACTGTACTTCCTTTCCAATAGAAAGCAATGTTTCTGATTTTCCAGGTTGGGAACTGCTAGCACAAGGCAATAAGAATCAGTAGGACATGACAGTCAAAGTGACAAATGGAAGAAATGCAGCATACAAGTACTCTTCCTTGCACCCTCCATGGATACTCATGATTTACAACAGTAACTTAATAAAGGATAGTGGCACTCCTTTCACAATGTTACTTTTGCTTTTAGAGTTATAGAGGCATAGTTTCTCTTAATGTTGGAAAAAAACACAAGGTTCAAGTACTGACTTAAGGCTAATGTTTTATGCTCTGTTGTGGATATTGAGGTAACAAGAATGGGAGCTTGTAGCATTCAAGTCTTTACTGTTGCTATTTTAGTTATTTCTGAGGAACAAGAAACCAGTTATTTGTAAAAGAGTTACTGAGTATCTTAGAATTATAACTATAAATAATAATTTCATGTCAGAAATTATTCTGGGTTGAAAGGATTTTTGCTGGAGAAACTCCGCTCAGGGGACGCCTGAATGAGGCTCCTTTCATGTCCCCAAGTTCTTTTTCCCACTGAAGTGGTCCCTACTTATCTACTTGCAATTTGTTGTTTTCGAACTGCTAGTTTGGCAGTAGCTGGGACAGAGACAGACACTCAAATGATCATGCAGTACCCTGGTCTTGAACTGCCAACTAGCCAGCCTTCCAGCTAACAAAGTGAGCTTCTTAACCACTTGGCCAACGCAGCCCCTATAACTATAAATAAATTACATTTTACAAGTAACTTTCCAAGATCAGCCAGCAATCCATTTAGGCAGTTTTAATAATTCAGCATAGGGTTTTTTGCATCTGTAGAGAGACTGATGAGTCTATTATTTTATAAGCAACACTCTTGGTACTAATCACAAGGAGGAATTAGCAGTCCAATATCCATAGTTTGTGGAAATGAAATACAAGACTCTCTCATATTGTCCATAGAGACACCCCAGCAGTACTTCCTTACCATCAATGGTGGCCCAATTACAGAGCTGAAGAAGTTTACCAAACCACCTGAGGAAGCTGTAAAATAACTTTTCATCCCCAAGAATCACACACTCACAGACAACCCAAGCACGCATACCCTAGGGTTTCTCTTTCCTTTCTGAGGGTAATTAGGAGCCTCCTCTTCACTTGCTCCCCCCCCCCCTCCAGCAGCAATTGTACAGTCACAGCGGGAATTTCTTAAACTTTATATGCTACATTATGGATTAAAATTTCCTTGATGCAAATCTTAAACATTGTGTTAGCTGTCATTACATTTTAGAAATAACAAGGCACAAGTAGATTTGTTTTTGTCCTTAGGTGACCTGGAAGAGTGAATTAAAACATGGTGAACTCTAGCTTTGTTTCTAAATAAGCTACAGCTTAAGTCCAATGGTGGTCTCAAAGAGAGCTGATGCATAGTTGATTCGAAATCACCATGCACAAATAAGTATGGATTTGGAGGAGATATACTGCAGTTGAATACAAAGTAAAACCTGTGTCACTTCAAGTCTTGTCGGTATATTATCTCGCCATTGAAAGTTCACATGCTCAAGTTTACAGCAGCGTGTTACTAAATAAAAAAACCCCATAAATTGAATGTTGTATCTCAGTGATCGTGAAACTTTTAGAGACCGAGTGCACAGACAGAGAGGTGGGGTGAACTCTGTGCTGGGGGAGGGAGGAAGCGCTCCCATTGGAATTCTAGGTGGAGTGACAGGGTGAACTCTGTGCTGGGGGAGAGGAAGGAAGCACTCCCATTTGGCTGCTGAGCAGAGGGATGGGGTAAACTCTGTGCTGGGACAACTGCATGTGTGTCCACAGAGAGGGCTGTGTGTGCCCCTTGCACGTGTCTTTTTGCCTTATTGTCTGGCCAGTAAATCACAGTTTCCTGTATTTTGTCCTCAATGTGCAATCTACACAGAAATTTCTCACAATTAATTGGGACCTATCTCTTGGGGATTGTTCTACTACATAATTTTCTATTGGCAAATTAAATTCTGATAAATTATCCAGCTGCTTTTTTTAAACTTCAGTTGTCATTAAAAAAAAACTCTGAGTCAGAAAAATGGCTTGTACATTAAAACGAAATGGTGAAAGTTAAGCATAACACTGCACATTAGATAGATTATCCTTTATGTTTGGTGGAGTGCAATTCCAGTATCGTTAAAGTGTCCCTTTAAATTAACAGCAGATTGACAAGTAAATGGGACTAAACTAACTCAGGCAACATGAATTCCCTGCCGATAATTTAGGCCTTCTGAAAGTCCTGAAAAACGAGTTTGGGATGAGCATGCATGAATCAAAGAATAACTGAGTTGGAAGTGGTATTTTAGGCCATGCTCAATGCAGGAGTCGAAATCAAAGCAGAGATTTGCAAAGAAAAGCTGCCCTGTTCAATATGAGCTAAGGCCAGTTGTTTTAAGAGCTAAGATTAATGGGAGTTTTATCACTGTTTTCAGTGAAATTAAATTGCTTCAACTGTCTTTTTCACCAACATCTCCTTGACATTCTCAGTTTCTGTAGCAGAAGACAGTCAGTTTTTAGTAAATGCAAACTTCCAACAAAGGATGAGCAACGTTGCTTCTTTTAAATATTATATTAATATTCATCACATTTTAGGAATGGAAAATAAAAGCATCCTTCTGAGGATGGTAAAATGAGTACCCAGCATGTTGGTGGCAAAATGCTAATTAACTTGTGAACCACCCAAAAAAGCACTAAGCGCTATGGGGTTGTATATAAGTGTGATTGCTTTGTTCTGCTTTTGTCCTTAGCTGACCTGGAACAGTGAATTAAATCACTGACAATGAATTCTAGCTTTGCTTCTTAATAGGCTACAGGTTAAGTCCATTGATAGGCCCAATGAGAGTAAATGCATTGAATGGATGGAACTAGTTTGGCACCACATATGTACGTTTCATTGATTTCAATTGTTCTGCTCATTTGGGACTCATTTAGTCCTATAACTACATACAGTTAGATTTCAATTGGCCAAGTACACTACATCAGACACAATTTTGAATATGGAACCAATTTTTTCTCTTAACATACTTCATAACCAAGGTGGATTTGGATGGATAGATACATCCAAGATGGATGCAGCTGTTCCCAAATAAGAGTACAAACATCTGTAGATGGAGAGGGTTCTGAAGCAGGTGAAGCTCTTCTCCATTCTACTAGCTAGGTTCTGAATGTGTTGAATGCTCCTAGGCAGAGTACATCACAGTTTGCATGCAGTGCCCCAATTCCCACATCATTCAATGAGGGAAAGTGAAAACTAGAAGATGACAGAACTGCTACTTTATATAAAAACAAAATCCTCTGTGTTTAGCTTTTGGAAGCAATCAGAAGTGCACTAAACATCAGTCCGATTAATTCCCTAAGCTACAGAACATGGTACACCGCAGCAAGGTACGTGGAACCACGTGGAGGATAACTCTGTCAGCTTCTATTAATTAGGATGGCTGAACTGCTAATTTGAGGGACAGAACAAATATGCTTCTGAACAGCAGTTATTTGGCAGCAATATTGGGAGATATGTATTGCTGTCAGGTCCTGCTTGTAGGCATTCCAATGTAGCTGGTTGGGGACGTGGAAAGCAGGATGCTGAGCTAAATAGACCATAGTCTTCTTTTGCTCTTACAACAGTCATCACATGAAAGGAATATTTATGTTGGAGTAGCAAACATAAACAATAGAGGTTGTGTTCAGAAATTGGTGCCTGAATTCTAGACACAGCCTGGCCATATTTAATAAGAACAATGAAAAGGAAGCATTTATATAAAATTGGGCACCGTTATCTGGTTTCATTTTCATTTCATTTAATACTTATATACTGCCTTACTCAGGCCAATGGCTGACTCAAGGTGGTTTACATAGGAAATGAACGACAGAGCAAGTCATATTCAGTAGAAAGAGCAAGTCATGTTCAGTAGAATTCAGCCTATTTGGAAGAACTTGAGTCAATAAGAGAGAGACAAGAGAAAGATATCAAAACATGGTGTCATCCATGGAAGCAAAAAGTTCATATTAATAACAAGTGTGATTCACAAATCCCATTCATTTCACCATACCTAAGCAGATCTAGCATTAGATTTAGTCCATTATTGTTTTATAGTTCCATTAATGGTCATCTGGTGGTGTGATAACCCAGGAGTAGCTTCATATCTGTTGATTAAATTCTACTTGCTGATTATGAAGTAGTGGCCAGAATCCTGATGATCTCACACATTGCTAGCAGACCATCTACAGGCAAACCCATCTGCATTGCCGGTCAGGTAACAGGTTCCTCAGTTTCTTCAGAAAAAGCATAACAAGTAGCAAGTGGCTGTTGCAATATTGCCAGAATGCATATTGTTTTTCCTAATGATTTTTGGCCAGTATAATGTATTTTTATACATTTATTGAAACTTAAATCTATCATTATGAATTTTGTTTTTGTCTAGGTGGATATGCATGGGAACATTTTGCTAACATCCCTCGAAATCCACAATGAAGTTGCAAGCAATGAGATCACAACTAGTGTCACAGATCCTCAGAATTCAACGATATCATTTGACACCTCAGGTATCCAGTACAGAAAACAGAGCTCACATCGAGAAAACCTTGGAAGGCGTACATTGGACAGAACTGGCACCCATACCAAGAAGAGTCATTTACGGAGAAGGTCTTCTCAGCTAAAGATAAAAATTCCTGACCTAACAGATGTGAATTCCATAGACAGGTGGTCCAGAATGGTGTTCCCATTCACATTTTCTCTTTTCAACTTAATCTACTGGCTGTACTATGTCAACTAAACAGACTTCTACTTTTTTAAAAAAGAAAAGACTTTGACAAGCAAGATCTGCCTGGTATTTTTTATTTGTACATAAGACCTTTTACAGACTATATATATATAATATACATATACAGTACATATATACATATATCTTGTTAAAATCTATTTATGTGTGTACATATATTGTGAATATACAAACACACTCCTTCCTATGGATGTTAGTGGATAAAATGACACAAAATGCACTTAAATGAACTTCTTTTTAAAAATGAGTCAACAATTCAGGCTTTGAGAAAACTTAAGTGTTGCATAAGACCAAGAAATAAGTTTCCTGATCTCTGTGATTCCATATCATCAGAATTCTGCAATACTTGTTCACCAAAACTATTATTTACTGTTCTTTAACTGACACAATTACACTGGTAAGTTTATAAAGTGATTTTTATTTCATACCAAGTTTAAAATCATTGAGCCACATTGATTATTTGTCCTCAATTTTTTTCTTTACATATTATTTTAGATAATTTTATCTACAGCAAAAAGAACGTTTTTCAACAATTTTTGGGTTTGTTCATAAGGTTCATAATGTCTGTATGGTTTTACAACATTTACCTTTAGGATCTCTTCAACAATGAGACTATTGTTGTGTTTTCTTATAAGTGCACCAGAAAATGGTCAAAATCATATTCACCAGGTTCTTCCTGCACATTGAGGATGATACCATTGTCAGATGTAGTTTGCCACAGATTAAATACATCTTTCTTTTATTGCAAGGTGTATCCAGCTTCATTTTAATGGCTGAAATCCTGTTTGTAGCATAAGCCAAAGTGTCATTTCCCCTCCATTCTGCCCTGATTCACAATTTACTGCTGCCGTGATGCTCAGGGGTGCAACCATATGCACCACCATTCCAAAGAACTGTGGCAGCCAGACTTTCTGTACCAGGGAGAAAAGGACAGAAAGTTATGTTTTGGCATATATTATAAACAAAATTTCAGCCATTCTTGCAAGCTGTTTTCTGGGATTAAATAGAAGAATTTTTTTCAGGTCTGCCACTGATGATATTTCAGCCAATATTTTAAATTGGTCTTCTCTTCAATCACTATGATGTTTTTGGTGTGTGTTTTTAAAAGGGGGAAATCCCCGGTGGCATATTATTATAGTAAGATCATTTGAAATGAAACTGTTGGTGATATTTTTCAAAGTTATAACCCTGTTAGTCTGTGCAGATATATCATACAAGAAACAAAATAAAAGCAAAACAAAATAAAGAAGACAAAAACATTGTGGCACCTTAAAGACTAACAGCTATATTTTAATCTGAACTTTAGTGGATCAAGTCTACTTACTCAGTCTTTTATTTTTTGCTGTTTTTATCATCTTTGTTTCAGTTTTTACTTTCGTTTCATTTCTGATATTTTCCAGGATATCTGCTTAGTATCATTTGGAATTAAGGCATTTAAAAGGAAGTTCCAACTCATAATTTTGAACTTTAATATTTTAGTTGCTATAGCTCAATATTAACACTTTAAGCAGTTTGAGACCCACAAGTGCTGTGTGATGGAGTGAGCACCTGTCATCTATCCCAGCTCCTAACAACTTGGCAGTTTGAAAGCAAGAAATTGCAAGTAGATAAATAGGTACCACTTTGGAGGGAAAGGTAACTGTGTTCCATGCACTCTGGCATCTAGTCATGCATGCCACATGACCATGGAAATATCTGCAGATGCAGACAGCACTGGCTCTGGTTATGCATGGAGATGAACACTGCCCTCTAGAGTCAGACACAACTGGTTTTTGAGCGAGGGAGACCTTTATCTTTACTAAAGTTTTGTGTTACTTTAATTCATTATATTTTGGAGCAATTTGGCAGGACTTGGCCATTTTGAGGGCATAATCAGTAACTTAAGTTTAAAGTAACATATTGCTAATTCCTTTCTATGATCATCACAATAAGTTATTTTTACAGTCACTACAACTCTTTAAAATAAATTTTCAACTTAGTGTTAATAGATAAGGGTTAACACTCATATTCTAAGCTTCCATCCCCTCCCCATAAAAAGAGCTAAAATCTGATTGAATCAATAAAACATAAGTGCTGATTTTCCAGGTTCCCATTGATTCAGTGGGTTCACTCTATTTGAAATTCACAATTGGTTTTTGGGCAAGGCTATCAAAATTTATTATATTCAGGGCTACTTTGACCTGAGGATAATTCTTTCTGGGAGATATATTGACATGTCTGTTTGTCCCTGCCTTGGTGTAATTACTGGCCCTTTCCCATCTGTCTTGTAAAACCACACATCTCATTACAGAGGATGATAGAAGGCAACAGCCAGGATAAATCAGTTCAGTGAAAGAAGAAACCATTTCTTCAGTCTTTCTCTGTCACAGAGCTTTCTAAATGTTCACTTTAATTTATTCTATTTGGGAGGGTCAAAGTAACATCTGATGGCCCTAGATCAGAGATGGGGAACCTTGGCACTCCAGGTGTACTTGGACTTCAATTACCAGAAGCCCAAGTCAGCACTCCTGCTGATTAGTGCTTCTGGGAATTGAAGTTCAAGAACAGCTGGAGTGCCAAAGTTCGCCATCACTGCCCTAGATCACAGCTTTTATTAGAAGGCCATCTGTCTTTATTTCTTTTCAACAAAAATATGTTCACATCATGTAACATTTATTAGGACAAGATTAATGTAAGATACACTTGCATAATATACATATATATGAATATTTTATCCAAATTTTATTTTCAGCACTTGCTACTGTGACCGCATGCTATATCATACTTTTGTTTCTATGATGTTAGCGCTTCTCCTCCTCTAGAATTAAGCCAATAGAGTACTTCTAATGTAGAAATTCAATAACAAAACATTTTCATATCTATTTTGTACATATATTATATGAACTAAAATTGCTAGTACAGTTGATATACTACATTCATAAACCATTAGCAAATGTCTTGCTTAAACATTAAATACCTTCAATTCTTTTCTTTATACAAAATATTGCTATTTTTGTTTTTGCTTTGATTCACTTCCTCATCACTTATGAACTTCTCCTAAATGGTGGGTTCTATTTGTTAGAGTATATGCATTTCAGCAATGCAAATCAAGCATACACTTGAACAAAATTTCTAGGAATGTTCCTCTATGAATAATTTGTGCCCATGAACAGAATTTGCTACAAACAAAAATAACGACACAGGTTATTTACAATAGAAGTAATGGTGTTGTTGTTTTTTGGTTGGGGGTTGATTTTTTTTTAAAAAAAATTACTCTAGAAAAAGTGTAGAGGCCCAGATCTGGGCTTGAACATCATCAATTAATGTAGAGCCAAAAAGTGAAAAGCAACATGAGTCTTAAAAGAAGATAAGAGAAAATGGACTAACCAGGTATTTGAAAGTTGAAAATGCAAATAAACATTGGTATTGCCTGCTGTAATAATCCATAGATAAAGATCATTTTCTATGTTCAAGGGATGCTATTTGTGAGTTGGTCCTGCTCTTCAAAAGAGATGGAATCTGATTGTCTCATAAACAGAGGTCCACTCACCTGATGGAATTTTCTTCTTCATCCTTCCAATTTTATTTATTTATTTATGGGGGGGCACGTATCCCATTGTAGTTCAGTCAGTAAGACAATTTTATTGGATATCTCTCAAGGTTTAACTCAGGCTAAGCCAAAATGAGCCAATTCTAATTTCATTTTTATTAATGCTAGAAAACCGTCTTTATTTTTTATTTTTTAACTCAATAGTATTTTGAGTAACCAAAAATTGTAGCTTGCCTAGTGATCTAGGAGTGAACATGTTTTTCCTTTTCAAAATGGCCATTTAACATTCGGGGGAAGAACTGAAGCTCACTGTGAATTTGTTTCAGAGTCCACAGATGGAAGGTTTACCAGGTTGCAGCATATCACCTGGAGTCTCAGGGAATTGCCATGCTCCATCTTTCCAGGTGGAGAAACAAATCTCAGGGCAGGCGGTGCTGAAGTAGAAGGAAATTTGAGTTTTGTGTGTGTGTGTGTGTGTGTGTAAGGTAGCTTTAAAGTAGGGGTTCCCAACCTACGGCCCATGGGCCGGCCAATGACACCATTTCATGTGGCCCACGTTGCCGCCACAACACAGGAAGTGGATGCATTTACAACAGCCGTAAATGCACCCACGGCTGTCGTAAACATGTTTAATACCACCTCGGATGTGTTTTACAGCAGCATTTATGTTGAGAAAAACCACGTGATTGACCCATTCAGGTGTACGGGGGGCGTAGTTGGGACCCCTTGCTTTAAAGCCATGACATCTATCTCTTCCGTGTTCCTAGCTAGCACCAGAACACAATGGTTTAGCATAAAATTGTTCCTGCAGGTGCTATTTCTGGACAATATGAGTGCGCCAAATCCCAGATTTAATGAGGGGAACTAGAGTGAGACCCCATGAGTTTGTACGTGCACTTGGCTCATCATGCCTTTTTCATCAAGGCAGGGAATGGAATGCAACTTTTGAGACCTCTACACAAAAGTCGCATCCTTGTGACATCATAAGGCCATACCCTCTACTCTCAGGTTTTGCCCTGAAGTCTCAGGGAATGGAATGCTGCTGATTTGGTACCCTTGTCGATAGTCATGTATTTCTGGAAACAAAACGGGTGTTTGGGGGATGTGAAGTTACTTTTTGGGAGCCTTTGCTGTTCTAAAAGAATGTGTGTAAACTAATGCCAAACTGACTCAGCAATCCAGTTCGTTTTGCTGCCTTACAGAAGCTTTCACTGAAACGACTCTTCTCAGATATGTAAAGGCTGATGAAATTTGGAGGCAAAATATTCAATTCAGCCCAGTAAAACATTGTTACTTTAGAATGTGAAGATTTATGCTGAAATATTTAAGAGGCACCAGGCAAGGTTTGTCTGTTTTTGCTATGAAGTCTGTAAATAAAGATACTTTTACTTGTGGACATTTTGATTAGTCTGCCACAGTGAAATTGATGGTTAATTATAAACATTTGCAAAGGAATGTTAACTATTCTGACTGAGGCTTTAACATGGATTAAGACAGTATGCTCCATAAAATTATGTACTTGTATGTTACCCGGGCCTGAGCATGTTAATCTGAGACAGAACATACAGAACTAAATTTTGTAAATGTGTGCCTAACCCTGTTGAGTTTTTATCCATGCATATTTGAAAATGCAGACATTGTAAAAGTTATTCGAAGCTAATTGAGTGCACATTGCCTGATTTGTGAAACCAGCACATGACAAAGCATGTGACTGGCACCTCATTAATTAACCTGTTAGTCATTGTGATGCCCACGTTTTGGTTTCCATTGCATGTAAAACAGTATGATTCTTGCCAAAACCATAGTTTTACTGAAATTAGTTAGATCAGACAGTTTTAAATATATGGGCATCAGTTTCTTGGGAAGGCCTGGAGCCAGAATCAAACTACAGAAGAAGCAAAACAGAATCTAAACTGTTGTAGCATATCTAGGGAAAGTTAATGCATTTCACGATGGGATTAGTGACTTCTCCCAAAAGTGATTTGCACAACACTAGGTTCATGTTATTCGCTGGAGTATGTTCAGCTTTTAAAAAGAACATTATTTTTGAATAGGAGTATCTTATATAAGAAAAAAATCCTGCTCAAATTATTTCCAGGCTTGCAGTTCTGCAAGATTTAGATGAAATGATACTAGATAGAAAAATCCAAACAACAGGATCTAACTGCAGGCCATAATAGTAACAAGAGACTCTTAAATTGTAATCCAATAACAGCTGACAGGTGTTTGTGGGATAGGAATTCAGTTCATAAACTTCTGACAACTTCTCATGAAAATGCTATCTGTTGACCTTATGGATAATAACATAACAAATCAAAATAGCGACATAACTCATGCACACTGACTAGTGTGTATATTTGTACATAGCACTTGTTTCTAGATACATTCCTCAAACCCACATATACATAAAATATCACTATTTTGATGTACTGATCTTGTACTGCAGGCTTCATCAAAAATAATCAGGACTGAACTGCACATTTTTTTAAAAAACCATTGAAAATTTTCCTAGGGGCCCCTTAATATCCATGCCAAGTTTTAGATGTTAAGACCTCACCTTTCAGTTATTCTATGAACACATACATACACACCTACATGCTCATGTAGTTAAGGAGCACCCAAAGACTGACAGACTGTTAAATTGTGCAAAGATTGGGTTTGTTTATTTTAACAGTGGAGTTTCAGTAGTTAGCCACACCAAAACTTACAAAAAGCCAAACCCATATATTAAAATTGTGGCCAGGGAATAGGCTCGTACAGTATAGATGAGGATATGGGTGAAATCCTTCATTTGTGGCACAAGATTTAATGTAGGATGTGGAAATGTTACCTATTTTCTGGACCATAACTTCCAGAATCTCCAGGCAGCATGTCCAGTAGTCCAAACTCATTAATTTATCCAGATGTAGTCTACCTGAATTCTCCCTCAGTTCTGTGTAGTTGGCTTTGGGAGATGTAATAAATTGTCTCACATTTTCTGTATCGATGGACAAGGAACAAGGAAACCACTAATGAAAAGTATCACGAAACAGGAAGTGAAAGAAGTAACTACTCTGCATAAAAATATATTTGCAAATCTATACATATGGATGCAAAATTAGTATTACTATTACTAGTATTGCCGATTACTGCTAATTGGTACAGGTTTTACCAGAATCAGTAAAAGTGGAGTCTACCTTACTTCATACTATGTTCCATGGAACACTAGTAGACTTCAATTCCCAGAAGCCTAAATCAGTACATTGGCTGATCAGTGCGCAATTGACTTAGACCAAAAATCAAAGATTGGGAGTCACTGAATTCATACTGATCTTATGCTACAGTACTAACAGTTATAATTTAAAGAGAAATACAATATGTTTCGATCAAGAGAGAATGATTGGGACTAGATGGCATGTTCGTGTTGAGTCTGCTGCCCAAATGCTCTTATTAGTGAATGGCATTGGCCACTTCAAAGGCCCTATCTCTCTCCATATGGATTTTCATCTTCAAATTAAAGTTAAAGTCAGACCTTCAAAAAGGATGCATACAAAGAGAAGCCTGTCCTTTGACAGCTGTTCAAACAGAGGACTGTGAGCTGTTAAAGAGGATAGATGGTCACCCTGGCAAGGAGACCTGTTATGCATTCTGTTTAAAGCACAAGTGACTTACAAAGACGAGATGTCTCAAATGATCATTTTGTTGCATACATTCAGGGCATGCTAGTATTCATCTTCATTATAACTTGTATATGATAAAGAAGGTCATGGGAGAAATTAATCAATTAATTCTTTATTGTTTCATCAGCATCTGGAGAAGTTGCCCTCACAGAATTACTTGGTATGCATACCAGTTAACAGAACATTGGTAGGTGTTTTATTATTTATGTAGAATTGTCTTAATTTTTCTGCCTGCCTCTATTTTGTTCCTCCAACACAAGGCCCCAAAGTTATTAGAATGCAAGTCACTTTGAAAATGCAAAAGTGACCATTTGGCATTTTCAAGAGTGAAGGCAAATATTGCCAACCAATATGTGAACAAACTGGAGCTCCTTGTATAAAATGAAATGCCATCTTCCATCAACATAAGGTGAAATAAAGTGGTAGAAAAAAGCAACATGGTGCTCTTGCAGTCATTTTTGATAGTAATGTTTAGCCAGGATGGTGAAAACCCAAAATCATATCCTGCAAATTACCAGAGCAGTAGATACAGTACATTGTTTATTAGTTTTAAGGGCATTAGTATCACCCATACAAAGTCTCAAATTATTGCCTACATTGTTTTAATCAGTCTTCCTGATAAATCAGGTTTCTCTCCCCCACAATATTTAATGATAGACAGGAGAATATATGAATCGCAACATAAACAGATGCAATATTTTCCCTAGATATTAAAAATATATATATAGAAAACCGCATCTTGCTTGAAGTAGCCAAACCCATCAGGAGAATTAAAGGAAAACAATGGCAGACTTAGAAAGCCTGTTCCTTCTGGGCATATAACAATACTCCTTAAATAAATATTCTTTGCTTTAACATGATGTTTTCACAGGGCTTTTATATATGTTTATTGAAAACAGCAAATAGAGAAGGTTTTACAATATCCATTTTTCTTCTCAATTTCATGCTGCATTTTTCTGCCCTCTAACTCAACAAAGCATTTACAGATATGACTAGTTTGACTAAAACTGCATCTGAGCTACTGTGAACATGTAAAAAAACAATTTAACTTGCTTATTGGTGGCAAAACTAGGTGAAAAATTACAGTCCGTGCAATAGTTCACAGCTTGGTGAAGCTATTCCCAAAATGGAAAATAGGGCTGTAATCTTTGAGTATTTAAGAAATAGCACACACATAGTGAGTATTCAGCCCTCCTTTCTGCAAACATCTGGGTTTAGAGACCTTTTGCTAGCAATATTAGAGCTGTGGTTTAATGTTAATCCTACATGTTAGCATTACAGAAGAATTTAAGTGCTCCTAAAGTGATTTTCTTGGCCTAGTCCTCTGAACTCTTTCAGAAAAATGCCCTATGTCCAGCAAGATTATTGGCCCAGCATATAACCCTTTGTACTAGCAGTTACACATTTTCAGAATCAATGCAAAAGTAGTATCTGACACAGTCTTGGGTGGACAAAAAGTTGCACACAACAGCTTATGCAGCTGATTTTGTAAACCTGTTGCACACTCAGCCTTGCCCAGGTTGTGCATTAGATTGCACACTCAGTTCCATGCCCAGATGTGTGAACAAGGGCTAGCAAAATGAAAGAACCACTTGCACGAGTCTTCCCATGAATGCAGTATTTCACTAAAAGATTTCAGCTTTTTTCTCAGTTATAGTTACACATGGCTTTCCTCTCTCTTCATTTTATCTTCACAACAACCCCTGGGAGAGGGTTATGGTCAGACAATGAATCTCATGGCCAGAACCACAATCTCCTCAGTGTCTGTCCAGCACTCTTAAATTCTAATCTCCATTGATTCTGTTTCTCAATCCACTTCCAGTTTCACAGTAGTACTGTCTATAAAGCAATCTTATATCCATATCACTCCCTGGACTCTTAAGCATATCAGAAGCTGCTTCATTGTACAGTATTTTAGTACTCAAGCTGGAAGGTCTTGAGGGCTATTGCTGCCTCTCTAAATTGACAATAATGGGCTTGAATACTGAGGAAACGGGGAAAAGTTTAATTTGCTCTTCTGATTTTCCTGTGCTGTTCTCAGACTTTGAGAAATGATTTGACAACGTTTTGCAGATACCAGGGGTGCAAATAACAATCAGAAAAAAATACCTTCATTTATCCTGAGCATGCTTGCTTGGAACGACTCTAGTTGTTTTTAATTAAGGACATGTGATAAATTAGGAGGAACCTTCAGGGGGATGTTAAATGCTTGAAGTGTCATAATGATGTGGACAAGTCTCACTCATTAAATTGTTATTATAACAATGGAGATTCATTATACATGAGCTCTGTGTGCTACTTCTGTGAGATATTCCCAAAAGAAGGTGAAGAACGAACACAGATATTTCAAAAAAAACACAAGAGGATTTCACTCATCTCTTTCAGATCTATGCAACAAAGCACCAGGGCTCCTCTCAAACCAGGGAGATTCATCCAGTTTCAATTCTGAACTCAGCCACGGAGTTGCTACTAACCTTCACTAGGTCTAAAACTCTTGCTGTTTTCAGCAGTTGTAAAGGAACTCACTCAATTCACTCTATGCAGAAATATCCATTTTGTACCTCCCAAGCCTGACAACAACTCATCTTGCTTCAGAAATCTATACCTCTGCATGTATTTTTGCATTATATACTGTCTGAGTCCCAATAAAGGACTAAATATGGCTCTCAGCATAATAAAAAGAGTGGGTCAAAGCAAATTCCTTAGAAACACACCTGCTATTTGATCACCAACCACCAAAGCAAAGACTGAAATCAAGGCATACTTCACAACTTCTGCCCCACCAAACAACCAGCCCCCACAGACTTCCTTAGAACTATGGAAGGTGAGCAAGGAGCTACCAGACAACTAGGTAGAACCACATGACTTTCTACTGCCTGGCCCAAAACAACCATGGCCAGTGTGGAAAGCTTTAAATTGCATTCAGGAGTAAGAAGATCAAGGGCTAATCTGAGAAAGTGAGGTTTCCCTGTAGATGACAGTCTGTGTAAATGTGGAGAATTACAAACTATCTCCCATATGATACAATGCACACAATGCCCTTCAATGTGCACTGAGGAGTACTTTATGCTGACAAGAGGAAATGCCGTTGATGTGGCCCGCTATTGGGCAGATGTCATTTACCCATTTTAATTCCATTTTGTTTTTAGTTGTGTTAATTTTAGCTTTGTATGTTATTATATGCTGGTGGTGCATCTGACATGAATAAACAAAAGAAAGCATAATAAAATAAATTTAAATATTAAAAACATGCTAAAACAAAATACAAAGTTTTTATTTTTACAAAACTGATGTGAGACTCTCTCCCTGTCACAATTCTTGACTCACACACCAAGCGCAGCTCAGGATGGATTACACTCAATTAGATTTAACCAAGCTAAGTGCTTCTTTTTCCTTAGAGACACGGTTATCTCTAACTGAGAGAGGCCAAAGAAACATCAAGAAAAGTTTATGGTCAGATGAACAGGATGTTTGAGTTATTTCTTGGCAATTTAATGTGTTATGAATGAACTATCTGAGGCCAGGCGGAGGGCAAAAAGCATTTCCTTCTGAGTTCAATGCAGTTAAAACATCTTCCCTTAACCATTTTGGTTTTCTTTTTATTAATTATATAATGCCAACTCAATTCCGAATGTTGAGTGATGGTAAATAACATGACTACCTAAAGGGGCCAATGGCTATGGGCAGATGAGCCCCTTTAGGTGGGGTGATGGTCCCCTCAGTGGAGGAAATGCCACTGGAAACCATCATATTGGGCCCAACGACAATATGAGCAGAGGAAGAACTCTGACTCCCAATGATCATGGAGGCGGAAGAAGCCATGTCAGATGGACTGGCTGTGAAGGTGCACCTTGTCCATATCCTTAAGGCTGTGGCAGTCCATTGCAGTCCCAGTGTTAAATCCTGTATGTCTCATTTCACATGTGCTGCAGGAAATGGCTCCATTGATCAACATCAACTCATGCATAGATAAAATGAGATTTTTATTTTTAAAAAATAGCAAGGGAAACAACAGTGGCTATGACAATAGCTAACAATCAATATTTGGACCACGGACACCATGTTGGGATCAGTTTGAGACACTTTGCTGCCTGAGATGAGGGACAAGGTGGCGTGCATGCATACGCGTGCGCACACACATTTCACAATACAAAAGCTGACAGACTACAATGTGCCTGCTTTTGAGGCTGCAACAGTTGTGCCTCTTCACTCTTAAACGACGGCGTCTAAGAGGTGACCTGATTGAAGTTTATAAAATCATGCACAGTGTGGACAAAGTAGATAAGAAAAACTGTTTTCCCTATCGCATAACACTAGAACTAGGGGGCACTCCATGAAACTTTTGGGTACTAGTTCTCAAACAAATAAGAGAAAGTACTTTTTCACCCAGAGGATCACTGGTCTATGGAACTCCCTGCCAGAAGAAGTGGTGACAGCTGTCAGTCTTGACAGCTTTAAGAAAGGATTAGACAAGTTCACGGAGAACAAGGGTATCAATGGCTATAACTATGGATACCTAAGGACAACCTCCGGGTTGGAGAGTTAGGCAGGATATCTCTCAATGCCATTCCCAGAGAATCCTAAGCAGGTGAAGGCATCTGCTTGGGAATACCCTGAAGCAAATGGACTGGATGAGCTGTGGCCTGTTCCAGCAAGGCTGTTCTTATGGACAGGTTAGCCTCTTCCACACCACCTGAAAGTAACAGGCTGGTATAGCATAGCAGGCCCAGGGTCAACTGTATGACAACCTGGTCTTGCAAAAGATGAGAAGAAATGAGAACTCAGAAGGAACAGCCAAGGACTATTTTTTAACTTATAGAATGCATGAAAGTATATAAAAAATTAGTTTTATCTTTAAGCTTCAGGCTGAGGCTTCATACAGAGAGAGGCTCTGTCTCAATCAATATCCCTCCATATCAGCCTGCTGGTGGACTTAATATGCTTGAGGGGGAGATCTTTCTTTTTGTCTCATTATTCTCACAGGGATCTTTGGACATCAAAGAGGATTTCTTGGTAGCTATTTGTGGACTATGAGACTCCCTTCTATGGGGAACTAGGTTCCCTATCTTCCTTCAACCAGCAGGAAAAGACCAGTTTGCTGGCTGCTGAGGGAGGGTCTTTTAATGGAGGGTGTTGCAAGTTTTTCCCCTTGTGCTCATAAATCGTTTCTAAATCATTTTAATTGCTTCTTGTTTTTAGCAAAACATGGTCAGTTGTTTTGATATTATCTATTTTTGCGAGTTTATCTGCATCTGTGTTCAATTCAAGTTGTGAGCTGCCTTGTCTTTTGTGCTGGAAGAAAAGATGAATAAAATGAAATGAAAAAGAGGGCTACCGGTAGTTCTTAGTCAGGATTATTAAATTATTACATATTATGATTCTTCTTGGAGGTAACAGTAGGTGAAGTAAGACTTTGGTACCCATCCACCCACCCACCCGCAAATACAGCATGTGGAAACACGTGGCACAGTAAATCTCTACTGCAAAATAGTTGATCTGGGATATAAAACATAGACTTGCTGTGATGAAAGCCTCCCTGACATGTTTTCTATGACATGTTTTCCATTCACAGAGCAGGATAAACTTCTGAGGATTCTGTCATCTAAGTGTTCACGGTGGCAGTTCAGCTTGCAAGTTGCAACTGGAAAAATAAACAGTGTACTCTACAGTATAAAGTCAGAGGTTAATTGATGGAGGCTTTTTGTTTTGTTTTTTTTTGTTGCTCAGCTGCTACAAAGAGCAACCTGTCACTATTTGCCAATTCCATTCAAAAGATCTAAGTAAGGAAAGAAGTAACACTCAGTTCTGGCTCAAGAGGCAATAAGCAGTAAATGACAACTTGAGCCAGAGTTAGGGTGGCCACCTACACATCACTAAAATAGGAGTAATCGTTAAACGAAGAGACAAATGGCTGATTTGCATAAAACTGCATATGCAAGGTTAGAAATGACTTTCTATGAGTTAAATGTTTCAGACAGGACCCTACCACTCAAACAAGGAGTGGAAGCGCAATTGCATAACTGAAGAAGGCTTTCTGCTGCACAACCAGTTGTGCAATTGATCCCATAAGCAGTGTGAGAATAGATGCATGACAGGGAGCCTGACAAAGAGCGGTGAGGGTTTATGAGATGATCTCTGTATGTAGGCAGCAGGACACTGAGCTTAACACTGGGGGAAACAGTTGTCCACTTGGGTGCCTGCTGAATTTGCTGTCCAGGTGCAGCTAAGGATGGGCAGGCAACTCCCTGGTCCCTGTTCTCATTCCTCACAGTTATGTTTAAAGTAGACTTTGACTAACACTCCATCAAATGAATGACTCTGTTTTCTGGCAGGCCTTCAAATGACTGTCTTCCCTAAAGGAGGCCATGCTGGCGGTAACTCCAGTCCAGGGGTGCCCCAACTTTTCATGCTGTGAGCCGGTCACATGGTTCTGGGAGCTGATCACTATGGCCTGGGGGCCAGATGTGGCCCTGATGCCAATTCATCCAGCCTGCAAAGCCCTTGTCCACTTCCAGGCGAGGGCTTTGTAGGCCGGATGAATTGGCATCAGGGGGCACATCTGGCCCCCGGGCCATTGTTTGGGTACTCCTGCTCTAGTCAGAGTTCATGGCCATGCATGTACTTCTAGTTCTTTCCTGATAGATTTGTTCTCTTCACATTCTGAATGAATAACTCCTATTGGCTGAAGACCAAATTAGATGATCATTCAAACAAATGAGTGAGTGATTGTATGTTGCACCTTTCTCTCCACAACGGAACTCAAATAGGTTCCTCAGATGATCAACACAAAATAGTCATTTTGAAACATAGTTGTTTTTATTGATCCCATCTGCCTATCTTCAATTTCTGTTCTTAAAAATTAGCCTTGTGGGATTGAACAGTACCAGAACTATGAATGAGGAGGTTTAAAGTATTTGTCTCACACAGTGAAATCCCTTTTGCAAAGGAAAAAGAGGCAGCTGTACAATACCCAGCGTGGTGTAGATAGAGGACTCAGGAGATCTGGGTACAAATCCACACTCGGTCATGGAATTTCACTGGGGAGGCACTGGTAAAATCATGCCTTAAAGATGCCACTTACCTTAAAAGCCGTATTAATTTCACTATAATTCAGCTCTGACTTGAAGGTGCATAAAAGTAACAAACTATAGGAGGGGAGGGCAATCTCTATAGATGCCTGCAACTACCCCTTGACCTTAAAGGGATGCTGATCCTGCTTTATAACTTCCACCTTCCCAAAAATGTATTTCAATTTATTTTACTGAAAAAGCCCCCTTGTACCCTAGAATGACTAAAACTACTTCTGAAACAATAAAAATGTGTGGACACGGATGCTGAGCCTCCTTTTAAACATATCAGAGTTAGCCCACACACCCTCTATCTCCTTCTCTACTCTCACTGTATTTCTGATCCATATCAGAGACACTTCACCTGCTTATTTAAACAGTATTTTAACAGTAGAAATGGCTCTCAAGCACAAACCAAATATATTTCCATTGGAAGCTTTGTACAACATTATACAAGTGCAATTGCATTTTTTTAGGCCAACTAAAGTTTCCGTTATGGAGTGAGTAATGTATCTAAATACAGTACAAGTAAATTGGGTGGGGTGTGTGTGGATTTTTTTCCTGACCACTGTGAGTGGAAAACACCTAATAGTTGGTGATGGTTGCAGAGTTGTAGGATTTAGTAATTCTTCATTTCTCTGCCACACAATAGCATCCTCTCACTCGCATGTCAGTGCTATTTATGTTTCATACCCTGGGGAGGGTGTTGGTGGGGTGTTATCTGAACAGCCAGACTGAGCTTGTGGCATCCCAAGAGCTGGATAACGTTGAAGGCCCCATGCAACTAGACCTAGGGCTACCTTTATAATAAATTGCATTTGGTTATGAATGCATCGTGCACATATTAGGTACACAATCAGTGGAAAATAAATGTGTTACTTAAAGCTGGGGCCCTAGGATTTGGGCCAGCCCAGGACATACTGCAGCGTGAAGCAATAGTCAAGATGGCTTCTCCTATATCCACATTCAGAAGCCACCTGGACAAGCAGCACACACACTCTCTCTTTTTCAAAGGTTCTCTATCACCTTTAAAGGCAGCAGACAGGTTAGAGGATGCAGACAGGCTGTGTGGCGCACTTGGCTTCATCCTGCTGCCGAGAAGGAAATGGTCAAGGGGATCAAGGGAGTTGATATGGCTGCTATTCCTTTCTAACAACATTTGCTGTCAAAGCTGTGTCTCACTCTTTCTGTTAGTGGAGATGATACTTGCTTTGTAAACAATCACCATCCAAATCAAAGCCAATGATATCCAAACAGGGTGGGAAAGTTTTTACCCAGACATTTTATTCATTCATTCATTCATTCATTCATTCATTCATTCATTCATTCATTCGTTTGTTTGTTTGTTTGTTTGTTTGTTTGTTTTGTACCTCACCCATCTGGGATGGATTCCCACTCTGGGTGGCTTACACTATTAAAAAGAAAAGTGAAACAAACACCATTAAGACAACAAAACAAACCCCATCCACCTAATCAAAATCAGAACCAAGGACCCAAACTCTTGTGACAGAAAAGCAAAAGGAGGGTCTCCTATTTGGTCTTCAACAGACTGCTAAAGGCCTCCTCAAACAGAAAGGTTTACAATTGTTTCTTATAAGTCACTAAGGAGTCAATCAAATGCAGCTCCCCCAGCAGTGTGTTCCAAAGTTGCCACCATGAATGAAAGCGTGGCGCCAAAATGGCCGCCGCGCTCTTTGCGGGCCCCCCCACCCGGACTCAGACATCCGGGTGAGTTAGGGGGCATGGCCACCCCTCTATAAAAGGGGTGGCCATGAGGCAGCCGAGCTGCCATTTTAGAAATAGCGACGGAGAGGAGAAGTTTTCTCCGTCGCTGTTTGTTTCCTGGTAAGACTGCGGTGGCTCAAGGGGTTAAGGCGCTGAACTCTTTCTTCCATTACAGAGCCTAGCTACCGCTGGCTCTGGGCGCTTGGAGCTATTGCGACCCCCGTACAGGGATCTTTCTATTTAGCCCGTCGGGGGATCGCGGTGGCTCAAGTGGCTAAGACACGGAGTTCGTCCTTGCCTGAAAGGAGCCTCATGCAGACGAAGATCCTTTTTTAGGGCTGGCCCTTGGCTGCAGCCTTGGGCAAGTTATACGGTCCCTGGATGGTATTCTCTGCCCCAGGGGTGCCCAAACTTTATGTGGGACTGCAGTGGCTCAAGTGCCTAAGACGCTGACTGGGAAGTGGAAGGTCAGGGGTTCAATTCCTGTGTACTGCAGGACAGAATGAGCTCCCGTTTTCAGCCTCAGGCCAGCCCTTCGGAGGATGCGGCCCTCGGCCCACAGTTGCCGGCCATGGGCCGGAACGATTGGGGGGAGAGCCTGGTGCTGGCTCACAGCACGTTTTTCCCCATTAGGGGCCGGAGTTTTGGGCATGGCCCTATTATGGCCCACGCTCTCAATTTAGGGCCTCTGGCCCAATTCCTATCGGGCCGTCCGGCCCACCTGGCCCACCTACTGGGGGTTTCCGTGGCAGGGGATGCCTGGTTAGCACGTTTGGCTGTGCTGGAGGCATCCTTAGCAATCCAGTTGGTGGGGGCCCCTTCCCTATCTACCGGGCCCCCTTTGTGTCTGCCGGCTACTTCGACTGCTGCCACTCTGCAACAGGTGGCCAGCCGGGTCGAGCTTCTTGAGACACTCCGGCCTGTGCCTGCCGCTGTCTCGCAGCTCCCTGTTTGTTCAGAACTGCGACTGGAGTGCGTTGGAGGTCGCCCCAGAGCTCGATTTCGGTCGCGAGCTCCGACGCCCACTGTGGGCCGGAACCCCCAGTGGGGGCAGCTCACGGGGGTGCAACTAGTGAGTATTAGGTTCAAGTTGAATACACCCAAATCACAGTCCACTTTCAACGGTGGGGTTCAGTGCTCATGGCCTTGCCATTTGAGGCTAGTGGGCATCACTTGCCATCTTATCCCAGTGCCCCTTGGTTGCATTCTGGCACGACGTTGGGGGTGGGGGTTTCCGCCCCCGGGGCAGTACGTGGCATCGCAGGGGCTGTCCAGGTCCCGCTGCGTATGCCCTGTGTACATCATGTACCGGCAACGGCCTTGCCAACGATTGGTTATTCATCGCCCCCCGGTGATCATCTGACCCAGATCAGGAAGGAAAAGATTTGGTGTGGGGGGGGGGAATACGTGGATATATTCTCCCTATGAACTGAGATCCCAATAAGGATAGGAAGTATGGACTGGAGGACAGAGACATTGTGTGGTCCCGCCATAGTAAGCCACCACGCACTGGGGCGTCCGCCCCCGGGACAGTGCCGAGCATCGCAGGGGCTGTCTGGGTCCGGCTGCGTATGTACTTTATACAGAACGTGCCGTCAAGAGCTTTGCCGATGGCCGGCTATTACTTGCCCCTGGTTGATCATTGGCCGCAGGCCATGAGGGGTAACGGCTGGAGGGGGACATGTGGATATTCTCCCTATTGAACTGCGAGCCCACTAGGAGGAGAGAGAGGGACAGGGCAACTGAGACAAAGAGATGTCCCATCGTCGTGAGCCACCGCGCACCTTGGGCCAACTGGTTGGTGGCATACCTTGTACATATGGTGGTATGCCGCAGGGCTTGACCTGCTTGGGCCATCCTGGTGCTTCCATCCATCGCTAATATTCAGGGCGATGGTTGATTAGATGGGCCCATGGCTGTTGGCTTACGGTGAGGAATGTGGCTGAGGGTGGCTCTATACCCTGAGGGGAGGTGGGATGAGCCCTGTCAGCAAGTGTGCTCGTGTACATCACTCCCACGTGACTGGTGCCTGGTGATAGGTACCATGGTGGTCGTGCCGAGCAGCGGGCTGCTCAGACACAGGCTCCACGCTAAATGGTCAGGCAGGGGGTTCCAGCCCGCCTGCTGTGTTCGGCCCACTCAGCTGACGATGCGTGTACTAAGCACCACGGTCGTTACCGACTTCGTGTCCCCTTTTGAGCTGGCCCTCACGCCGCCTCCGCGTGCCCGTGGGTTGGTGGGTTACGGGGCAGAGGTAGGGGTGCACAGGGGCGATCAGAGCTCCGTCTGAAGCAACTAACCTTGTCATAAGCCCCCCGCCCGCCCCAATTGTTATAGTCAGCCTGGAGAGATGGCACTCATTCCATCCAAGAAGGAATTGGGCGGGATACCTGCTGGAGGGTTTTCTATGGGGGCTTTTGTATCCATTCGGGGGTGTTGGGGGTCCCAGGATGCTACTAATCTGGTTCCCTTGCAGGGTAACGAAGAGGGGGCTCAACTGTCCACAGCTAAGGGAGGTGGGGCTATGAGAGTAGCGGGGGCCCTTCTTGGAACCACCTTTCCTAAGTCGAATGTCTCCCCCATGAGCTCATGCGGAGCTAGAACTGGGGTGAATGTCCTTTAGTCCTCCATTCAGCTTACCCTGTGGGTTCTCCATTCAGGGATGCCATTCCTGATGACCTTGTTCAGTCAGGTACTCATAGTTGGTTCGGCTACTATGGGTGGCACGCTCACGCAGTTCTGGTGCTGTTTTGGCACAGTGTGATATGCACTCGGCTTTCAGATTATTGCCAGTGCACCCAATGATTTAGACCTATTGGGTTTTTTAGGTTCCGAGGGGAATTTACTTAGATAAGGCCAACCCCCTTCTGACTGAGTTAATTTATGTTCAGCACTCGACCGATTGGGGACTTCACTCAGTGGCCATTTGCTCACAGGTCGGGGTCTCGGTCTCTAGCCCATTACCTCGACGACTTTGGGTTCGGGGGTGAACGGGGTTTGGACACGTGCACGCGTCTCCTCATTACAATTCAGACACTAAGGTCAGAACTGGGTGTCCCCTTGGCGCCTGAATAGACCGAGGTCCCATCTACTAAGCTCACATTTTGGAATCGACTCTGTCGCGCGGGCATCCGGGTTAACCATGAATACGGTGGCTTGGATCTCCGCGGCGAGTTTGGCATCGATTGCCAAACATAGAGTGTGCCCTTGGGAGCTGCAGTTAATTCATGGCCACCTTAATTTTGTCTGGTCCGGCTCAAATTACTCCTGGGTTTAACGGGGTCTCTTCCTGGGGATCAGACCTAATGGTCTGCCCTAGATTTCAAGTACGGTCGAATACTTCCGGCTCCCGGATTTATGGGGGTTTACTCTGAGGGTGGGTGCACGGATCGCCTCCGCGATCTTACCTTCCTTGCGTTTTTCCCATTTTTGAATGCACTGATGCTATGGTGCAATGAGTGGGCCTACTCAGTGGTCCAATTTCGGTGTGACAATGCGGCAGTGGTGCACATTGTCAACACCCAGACATGCAAATCCCCCAGGGTCATGACATTAGTTTGTCTATTCTTTTGAGAAGCCTACGCCTAAATGCGCCGTTCTAAGCCAGACATGTTCTAGGTATTTATAATGACATTACTGCTGCTTTCCACCACCTGCAGATCACCCGGTTCCGTGCCTTACTCCGGAAGCAGAGGGATTCCACTCGCCACTTTTGGCCGATGGCTGGGCGTTTGGCGAGGAGAAGGGAACCGGACATGTCATTGGCACCTCGCACGCGTAAGGCGTACCACTATGCGTTCATGCGTCATGTTTGGGAGGGGTGGACACTGGAACGTGTCCGCGGCCCGTACATGCGTCACCCCTGTTCCCAGAGTTTCTGACCCACCTTGCACGAGGCTGGCATTACTTATGTACAGATAGGTGTGAGGTGGCTCTTGGCCACGCAGCTACCACGGTAGCCTTTTTGGAGCGCTCCGCATCAGTGAGTGAGTGCCAGAGTTGGTGCCACCTGTGTAAGGCGGAGGTGTCTCGTAGGGCACTGGAACTCGAAGATGTCTCTGTCACACATGAGTGGGCTCGAGTGGGGATGCGGTCCTCACGGGTTATTCAGCACGGTGTAGGCAGTGGTGTATACTGCTACGAAGTTTTTGAGACATCTGTCCGGTTGGTGCCCTACATGAATTTTCGACAGTGCCTGCTGCGCGCCCCAGCCTGTTTTCTGCCACCGGGATGGGTCTACCCTTATTATAGTAAAGTCCCTGAGGGTGACCGGTGCCGCGTTTCGCAGTGTGGGGCCCGTTTTGGCACCATTTACTTAAGATAGGCGTCGCGTTGATTGCGGCTACATTTGGAGACTCGGAGGTGGATATGCGTCTACGCGCAATTTCAGATATGCACGTCCCCTCACTGTACGAGTACCTAGTTATGTCCTTCACCTTTTTCTCCTCTTTTACAGATCCTAGGGGTCTCGACACACCGGTGGCAGGGGGCTGGTGGGCCGCAGCTATGTAAACTGGGCAGCAGTATATGCTGCAGCGACAGAGAGTGGACCCCGGCTGGGCTGTGTGCATCCGCACGGATGCTATGGTATGGTATGCGCGGCACATGGGGGCGGGAACTGTGGCCATTCCTGCTGTCTGACAGGGATGCTGGACCGCCCAATGTTTTACAGGCACCTCGGCGGCAGCGATCTTATACGGATCACTGCTGTTACTAAACCGTCGAGGGGCTGTGACCTGGCATTTTATATCACGTATGGCTTACATACGGTCGCTATGGTCTAACATCGTGCCGAGACACCAATTTAGGGGAGATGCGGATCTCCCTAGTTCGGACTGTTCCGGCAGTCAGTGGACGGGGCTGTGGCTCCGTCCCGTTCTGAGCATGGCTGTGAGACGGCCATTGGAGACTGGATAATAGGCTTACACAAAAATTTTGCTGGTAGGCAGGAGAAGCGGTCCACCTGTCTGCTAGAGGTATGCACCTCGTTCTGGAGGTGATGCAAGCAGGCCTGGCGACCGAGCTGACGGTCTTGGGGGAGGGGGGCGGTGAGTCATCATGGATGCCTCCCCGTGTGGCGGTTAGCATTGGTAAGGTAAATATTTATGACCCACAGGTATCCAGCAGGTTTGCAATTGACTGGCCAACACTTAGACAGGTACAGGTGTAATAACGTTGACCGGTCAACGACGAACCAGGCAAAGGGGTGATGGCAGGAGCTCTTCAGCATGCATCACCCCGTGATTTGACGGATACACGTCAGAGGGTGGGGTCAGTAGATAGTTTATTGACTACGGTCAACAATTTGTTTGTCTCAACAAACAAATTGATACAAATGGATACATTGTAGCTAATTGCCATTGGCAATTTTGGGAGGAACCTTACCAGTGTTACTGCAGCCTGCTTGCCTTAAGAATTATAATTGGCTGAGTACCAATTGAAAGTTATAATTCGGACTAGGGCATTATTCAATAAATGTGGCCCAATGCCTTTATCCATATACCGGTGTCTGAGTCTTTCTTTGGGGGGTGCGCCTGCTAAGCCCTACGGTGGGTAACAGACTTTCTAGTCAACCTATTTGTTGGAACTTGGAGTTAAGTTGTGTGAGAAGGACAGACAAAGGAGACCTGATTTCTGAGGGGAAGATACTCTGTCAAGTAGAAAGGTCCCAAACTGTTTAGGGCTTTGAAAGTTAAGACACCCACCTTGAACCTGACACTGAACAAGATGGGCAGCCAATGTAGTTTTGCCAAGACTGGGGAGACACATGCTAATTTTCTCACCCCAGTAACCACCCTGGCAGCCGCATTCTGCACCCGTTGAAGTTTCCATATCAGGAACATGTGGAGCCCCATCTAGAGAGCATTACAGTAATCGATACATGAGATTACCAGCAAAATAACTAGTGTTATGAGGGACTGCCCATCCAAGTAGGGCTGAACTATTTGATAAAGATGGGAAAAAGCAGCTTTACACACTGCTGCAAATTGTGCTTCCAGGGTCAGATGGCAATCTAATACGACTCCCAAGTTGGGTACATTATCTTTAGGGGGCAAGGCCATCCCATCTAGCATTGGGGTCAAGGATTCTAGTCAGGCAGATGGACTGTCCAACACCAGCACCTTGGTCTTACATCAACGAGAGCTGCTACCATTCAGTGAAAACAGATTGCTGTGTTGTTTTTTCTATGCCTTGTGATTCTACTCAGGAGAAAAATCAGCCTAGAGTATAGCTATCATCACAGAAGAAAAGAAAAAGAATAAAGGGTCCTTAAGCTAAAAGGGATTCAGTAAATAACTTCACATATTTAAATGGCTGCTTCTGTTGTAAAATGATAAACAAACTAGTGGTGTCACCACCATAAAACAAAATCCACCTCCTGCAGAAGCTTTTGAGCTCCTTATAATCAGTTGTTATGACTTCCTTCCACTGCCAGTGGCAAGAAGATGGTTTAAATACAGGGAGAGGAAAGATCAATGTTCAAATGAATCTTCCTAATGCTAAGGGTATTTGGGCAATGGGATTTGATGTTTGCAGAAAGGTCTGGTTTGATGGCGCCTTTCAGTAGTCAGTAAATAGCAAACATATGGTGGGCAGAGGGTGAGGAAGACTTAAGATGTAGCAGATCCTACTTCAGTGCACAATGTGACCTGAACCACTGGAAGCCTGAGGTGCTTCTTAACTCTATAATATGTGGCATTCATATAAATCCTGACTAAGTCTCTATACTATGTGACTTCTGTTTGGAGCTTATTTGTTGCTCACCGGAACAGCAAGTTGTCAGTCTTCTGTTCAGCATCAGATGCCAGCAAATGCTTCCGCACCAAAGTGCCCCGAACGTAAAGAAGAGGAAAGGCTCAAGGGAAGCAGCCCAGTGACGTCAAGGATAAGACCATGATGCCAACAGCTTTTGTGCCATCTGCTTAATAGTGATTTGGGATTTCCTAAAAGCAGGATTTTCAGCATCACAGTGACTCTGTGATGTAAAAAAAGGAAGGCATTGGCTGACCCCAGGGGCACATTTAAGTACATTGTTTTGCTTTTGTGAACATCAGAATGGCAGGGAAAAATATCTTAATTAACCTCTCCCTAGGCTTGCAAGAATAATGTACTTTGCCCCCCTCTCAGTGAAGAGTCCTAACCTCTTCTCCACCCTCTCCCAGCTATAGTCTATGAAGAAAAATTCACTTTGACAGACAGGCAGCCTCTCTAAAAATAATCTCCTCCACCTAGTAGGCATTCTAAGCCAGGGCTCTTCAGAACGCATACGTGTTATCGACTCTAACATTCACACTCTAGAAGTAATTGCTCCCTCTGAGCATGTTTATAGATCCACACAAACTCCTGGTTTCCTATAGGATGTCACAATGGTTCACAGTCAAGTGCAAAAGCATTTTCTAGAACACAGCAGCAGCCCAGGTGCACCCAGTGTTCTCTTTGAGGACACTGAATCTTGTCCCGAAATAACATGGGCAATACAGTTCTTTGAAATGAAGATAGTTACTAAAGGTTGGCCAGTAAGAGACACAGTCACTTGCTGTAGATTCCATTAGATTAGACTCCATTAGTCATTGGCCCTCTTCAGTACCACCACAGGCTGTGAGAAGAAGTGCAGTTTTCCTCACTGGGCACCCACTGGAGGCAATGGTGTTATATTTAATCAGTGTCCCCCACCTTACTGTGGCCCATTTGATGACCACAGGTTTTAGTTGCCTGTTGTCCACATTGCCCATTTAACCTCACAGTGCCCTTTCCAAATGTTTACAAAGCTGATCCCTTACAAGCTTGTGGATTGACATTATTAGACCAAGGCTCTTCCTCTAAGAGTATTATATTTTTTCATATTTTTTATTGTGTATTTGTTTTCTTCTTCCCATTCTAATCTAAGCTTTCAAAAGTGGCTGCTAAAGCTCTGCAGCACCACAGCCCTCTACATGTCACTACCCAAGCACATTCCTAGCACATGGACACCTCTCTAGTGGCAAATCTCGTTGATTTAGGGTATCACCACTTGACAAATCAGCGATGAACTTTCAGGCAAAAACAAGATTAGGTAAAGATCACCCCTTGCTCGAAAGCCAGTCATATCTGACTCTAGGGTTCAGTGCTCATCTCTGTTTATAGCCAAAGAGCCAGCTCTGTCTGCATCTGCAGACATTTCCATGGACATGTGGGCAGGCATGTCTAGACACCGGAATGCACGGAACACTGTTTACCTTCCCACCAAAGTGGTCCCTATTCATCTACTTGCAATTTCTTACTGTCAAACTCCTAGGTTGGAAGGAGCTGGGACAGACATGGAAAGCTCACTCCATCAGGTCTCAAACTGCTGACCTGCCAGCCTTCCAGTCATCAAGTACAGCATCTTAACACTAAGCCACCACAGTCCCTAAAAACAAGTATAGGGGCATTACATTTGTTATTGTTGTCTTCCATGCATCTTCCACAAATTGTGCAAAACATTGAGAAACTCTGAGAAGTGAAGCACACAGAAGAGATAACAAGGGCTGGTCAATAAAAGAGAAACAAACAAGCTCCCCTCTGCTCCTAATTCTTCAAATCTTATACAATAAAGCACCAGCTGTCATCATTTTGTGCAAGTCTGCTTTATTTGCTTTACAGCAGGGGTGCCAAAACTTTTCAGGCCATGGGCCGGTCATGTGGTTCAGGGGACCAGATCTGGCCCCGGATGCCAATTCATCCGGCCCACCCTTGCTTTACAGTATTATTTGCATTAAACACAATTTTGCTGAGTTTACCTTAATTTGCACCAAAATGCTTCTTTGTATCATTCTATTGTCTTGTCAAGGGTGAAACAAAATTCATCACTTTTTTGTAGAGGAAAAATAACAGTTTTGCAGTGCCTTATCCAGGCCAATGAGGATGACAATGGAGGCATTATACTTTTTTTGGGGGAATAAGCGCTATTGATCACAGTGGGACTTACTTGTGAGTAGCTGTGGCTAAGACTGTGCCATTGGGATTCACTCCCATGAGTTCTGGATCTGCCACCCTAGATGGTATACTTCTGGGTAGCCAATGCAGCTCAGAGACAGGGTCAACAATTTCCTTAAACTAGTCATTAACTCTCAGACTCATCTACCTTAAAGGTAGGTCCTAACGGTAATGAATAAATAATTGAATTAATCAAAAAGCCAAAACTGGATGTGACACCAGTCTTGATGTGAAAAGAGTTGGAAGAGAAAACTTCAGCATCTTCTCTGTCGATCACAATCGCTAATTAATGGAAGTTTATGTTTCCTTTTTCCATGATGGGCTGCACAAATCTACAAAACAACTGAGATTCAATATGATCTATTAGCACTTTTATAGATTTCCTCCCACCCATACATCTTAAACTGCATTATCTGTGCGCATTTCAATTTCTACCAGAGGTGATGTTTTAGAAGGGGCAGGAAGGGAAATCTCTTTATAGCTTCAATAATTTGCTCATTTTAAATGGCATTTACTGAGCAAAAAGCCTACAATCCAAGTGGCATTTATCACACTGCTGTAATGAAAAGAAAACAAATGGGGTACTGCTGCGAGCTTTATCTAACAAACATTTTGAGTGGTTTTGCAAAATGTACTGCTGTCACTAACTCTACTTTAGTATCTCCATTTAGGAAGAAAATTGGGGACCTGCATGAATGGAGGCTGAATAAGATGAGATTTGCATTCAAGGAAGCCTATCACAATAACACAAAAAATCCAGTAACAAAATCCAGTGAATTAGAGAGGACCACACAATTACATGCATATTACATATCTGCTTAATGCACAGAATGTGCAGAATTGGAGAAAGGGCTCAGACTAGGCATAAGCAATCATGGTCAGATTTCTGGAGGGAATGATCCTTGCCTGACTCTCCCATTTTCCTGTAGCAAGCTTGCACCAAATTTTACACGCCACGGTAATTACCCTATACCAGGAATGGTGAACTTTGGCATCCCAGGTGTTCTTGAACTTCAATTTCCAGAAGCCCTGATCAGCAAGAGTACTGATTTGGGCTTCTGGTAATTGAAGTCCAAGAACAGTGCCTTGAGATAAGCCTGAACAAGTGTTTGTGAAGTTCTCAAAAATTTGTTGCCATTTGTTCTCTCTCTCTCTCTCTCTCTCACACACACACACACACTTTTTCAGAAAGATAGCAGTGCAGCAGCAAACAAAAACAAAATTAACAAAATTGCTTTAACAATAACAAAATGAAAAATAAAAGTATTTTGGCAATTCTACTGCTAACAAGTGCATTTTGTTGCAAGTTTTCATGGATGAAAATCTACTTCAGATATGTGGAAATGAAATTGTCATTCATATCTACACTGATCAAATGTAATAGTTGCAGGAATTTCCATTATGAAGAACAGTATCAATTGGCTACCTCCCTGTGACTGAAATCCTGCTGCTTAGTTATGTATGCAGAAATCATACCGTGGAACATTCACTTCCTAATAAGTCCTTCCTGGGATTTTTGCACATGAACCAAGTCACAAGAACTGATGGCCCTAATTTAGCACCAATAATGTTGTATAGGTAAAGGTCATCCTTGCTCGAAAGCCAGTCGTATCTGACTCTAGGGTTCACTGCTCATCTCTGTTAATAGCCAAAGAGCCAGCACTGTCTACATCTGCAGATGTTTCCATGGACATGTGGGAAGACCTGCTGCTGCCACCGCCACCACCACTGCAGCTGCTCCCAGGGCTTCCCCTCCCAGTCCGGGAGGGGTTGAAAGCCACCGGGACGCGGCCAGCCCCGAAGACCTGCCACTGCTGGAGCTGCTCCTGGGGCCACCCCCTCCCAGTCCAGGAGGGGTTAAAAGCTGTTGGGACGTGGCCACCCCCAAAGACCTGCTGCCGCCACCACTGCAGCTGTTCCCGGGGCTGTCCCCTCCCTGTCTGGGAGGGGTTAAAATCCGTCAGGATGTGGCCAGCCCTGAAGACCAGCCGCCATCACCACCGCTGCTGCAGCTGCTCCCAGGGCCGCCCCCTCTCAGTCCAGGAGAGGTTAAAAGCCGCTGGTCTGTGGCAGGCTTGAAAGTCCTTCCAGACAGGACTCCCAGCCTGGGATGGGAGACCCAGGATGGCTGTGCCTGCCAGCGTCGCCCCTCCTGGCCATGCTCCTGGCCTCCTGGGACCCCATCAGGTCACTCCCGGGCCCACACCATCGGCCCAGGATGAGAGAAGACTGGCCCCAGTTGTGGAGGTGGCTGGTGCCGAGCATTGCGTCTTTCCACCCCGGTCTCCATCCGATACGTTGAGTCTTGGCTCCATCTCTGACGTTGAGCCCTGGCCCTGGCCGAAAGTACTGTATTCATTGTGTAATATATATTGCAATATTGGGTACTGTGTATTGTATATTTTGAAATTGCAAAATAGTGTTTTGTGTACCACATGTTTGGATATATTGTATATATTTTGATATATTGCATGTTGTATATTTTGATACTGTGTTAATTTTTTTCTATGTTGTAAGCCACCCTGATTGGTGCCTGCACCAGGAGGGCGGGGTATAAATAAACACAATACAATATAATTTTAATTTATACCCCGCCTTTCTCGGCCAAGGCCGACTCAAGGCGGCAACAACATATCAATGCAGTACAATATAACAACATCAGTATAAAGATACAATAATTAATGATACAATATAACCAGACACAGTTACAAAAAAATGAGTACAATTCACATTATACAATACAGTATATAAAATACACAATGCAAGAAGAGCACAAGCAAAAATACAATACAATAAATACCAAATAAAATCTCACCATAGTACGCAATATACTTGGCAATACAGGAAATCCAATACCTCAAACACAGTGGCCTCTCTGCAGACACATGTCGAAGACAAAGTCCTCAGAGCCCGGGTCCCACCCACCCCCAAAGGAGCCGATGCTCCAGGAAAGGTGTGGTGAGGCTCCTCGAAGACGACTCCGGTCAGGCAGGCCCAGAGGGGGGCAGGGCTGGTGGCCACAGCTGACTCTCATCCCAGGCCAATGGCGAGGGCCCGGGAGAGTCACAGCAAGGCTTGTCAGCAGTGGCTCCGGTGTCCTTCTTATCCCTTCAGTCAGGCAGGGCCGGAGGGAGGCAGGGCCGGTGGCCACAGCTGACTCCCATCCTGGGCCAATGGCGAGGGCCCAGGAGAGTCACAGTGAGGCTTGTCGGCAGTGGCTTAAGCATCCTTCTTATCCCTCCCATTTGACAGGGCCAGAGGGGAGCAGGGCCGGTGGCCACAGCTGACTCCCATCTCAGGCCGATGCCAAGGGCCCGGGAGAGTCATGGCGAGACTTGTCGGTGGCGGCTCCAGCGTCCTTCTTATCCCTCCCATTAGGCAGGGCTGGAGGGGAGCAGGGCCAGTGGCCACAGCTGACTCCCATCTTGGGCTGATGGCGAGGGCCCGGGAGAGTTCCTATCCTATCCTATCCTCAACACCGGAGTGCATGGAATACTGTTTACCTTTCCCACCGAAGTGGTCCCTATTTTTCTACTTGCAATTTCTTGCTTTTGAACAGCTGGGTTGGCAGGAGCTGGGACAGAGACAGGAGCTCACTCCATCCTGCAGTACTGAACTTCCAGTCAGTGAGTTCAGCATCTTAACCACTTGAGCTACCATAGTCCTATATACCAGATTGATTGGTTACTTTTGGTTACTTTTCAACCACACGCTGTTGTTCTTCCTTGAATAATCACAAGGCCATAACTCTAGAACTAAGCTTGCTTCACATTTTGAGAATTAATGTGCTAAGGCAGCTTAAATAAACGCAGTGTCATGCAAATCTGCGTGAAAACACTAGTTGTCAAGCACAGCATTGTCTGTCTAAGATGATAGATGTCGAGTTAAGTCTTCCACAGATGCTAAAAGGCAATGATGAGGAACTAGAAAATTTCTCACTTTTCAGAGATTGATTTATTCAAAGCCTAACCCAGTGATGGCAAACCTTGGCACTCCAGATGTTCTTGAACTTCAATACCCAGAAACCCTGATCAGCAGGAGTGCTGACTTGGGCTTCTGGTAATTGAAGTCTGAGAACAACTGGAGTGTCAAGGTTTGCCATCCCTGGCCTAACCTGTAAATGTGTCTAAAAATCAAGAACTCTGATTGGCTTAAATAAGGCTCATGACAAAAGCCCTATTCAGTCATTAAGGAAACACAAAGAGCCCAGTAGTGGGCTAAAAAAAATTTTACTACCACACTGTGGGCGTGGCCTGGTGGGCGTGACTAGGGGAAAGCCCTGCATTGCACCCAAATTAGGATCAACAAAGGATTGAGAAAACAGGCAGTGGGGCAACAGCCCCACAAACGCAAAAAAGGGAAACAACTTCATTTCCCAACATTCCTTGCGCCATGCCGCGCCAGAGCTAATCAGGCTGAGAGGATCTCGCACGGCGCGGTGCAAGGAATGTTTGGAAACGCACCGCAGCCAATCAAAAGAAAACCATTTAAAAAAAACGCAGCACAAACACAAAGTACAAACCCATAACTAAAAGCCCCAGCGTCCTGCGCGCCATGAGCGTGCAGAATGATGAGGAAGCCGGCGTGCAAAAATTAAAAAAAAAAAACACCAGGAGAGCAAGTCCACCAAGCCGCGGGAACCAAAGCCCCCCTCCCCAACGGCGCCTGAAGCTCCTAATTGGAGTTTCCCCTTTAATATCACTGGGGATGTGTGTTGTGCTCCCCCTCTCTACTGGCTCCCCTGGGGTTGGGAGGGTTGGGGGGACCAAAGGAGTCTGTCTCCCCAACCCTCCTGACCCCAGGGGACCTGCAGAGAGGGGATTCATCTCCCCCCCACACACACACACACCCCATATTAAAGAGAAGAAACCAAGCGGTTATTTCTTTTTAAAAACGGAGTTTGGGGGAGGGAACCCCCTCTCCGATGGCTCTCCTGGGTCTGGAACGGTTGGGGAGACAGACCCCTTTTGTCTACCCAACCCTCCCAAACCCAAGGAAGCCAGTGGAGAGGGGGATCACACCCCCCACTGATATTAAAGGGGAAACCACAATTGAGATTTACCTTTTAATATCAGAGTGTGGTCTGGATTCGATCCCTTCTCCTGGGTCCTATGAGTCTGGAAGGCTTGGGGGGACAAAAGGGGTCTGTCCCCCCAAGCCTTCCAGAGCCAGGGGAGATGGCAGAGAGGGGATCCCCCCCGTAGGACACCAAAACACACAAAAACAAACAATCAAAAACATTCAAAAATACACAGAAACAAACTAAAATAACACCAAAAAACAATACAAAGTAAACAACAACAAACATTTCCAAACACACCCAGCACCCAGCCAAACACCACAAAATCCAACCACCACCACCACACCAAATAAAGAAAAACAGCCAACTCACCACCACACGACCTCACACCACAACGACTGGAAAAGAAATGAATAAAGAAAGAGACTACTTACTGGAAGAAACTCCACCCAGAGGCCATGAGAGAAAAAACAGTCAAAATACAAGATAACCCCTACCAGCAGCACTTGCTGCCCACAATAGGAAAAAAATTCAAAAAGACTCAACAGCCCCACACAAAAGGCCCCAAGAGTAAAAACAAGTAAAAACAAATAACACAAAATCACAATTTTACACAAATCAAAAACAGATGTCAATAAAATAAAATAAAAACTATTCAAAAATCCTGTGCTGAATTTTTACTCAAATAAAAAACAAAAACATCAATACACAGTTTAAAAACATTTATTGTGAAAAACATGTACTTTCACATTTTTTAAATTATTACCTATGGTACAACAATTTAAAAAAATACATACTAAAAATATTGGGTTAAATATTTTTTTGGGAAAAAGTATATCATCCTTTATTCTTTTTTTCATCCACAAAACCAAAACACCAAACAAAACTCATCACAGTTTATAACAGGCCACCACAAAAAATTTGTATAAATAAAAATTTCAATTATAGACTAACCTCTTCTTTGCAAACATTAACAACAACAACAAAAACTTTCCAACACCATTTAAAACAGCCCGGCAACGTCAGGCAACTTCTGCTAGTGCTCTTATAAGAAGGGGAGGTTGATGAACTCAAGTCAATTTTCCAAGCCCCCGTGAATCCACCCAAATGGGTTTGCTGCGATTCATCCGGCCCACGCCACCCTTGTCGCCCCCAGAACTGGGATTATAGAGCATATGGAAATGTTATCTGGAAAACACTTCAGGTACTTATGATTCCATGTTCTAAGAGACAATGGAGGAGGAGGAGATAGCATGCTGCCCTTAAAATATGTGACCTCCACATGTTTCCTTAACTATTGATTAGGGCTGTGATGGTGAACCTTGGCCCTCCAGATGTTCTTGGACTTCAATTCCCAGAAGCCCAAGCCCCTGTGAATCCACATGAATGGGTTTACTGCGATTCATCTGGCCCATGTCACCCTCATCGCTCCCGGAAGCAGATGTAAAATGTGCCTGTACAGGTGCGTTTTACTTCTGCTTCTGGGAGCGACAAGGGCAGTGCGGGCTGGATGAATCGCAGCAAACCCATTCATGTGGATTCATGGGGATTTAGGCTTCTGGGAATTGAAGTCCAAGAACATCTGGAATGCCAAGGTTTGCCATCACAGGACTATAGAGTCATTCTAGAAGTAACATTGCAGGAGTTGCTGGTGTCAGACAGCATGCTTGATTCATCTTACTCATGGCTTCATCTGTCTTCATGACAAAGGTTCCGAAAGATACACATCTAAGAGATCTTTGCACCTTGGCAACAGCATGTCTTAACAGACAGTTCTGAGTAACTGATGCATCAGAATGTTTATTGAAATACACAAGAATAAAATATGTACCATAACTGAATTTATCAGCCTGGGAAGGCTGATTTTAAGTATGGGTTCTTCTAGTGATGGAAGATTTTAATTAAACAGATTTCCATGTACAATAATAATGATGTGATGATATTATGAGACACCCTGATTAACTCCTGTTTCAAAGTAGATATATTCCATCTAATTTGTTCATAGCTTATTCAATCAGTATGAGTTTTATATATATTTTTAAAAATGTACCAGTGCAAGTTAATTCATTTATTCTTTCAAAAGAGTTTCCTGTGGAGTCATTCTCTTGATCTGTAAAGGAACAAACATGAGTAAAGAGAAAAAACAGAGTTTAAGAGTCCCATTACCCTTTATCTTTTTCTGGAAATGATATCATTATAATTTATTCTAGTACTGCCATTTATCCCAGTTTAATTGTTCTGGCTTGATGTGTAAAGAAATCTCACCCACTTTAATGATGTGAGTTTATTATAAAATATAACTTTCATGTCAGATTGTCAATTGCTCACAAGATTGGAGAAGAGAATAAGGGAAGGAGAAAAGGAGATTGACCTACTACTATCTTTTTAGAAATAATTAAGAGAGGGGTTCCCAACCTTTTAATGATGTGGGCCTCACCATGCCCCCTGAATAACTGAGTGTGCCTGACTATGCCCCCTGGAAGCAGAAGCATTTATGTCAGCTGTAAATGCACCCACTTCCGCATTTACAACAGCCACAGCCAGGTTTATGCATGTGTGGGTGTGTTTTATGGCTGACGTATACATCTCTACTTCTATTTCCTGGTGCGGGTGTGGCGGCGACAGGCCGGATGAAATGGTGCCATGGGCTAGGGTCAGTCCATGGGCCATAGGTTGGGAACCCCTGATTTAAGACATAAATTTACAGGCAAAGCTATTCATGGAACAGAGTAGAGACTCAGGCTACATGCAAGCAGCTACCTGACCCTGGAACACTCTTGTATAATGCCACATCTTTGAGTCTGTGTACTAGTGTGGCCATCTTCCAGTTCTCCAAGTCTGGTTAGGTTAATATGCCTATTATACATCAAGCACATTAAATGTTGTGTGGTTTTTTTTTACCAAATATGTGTGAGCCTTGTCACCAAGGCTGTGCAAATATATTTACCAAGCATTGATCTGAGAGAGGCAGAATAGTACCATAGTTAAACTGTTGGACTTGGAACATTAAGATCAGAATTTCAGTCTTTTCCAGATGAACCAGCTGACTTTCAACCAATCAAGTCTCAGCCAAATGGCGATCTCTTAGCCAAGTCTAGCTTAGAAGGCAGTTGTAGGGACAACTGGGGATGATGGACCTGGTGGCACTTAGTTTTGCCCTAGTAGAGCCTTCGTTTCTATGACTCCATTGCTCTCTACATCCTGTTTTTGTACCAGACCCCACCTCAGTGGTGGGATTCAGCAGGTTCACCCCAGTTCACGAGAACCATTAGCAGAAATTCCAACTGGCCCTGCCCATCCAAGTTTTGAAATAAAGTAGTCCTAATTTGGGTGCAACACAGGGCTTCCCCCCTGGCTACACCCACCATACCATGCCCACAGAGTAGGTAGTAAAAAAAAAATTTAATCACACCACTGCACTACCTGTCTACATCTAGCCTACTCTTTCCTAAAACTGTTATTGTTTACCCAGGAACTGGAACAACTTAAGGCCTTTTACTATATCAATGTACGACCCTATCAAGCAAACAGCCATTGGTTCTGGCAGAAGTAGATCCACTTCTTTTCTTTATTTATTCGTGTCAGACACACGACACACAAAGCTAAAATTAACATACTTAATCCTATTCTTCTAAGGCAGTTGGACAGAAAAGCAAATGTATGTTCTGCCTCACACATTGGCTCAGGAATTTGGGGAATTTGTGGGAAAAGAGAAACAACAGGACTACACTAGGCACCCAGGAAAATTCCAGGAAAACTTTATGTATTTATTATTATTTTTTATTAACTTTTTCAAACAAATATAAAAATAAAACATATAAAAATAAAACAAAAAAAACATATATAAGAAAAAATACAAAATACAGTTGCATACAAGTTGTATCTGTTTGCATTCTGACACCATATTACCATTAGAAAAGTTCATTAATACACCTATACATTATTAGCCTATCCTTATAAATTGCAAGTGAAACTTTTTAACATAACTTTGAATATGGTGTGATATTTAACACATAAATTCATTAATAATAATAATAATAATAATAATAATAATAATAATAATAATAATAATAATAATAATAATAATAATAATAATAATAATAATAATAATAATAATAATAATAATAATAATAATAATAATAATAATAATAATAATAATAATAATAATAATAATAATAATAATAATAATAATAATAATAATAATAATAATAATAATAATAATAATAATAATAATAATACACCATGTGATATTTACATTGCCCTGGAGAAATCAGGTTGTATTAATATTTTCCTTCCAGAAACCTCTCTGATCAGGAACAGGTTTATTTATTTCATCCCCTCTAAGTGAGTAATCCACAAAAGACTGTCAAATATTCCAAAATCTGTTCTCTTTAATAATACCTCATTTTTATTTATCTCCCAAGTTAATTTGTCATTCAATGCTAAATTCCACATTTCTTTGTACCATTCTTCTATCTTTATACTTATATCATTTTTCCAATTCCTAGCAATACATTGTCTACCAGTTATCAGCATTATTTCTAATAATGCTTGTTCATCCTTATTTAAATTAAGGCATTCCACATCTAATAGCATGGTGATACATGACCCCAGCTTAATTCTCTTACCCATAATTTCACCAATCTTTTTCTCGACTTTTTTCCAGAAGTCTTTAACCACAGTACAGCTCCACCACATATGTTCATATGTTCCAATTTCCTCTTTGCATCTCCAGCACATTTTATCTTTTTTATTATCAATCTGGTGCAACCTCAATGGGGTCAAATACCACCTCCACAACATTTTATAATTATGTTCTTTTATTCTAACTGACATAGTTCTCATTATCCTCTTTTTCCATTTATGCCTCCATGTATCATTTTCTATCTTTATATTCAAATCCTGCTCCCAACTTGTTTTCAAATCCTCCTATGGATTACCCTCCTTATTCAAAATTATATACAATTTACTGACTAAACCCTTGATATTTCCATTTCCCTTTCTTAATTTCAAAATCAACTCCTCAAATTCCATCTTTTCTCTATCCAGCTCAAGTTCTCTCAAATATTTACTATTCCATTTATTTACCAGCGCAGTCTGAAACCAATTCAAATTCATTTGCCCAAACAAATTTGTTCTTTTATCAATATCTCTACAGGTCCCTAACTAGTCTTTCAGCAGGAAAACTTCATTTTTATCCAATACTTCTTTTACCCTTTTATCTATCTTTATTGGAAAATTTGCCATATCCTCCATTTCAATAATCAGTGAGATATTCGGGGCCAGAACCTACTATTTTTCCATGAGCTCATCAGTCCTTTCTTCATTGTATTTTTGGTTCCAACTTTTCTAATATTGGCTCCTAAAATAACCAGTTGTTAAGGTACTGATCTTTTGGTTTGGCCCTAAACCAGTACCGTAGATAAATAATTTCTCAAAGGGGGAGGAGGTGTGTTATGTATTACAATGTTGCTTTAAGGGATGTATGAATGTAACCTGACCACAATTACAATGTAGCCCTGCTGTTAAGGAATGCGAGTAAGCTGCCTACAGAGGGAAGCTGCGAGCGTTCAGCTCACATGGTTCACATTCCCCAAATCACCGGCAGCCGCGGGAATCTCTCCCGCGCGAGGATCACCTGGAGAAGATGGGCGTGACTCAGAATGACGTCACGCCGGTAGCAGCCAATAAGCTACCGTGCAGCGAGATTCAAATGTATGTTCCACTGTATATAATGAGCTGTACCTCCACCATTACCACATGTTCATCCTGATCATCAACCAATAAACCTGTGTTAGTCCTCACTGCGACTCCTTCTTTGTCTTCCGTGCAAGACACTAAAAGGTGGCACTAGATTTTTATGAATAATTATTATTTAAACAATACAACATGATTTTCTTGTCCACCACTCCCTTTGCCATTGTTCAGAAAGCCTAGCTTACATTTATTTCAAATTTGCTGAAGATAAAAAGAAGTGTATTTAAGTCGGCCATGTGTTGAGTAGGGCGGGATATAAAATTGAATAATAAATAATAAATAAAATAAAAAATTGAATTAATGCTTTAGTTTGTGGGTTAGTTCACTCTTTTCCTGTTATTTTGTCCTCCTTCTTAGTGTAGTTGAAATCTTTTTTAAAAAAATAGTACTTGTTTTAATGTATGGTCTCAGATTCTGTTGAGTCACCTTTCTTCTTCCTCTTCTTCACTATACAATTTTAAGCTGCTTGGCAGTGGAGAATAGCTTTTTATACTGTCGCTTTAGGGCAGAAATTGTACATGTTTGCTTAAGATTATACTCTTCTATCACTTGTACATCATGTAAAGTGACTTCTTTTAAATAAAGGCCAAGAGCCACAACCACTAATTCAGTCTGTTCATCAAAGAAAAGATGCCTACTTGAATTATTTGCAGATATTTTAAAATTTAAACATTGCATTTTGCGATCCCACTGGAATAGTTTCTTTGAACATTCATATAGTACTAAGTTCAACATCATAAGCAAAGAAAAGAGCTTGAAGACCAAAATCTCCCACTTCTTCCTATCCTCCCTAATCTCTGTAAATAGCTGTACTCATTGTTTTCTATGAGAGTCAGATCATATTTTAGGGTAAATGCTTGTTTCCTCCTCTTAAAATATTATCAATTCAGGCACACAAATCTCTCCCTAGCATTGTGCTTGAGGCATTCAAATCGTCATCAGCTGCGACTTTTATCTGAATGTACATTTTTTTCCAGGAAATCATTTTCAGGAAAAAGGCCATTGGCATGAGTTTGTTTAAGGTGGATCCCAGCTTGCCATGAAGTGACCCACACACTGTGATCATGGAGCCATCTCCTGCAGTATGTATGGAATAAGACATGCAGGATTTAATACTGGAACTGCAATGGACTGCAACAGCCTTGAAGATATTTACAAGGTGTGTCTTCACAGCTACTCCATCTGGCATGGCCTCTTCCACCTCCATGACCATTGGCAATCAAAATAGTGAAGTGGTCCCTCCTCCTCTCATTTTGCCATTGGGCCCAATATGATGGCTTCCAGTGGCATTTCCTCCAATGAAGGGACCATCACCCCACCTAAAGGGGCTAATCAGCCCATAGCCATTGGCCCCATTAGGGAGTCAAATTATTTACTACCACCCAACACTCAGTGTTGAGTCACTGGCTGTATGGTCTACTCCATCACCATAGCATGATGTCTGACCAGACCACAAACATACAAATAAATCCACACTATCTCCAACTAGATGACTAAAAAACAAAAGGACTGAGCCAACGTCACCTTAAAATAAATAGATATCCTTTTCCTCTTATGGGTGCCTTCTTTCTAGATGCGGAATCTGCATCTCTTCTAGAGATGCCATAAGTTGAAACATTTGCACTGCATTCTGATCGAATGTAATTTCAAACAAGAACAGAAAGATATGAGCAAAGGTGTGGCTTAGGCAGAATCAGTGGGTAGGGTAATGAAATGAGGATATGTTGGTTCTTTATCTTTTTGTGGTAGGATGAGAGAACTGAGGATATACATCCTTCATTTTCAAAGAAAAATGACAGAGATTGATTGGGCCATTAAAGAAAGAAAAGATTTGGCCATCGAAATAACCAGCTAAATTTTCACAAGAATGTAAAGCTAGTTGTTCCCGTTATTATACTTAGCATATCTTAGAAAACTTCTCAATTGTCCCTCAGCTCTGCAAACAAGAATTCATGTTCACTGTACTGTACTGAATGAGCCCAAAATGTTACACATTGAATGTCATTGGAAGGGGGGGGAGGGTAGTAGTATAAAAGGCTAGGCCTTGTTTCCCTCAGAAAAACATGTATTGAAAACTATTTCTCCCAGCACTCTCATATGGATAAAGGGGAGTTCTTGCATTTTACTGGTTCTCAATAGTCGTAAGAAAAATGACTGCAATGAAGAACCAACAGCCCAACATTTATATTCATAAACCTCTGCAAATATCAATTACATTATCAAATATTGCACCAAACATTCTTCTGGTTTTCCTGCTGTCATTTACTGTACAAATTGGCCTATTATAAAAACCACAGACTGTGAGATACTATCATGGTCTTTCATTAAGGTGCCATGACTGAAATGTGGAAGCTGTCACTGGGCAGAAAATGATAGTGCATGGGCAGCATAAATCACAATTTAACCCATAATAGCCTTCAGCTCAGGCCCTAACCATGTCATTTATTTCCTTTTGGAAGACATTTAGTGCCATTTATGCTAAGAAGTTTGCACACTCAGGTTTATTAGTACAGCGCTATTCAAGGAAGTAGTGAAAAAGACCTGGGAAGTCCCCAGGTTTTTTCCTCTGCCTGCACACCATGACAAGCAACAACCCATATCAATATGGAATCTTTGCTACTTTCCTCTTGAGGGGAAACCAACTAATTTCCACAAAAAGAAGAAAGACTGGCCTTCAGCCCATATTACATGGTGGCCCGTAAGTTCCTACCCAGCCCGTAAGTCCCTACCCATCCTCTGCATGGGCATGTGCCCCACCCAGTGGTGGGCTCCCAAAAAAATTACTGCCACACTGTGGGCATGGCCATGGTGGGCATGGCCAAGTGGAAAACCCTACATTGCACCCGAATTAGGACTACTTTATTTCAAAACTTGGATGGGCAGGGCCAGCCAGAATTTCTGCTACCATTTCTGGCAAACTGGTGTGAACCTACTGATGCCTACCACTGACCCCTGTCCCTCTACTCGGCAACCCAATGGGAGCACTTCCTTCCTCCCCCAGTATTCTCTTTGTGGCCGGGTAGGGACTTACGGGCCACCCTGTACAATAAACTACAATAAATTACTTGTATTGAAAGTATGGCTGAGCACAGAAGAATAAATGCCTTCAACCTTTGGTGCTGGAAAAGACTTTTGAGAGCCCCCTGGACTGGAAGGAGATCAAATCAGTTAATCCTAAAGGAAATCAAACCTGACTGCTCCTTGGAAGGACAGATACTGAGGCTAAAGCTCAAATACTTTAGCAATCAAATGAGAAGAGAATATTCACTGGAGAAGGCCATGATGCCTGGAAGGATTGAAGGCAAAAGGAGAAGGGGCCAGCAGAGAATGAGATGGTTAGACAGTATCATTGACTGGTGGGCATGGTTTTGGGTGGAGGATGATGGATGTCAGATGAGCCTGGCATGCTGTCGTCCATGGGGCCATGAAGGGTCAAACTCGATTGTGCAACTCAACAACAACATTGAAAGTATATTACTTCCACATCCCCATTGGAATGGATGCCAATGTAATCAGGGTTTAACATCTGTTGAAATCAGTGGGACACATATTAGGCTAGGTCCAACCCATTAAAATATATACAGTAGTAGATACAGATACAAGTCTTAGTCAGTCATTACTAAATTGAGCACATTTAACCTGGGTTGGTAGGCACTATCCTCTATGCTTCTGATGTTTTTGCTGTTCTACAAATGGAAAATATGCATAGTCTGAAGAGATCTTCCATTATCTGTGGGGGCTGTCCAAGTGAGTTGAGACCATGGAGAATCAGTATTTTGGCTCAAGTGGAGAGTCCTCATATATAGCTGAGGGTAAAACCTGGCATTCTGAATGTGTAGGAGAGTAATGAAACCTGAAATAAAGGGAACAATGCTTGGAACCCCCCTCAAATCCACAGTAAGTATACTTAATTTAGTAATGATATATTAGGGCTATAGATAACACACACACACACACACACACACACACACACCAAAACAAAGAGAACATTGGGGATTAGTATGTGTTTTTGATTGGATGATTGCTTACTTGCTGTAATTGCACAATTGTAAATGCAATTGCATGTAGTTTCTTTTATTCTTTAGCCTAGTTTAGGCAAATACCTTTCATGTCACAAATGTCACCCGGAAGCCACTTCAAATGGCTTAAAACAACAATATCACACTATGGTAAATTTAGTAATTTCACTTTCACTCATGCTCAGTTAAAAAAATAAAATAACCAAGGGGCTTAGAAAGATATTTTAAAATATAGGTATGTTCTTAATAAAAACAAACAAAGATGAATTCTTTTTACAGGTACAGCTATTGGTAGTAAGAGGCTCCTGTTGGAACTACCGATACTGGGACTATTAAGAATAAAAAGCCTGAGCTACTGAATCAAAGTTCTGATAGAAAGTTCTGCTCTGCTTATCCATATGGGGAGTATAAATTAGGTCACTCTGCTTAACGAAGCTACATCTAGAGATATAGAGAAGGAAAATGAGTAATATCAAGCTAAACTCATCAGCATAACCATTTCTCTTCCGTGATTAGCCATACAGACGCCATCAGATTTTTTGATTTTATTATTGTTGTTTGTTGTATAATATTGTTGTTTGTTCATTTAATTATTTTTAGACAACCCAGAGTGGGACACATCACGGATGTATAAAAATGGAACAAACAAACAAATACAGGGGAGGCTAGGAAAATGTTATGAGCAGAAAGGGATTAATTTGGCAGACATGTTGCTAAAATACTTAAATGCTGAGGTGGGGGGGCATTTTGGGTGTGCTAAGAAAAGCACCATCCTCAGCTGAAAGATCTATCTTGATGATTATGGTCAGGTTTCCAGCACCAAGTTAACATAGGGAGTATGGATAAAAAATTTTTTGGTTAAGCAACCTACATAGCAATGATCAATAACCACATGCTTTTGCTGCTACTCTGTAAAACAGAACACATCCCTGAGGTAACCCCAAGAAAGCATTCCCGAGTAAATGATTTTGCTACAAGCCCATTATGTGATATAAAGACTGAGGAGGAAGAAAGTTTTAATTACTGGAAGCATCCCTTTCATACTTTTTTGGTGTGGAATGCAAAGAAGACTTTGTAACTTAGTAAAGGTAAAGGTCACCCTTGCTCGAAAGCCAGTCATATCTGACTCTAGGGTTCAGTGCTCACCTCTGTTTATAGCCAAACAGACAGTGCTATCTGCATCTGCAGACATTTCCATGGACATGTGGCAGGCATGTCTAGACAATGGAGTGCACAGAATGCTGTTTACCTTCCCACCAAAGTGCTCCCTATTTATCTACTTGCAATTTCTTGCTTTCGAACTGCTAGGTTGGCAGGATCTGGGACAGAGACGGGAGCTCACTCCATCATGCAGTACTCAGGTATCAAACTGCTAACCTTCCACCTCCCAGTCAGCGTCTTAACCACTTGATCTTAGCAATTTAAGGACCTTAGCAATTTAAGGAACGCCCTCATCAGAAATTGTTGCAATGGCTCCCAGGTGTTGGAGTGGCTGGCCACAAGGAAGACACATGAGACAATCGTGCTGTGAAGTCCAGCCCCGATCTGGGTCAGGTGGCACATATTTATTACCCTGCCTTAGGGTGATGTGCGCGTAGGATGCGTGTGACCCCCTAATACAGAAGGCTTGCATACATGGCATTTTCCGGTGGTCCAGCTACAATGCCAGCTCTTGGAAGTTACCCTGGGGTTAATGGACAACTTGCACCTAATTACCTTGGGCTGGCGAAACCCATTGTTCCTGTCCTAATCTCGGAGTCTATGTGTATTGACTCTGGGTACCTAGCTTGTTTTGCTGTCTGGCGTGGCTTGTTTGCCCAACTTAATCTGCAGCCAGAAGCGGAGGATTGTGTATTTCCTTTAGAGTCATCATCTTGGTTTTTGCCCTGTTTCTATCGTAGCCATCAGCCAAGGCTTTATGATTTGCCCTCCAAACTAGCTAACTAGCCCATACCCCAATTGACTTTCCAGGTTTGGCCAATTATTCATGTGGGCAACCCACAAGAAATACTTAAGGGCCTGTTATTAGGTAAAGGTAAAGGTCACCCTTGCTGGAAAGCCAGTCGTATCTGACTCTATGGTTCAGTGCTTATCTATGTTTACAGCCAAAGAGCCAGCACTGTCTGCATTTGCAGACATTTCCGTGGACATGTGGCAGGCGTGACTAGGCACCGGAGCACACAGAATGCTGTTTACCTTCCCACAAAAGTGGTACCTTTTTATCTATTTTCAATTTCTTGCTTTCAAACTGCTAGGTTGGCAGGAGCTAGGACAGAGACGGGAGCTCATTCCATCCTGAAGTACTCAGGTATTGAACTCCGACCTTCTAGTCTTTATGTTCAGTATCCCAGGCACTTGAGCCACTACAGTCAAAGCCCATTATTACCATATACCAAAAATAATAATATCTTTGCTTTTATTTCAGGAATAATCTTGTTTTCCCCACCTCCCAGAGTAAAAGTTGTGCAATTAGCTGCTAAGGTTTGATTGCAGGCATTCCGGCATTTAAATATTGGGATTTAGTTTGGTTTAGCAAAATTCATTTCTTTTCATGTTTTTGCGTGTGCCTGTGCACAAGCAAACCCACATTTAACACCTTCTCTGGAACTTAAAGGTGTTTACTGTGCTTGTTTCTCAACAGGAACAAAACGTGTTCTTTCCCCTTTTGTTATTACTTCAGCCTGGAGCAGAGCTTAGAAAGTAACCACTGTTGAGTGTTGTTTGTGTTGTTTTAACTATTTTGTTTTAAACCTCAAAAATACTTTGTATTTTATCCCGTACAATGGGTGTTAAATTGGATCTGATCTTTGGTAGGTTAACAAAAGGGTGAGTGGGTGGGGAGTTTTATTGTTCTTGAATACAATTCAAAGGCAAGGAGAGGGTATTCCCTCTATTAATGGTCTCCCTTGCCCAAAATCCAGTTGTATCCAACTCTAGGATGTGGTGCTCATCTCCACTTACATTTTGGAGATCAAAACAGTGCATGTGGCACAGTGGCCATCTTCAGGGAGCTAACGTTAAGTCTTCTATATACTTTCTAGAATTAATTATAGAGACAGAAAATACATTATTGAAATCATATCAAATTATCGTTGAATCAGTTGTTGTTGCCTCCCCAGAATTTATTGGCTTAGGTGGTTCCCTCAGTTCCAACTTGTGGCAACAATAGCAGGATTGCATAACGCACAACTTTGCATAATGGCTATCCCAGCCTAGGCACTAGGCTAATCTGACTTCTTATATACTGTATTTGCATTTGGCAATGTAATAGATGACTACTATCGTTGTGTCTCAGCTAGGATGGTATTTCTCTGTCACCAAAGAAAACAATGAAGGAGGACACTTATTCTTATAATACAAGCAAATTATATTACGGAAAGTATATAAACTGGAAATTATATGAATTTCAGTTGTTAAGATTTCTAGAGCTTGGCCATGCTGGTTGGGGAATTCTAATAATGGTGGTACAAAAAGTAATTTTTACAGGCTCTGATTCATTTGTTTCAAAGGGGTGCAGAGGTTATTTGTCTGAATATTTCCTTGAACTGTCTTAATAAAGATCATATGCTTACACAGAAACAGAGAGAGAGAGAGAGAGAGAGAGAGAGAGAACAAAGAGAGAGAAAGCTTCTTGAGGAGATGTCTTGGCATCCTCTTAACTAGATAAAATTTATATCTAAGCTTTTCCTAAAGCCTAGTTAATAGGATAAGATAAACCTTTCATCATCAACTGACCAAATTGTGTATTATTAGGTTTAATGTCTGATTAAGACACTGCATATCTACCATTAGCTCATCATGCTGCAAAATTCTCAGTGTAACAAATATGTAGAGAGGGGGAAATAATGAGTTGGAAGATCCTGTCTCTTTTTAGTCTTCTCTGCTTCTCTGATACAGAGATTATAAATCATTGTAGTAAACCGAGTGAATTACTGGCCTGTTTATTCAAAGATTAGAAGGGAAATTAATTCCTTACACCTCCCCTTGAAGGAATCTCTAGGTCAACAATTTCTGAAACCAAAGCTATTAACTAGATGATGAGGGAACTTGGCCAGAAACTATGCATGATGGCTCGACTGAGATCTCTAAATACTGTTAATAACTTTTTCAATAAAAGTAATCTTTTCATTAATGCATAATATTTTCAGCAATGCTAGAACAGCTACAAGGCATAAAGCTCAGATAGTTGAGTATGGAGGAAGGAATTCCAACTTCAGACATTTACAGTCATTTCACTCAGTAAGTACAGTCCATTCCCACTATTTCCAGGACACCAACAGGACCAAAACTTTCATTTTATGATATGGAAAAAAGAATGGTTTACCCATGTACACTTGTGAGTTGTTTCATGTTGTTTTAGAGATGTGGGCTAATCAAGCATAGGTTGCTACCATGCTGTCTTTGGGAGAAGACCATATTTATGGCTGACATAACGAGGTGGGCATGTTTTACAGCTGTCGTAAATGCTCCCACTTCCAATTCCGGGGTGCAGCGATGGTGGTGGGCCACAAGAAATGGTGCCGTGGGCCATAGGTTGGGAACCCCTGCTCTAACTCATTCTGCTGAAAGAATCCATAGGCTTCTGCCTTAAAGTAATGCTCTGAAAACATCACTAACATGTCTAAGGGGAGAAACATCTCTACACATTTGGTTAGTATGAGCAATGAAAGCACCTCCTCGAAGACTGTGGTATTTTTTAACCACACTCGGGCGTGCCCTGGTAACGGCAATCTTGTGTTGCTGGCTAATCTTTCTCACACTAGGTCAGGCAAAAGAAACTGCAGAATGAACTCACCAAAAAGGGCCTTCATTTTGGCAGTTTCACATCTGGCCTAGACACAGAAGAAGAATTATGAGCAATGAATAAACTAAATAGCAACCAAACAGAATGAGGCTAAACATTTTCCAGCATATTTTTTGTGGGGAGGGGAGAATGTATTTGTTTTGCCATTTCCTTTCAAATATATCAAAGACTCAACCTTCTGAGCTTCCTAGTGGCTCTTGCTGATCACCAAGGTCCTATCTTTTTTCAAAATGGTGCCCATGCATAGGCAGGAGAACAGGCCTGAAAAATCAGTCTGACTTGGTGAACTGCCTATTTTGTGTGAGTGCCACTCAACAGTCTTTCTTGGAGTACACAGAAAGAACCTCCTCAAAGATCATGGTATTTTTGAACCACACTTGGGCGTACCCTGGACAATGACAACCTTGTGTTGCTGGCTAATCTTTCTCACACTGGGTCAGGTGAAAGGAACTGCATAATGAACTCACCAAAAGGTGTCTTCATTTTGGGAGTTTCACATCTGGCCTAGACATGAAAAAGTACAGTTTTTCTGTATTGATTCCATTACAAAATCTGATGGCTGCTTGCTTCTCCTTGCCTGGAAGCTACTGCAATTTTATTTTATTTTTTTACAAAGAATGCCACCCAAAAGTTTACCATTTACAGTCAACCCTCACATAACAATGTGTTTGAATAGCATCATTTTCGCTTAACAATGTGTCGTTATACACCACGTGTTCCCCCACATAACGTTTTTAGTGTTGTTGTCCAAAAAACAATGCTAAAATAACTGTCATTATGAAGCAAAAAACGTTGTTATGTGGGAAACTCCATAGAAACCCACATAACAACAAAAATTGCTTAGCAGCGTCGTTATGTGAGGTCTACTGTACTTCCAATCAAGACTAATCATTCTAATCCCCAGCCCCACCCCCTCTACCAGTAGCCATAGCTGTCAAGTATCCCTTATTGGCCAGGAAAACCCCTTATTTTACCCTTGTTCCCTCCATCATCCCTTATTAATTAGACAGCAATGCCCTATTGCCGCCATTGGAGGGCAGCACAGGATAAGCATAGCTGTCAAGTATCCCTTATTTGCCAGGAAATTTCCCTTATTTCCAAATCCAAAACTTGACAGGTATGCCAGTAGCTAACAGCTGATATTTTGACATGGACTTTACTCCCTGTCACTCTGCTGACAGATCAATTTAATAAGAGATCTTTTTCATGGTGTGTGTTGCTTGCTATTGTATGTAGGTTTTACAGCAGCTGCAAGGGTGTCAAAAGGGCTCTGCTGTTTGAATCTTTCACTGCTTTGCTACTGAGAATACTACACACTCTTGTTTTTCATGTGTGCCACTGCTTCCTCAGCTAGAGTCCCTTTCCACTACTGGGTGTTTGCTGCCATGCGGTAAATTGGAAATGAAACCATAACTCTACCAGTGGAGTTACGCCAGGCCCCATTGTTGGATGTTTTTAAGAAAGATCTTAAAACTTGTTTTAAGAACATTCCCCCTATAGCCAGTGAATAAGTGTATATCCGGGCGGTCACCTTTGATACCTACAATTGTTATTGTGTTTATATTTCTGGTGGGAAAATATCTCAGATATCCAACTCACTGAGCTATCCTCCTCCTCCTTCAAGTACTGTATTCATTCTGGATATTGGCTATCATCATAGCAATAGTCTTCTTGTTCTTAACTCCTTGGAATGGTTCTTCTGAGGATCTTCCACACCAGTTTCTCAGGTTCTTTAGCCACTAAGTCCATTTATGTCCAGGGACTCTCTTACTAAGGATCTTCCCTTAGCTATCCAGGCAGGTTAAATCAAATGGTAGTAAACTGCAACCCTCCAGATGTTATCACCTGCAACTCCCTGCAATCCTAGGTTACACCGCTGAGAGTGAGGGACTATGAGAGGTCAGAAATATCTAAAGAGGCAAGGTTTTCTACTTCTGTTTTAAATGTCTATGTCCCAGCTCCTGCCAACCTAGCAGTTCGAAAGCAAGCTATTGCAAGTAGATAAATAGGTAGCACTTTGGTGGGAAGGTAAACAGTGTTCTGTGCATTCTGGTGTTTCATCATGCCTGCAACACGTCCACAGAAATGTCTGTAAATGCAGATAGTGCTGGCTCTTTGACTGTAAACAGAGATGAGTACTGAACCCTAGAGGCAGATACAATTGGCTTTTGAGCTATAGCCAGGGGGCCGGGGGGGACCCTCCTGAGCTAACAGCCCACCCACCCCACCCCATGATGCCAATGTTATATATGTGAGTGTGACATTGTTGTCCCTCCTGAATTTTTTTTTGCTCTTTCTGAAAAAATCCACCCCCCCGACCCAAAAAAAAATCTAGAATCTTGGCTATGGCCCTGCTTTTGAATAAGGAAGACCTTTTCCTATTCTTCAAACAGCATTTACTGCTGTGATAGGTTGAAAAGATGCGCCTGGTAGAAAGTGCTATGTCATGAGTTTGCACTCTTTAGTATAATTCCATAGCTGCATTTCCAAGCATACTCATGTGAATAAGAGGTTTTTCCAGCCAAGATTTAAAAGGTATAATGATACCAGTATTAACTTACAAATACCTTACACAATTGTCTGCTCTCTGTGTATAAATTTGTCAAACCTGAATTGACAGCAATACAAACGGAGGTTATTGAAATCAATTTCTCCAAGCAGGCCACTAAATCATTTAATTTTTCTTCTACCAGACAAAATCTAATTCTGAAGGTGTCTAATTGTCAGAGTTATATATTTCCCTTTCAACTGTTGATGTTATAATGTCTCCTGATAGGATCAGTATCCCTTTCTTAAAGGGGCAACATCTGCACACTTAAAAGTAACCTCTTGCATCACAACTAATCACATGAATATGAGACCTTTTGCGCTTTTATGAGTCTTTATGTGGAAAACTATCATCTAAATCTTGTATATAAATACTGTATATCAGTATATACAGTATATTGAAACTTAGCACTTAAGAAGTAAAGAGTTAATTCTGTGTACATAAATTTACAAAGGAATAATAGGATTAACGTCTTTTTCACAATTCTGCATGTTTATTTCATAACTTTTTTTAGCTGTAAAGAAAAGAATGGGATGTAGACATGAACTGTAAAACCAAGCATCTATGAGAATATCTTCTAGATAGAAAACTGTCCAATAATCTTACAGAAACCTCTGGAAGATCATGACATTATGGATGTCATGATCTTGGATTAATGGTATTTACCAAAATATTAAACATTGGATGAATAAACAGCTTCATGCTACATAATTAAAATAATGCTTATTATATGATGTATAATTTTTGTACTATAATGTATCTTAAATATAAAACTATTGAGTAGATATTTCATCAAAAAGCATTTTATTTAATAAAATTGAATTTAAATTTAAACATTGATTTTTAAAAAGCATTTATTTTTATCCATCCTGGAATGCATCTATTCATGTGTTGCTGTACTCAAGCTCAGTGGGCACAAAATGGCTACAGATTAAATATGTTTCAGGATTAGCTGTTTTTTCAAGATACAGTATTTCATTGGAATTTTAGTTTCACTAAATTAACTGGTTTGTAAGGTGATCCAAGTGCTTTCTGGGTATTCTAGTGTACTCAATAGTAGTTCATTGTTCTCTTCTTCTGGGGGCATTTATTTATTTATTCTTCAAATTTCTACTGCCGACCAACTCGGCAACGACTCTGGGTGGCTAACAGCAATTAAACATAACATAAAAAACTGACTTAAATCCCTTTAAAACCCCATTAAAAATTCTAAATAATTTACCCACTCACCCCATTCATTAAAAGAGAGAGAGAAATCTTAATCATTTATATAAGCCAGCAGGCGGGGGTCACCCCTCTATCGGTGCTCCACACCTACCCTGCCAGCCATGTTTTCAGTTCTTTCCTAAAGGGCAGCAATTCCATCTGCAGCTGTAACCCTGTTGGCATTAGGTTCCATAGGGCTGGTGCAGACACAGAGAAGGCCCTCCTTCTTGAGCTAGAGAGACGAGCCCCTCTAGCAGATGGTACAATTAGAGAGCCCCTCCGGTCCACTCTGGTTGGATGGACAGATGTTCTTGGGGCGACGCGGTCTCTTAGATATCCTGGCACACTGCCATGTAGGCATTAAAGGTCATTACTAACACCTTGAATTGCACCCAGAGGCACACCAGTAACCAGTGCAGCTCCTGGAGCAGTGGCAAGGTGTGGGCATAGCACCCGCACCCCATCACCACCTGGGCAGCCGCATTCTGGACCAGTTGCAGCCTCCAAATGGTCATCAAGAGCAGCCCCATGTAGAGTGCATTACAGTAGTCTAGTCTAGAGGTGATCAGAGCATGCGTGACCATGAGCAAGGAGTCCTGGTCCAGGAGTGGGTATAACTGGCAGATCACACGAATCATCCTGGAATGGCACAACTTGCCAATGCTACACAAGCTGTCTGTTCTGGGATGCACACTAGGGAACTGAACTCCCAACCTCTGGCTTCACAGCTTGATACCTACCCCACTGAGCCAGCCGGCCAGCTCAGACCTATGCTAGTAATTGAAATGATCTCAGCTAGCAAGTAATTTGAAAGACCTCCTCCTCTGGTTTCGAAGAGCCATTGCCAGAAATGGGTTGTTGTAAAAAGATTTTCCCTAAGGCTTCATCATATTTCTGCCTCCCTGAGTGTGTTTGCCAGCTGGAAATAAACTAGCACCCAGACCTGGCACCACAGAGAGGGATAACATAACCCAAGGAACTCCAGCCACACTTGCAACATACCTTGCCACCACTTCAATCTTCAGGCTAGCCTAGAAGGGACCTGAGCCTTTAGCAGAACCTGTAGGGCAGGGGTCCCCAACCTTTGGCTTTTGGACTTCAATTCCCAGTAGCTTAAGTCAGTACATTGGCTGATCAGTGCTTTGGGGATTTGACTTAGGCTTCTGGGAATTGAAGCCCCAAAACTAAAGGTAGGGGATCCCTGCTGTAGGGGTTTAGTGTAAGGGACCCCCTTGTCCGGTTTACATTGATACAGCTGAAGGTTATAATGTTGCACACAGAAAGGTTACATTATTACCACATGGCTAGGTACATTGTTAAAGGCACAGCTTTACAGAACACAACATCCCTCCCCCCCTAGGATGAGACGAAGTCTCTCAGCCAAGATGGCTTATTGCACGTGCGTTTGGGCCGTGATGAGGGCTGACCCCCCCGGGGGCGCTACTGCTTCTTTGTTCCCTGGTCCCTTGTCCTGTAATGGGAGAGGGAGACTCGTCAGTGGCTTGCCACAGTTTGGCGGCCTTAGGGGAAGGGAAAAACTCCATTGTGGGCAGACCGGGGGCGATCGGGGCTAACGAAAAACCCCTCTTCTCGCTTGGACGGGTGGGGGACCACTCCGAAAAACTCCCCCGGTTCTGAAAATCAAATTCTAACTCAGTTGGGCTATCCGCATTTGTGGGGGAATTCCGCGAGATATGTATGGGGTCGGGTTCCTCCTCCTCAGAAAAATCCCCCAGGATATCTACGAGAACATCCCCCCTTTCCCCTCCCCCCTTGGTGGGGGCCCGCGGCCCCCTTTTCCTCCCCCTTGGGCTGAACGGGTGGGGGAGAACCCTAATGCTGATTTTTTCTCTGTTTGGTCTGCGCCCTGCTCATCGGGGACCCTGCGTCGGAGCTGGTCCGCGTGCCGCCTCCACAGTAGCCCTGTGCTGGTTTCCATGCGGTACGACACGGGGCCGGTTTGCTCCACAACTACGCCCGGTACCCAGGCTGGGCCCGTGCTGGCGTAATTCCTGCAATGCACGGGGGCGCCTACACTGAAACTCTTTGTGGCCTCTAGCCCAATGTTCCTTCCCTTGTCCTCTACCCTCGTGGGGTCTAGCCTAGTAAGGATGGTGGTCAGTTTCCTACGCATTAAGAGCTCTGCGGGGGAGTATCGTGACGCCAACGGGGTCACCCTGTACCCTAGCAGAAACTGACACACTTGTAGGTTCAGATCCCCGGGGCCCATGCGCCGCAACGCGTCCTTCGTGGTGCGGACAAGGCACTCCACTTGACCATTGGTGGCTGGGTGAAACGGGGCGGATGTGATATGCCGAACGGCGTTAATCTCCATGAATGCCCTAAACTCGGAGGACGTGAAACAACTAGCGTTGTCGCTAATTAATGTGTCGGGTATGCCGAACGTGGAAAAGAGCCTCCGCAAATGCTTAATGGTCTGGGCCGAGGAGGTACTCGTGACTGGGATAACCTCCAACCACTTGGAGAAGGCGTCCATGACAAGAAGAAACAGAGTGCCTCTGAACAGGCCCGCGAAATCAATGTGCACCCGGGACCACGGCCCCTTAGCCGCATCCCACTACCTGTGGGGAAGGCGGGCCTCCTCTGGTCTGGAGCATTGGCAACTTTCACAGGTGCCGACCATGTGCTCGATGTCGGCGTCCAACTGGGGCCACCAGAAGTAGCTCCGGGCCAGCGCTTTGGATTGCACGATGCCGGGGTGGCTGATGTGCAGCAGTTTGAGCACCCGCGGCCGAAGGGAAGTGGGAATCACCACCCGCTGCCCCCACAAGAGGCACCCCCTCTCTAGGGACAGCTCTAACTTTTTCCTGAAAAATGGGGCGAACTCCTTCGCTAGGGAGGATGCCGGCCACCCTTACTGCACCCAGGAGCTAACTGCCGCTAACGTCTTGTCCTTCCCTGTCGCTTTGGCAATGTCGGCAGGCACTACGGGGGGCGAATCCAGCACCTCTATCATAAGAACCTGATGGTCTCGCTCCCCCTTGCTCACCTGGCTGGGCGTCAGGGGGAGGGGAGACCTTGATAGAGCGTCCGCATGGCTGATCTCTTTCCCGGGCCGGTAGACCAACGCGTGCTGGTACGCGTTGAGAAAAATAGCCCACCTGAGCATCCTCGGGGACAGGATCTGTGGCGTGGGCTTATCTGCGGTAAAAATGCCTAGCAGGGGCTTGTGGTCCGTTACAATGGTGAAGGGGCGGCCATACAGAAAATCGTGAAATTTTTTCGTCCCCGCAACTATCGCTAGTGCCTCCCTGTCCGTCTGTGCGTAATTTCTCTCCGCTTGGGACAGGGACCTGGAGTAGAATGCTATCGGGGCCTCCCTTCCGTCTTCCAGCACGTGGCACAGCACCGCCCCCACCCCCACCGGGGATGCATCACAGGTCAGGACTACCGGGCGTTTGGGGTTGAAATGGGTCAGTATTTCAGACGCTAGGAGACTTTTTAGTTCACTAAATGCCCTTTCTTGGTCATCGCCCCACTTCCATGTCTGGTCTTTTTTTAGCAGTTTGTGTAGCGGTTCAGCCACTGCTGCCTTCCGGGGGAGGAAGGAGTGGTAAAAGTTGAGCAGCCCTAGGAACGACTGCAGCTCGGGCTTGGAGGTGGGGCGGGGGGCTTTCTTAATGGCGGCCACCTTGGATTTGGATGGTTTTATCCCCTCAGGAGTCACACAAAACCCTAGGAACTCAACCTCGGTCGCGAAGAAGACGCATTTGTCCTTTCGCAGTCTCAACCCCGCTTTTTCGAATATTGTCAGGACCTTCCCCAACCTCTTGGCCAATTCGACCCGACTCCCCCCCGTTATTAACACGTCATCAAAATAAGGCAACACCCCCTCTAGCCCCTTCAGGAGGCGTTCCACGAGTGACTGGAAAATTCCAGGCGCCGAATTTACGCCGAACTGAAGGCGCGTCACCTGGAACGTCCCCTTATGGGTGACTATGGTCTGTGCAGCAGCTGCGGCAGGGGACACCGTAAGCTGCTGGTAGGCCTGTGCTAAGTCGAGCTTAGCGAAACACTTTCCCCCGTGTAACCTGGCCAGCAGATGGCTGACTACCGGCACCGGATACGCATTCGGGCGGATCGCCTTGTTGATGGTGCACTTGTAATCGGCGCATATGCGGACCTCCCCATTGGCCTTTAGTGCGGTTACAATTGGAGTTTCCCACTCCGCAGAATCAACAGGCACAAGGATTCCCTGGCCCACCAATTTGTCCAGTTCCGCCTCTATCTTGTCCTTGAGTGTGAACGGCACCCGGCGTGGTTTGAGTCGAATTGGGCGGACCTCCGGGTCTAGGTCGAATGTCACTGGGAGCCCCTTGAATTTCCCCAGTCCTTTTTTGAAAACTTCGGGGTGCGCCTCGCACACCTCCTGAATCGGGTCAGTCCCAACGGCGTGCATCCCAACGGCGTGCACCCCCCCAATAAACAAACCCAGGGGCTGAAACCATTGAATCCCGAGGAGGCTGCAATCTCCCACTTTAAGCACGACTAGAGGGAGAGACGCGGCGTGCTTCTTGAATTTAACCTGAAATTCTCCAACCCCCAACACTGGAATGCTGTTCCCTTGCACGTCCCGTAGTGTGGACCTCAACGCTTTGAGCTTGGGTCGCCTGTGGGGGGTAATTCTCAAAAACTCCCTCTGGGAAATGATTGAATATGAGGACCCCGAGTCAATTTCCATTCTAATGGGAACCCCTTGAACCAGTACCTCAACAAAGTAGCGGGGGTGTCCTGCGGACACGCTGAATACTGGGGCGTCGTCCTCGCTGCCGTCGGAGATGCGGCCCACGCCGTCCTGCTTCCGCGTGGCCTGAGCGCCGTCCTTGGGTCTCGTTGAGCGGTCTTGTCCCGCGGAACGGTCTGCCGAGCTTCTCCGGGTCTCGCGCCTCTTCCTGCACACCTTGGCGATGCACCGGAGTCTCTGCCTTGCTCGACCTCGGCCGCCAGTCCTGGAGTTCTTGTACCCCAGCCTTTGTAGCTTCCGTGGCCTGTGCCGCTCTGATGACCTCCTGCAACGTGGGAGGCGGCTCTTGGTTCATTAATGTGCGCTGGGTTTCGGCGTCGTTCAGGCCGCACAGCACACAGTCCCAGAGGGTGATTTCGACATTCTCCCATTTGCACGGGCCGGCCGCCAGCCGCAGGGCCGCCACGAATGCGGCGACCTTCTCCCCGGGCGCTTGGACTCGCCTCCAGAACGCACTCCGAGTGGGAAACATCGCCGTGGCGGGCCGGACGTGCTCACACAGCATCTGCATGAGTTCCTTGGCCTTGAATTCGCTCACCCTCCTCGGTGCGATCAGGTCCACCAAGGTCCTTTTGGTTTCTTGTCCGAGCATCCTGGTGAAGATGGCCCTTTTCTTTGCCTCTTCCATGACTTCGGACTCAATCAGTGCTGCCTGGAAGTCCATTTCGAAGATCTCCCAGTCGCCCGGTTTCCTGATTTCGAAACCGGCGCATGTCTTGGTCCCGTGGGCTGCCATATCCCACCTTCGTCGCTAATTTAGTGTAAGGGACCAAAGACAATGAAACAGCCGAAGGGTTGGCTTAACACAGGTTTATTGCATGATGATCCGGAGGAACATGTGGTAATGGCGGATGGGTAGCTCAATATATACAGCTGGCTATACATTTGAATGTGGCTCGTCGACAGACTATTGGTTGTTGCCTGCGTGACGTCGTAGGAGGTCACGCCCTTCTTGTCCAGGTGAAGAGGTGGCGGGAATCTTCCCGTGCTGCTGATCCAGGTGAATCTGAGCCATGAGAGCTGGATGCTTGCTATTGCCATCTAGTGGTCACTAGCTCGCGTCCCCTTGTCCGGTTTACATTGATACAGCTGAAGGTTATAATGTTGCACACAGAAAGGTTACATTGTTACCACATGGCTAGGTACATTGTTAAAGGCACAGCTTTACAGAACACAACAAGGGGACTAAGGCTTGACAACAGAACAGCCTTTTCCCTCAGAGTCCCAAGCAGACACTAGAAAGCTGACAACCAAAAGAGGCCAAGCAGGATTTAGTAACAGATCACCTCAGTGCATGCACTATAAACCACCCAACCTGCAGAGATGATTTATGTTTTATTTGATTGAAAGAGCATAGAAAAGCCAATTTCATAAAAGGATCCAATAAGACCGATATATAGAGAGCCAGTTAGAAAATATAGCTTGAGATTATGACAGGCAAAATAAGAAAAAACTGACTAGCCTAAGCTACATTCTTACCTAAGCAAAAGGGCCTCTAAGTAAGCAGCAGCCAGATTTCCAGAGCATACACTGGCCACTGGAGGAAATGCCACTGGAGACCATCTTATTGAGCCCAACAGCAAAATGAGTCAAGGAGGAACCACTTCAATATTCTGATTCTCAATGGCCATGGAGGCGGAAGAGGCCACAACAGACGGGCTGGCTGTGAAGGCACTCTTTAATATCCTCAAGGCTGCGGCAGTCCATTGCAGTCCCAGTGTCAAATCCTGCATGTCTCATTTCATATGTGCCACAGGAGATGACTTCATGATCATAGTGTGTGGGGTCAATTTGTGGCAAGCTGGGTCACACCTTAAACAAATTCACACTGATAGCATTTCCCATGTCACCAGAGATGCATCTATCAACTGTGAAAATGATTTTCAGGGGGGGGGGGGGAATGTATACTCAGATATAAGTAGCAGACGACAATGACACTGGCCAAAATCCCATTGCTCAGTACAGTAAATCATCCCAGGGTAGGCCTGATGAGTCAATGTGAATTTAGTGAGTCAACACCTCTGTAGATACCATTGGTTCCAATGGGCCTATTCTAACTGTGACTTACTATCTTTACCTATAAAATTGTGCGTTAACTGTTGGTGTCCGGCATACATGCCCCCACCCATCCCTACTATCCCATACCGAGCCGCCTACGCTTCTGTTTAGACCGAACAACCATTGCCGCAAGGGCCCGGCAGCCATGAATGGGGCAGCTGCCCCACGAAACAGACAGAAAAAAACAACTACAAGTTCCAGCGTCCTCCGTGCCATGACCACTTCAGCCATTCTGGCTGAAGGGCGTGAGCGCGTAGAATGTTGGATAAGCCAGTGAGCAAAAAATAAAATGGCTCATGCAATGGGAGCGCAAGGCGGATGCAGTACCTCACGCAATGGGAGTGCAAGGGCGCCAAAGGCAGACACAGTGCTTCATGCCCTCGCTACCCCAAACCCACCAAAGCCAGGGCTAAGCCACTGCCGGCATTCTTCCCTGGAGCAATGGGGAGAAGAGGGACTCCCCCTCCTCCCCGCTACCCCACCAAAGACATGGCAAGACCACCACTGGCCTCAAGGTAAGTTAAGGCAGGAGGGGAAAAAACAGCAGCAGGTAGCACTTCGTCAGGGGAGGCATACTCCCTGGCAAATGACTGGCTGCTGCCTTTGTACTACCGACACCACTGTATCGAGAACTAGCATGAAACAGTGGTGGAGGTATTAGAAAAGCAGCAGCCAGCAATCCGCAAGGAAGAACGCCACCCCATAGGGATCATTGCCTGCCACATTACAATTTTACAAAAAAAAAAAATAAAGCTTCACAGGCACAAACACAGATCTCCTGTTAGGTAAGCCAGGAAAAAAGGAGGCTGAGAGGAGAGAACCATCATAAAGCAGATAGCTCTTCTCTGCCTCCTTCTCCCCCAACTGACCTAACGAACATTACTGGACGAACAGCGAGCTGACTGCCGGCTCTTCATTTTCCCCATCGCTGCATCGAAAGCTAATGTCGAAACAGCAATGGGGAAAAGAGGCAACGACAGACAGGCCATTCTTCACCCTGGAAAACACAACCACAACAAAACAAATCAGTTTAAAAAAACAACCAACCATAAAAATACAAACACAAATAAATAAATAAAAAATTCAAGTAAACCCAGTAAACCACAAAACAATAAAAAACAAACTCAACAAAACACATCTGAAATACAAAAGGCTAATGAAAAACCATGACAACTCACTAAAAACACCTATCTACAACATAACAACAACATGAAAATACCTTACTCAAAAACCACTTTCAACGCAAAGTACAAAAATAAATGCAGAAAAAGTCAAAAAAAGAAGAAATAACAACCAGAAACATTCAACACAACAAAATGCATAAAAATAAAAAAAAACCAACAAGCAAAAACACTTAATTAAATACAGAAACACTCTACTTCAATCCCCCAGCCCAGCACCCCAAAATCCCAACAAAATAGGAAAAAATAACACAAGAGAACTTACAAAACACGTCCTGCCTCCATGCCTCCGCAGCAGAACTGAAGAAACAAAGAAAATCAAACTCTTAATCACAGCCCCACCTAGAGGCCGGAAGAGTATCCTACAGGCAAATAAATATTTAAAAAATCCAAATAAAATATAACCAAATTAATAAAATTCAAATAAATTCAAAAAACACAAAATCCAAAACCAGAAAAGCTAATTTATTTTAGAAATAAATCTCCCCACAAACAAAAACAACAGAAAAAAACTAAAAACGAACAATTCTTCTAAATTTAGTCACCACCACCCAAACCACCCCTAACCACCAACTTACATAATAAACATGCCCGGCTTGCCAGGCAAAATATGCTAGTGGAACATAGGAACATAAGGAACATAGGGATCAAAGGAATTTACAGAAGTGCTAGCATACCAATCCTATATTAATGAAATGGGTCTACACTAGTGTAATTTATTACAGTGAGCAACAAGAGTGCAAGCTCCCAAAACCATTTAGCAGAGCAACAATATGCATTCTACATCACATGAGGCTGAAGAGAATGCTGATGTTTTCTGCTTACATGCTTTAAAGACTGATAACAAAGATGCAGCCCTTCGGTTTCTTAAATATGGGCAAAGAATCACACTTTAAGACCTATTAGAAAAGCAGCTTCTTAAGACCCAGCCAAAATGACCCAGATAATGCCTGCAAGAGGAAGCCCTTTACAGTTTAATACCAATGCAATTTAGTTAAACACTTTAGAGTGGGCCTCTGCATATGAACCAATATGAACATGGTTTAGTCATATAGAACTTAACAGTAGCCATGAAGGACATTCATTTCCCATTCATTTTAACTGATTAGAAACTGTATTTCTTCTTGTTGCTTTTTAAATGATTTGGCAACTAAAATAAAGTGCAAGGGACACAACTTTTGTTGTTGTTCAGTCGCACAGTCGATTCCGACTCTTTGCGACCCTATGGACCATCGCTCTCCAGGCACCTCTGTCCTCCACCATCCTCCTTAATCCACACAGCCTCGTGCCCATTGTGTCTACAATACCATCTAGCCATCTCATCTTTGGCCGTCCCCTTCTTCTTTTGCCCTCCACCTTCCCCAGCATCAAGGCCTTCTCAAGTGAATCCTCTCTTCTCATTTGATGTCCAAAATACTTCAACTTCATCTTTGTTATTTGTCCTTCTAAGGAGCACTCAGGGCTAATCTCTTCTAATATTGACCTATTTGTTCTCCTCGCTGTCCAGGGGACTCTCAAAACTCTCCTCCAGCACCACATCTCAAAGGCATCTATTTTTCTTCGCTCAGCCTTTCTAATGGTCCAGCTCTCACAGCCATACATTACTACCGGAAATACCATTGATTTGACTATGCGGACACAACTTTACCTACTCAAGAACTGCAGGTCCTTAAGGAGACCAATTTTTCTTGAGATTAAAAAAAACAACAAAGTGATTAGGGGGCTTGGATTAATCAAGGTGAAAGTTCAGGGTGCCCAAAGAATTGCTTTGGTGGGCCATGTGCAGGCTGCACACCATCTGGTTCCAAGCCCTGAGGTAAAATATACTGTGCTACTGGGACAAGGGCCTTGATCTAGTTTAAGCAACTTCCTAAAGTTCCTTTAGCTATTTTATCACCATAAGGAAATGGGATTAGGCACTGATGTAAGGGAATACCACAACATGCTCCAGGCTCGGCATAAATTTAAATAGGAACACCCGAATGGGGCATGAGTGGTAGAAATACTAGATTGAGATTAGCTACAACCAGGTGCAAGTCCCCATTGACACAGGTAACTCACTAGGCAGTTTTTCCCAGTCTGGACTAGTTTACAGGGTTATGGTGTGGATGAAGTAGGGAGCCAAAGAGCTGTCTATGTTGCATTGAGCTCACCAAAGAGAAAATGTGGAGGATGGATATCACAAAAATAAGTAAGTAAATCTCACAGAGAGGTGTTGGGGGCAGATGCTCACTTGCCAGAATGAAGTTGGATGTGTTTTGTAGCATTTCCCTCCTTTTTAAAGGGAGGGAAGTATCATGCTGAGGACATATTTCATAACAGACCTTTCATGCTGATGTAACAATTCTTGACAATGCATTTTGCTGACGGGCAATTTCTTCCTGATACAGCTCTCCCAGCAGGCAGCTGGGGTACACAAAAAGTGCCTCCTTGAAGACTGTGGTATTTTTGAACCACAATTGGGTGTAACCCAGGCAATGGCAACCTTGTGCTAGCTAATCTTTCTCAAGCAAAAAGAACTATGGACTGAATTCACCAAAGGGTGGCTTTATTCTGGTAGTTTCACATCTGGCCTAGATACAGAAGAAGAAGCCAGCTCATCCTGACCTAGAGGTCTCCCATTAACAACCCTTCAGCTGTTTTAAATCCCCAAAGCTGGGTTTGGGATGAAAAAGTTAAGGAGGTGCTCTGACTCCCACCCACCAACAATTTTCACACCTCTGAGGCTGTCTGGTTTAGTTTCTTTGGCTCTTCAGTTTAGTTACTCTCTCTTGAGGGGTAGTTTCTTCACATAGTCCAAATGATACTCTGGATACCTTGGATTGCCAGAAACATGAACAAGTGAGCCTTAGAGCAAATCAATCCAGAGCCACCTCTGGAGGCAAAAATTTCTTCTTCTTCCTTGTCTAGGCCAGATGTGAAACTGCCAAAATGAAGGCACCTTTTGTGAGTTCATTCTTCATTTGTTGTTTCCACCTGACCTAATGTGAGAAAGATTAGTCAGCAACACAAAATGGACATTAGCAGGGTATGCCCGATTGTGGTTCAAAAATACCACAAGGTTCTTTCTGTTTACCATGGAGGCTAAAATGAAGTTGAAGTTGTCCTACTTTGGACACATTGTGAGAAGGCAAGATTCTCTGGACTAGACAATAATGCTGGGAAAGGTGGAAGACAGCAGGAAAAAAAGAATAGTACCAAACATGAGATGGGGTGACTCCATGAGGGAAGCCACAGGCTTGTGTTTGCAAGAGCAGAGCAAAGTTGTTGAGGACCAGACATTCTGGAGATCTTTCATTCATAAATTTACCAAAAGACACCATACCAGCAACAATCCAAACAAACAATTTTCTCCAGTTATAACACAATAAGCAGCTTCACATATGATCTCTTCACTGATACTTGTTTCAAAGACACAGTTTCAAACTGTGCTGCTACTGTCTTTCCAAATTTGGCAATCTATAGAGAAGTTGCACTCTATGGAGTGTGCTAATGTGCAAGCAAAGGAGCAAATGGATACTAAGTCATATAACTTGGTAGAATAACAGCCTTATTTTTGAACAGTTTCCTTCCCCATTTTAAAAAAGTCCTGATCAAAGGAAGCTTCAGTGAAGCAGAGATTAGAATAGAACAACTCTTTAGTAAAAGGTGAAACATTTATGTGATCTGACGAGAAACCAGCATATACCATAATGAATCTTAAGTACTAATCTTATTAATTTTACTGATTTTATGACTCCTTAACTCTGACAGAAATGCCCCTTTTAAAGTACTGTATATATTTAAGTACCCTCATTTTAACTTCTGTTTCTTGCGGTATTATGCTGGTCTTGGACCATAAGAAAGAGTGATTGATTAAATAGAACAAAACACAGGGTATATAGAAGAAAATTAATATTTTGTTGTTCAGTCGCACAGTCAAGTCTGATCCTTTGCAACCTCGTGGACCACTGCACGCCAGGCTCCTCTGTCCTCTGCCATCCTCCACAGCAAAGCCAGATTTATGCCCATCACAATTAAATCCATCCACCTCATCCTCTGCCTCCCACTTCTCCTTTTGCCTTCGATCTTTCCCAGAATCAAGGCCTTCTCAAGTGAGTCCTCTTTCTCATTTGGTGGCCAAAGTACTTGAGCTTCAACTTCAGTATTTGTCCTACCAATGAGCAGTCAAGGTTAATTTCCTTCAGGATTGACTGATTTGATCTCTTTGCAATCCAGGGGACTCTCAAGAGTCTCCTCCAGCACCACAATTCAAAGGCATCTATACTTCTGCTCTCTGCCTTCCTTATGGTCCAGCTCTCACAGCCATACATTACTACTGGGACAACCATTGCTTTAACTGTGTGGACTTTTGTTGGCAGGATGATTCTCTATTTTTTACTATGCTGCCTAGGTTTGTCATAGCTTGCCTCCCAAGAAGTAAGCATCTTTTTATTTCATGGCTGCAGTCATCATTTGGAGTGATCTTAGATCCCAAGAAGGTAAAGTCTGTCACTGCTTCCATTTCTTCCCCTTCTATTTGCCAGGGAGTGATGGGGCCAAATGCTTGGTTTTTTTTTTTGTTGAGTTTCAGGCCAGCTTTTGCACTCTCTTCTTTCACCCTCATCAAGAGGCTCTTTAGGTCTTCTTCACTTTCTGCCATTAGGGTAGTATCATCTGCATATCTCAGGTTGTTGATGTTTCTCCCAGCAATCTTAATTCCCACTTGTGCTTCATCCAATCCTGCATTACACTTGATGTACTCTGCAGACAAGTTGGGTTGTACCTGAGTGGGCGGTATATAAGCGTGAATAAATAAATAAATAAATAAATAAATAAATAAATAAATAAATAAATAAATAAATAAATAAATAAATAAATAAATAAATAAATAAATAAGCAGGGTGACAATATACAGCTTTGTCATACTCCTTTTCCTATTCTAAACCAATCAGTAGTTCTGTATCCTGTCCTAAGTGTTGCTTCATGACTCACATACAGATTTCTCAGAAGACAAATGAGGTGGTCTGGTACTCCCATCCCTTTAAGGACTTGCCACAGTTTATTGTGTATATTATTGTTAGTCTTTTAAATGGGTGGGGGGTGGGGATGGTCACCCTCAGTGGGGGAAATGCCACTGGAAACCATCATATTGGGCCCAACGGCAAAATGAGCAGAGGAGGAACTCTGATTCCCAATGGTCATAGAGGTGGAAGAGGCCATGAAGGCACACCTTGTCCATATCCTAAATGCTGCAGCAGTCGATTGCTGTCCCGATGTTAAATTGTTTATTTATTTATTTATTTATTCTTAGATTTTTATGCCACCCACTCAGGGAAACCCAACTCAGGGAGGCACACAACGGTAAAAACAGATAAAATACAGTAAAATATAACAAAACAGATTAAACCCCTCACTCGACCACCCACCAACCCACCCTCCCACTCACTGCATGTCACGCTTCATGTGTGCCATGGGTGATGGCTCTAAGATCATAGTGTGTGGGTCACTTCATGGAAAGATGGGATCCACCTGAAACATATTTATTTATTTATTTAGTATATTTATATACCACCTTCCTCGCCCAGGGGCGACTCAAGGCAGTTTACATGTCATAAGATATACACAGGGCCTTAACAGCTCCTCTTCTGCCCACCCAGGCCTTGGGTGCGTGAGAGTCCCGGGGGGAGGGGGTTGCACAGGTGTAAAAGCCACCTCTTCCTCCTCAATGGCTCCTCTTCTGCCCACCCAGGCCTTGTCACACCAGTGACATTTTTCCTGCTTCAGGAGAAAAAATGTATTCTCAGATGCGAGTTGCATTCGAGTAGAGTAAATGGGGGAGGGGGGGGGTCTGGCATTCTAATTACCTCTCATTTTCATTAGGAGTTTTATGGTGGAGGATAAAGGTGTCTGGCATGTGATGGTCCATGGGGTTGCAAAGGGTCGAACTCGAGTATGAGACTGAACAACAACAATCCAAAAGGGTAATACTTCTAAGTTCTGACAAGATATCAGAGAAAATATACCCTCTTGTTGGTATCACTCCATCTAAGATAAGGAGAGAAGTAGCAAAAGAAGCAGAGAGAACTAAGCAAGAGAATGACCCTCAGCATCCTCTGAATGGATTTGAGGCTCAAGTCCATTAGCTCAGATCCTGGAAGAGCTTTATGGCAAGAACAAATATTCTTGAGGGCATGCAAGAGTAAAACCAAGTTAGAAGATGGAGAAAGGAGCTCACTAGACAAGGAACAACATTAAAGGAGGTTATAGCTGAGGAACTTAACCTCCCCTACACTACTTGGAGTACTCTGAGGGTCAGAGTGCTTAAATGTAAAACCAACAGACTCAAGTGGGGGCTGCCGGCAGACAACAACATGCTGTGTAAATGTGGGGACATACAGAATCCAACTCATTTACTAGTTTTCCAATTACAGCTAGAAACATGCACCAATGAGGACTTTAGTTTGGCCAATGACAAAGCCAAGAAAAAGCTTCATTTTGGCAGCCCATGGGTTGACCCGCACATGAAAAAAGAAGCAGCAGTCAGAGTCTTGTGCCACCAGGAAGTCTAACATATGTTGTTGTAGACTGCAATCCATGTCAATAGTTATATCTAAAGAAAACCATATAAGTTTAAAACTTGTTACACTTCTAGGGTGCCACAAGACTGGTTTCACTCCCATAGATTAACAGACTTCCTCAGAAATTTCATGAAAATATGACTGCTTGAAGAAGAGACTAGTTTTGTTCAGAAGCATTTTTCATCCTTATCTAGGCAATGAACCTTCCTCAGTATTTCAGTGATTTCCAGAGCACAGTTGAATAGGACTGCTATGATGTGGTAATGATCTTCACAATGAGATCTATGACAATGAGATCTAAGAAGGTATGACTAAAACTGCCTGTTGGGGCTCTTTGAAGATTTCTGTAGAAAATGCACAGAAGCCAAAGAAGCTTGTCGGGGCAGTTGAATTCCCTTTTATATGTAATATGCAGATTCTGCTCTTTGAGACTAAACTTGTAGATCAAAATGGTGTGAAGAATTTGCAATGGAACTGCACCAGGAGGGGCTTTCATATGGTGATGTGCTTCCTTCGCTAAGTGTTTTGAAGCAGTGGCAATTAAGGAGAAATGGAAGATCTGGTCTGAATGCAAAATAGGTGCAAAGGAAACTCTGGCCTCACTGCATTGCTTCTTCACTAGCCACATAAACCTCAGTTAGAGGGAACTAAATTGCAGAGTACCAGTAGAAAAGTGTTTAAACATCAATATTTCAGCCAGGGAGACAGCTGCTCTACAACCTTGACTCTTACATTCCTGCCCTTCATGCTATTACTATTAGAATCCCCCTCCTGACTGCAGTGGCTCAAGTGGCTAAGATGTTGACTGGAAGGCAGGAGGTCAGCAATTTGATTCCCGAGTACTGCAGGATGGAATGAGCTCCCATCTTTGTCCCAGCTCCTGCCAACCTAGTAGTTCAAAAGCAAGAAATTGCAAGTAAATAAATAGGGACCACTTCGGTGGCAAGGTAAACAGCGTTCCGTGCACTCTAGTGTCTAGTCATGCCTGCCATATGACAACGGAAACATCTGCAGAAGCAGACAGTGCTTTGAAACAGAGATGAGCACTGAACCCTAGAGTCGGATATGACTGGCTTTCAAGCAAGGGTAACCTTTACCTTTACCTGATCCCAATAGGAGTACCCTTATCACACAAAGATATACAGTCCTGTCTAACTTGGACTGAAAATCTAAAGCCTAACTGTACATTAGAGATAGCACACCCTCAGAAGCTATAACCACATTAGTGATCTAGAGACAGGATGATAGCATAACCTGAAGAATTGTACTGAGCCTGTTTTTACTTCCCTGTGAACTATCACAAAGTAATGTGATGAGAAGTGTGAAAAACAGATGTCTTGCACCTCTTAAAGAACTCCGTCTTCTAATGACACACTGTCTCTAATGCACAGTTATACCCTGAGCACTAGTCCACCTGTGACTGGGCTGTACCACATGAGGCAGCTGCGTGCAACAACATTATATACAAAGTGATGTGCTTTGTATATGGACAAATCCATAAATCTGGATCTCCTAAGTGAATTTCCTAAATGAAATTATCTCTGCATAGCTCTCTGCATTCTGAATTAGATGCTAGCAGTACAATGTTGTGCTCTAGCTGTAGTTTTCTTTCCAAGTTTTCTTAAACTTACACATAAAAGTTATAGCTTCATTATATATATATAATAAGACATACTCTTCATGGTAAGTTCTGTTGTCTTTCTGACAAGACAAAAGGCTACAAAGGTTTCACATTCAGAAGCTGCTTTCTATTTATTCATTCTTCTGCGACTCACTTCTATTCTTTTTGCCATACCTTTTTAAAGGCTTTGAACAATTTTCTCTTCTGTTACACAACTTCAAAACGTCACTTCCCTGCTATGGACTTGCCGTTGTTTTTCTCAGCGAGCTAGCACATCTAAAGTCCAAAGGAAGACAAATGAAACAGCCTCTTCAAAATCCTGACTTTGGGGGTTCTCCTTTCATAAATTGACCCAAGAACTTGTGCACATATGCATGCCACTTCCTTGTCTTCATTTAATTTTTCCTGTTGGGTGCAAAATGCTAATTACCTTGTGAACTGCTGTTGTGTTCTGTAAAGCCGTGCCTTTAACAATGTACCTTTGCCATGTGTTAACAATGTAACCTTTCTGTGTGCAACATTATAACCATCAGCTGTATCAATGTAAACCTAATAAGGGGACGCGAGCTAGTGACCACCAGAGGGCAGTAGCGAGCGTCCAGCTCTCATGGATCATATTCACCTGGTTCAGCAGCGCGGGAAGATTCCCCGCCACCTCTTCACCTGGTCAAGAAGGGCGTGACCTCCTACGACGTCACGCAGGCAGCAACCAATAGTCTGTCGACGAGCCACATTCAAATGTATAGCCAGCTGTATATATTGAGCCACTCATCCGCCATTACCACATGTTCCTCCGGATCATCATGCAATAAACCTGTGTTAAGCCAACCCTTCAGCTGTTTCATTGTCTTTGGTCCCTTACACTAAAACTGCACAGAGAGTGTTCTAAGAGCTATGAGGTGGTATATACGTGTAACTAGAGGAAGGTGACAGTATTACGTATGCTATTTTCTTAGAAACAGTGAGCTTCAGAATGATTCCAGAATTTCACCAGGGTGATGGTAGAAACTTTTAGGAGTCTAAGCTCAAGACTGTGGCTCAGTTCTCTGTATCACCACAGATTAACAAAGATGGTGGTGTCTGTTCTGGGCACTGCAATATGATAGGATCATATAGTTTTGTTGGGATGTACTCCCCCATATGATAAGACTGTGGTTTCCTATTTCTTGACTTGCAAATACATTAGAAGCAAACAACCTTCTGGAAACATCGTTAATATGATACTTCACTGCCTTTGAGAACATGTTCAAGAGAAACAGTATCTTGATGGGGGTGGTGGTGGTTGAAATGTCATAACTACTATGTCAACAACAAATTTTTGCTACCTTTTTCTCTCTCACTGCAAACGTATGAACTCATACATCTTCTGAGACCCACTCTGGGAAGACCAAGAACAGATTCTGCCACTCCACCTTATGATTGCCTTTCAAGTCTCCTTTTTCCAGGCTAACCCTACACAGTTTTTTCAGTCTTTTCTTATTGAGCGTGGTTTCCAGTCCCCTGATCACTTGTTGCCCTCCTCTGAAGTTATTCCAGTTTGTTGGCATCCTTGATAAAGTCCAGTGTCCAGGACTGTACACAGTACTCTTGATTTGATCTAACTAATGCCAAATAAAGGGGGACTAATACCTCGTGAGTTTTGGAGACTATACTTCTGTTAAGCAGGCTAAAATAGCTTTTGCCTTTTTTGTAGCCACATCACATTGTTGACTCATATTTAGCATGTGATCGACAAGATCCTTCTCAACAGGAGGATTACTGTTCTAAATATTCCCCATCTTATAACCCCACCAACCACCCCTACCCCCACACACAATGTGGAATCCTTATTAAATTTAATTTTGTTTTTTTCATCCCCATGTCCAAGCCTATCAATATCTTTGTGAATCCTGTTCGTATCTTCCAGGGACTGCAGTGGCTCATGTGGCAAAGCTCACATGGCTAAGATGCTGACTGGAAGGTGGAGGTCAGCAGTTCAATGCCCAAATACTGCAGGACAGAATGAGCTCCCATCTTTGTCCCAGCTCCTGCCAACCTAGCAGTTTGAAAGCAAGAAATTGCAAGTAGATAAATAGGGACCACTTCGGTGGGAAGGCAAACAGCATTCCTTGTGCTCCAGTGTCTAGTCATGCCTGCCTCATGACCACAGAAATGTCTGCAGAAGCAGACAGTGCTGGCTTTTTGGCTATGAAACAGATGAGCACTGAACCCTAGAGTCAGATGTGACTGGCTTTCGAGCAAGGGTGACCTTTCCCTTTCCCTGTCTTCCAAGGTATTAAGTGTTCCACTCAATTTTGTGTATATGGTGTCCTTGTTCTCATGCAGCCTCTTCTGGCACCCTTCTGAACAGTTCTAAATTCCAGAACCAGGAATCTAGGAGATATAGACTAGGGCCTCTCAAGTAGGCCCTATCATACTTCTGAGTTGCAGCTCCCTGGCTGGACAACCCAGGCCTCTAGATATGTGTAGATAAGGTAGTGGCAAGCCAAATAACCACTCCAAGTTTCTTCAGGTATTTTAAAAGGACAGTATATTGAAATCAGAGCAAAATTCAGAATAAAGCATCAGAAGCTTGGAAAACATTTCAAAACAAAGAAATAAAGAAAGATGGTTATTCAAGGGATTGCCAAAGGCCCTCCCCCTTCTTTCTCAAGTCTCTAATTTTTTGCATTTTAAAAGCACAGCATCCAAGAGAGTGTGTGTTGTGTATGAAGCTGTATTACTTTAAGAATGAATGTAGCCACTGCAATGTCCGAATGTAACCTAACAATGATCACAATGTATCTCAGCTGTTTAATGGAATGTGAGCTAGCTACCCATAGAGGGCAGCTGTGAGCGTTCAGCTCACATGGTACAAATTCCCCAATTACCGGCAGCCGCGGGAACCTTCCTGCGCAAGGAACATCTGGAGAAGAAGGGCGTGACTCAGAATGACATCACGCAGGTAGCAGCCAATACGCTACCGTGTAACCAGGTTCAAATGTACTGTTGCATTATAAAAGGAGCTGTACCTCTGCCATTACCACATGTTCATCCTGATCATCATGCAATAAAGTTGTGTTTTAGCCCTTACTGCAGCTCCTTCATTGTCTTCCATGCAACACATCATCGCCTCACGTTCAACGAGGTACTGCGAGAGGCCCAGGCGGCCGAGGTGGTGAGGAGTGCGGTCAAAGTCTTCAAGTCTCGAGGGGCCACACCTGAGGGGGCCAAGTCACCCATACAAGTGGCCCGGCAGACTTCGGTGCAAGCGGCCTGGCACCGGCCACCCACCAGCACTCCAGCAACCTCCGAGGAGTCATCCATGACTGCGGACTCCTGCTCCAGCGAGGAAGACGACGTGCAGAGAGTCAAGAGGCACAGGGAAAAGAGCCGAGCCAGCGAGCAGGGAAACCACCGTTGCGATGGCTGCGGGGCATCTCACGACCGAAAGAGGTGCCCATTCCGGAAAGCTGAGTGCCACAACTGCGGGTGGAGAGGTCACATCGCCAGGGTCTGCAGGCACCGGCAAGCGGAGGACAAGGGTTTATCGAGACATCTTCACACACCCCAACGCAAGGTGGCCGGAATTGGAAAGGTCTCGGCCGACGACGACACGGTGGCCATAAACTGCGTGGGCCTGGAGCACCAGCATTTCTTTGTAGAGGTACTGATACAAGGGGTCCCAGTTAGGATGGAAATAGACTCAGGATCGTCCTACTCCATCCTTTCCCAAAAGGAGTTCCTGCGCATTCCCCCAAATGCACAGCCAAAGATGCGGGCCATGAAATCAAACTTACGGGATGTGCAGGGTTATGGGATCCCCGTGTTGGGGGTGGGAAACTTCACGATGAAGTTTAAAAGGTTCACAGAAAAGCTGCCCCTAGTAGTGCTCAAGGAGGGGTCCTGTTGCCTTCTGGGAACCCAGTGGTTTGCTCCCCTGGGAATTGAACTGTCGGGCATCAACGCCATCGAGACTGACCCAATTCGGGACGTGTGCGATGCGCACCCTGCAGTTTTCAAGAAGGGGCTCGGGACTTACAGGTGCCCCCCGGTCCTGTTTGAGTTGGACCCAGAAATCTGGCCTGTACGACTCAAGCCAAGAGGAGTCTCCTTCGCCCTCAAGGACAAGATTGAGGCGGAATTGGACAAATTGGTGGGGCAGAGGATTTTGGTTCCAGTGGATTCTGCAGAGTGGGAAACGCCGATTGTTACAGCTTTAAAATCCAATGGGGAGGTTAGGATTTGCGATGACTACAAATGTACAATTAACAAGGCCATTCGGCCAAATGCTTACCCGGTGCCGGTAGTTAGCCACTTACTAGCCACCTTGCACAGGGGTAAGTTCTTCATAAAGTTAGACTTAGTGCAGGCATACCAGCAGCTCACTGTAACTCCAGCTGCTGCCGCTGTGCAAACTATTGTCACACACAAGGGGGCTTTCAAGGTAACGCACCTACAGTTCGGCGTAAATTCGGCCCCCGGACTCTTTCAGGCCCTCGTAGAACACCTTTTAAAGGGGTTTCCATGTGTGCTCCCATATTTTGACAATGTTTTGATAACAGCGGGGAGCAAATCGGAACTAGCGAAAAGGCTGGACAAGGTCCTAACTGTATTCGAGAAAGCGGGTCTGAGGTTAAGAAGGGATAAATGTGTGTTCTTTGTGAGCGAGGTTGAGTTTCTCGGGTTCAAGATAACCCCAGAGGGTGTCAAGCCATCCGAGTCCAAGGTTGAAGCTGTGCAAAACGCACCTCGCCCCACCGCAAAACGGAGCTGCAGTCATTTTTAGGGCTCCTGAATTTTTACCATTCCTTCTTGCCAAGGAAGGCATCGGTTGCGGAGCCACTGCATGGATTGCTAAAGAAAGATGCAGTTTGGCAGTGGGGGGATAGGCAAGAGAAAGCATTCAAGGAGCTCAAGGGGCTCTTGTCCTCAGACACCGTTCTGACCCATTTTGGTCCAAGGAAACCTGTAACCTTGATCTGTGATGCATCACCAGTGGGAGTGAGGGCCGTGCTGTGCCACGTGTTAGAGAATGGGTGGGAAGCCCCGGTTACCTTCTATTCCAGGTCACTTTCAAAGGCGGTGCGCAATTACGCACAAACAGATAGAGAGGCTCTGGCCATAATCGCGGGAACAAAGAAGTTCCATGATTTCCTGTATGGTCACAAGTTCACAATTGTGACCAATCACAAACCCCTTTTGGGAATTTTTACTACAGGGAAGCCCACCCCACAAATCCTGTCCCCCAGAATGCTGCATTGGGCGATTTTCCTCAATGCCTACCAGTACGAACTGGTCCATCGCCCAGGGAAGGAGATCTCCCATGCGGATGTGCTGTCCCGATCTCCCCTCCCTCAATTAGGAGACCCCAAATGCGAGGTGGAGCAGGATCACCAAGTCCTGCTGATCGAGTCTCTCGACTCACCCCCCATTGTTCCCGCAGACCTCACCAAAGCTACGGCGGCTGACAAAGTTCTGTCCCAAGTCAGTTCCTGGGTTAGAAAATGGTGGCCCACAGCTCCCCCCGAGGAGGAATTCAAACCGTTTTTCAGACGCAGGGTAGAGCTTTCCCTTGAAAAGGGCTGCCTCCTCTGGGGCCAACGGGTGGTCATTCCAGAGAAGTTACACACAGAGGTGCTCAGGCTACTGCACACCAGCCACCTGGGAATAGTACGCTCCAAAGCCCTGGCCAGAAGCTACTTCTGGTGGCCCCAGATAGATGCAGATATCGAGCATTTGTTGGGCACGTGTGACAGCTGCCAGAGCTCTCGGCTCGAGGAGTCCCGGCTGCCCCACAGGGAATGGTACACGACCCGCAGGCCATGGTCCCGGGTGCATGTTGACTTCGCTGGCTCTTTCCGGGGTTCCCTTTTTCCTGCTGATAGTAGACTTGTATCCCAAGTGGTTAGAAGTCATTCCCATGTCCAACACCTCATCTGCCGCAACCATTAAACAATTGTGCAAGGTGTTCTGTTGTTTCGGCCTGCCGGACGTGCTTGTGAGCAATAATGTCAGTACTTTCACATCTGCAGAATTCAAGGTGTTCATCAAGAGGAATGCCATCCGGCACATCACCTCTGCCCCATTTCACCCTGCCACAAACGGTCAGGTAGAGCGCCAAGTTAAGATGCACTGCAGCACATGGGTCCTGATGAATTGAACCTCCAGCTGTGTCAATTCCTCATTTGTTATAGGGCAACTCTCCTGGCTTCAGGACTTTCGCCGGCTGAGCTCCTCATGTGGAGAAAGCCGGTAACACTTTTTGATCGGTTGGATCCGACCAGGGTAGAGGATGAGGGGAGAAATATAGAGAAAGTTTTGCGGTAGGGGACCCAGTTCATTGCAGGAACTACGCAACCTCGGGACCAATGTGGGTTCCAGGAGTGGTTATTGAACAAATGGGTCCAGTGTCATACAGGGTTGAAACCAGTACAGGGCTGCTGTGGAGAAGGCATGCTGACCAACTCAGACGGTGAGTTACCAATGAAAGAGAATCATTGTTAGGGTTCTCCCCCACCCGTTGAGCCAAAGGGGGAGACACGGGGATGTCCCCAATTACAAATGCATATCCTGGATTCTCACATGGGGAGGAGGATACTTTGAAAGAGTGGGATGAGGAGTTACCTGATGAGTTTAATTTTATGTTGCCATACCAGGGGGGTGTTGCGGAGTGGTCCCCCACCCGTCCGAGCGAGAAGAGGGGTTTTAGTTCAGCCCCTGGTATTTCCAGTCCTCCCAGTCCTTTTGTTCTTGAGTTCACCCCATCACTGAGACCCTTGACCCAGGCAGCAGGGGAAAGTACGCTCACCCCATCACCAAGACCCCTGACTCAGGCAGCAGGGGGTAGCACAAGTACGCCAGTTGCAGGCGCAAGAAATCGGGGTGAGACAGCAAGGGTCTCCTCATAATACATTGTATTACTCTATCAAAATAGTGCTAGCCAGTTCTGCTAGAACTGAGGTGGAAGGAAGAAGAAGAGAGACAAAAAACCAGCTTTGCTTAAACTTGTTAGGTTAACAAGCAAGACTGCATTCTTTCCTTTTTGCTTTGGTTCTTCCAGAAGTGGCTAGTGTTAGTCTGATATATTAATGTAATGTATCATCATAGTCTCATTATGGCCAAGAAAAAAAATAAATCCATCATGGACACACAGGGGATGATTAGGTAGAATGGAAGGATGGTGTTTCTGAAGTTCTTTAACACCATGCCCTACATCACCATACCATCACCCACAGATAGAACCCCATCCTTTTACACATTAAAACAACTGCCTGTACAATAAAAAGTATGATTGAATTCTTTAAAAAGTAGAAGATCCCAACAGCTCGGGGGAGAAGCCACAGGGGGGAGGCATGGATGAATTAGATTCAACCTTATTCATGGAGCAGCTAATTACTTCAAATTCACCTTTTTTGAAAAAAATATAGCAACTACCACAGTACTTGAAGGTGCAGTCAAAGACATGCATGGTTGTTAAAATCTCCAACCCAACCAAATGTTTGCTTGGGAGATACTCTTGTCTCATATCTCACTAGGTAATTCTGGTAGACTTGATTGAATGAGATGGTGCAGAGCTATATTTCCTCTAATTTCCCATGTTTTGGAGACTCATTTGACAGACCAACAAGGGCTTGTTTTTCCATTTTTTCCGGTTAACTCCCTCCCCATTCCAAATAGGTTTCCAACTTCCTACAGCATCTCCCTACAATGCATGCTATATGCACACAGAGAGAAAAAGAGAAAGAGCTGGAAATGCATATATAAAGGTATTGTTAGAGGCAAGGCTTTGCAGGGGTGTCGTTCAAAACTGGGCATTTGGTAGAGCACTGCAATTAAACCTAATAGCAGTATGAACATCATGATTTTATAGTAACAGCTCAGGGTAGTATGTTATTAAGATATAAGAACAGTAAAATTTATATTTCTGACTTCTCACAGCCAACAGAGAGATTCAACAGATGCCCAGTTAGGATACAAAGCAGTTTGCCTCATTGAGAATGCCTCTAGATGTTTGACTGCCACTTCCATCCACTTCAGTTAGCATAGTTGACTGTCAATTTTAATGGGAATTTTAGTCCATAGCTGTAGGTACCTTGGTTGGAAAAGGCTGACCTAGAATTTGGTAGCTGGAAGCATTCTCCTCTCCATGGTTGACACCGATTTCATTCATTTACACATGAAGGAAGCCAACAGCTGCTTCCATTTGCCAGAGAGCACAGCACCATGCCAGATAAAGATTTCATTTTTCAGAATTTGTCTGTTCTCAGATTCTTCTGCACATGTTATCATCAATCATAACATTCATAAAGGAACCATCCTTATGGCATTGTTTAAGAACTGGAAGCTAAGTATGTAAATCTGTCCTGATCATCCCATTATGTGACAGACTAGGCATGTGGGAGAGAGGGTGTCACCAAATAACTTCAGAAGTGTATTCTGCTCAATGCAATTTTTTTCAGTTCAGTACCTATGGTGGGTGAGGACTGTGTTAATCTCTTTTTAATGGCGATGTTGTAAAGGGGCTGCTTAATCCCAGCCCTGTGGATTCTGCAATATCAGTACAGGCATTTTTCATGGAATGTTCAAGCATGTTTTTGCGTGAAGGAGCATTATAATCAGTCAAACGCTGCCAATTGAGTCATTAGGAGATCATTAGAATCAAGTTGTAGCCTCCACGTTGAGTATCAGGAGGCTTAGCCAATCTCTTGCAGAGTTTGGAAACCCATTTTTATATATTTAACTCCCTTATGATCAAGCAGCATGCTGCATGAAAGGGCTGAGTAGTACAAAAAGTAACTCTTACAAGAATTGAGTTTTTAGAGTTGGCACAAAGTTAGGTAAAGGTAAAGGTTCCCCTTGCTTGAAAGCCAGTCGAATTCTACTCTAGGGTTCAATGCTCATCTCTGTTTCAAAGCCGAAGAGCCAGCACTGTCTGCTTCTGCAGATGTTTTCCGTGGTCATGTGGCAGGCATGACTAGACACTGGAGTGCATAAAATGATGTTACTTTCCCACCAAAGTGGTCTTGCTTTTGAACTGCTAGGTTGGCAGGAGCTGGGACAAAGATGGGAGCTCATTCCATCCTGCAGTACTTGGGAATCGGACTGCTGACCTTCCGCCTCCCAGTCAGCATCTTAGCCACTTGAGCCACTGCAGTCCCTGGGACGAAGTTATGTTGGCATTTTTAAAAAAGTCATTTTTTAAAAAACTAAATACATAATAATATTTTTAAAAATGGGACAAGGTTATGTTGGCATTTAAAAAAATATTATTATGTATTTGGGTTTGTTTTTTCAAAATGACTTCTTCTTCCATGTCTAGGCCAGATGTGAAACTGCCAAAATGAAGTGACCTTTTGGTGAATTCATTCTGCAGTTACTTTCTCCTGCCCTATTGTGAGAAAGATTAGCCAACACAAGGTGGCCATTGCCCAGGGTATGTCCAATTGTGGTTTTAAAATATCACAATCTTCAGGGAGGCTCTTTCTGTGTAGCCCAAAAAATTACTTACTGACCTTCTACTGTCAAGAAATTATGTTTTGAAAACACAAGAGTCCAGCTGAATGGGTAACCTTGCACAGAATTTGGGGACAAGGAAGGAAATCTACTTTTGGATGGAAAACTACAGAGAAAACAAGAAGTTGGCTGAGACAGCTGAATTGCCAGTCAGAGAGACCAGTGTGATGAATTGCATTATGGTAACAAGAAGCCAAATTTTTGGTTGAAGTTTCCTTGTGGAAACATTGTTCCCTTATTGTCCCTGACTAAATTTCACATTCAGTCTCAAAGTAAATTAATCTGAAGTGGGATCTGCTGGGATAACTTTAGTTCAGGATTATATGGAAGATGTCCAACTCTGCCTGTTTAAAAGCAGCAACAAAAGGTCTAGTGATGTTTTAAAGACTGAGGGGTTTATCAAAAGAGAGCATTTGTTCTTGTCAGAGTACCAGCTTCAGGACAGATTTTTATCAACAGTTCCCCAACATCCATGTGACACAAAGTTTGTCTCAGTTAGTTCAAGTGTCCTTTACCATGACTGTTCACATCTTTCTGTCTCTCCTGGATCCATGTTTTACTTTTTAATTACACTTTATTCCAGGAGCTTAGAGCTGTGTCACATCATCTTGTTTGAGGCTGACATCTAGTGAAGGCCTCTGGTTGGAAGCTTTCCATTTAAAAAAAAAACATTCTCAAAGAGAAACTCCATCAGAGAAGTAGAGTTCTTAAAGAACTGGTAAGTTTCCCCACAACACACACTTTTCTCACTCCCAATTAACATGTTTTATTTTATGAATGTTCAGAAGCAGGCAAAGAGAGGCTTACTTGGAAAGTCTATTTGTAAAAGCACACCACCATCAGGATATCACGTTGCTGGAGAATCAACTTACTATCAGCTTCTACATCCAAAGCTGGCTATTGCTAGTTTACTTTGACCTGGAGACAAGGAAACAGCCAGGCAGTTCAGGAAAACCAATTTGCTGCATTTGGATCTTCATCAGCCACCAAAAGCAGGTGTCTCACTCCCCCTGCTTCCGGTGATGGTCCTCGTTTAAAAAACAAACAAAACCCTTTGCAGGCGCACCCCCCAATAAAGGACTCAGACACCAATGAAAGTGGATAACGGCATTGGGCCACATTTATTGATTCATGCCCTAGTCCGAATTATACATTTCTATTGGTAATTGACCAATTATAATTCTTAAGGCAAGCAGGCCGAAGTAACACTGGTAAGGTACCACCCAAAATTGCCAACGGCAATTGTTACAATGTATCTATTTGTATCAATTTGTTTGTTGACAACAAACAAATTGTTGACCGTAGTCAATATCTAACTAATGACCCCACCCTCTGACGTGTATCCGTAAAATCACGGGGTGATGCATGCTGTCTAGCTGTAGCCATCACCCCGTTGCCTGGTTCGTCGTTGACCGGACAATGTTTAACCAACTTATACCTGTCTAGTGTTGTCCAGTCAATTGCGAACCTGCCGGATACCTGTGGGTCATAAATGTTTACCTTACCAGTGCTACCCGCCCATGTGACCAAAGTCAACAGCAGCAACAGAAAAAACCCCTATATCAAACCATAGCAACAGTGTGGGATGGGCGAAAAAACCAGGACCCAAGAGCCAATTGTGAGTCCCAGCCAAAAATTCCCACCCGGCCCCGAAGCGACCAAAATATCACACTGTTAACTAGGGAGGGGGTGGAGGGGAAAAACTTCTCCGCTCCGTCGCTTCGCAAAATGGCAGCTCGGCTGCCTCGCGGCCGCCCCTTATATAAGGGTGCTGGCCATGCCCCCTAACTACCCGGATGCCTTCGTCCGGTGGGGGGGCGCAAAGAGCGCGGCGGCCATTTTGGCGCCGCGCTTGCATTTTATGGCTATAAAGGTTAGTCCTGGGGAATGGATTTTCTGCAATTAAATTCATCCAGGAGAAGAAAACAAGACAGCTTTCCTTTTGTGTATTGCATATAAAGCTGCCTCACAAGCAAACAAAGGGCCTGATTCAGAGTTTAATCCAAATCCCACTGAAGTCATTTGTAAAACTTTTATCCCAACTTCTCTGATGGGAGGTTGGCCTCATACCTGTGTGGCCCCAGTCCCTAGCTGAAGAAAAGGAACTTTAGATTCAAGGTAAGACAAGGGATGGGGCAGAGTGAGGATGGTTAGCCATCACCTTCCATCTGGCAAATTTGAGACAGTTCAGTCAACACTGCCAGAGTCAGATTGAAGAAACAGTGCTCCAGACTTGAGCTTGCAACCCTGAGTTTGAAACTGGCATAAACAACTAGCTATGATTTTTGGGACTCCTGGTGTCCACCCAAAAACAACAACATCATTCACAGATAATTTGTGCCTACCTTGATAAAGGCATGCATGGAGTAAAAGCTATCATTTATTTTTGATTTCTACCAGAGGTATCCCAAATGCAGGGTTCTGGGGGAAAGACCCTCCTCAGGTCCTCTGGGTGTGTTGTGTTCTGGGAAACTGCCTGGCTATGGAAAGGTAATTCTCTTAGAGCAGTGATGGTGAACCTTGCAATCTAGCTTTGATGTAGGCAGATTGAATGCACATGAGCCAGCAGGCGGGCTAAACACTAATTTATTGATACATGGTCAATCTGTACATGAAGCAATGGCGGAGCCTTGCCTCCTTATATAGCACACAGTACATTTGAATTTGGCCCAGAGGCGCACCATTGGTTACAGTCATAGTGATGTCCATCTGACGTAGTTGGTCCTTTGTGCATACCTAGCATAGCTTCACCTGTGGTCGGAATGTTACCATTGGAGGATTGGAGCCACGTGACGCTCCGTCAGCTGCGCTAATGGCGAGCAGCTGAACTGCATGCATACACAACATCCCTCCCCCCTAGGATGGGACAAAGTCCCTCAACCATTGTGGAGGTCGGTGGTCATGCTGCGGCCGGCCGCTCGATTCAGCGATCAAAACTGCAGTGTGAGTGGTGGTGCTGCTGCCTCTAGACCTCGCGACTGTGCTGCCCGAATCATCAGCCCAGGGGGAGAGAATGCTCCCTATAGAACCCCAGCATGGACAGGGATGGGGTATCTTCATGCTGAGGAGGATGGGGGGACCTTTGGGATAACTCAAAACCCCGCCGCTCTCTCGGATGAGTGGGGGAACACTCCCCCCATCCTGTAACTGAAAATCAAATTGAGGTTCCGCCAGTTCGGGCTGGTTGCCGGTCTCCTCCCGGCTTTTGCTTCCCATTATGCTGAGTCCTGTGACCCTGGAACAAAGGAGGAATTTGCAAAGCTGTAGCTCTAGATCCCCCGGACCCATCCTCCGCAGTGCTTCCTTTGTTGTGCAAACCTGGCACTCTACCTGGCAATTTGTGGCAGGGTGAAAAGGTGCATAAGTTATGTGCCGAATCACATTCCGCTCGAGGAATGCCTGAAATTTGGTGGACGTGAATGTGGTTGCGTTATCTGAAATCAACACATCGGGCAGGCCAAAACAAGTAAACAGTCTCCTCAGCTGTTTAATTGTGGCTGCAGAGGACGTGTTGTGCACGGGAATGACCTCCAGCCATTTTGAAAATGCGTCAACCATGAGCAAGAACATCGTTCCCCGAAAGGGCCCCGCAAAGTCTACATGAACCCTCGACCATGGCCTGCATGCCATGTCCCACTCCCTGCGGAGGGGGGGGGAACGTGTGTTCCTTGGGCCACGAGCATTGGCAGCTCACCAATTGTTCAATGTTCCTATCTAAGTTAGGCCACCAGAAATAGCTCCTTGCCAGAGCTTTCAACTTCACGATCCCCAGGTGGCTCGTGTGGAGCACCTTGGTTTGGAAAACCTTGGGGATCACCACTGGCTGGCCCCAGAGGAGGCATCCTCTCTCAAGCGAAAGCTCGAAATGTTTTCTAAAGAACTATTCAAGTCCCTCAGATGGGGATGTTGGGGGCCAGCCCTTCTTGACCCACGCAACAACCTGAGACAGAACCTTGTCTTTTGCGGTTGCCCTGGCAATATTTGTAGGCACAATGGGGGGTGATTTGAGAGATTCAATGAGCAGCACCTGGTGGTCCTGCTTGACCTCGCACTCGGGCTCTCCCAGTTCCGGAAGGGGAGACCTGGAAAGCACATCCGTGTGAGTGATGTCTTTCCCTGGGTGGTGTACCAGCGTGAACTGGTACGCATTTAAGAATATCACTCACCGTAGCATTCGCAGGGACAGAATCTGGGGAGTGGGTTTGGCTGTGATTAAAATTCCTAGGAGGGTCTTGTGGTCCGTGACAATGGTGAACTCCCTCCCATACAAGAAGTAATGGAATTTCTTTGTCCCTGCAATGATCATGAGGGCCTCCCTGTAGAGGTCCCATTACTCCGGCGCGGAGATGTCGAACGGATGTAGGGTGACCCTGTGGGATGCCATAATCCCACCTTCATCACCAATTTGATGTAGGCAGATTGAATGCACATGAGCCGGCAGGCAGGCTAAACACTACTTTATTGATATATGGTCAATCTGTACATGAGGCAATGGCGGAGCCTTGCCTCCTTATATAGCACACAGTACATTTGAATTTGGCCCGGAGGCGCACCATTGTTTACAGTCATAGTAATGTCCATCTGACGTAGTTGGTCCTTTGTGCATACCTAGCATAGCTTCACCTGTGGCGGGAAGGTTTCCCGCGGAAGTTACCATTGGAGGATTGGAGCCACGTGACGCTCCACCAGCTGCGCTAATGGAGAGCTGCTGAACTGCATGCATACACAACACTAGCTGTTCTTGGACTTCAATTCCCAGAAACCCAAATCCCTGTGAATCCACACAAATGGATTTACTGTGTGTACTTGGGCTTCTGGGAATTGAACAGCTAGAGTGCCAAGGTTTGCCATCTGTCATGATATTTACCCTCTTTCAGGGGAGTTTAATCATGCCTTCCTGTCACACCTCACCATTTGCCTTCTTACCAGCAGCCTCTGCCTCTTTCTCCTCCATGGGGCAACCCTCCCCTTATGAGTTCCCCTTGGCTCCGCTTGGCCCAGGCTAGAGAGGGTGCATGGAATCTGAATTAGGTAGCATAGATGTGGCCTCTCGGCGTGGTCCAGTCAACCCCCAGTCCCAATTCAATAGACACAAGGGGTCTATGGTTAATAAGATTTATTAAGTAAGTTAAGAAAATGAGTATAGCATAAGGAAGCAAACTTGCAAATGTAGTCATTCAAAGTGCATACAAAAATAAAGAAAACTTACCTGGTTATCTAGGCCATCTGGCCCTATCTGACTCACAATTACATTCTGTGAGGCCCTCCCACGGCTGGTCCACGGTGAAAAAAGAGTGAGCAGTTCCTTGCACAGTGGTTTTATTAACATGATATCAGTCTTTCCATGGGGGGTGGACTTCTAGCCAATTGAAATTAATTTACATTCTTCTGTCTCTCATTGGAATGTCATATACAGGGACTCCTACATATGAAATTCTCCATCTTGAAGTACTGGGAAATTAAGTGGCTACAGGGATCAAAGAAAAGCACAGTTAGAATGGTTTTTTTCCATGACACCATCACATTCCTAGAGTGTGTGTGTATGGGTACAGAATGGCAAAGGTCCTTCCAGAACAGAGAAAATAGCAGATTAACTTCCCTGGCACATCTGCCACCTAGAGCATCTGCTTCATTACACCTTACTAAGAGCCAGTACTGGGCTACCATGTGGCAAAAACAACATGTAAACTCAGAATTTGTCTGATGGTGTTGTTGTGGTGCTGAAAATATGGCTAATCTTTCTCACACAGGTCAGGTGAAAGGAACTGCAGAATGAACTCACCAAAAGGTGCCTTCATTTTGGCAGTTTCACGTCTGGCCTAGACACAGAAGAAGAACAGAATTTGGGTTTAATCTTCCTCAGGGAGAAATCCTGCAGCAATGACAAGAAATAAAATTCAGACTGTGTATGCACTTATACCTCCGTGGAGATAGAAAATAATTTATTTTAAAAAAGTTACTTTATGGGGTATAGTTGCTTTCAGCAGTAATGCTGTAGCATGGCACTGTTTTTTTGTCAGTAACAACTGTGGCTATAATTTGCTACTCCCCCACCCCCCCAAAGGAACTAGAAGAAGAGCCTGCCTGTTACTCCTTATTGGTTGGGCAGCAGAAGGCACACTGACTATTTTCTTCTTTTACTGGTGTTTGGGTGAAAGATCTCTTTAGTGTTTGGGAATCAAGACAATGGAAGCAGCTGTAGACTGGCCTAACACATCTTTATTGCATGGAGTACAGTACGAACATGTGGTAATGGCGGACAAACAGCTCCTTTTATGCGGTGGCTATACAATTGAATATGGCTCTTCGACAGGCATTGGTTACTGTCCCTGTGATGTCATCCTTAGTCACGCCCTTCTTGTCCAGGTGAGGTGAGCACGGGAATCTTTCCCGCGCAGCTGAAGGCATTTGAGGAATATGTACCATGTGAGCTGGTTGCTCGCTACTGCCCCCGGTGGCCACTAGCTCGCGTCCTCATACAGAAGGTTACAGTGTTACTATTAGAGATTGGTACATCCACTCATTCGTGTGGTTACAATTATATTTAATACACAACAATCTCTTAGACCAGCTAGCCACATTCACTGAGCAAAGGAACAAACAAGTGAGAAATTTTAAAAGAGCAACACATTCTGTGGGGGCTTTTCTCTTCCTCTTTGATTTAAAACGTCAGCTATTTTGCCTTTTCTCTATTCCATTGGGGGTCTCTGCCTCCTTCTCTTCTTTATCTCTGGACATGTGTAGAAGTCCGATTCATGTGAGATCTAATCAGTCTCATAAGGAGCAGTTTATAGCCCCAGATAAACAAAGGAAGAGTTAACAAGTCTAATGGAGTCCAGCTTCATTAGGCAGAGTAAGGAAGAAACAGAGATAGAGAAATAGAGAGAAAACACACACACGACTGCAGTCTTGGCTGAACAAAGGAATAATCATGGCGTCTCTTTATTCAAACAGAGTATATCAGAAACAAAACTAAGGCACACACAACCAATTAGAATGTCCGAACCAAATAAGGAGAATTCTTCTCACTTTTCTACGCATGCCCAAAGTCAAGCGTTGTCTCTCATGTATACAAAGAGGCCTTTGTTTACAAAAAATGTGTAGAAGACAGGCAGACAGAAACCAGATACATTACCACATGTCCTCCTTTTTCATTTAAATTTGAGAGAGGGACGGCTAATCATACCCCTGCATGTCATCATACTCCATAACTACTCCTCCATATACATCATCACTGTCCTCCTGGACATCGTACCCTTCCTGACTCCTGGTACCTTGTTCCGGAGGATGATACCTCATTGAGTACAATTGCCGTCGTGCAAAACCCGATGTCTCCCTTCTACGCAGTGGACATGTGTTACACATAGAAATAAGATTAATGCAAAAACACAAAGATATAAGGCAAATAATAATAATGACCCCATAAAAGAAAACTTGTCTAAGGACAGACAAATCAGGCAACCAAGAAGTCATCCAATCAAAGAGATTAACATCAGTGCGTACATTGTTAGTAATGCTCTCCTGTAAATTCTGAAGTTCTTTCTCAATAGTATTATTCAGATCCTGGAATTTTACCCGACATCCCTGGTTCCCGACCAGTTTACAAAATCCTCCGGATTTTGCTAACAGGTAATCTATAGCCAGTCTGTCCTGCATTTGGTCTTGATGGAGCTCCGTGATTTCCATTTGAAGATCCCGTATGACCCTCCCTGTGGCATTGATTGATTTCTCCAGCCTACAGGTGAGTCCCAAAATGGACCTTCTATTCTCCTGGGAAATGACACCTGGGTATGATCCCAATGTGAGTGCTCCAGTGATAACACTCCCTATAGCTCTCCCCCAGGAGCTACCATCAGAAAGCTGAACATCGATTATCACTTCATCATTGCAACCAGAACCCATCGGGCCGGCAGCAGCTCTCCGGCGCTGTGCATCTGCCTGAAGCGGCATTTGCACTTGTACGGGTAAGGTAAAATAACCCAATGCTGCACATTGATATTGTCCTGGATGGAAATTCATGGCAACTCCATTAAAAAAGAACCACATGTTGGGATCCTTGATTTGCCATCCATTGCAAATTGAACCACTATCTATAGCAGAATAATCAGGAGTAAACATAGGAAACACATCATATATATCTTCAATAGTAGTGTTAAACAAGGTAAAATTAAGCTTATAAGAACTGTTATAACTACCCCATAACCAAAAATAATCGTCACATCCTGTATAATTGCCTACATTCTGCAAAACCCTTTTTGCTTGAGTCCAGTGCTTCCATTTACTATTCCAGACCCCAGAACTATGACAGCAGAAACAAAGCCCTTTAGTGTATTTCTTGAATGTCATGCTTCGCCAGCGGGTGTTGTTAAATTGTTCTGGGGGATTGGAGAAGAGTGTAGACCTGTCATTATGTTGCAAGTGTCCAATAACCAACTCAGGCGTGTTGAACAATGCCAGAAGAAAGGCCATTTGAGACACTGCCAGTGGATGCTCATAGTATAACGTTGCATTCTTACCATGAACCTCAAACATATAGCTAGCATGACGAAGCCAAAAGTTGGGGTTGCCCCCATGAGTCATTGTTTTTACAGCTGGAAGCACAGTAAGAAAGAAAAGAACAAATGTCAGCAAACATAGTCCACTGGTGAACCACCGTCCTGGAGCTGAGTAACCTTCTTCTCTCTCCATGGGCGGATCGCTCGAGCAGGAATCCTTCCACTCAGGATCCCCTTGTTGCCAATAAACGACCAATGGCTTAGGAAGACACTCCCCTAAGAAATAGGAGCATGCCCTGTTGGATGACCAGTGCCATGTTATTACTAGCACCATGTAACTAGATATGAAACATGAGTGACATATAACACAAATGCAATATCACAAACCCATTTACATGTGTAGGGTACTGAAAACTCTTCCATGTACTTCTGGAGGTACCTTGAGATATGCAGTTTCATAATGCAAAATATAACATAAGCAAAGACAGGTCTTTTCCCTGCAAGAGAATAAGCAAAACATTTAAACATGAACAAAACATGAACATTTCTCTTCTTCCTTACATGAAGGAAGTTTCTGTAGCATTCTAGCAAGCATTTCTCACTCCCCAATTACATGAGTAAGGCATTACATTTCTTCTTCTCTCACTGGTGTAAATGAAAGAGGCATTCAATAACTTAAAACCAGCATAGCATGGTAAATCAAATACAGTACAAATATCATTAGAGCATTTCACACTCATAGCATGAGCAGGTAGACAATTTTTTAAAAAAGGCTTTCAGGTTTTTTAATGCAAACAAAGCCAATTCTTCTTTAGAGTCCACACAAACTTTTTAGTCCAATTAAAATGTCCAAATTAAAAGTCCAAATGTTGATTGAAGCTTTCTTCTTCTCAGATTACAACTTAAACACTATCTTCTCTCCAGCACAGTTTTTGGCATGGCAAGGTTGAAATTAGGCCATAAATTAATTCTCACTGAATTCACAAGACAACCAGACAACCCCCCTTTTCAGCTTTTCAGGCAAACACACATTCCTTCATGCTCCAGCCACACCCATCTGTATTAAGGCAGGCAGATGAGGTATGAGCAAAGAACAACTTCTCCAGAACTTGCAAGTAACTTTCACACAGAAGAACAGTACAGGGAATTCCCATTTGCTTTCCCTGCAATTCTGATGCTTGAAACTTGGAACAGCCCACTCTGGATCTCTTTGTTTGAGGGTTGAGCAATTCAAAATCAGCCATAAACTGGACTATTTCTTCTTCCTCCTTGTATTTTTGCAAAAGCCTGCTGTCCATAGAGGAAGGGTCCACACCCCTTTTCCTCTGGACTTCTTTCATTTGCAGCATCTGAATCTCAACTTTATGACAAACTGCACCTGTTAGTTTGTACGTGCAAGAAGACCCCTTTCTGGGCTTGGGTTTTCTGCATTCCTCCTCTGGGCCATTCTTCCACTTCCCGGCCACACGTGAGGTATCAAGTTTACTGCTCAGCTTCTCCTGCTTTTGTGATGAGGGTTGCTTCAGGGGTGAGCTGAGGTCTCCTGTGCTACTCTTGGAATCACACTCCTTGCTTCCTGCCACTTTGCATGCATTACTAACTTCAATCTGTGATGAGGTCCCCACCATTTGTTCCCAATCAGCTGGCACTAGTTGTTTGTTAGACTTGGCAGGCAGTATTGCAGCAGTCCCATTTGCCAGAGCCTCTCTGTTCACTGGATATACAGCAACAGGTTCCATATCCAGCACAGCTGCAGTTAAAGCAGCAGAGAACAGGTCTTTTGTAGGGCTAAAAGGGCTTGATTGCTGCAAGGCAGGATATAATGTCCCATCTCCATTTCCACCCCCACCTCCATCAGGGGGCTCATGCTGTTGTTTCTCATATGATGGAGGGGCCGTCGCCAGAGTCCCTCCCTTGGCTGGGGGCAAAAGCTGTGGAGGGGGACCAGCAAGCCGCTGGGACAACAACATATTTCTTGGAGTAAGTCTTTGAAGACAGTTTCTGACTTCATTCGAAGTATATTGCACTGGAACAGAAACCCCATCATGCTTCTGCAATTCATTCCCAATCTTATCCCAATCTTTTAAGTCCAGACAGTCATATTTAAACCAAGGACAGATTTTCCCTACAACTTGGACCAGCTGTTGTACTTCCTTCGTATCAGCCCGTTGCCCATTCTTATTCAGAAGATATGAGAGATCTCTACAAAACTCCTGCTCTGGCGAAGCTAGCACACACCCCATAATAAATCTTTCACTCACCCTGTTGGGATCCAATGTTTGGATGAATTTCTCAAGCGCTTGAGTGACCTTTCCCGGTCGGACCTTTTTTTCTCTGGTCGTGGGTGAATGAGACCTTGTCCCTGGTCGCAATGAGGTGCTAATGAGGTGCTAATCGCTAATTGCTGGAGCAGATTTCAAATAGTTCAAATGCCTCCCGCGGGGCACCAGTTGTAGAAGTCCGATTCATGTGAGATCTAATCAGCCTCATAAGGAGCAGTTTATAGCCCCAGATAAACAAAGGAAGAGTTAACAAGTCTAATGGAGTCCAGCTTCATTAGGCAGAGTAAGGAAGAAACAGAGATAGAGAAATAGAGAGAAAACACACACACGACTGCAGTCTTGGCTGAACAAAGGAATAATCATGGTGTCTCTTTATTCAAACAGAGTATATCAGAAACAAAACTAAGGCACACACAACCAATTAGAATGTCCGAACCAAATAAGGAGAATTCTTCTCACTTTTCTACGCATGCCAAAATCAAGCGTTATCTCTCATGTATACAAAGAGGCCTTTGTTTACAAAAAATGTGTAGAAGACAGGCAGACAGAAACCAGATACATTCCCACAGACATGTGTAAATATGTTTGAAAACAATGGAAGAAAAAGTAGAAACAGCTGGCTGCTAGATGTGTCCAAGACAGGTTCTCTAAAATGAGGCATCTTCCCAAATGTAGGGCTCAGGATGCAGCAGTTTTCCTGATGTTTCCAGTTTGCTCTGGTATGAAAACACAGGATCCCAAATATGTGAAAGGGGGGAGAGGTTCAAATCTTCCTCCCATCTCAAATACCTCATTGCCTCCAGTGCATTATTTTTCATTTATTTCCTTTTTAAAGCTTTCCCTGCAGGGTAAGGTTTTGGTTGGTTGAGCATCTTCAAAATGCCAGCTGAAATCCTGCTACACAGCTCCGTCCATACGATGGGAATGTCATCAGCAAGGACAGCTTGTACACAATGCAACAATTATTCAAATACCTGAAAGATGACCATAAAGAGAAAGGGCAGGATCTGTTCTCCATCATCCCAGAGTGCCGGACGTGGAATAACAGGTTGAAACTACAGGAAGCCAGATATAGGCTGAATATTAGGGGAAACTTCTTAACAGTTAAAGCAGTTTGACAGTGTAGCCAATTACCTCAGGAGGTGGTGAGTGCTCCAACATTGCAAGCATTCAAGAGAGAATTGGACAACCATCTATCATATCTGCTTTGATTCAAATTCCTGCATTGAGCAGGGGGTTGGACTCAATGGGCTAAAAGGCCCCTTCCAACTCAGTGATTCTATGATTCATATGTGTTCATCCCAAACTCTTTTCTCAAGACTTTCAGAAGGCCTAAATTATCAGCAGGTAATTCATGTTGCCTGATTTAGTTTAGTCCTATTTATTTGTCAACCTGCTGTTAATTTAAAGCTGGGATTCTCAACCTACAGCCTGTGGGCCGGATCTGGCCTGTGTCACCAAAACATCTGGCTGGTGCCCTCATTCCGCCACTGCTTCTGCTGCCGCCACTACATCTGCCTCAATCCTTGTCCCCTCCGCTTGGATTGGCGTGTCCCTGGCAGCACTCCATAGCAGGGCTGATGTTGTAAGATTTGAAACATCTGCCCTGCTATGGACTGCCACCAGGGACATATGAAGCCAAGTGAAGGGGACAAGGATTGAGGAGGCAGAAGCGGAAGTGGCAGCTGGAGTGAGGGCGTGAGCTGGATGATTTGGTGTCATGCAGCTCCTCCAGGTCGGTTAACAGGGAAGCAGTGTGGGGGGTCAGTGGGGGGGGGGCTTGGGGTGGTCACCAGCAGCGGTAGCAGGACCACAAGTCTGGCTCCTCAGCAGTCTGAGTGAGCATGAACCTGCTCCTGGCTTAAAAAGGTTGAGGACCTCAACAAAATACAGAATTTTTTTTAAAACGAAGCCTTTGATCATTTACACTGGGGTAATCTGCTACTGCCATAGACATCATGACCCCAGTATAGGAGGAATCTACCCAACATAATTTTGCTCAATATTCCATTTTACTTGGCACCATTGTGATATGCCTGGACTACATACTCCATCCCATCCCTTTTTGGATTTTCTGGGGGGCGGGGGTTAAGTTGTCATTCAAGTCATTGTTTTCCACAATATTTTCAATGCACACAAAAAAGGAGATTTAGCTACTTAAGGGAACCTGCTAAGGATTTCGTATGCTCACTATAGCATCTGTATCAGTAACAGACAGGATAATGGTAACTGTAATGATCTGTAGTGATTTCCTGCTGATCCTGAGTAGTGAGTATTTGAACGAGTTCCTTGAAAAAAGTATCATTTTGAGCTCTCCCTGCTCACTCTTCATTTGAGACTATTGTTCCTTTTTGTCTCACGGAATATATTTTTGATGACAAGCACGGTGCAAAGAAATGTGAGGATTCTAAAGCCACCCTTTCAGATCTCCTGTGATTCAACAAAATACAGAATTTTTTTAAAAAAATTCTAGGTAGATGTGCAAAAGCGCTTTAATGAGTCATCATAACTGAGGCATGGTGACTGATGGAGGAATAGTGGGACAAAACCCATGCCTTCTGGCTTTGCTGCACAGCTGTGATCTAAAAACTTTGCTCATCCAGTTGTAGTTAAAAAAATTAACTTTCCCCAGTTCTTCAGTCAAGTGGAACTATCATATGTACTCCTGTAATGCAGCTGTGTCATTGCCTCTCTTTGCATTTACCAGAAACAGGGACAGAAGGAACTAGGGTAAATGTAAAAACATTTGCCATATGTATGCCAAAAAGCATATACGTCCACATTTTTATTTATTATTCATGTATTCATTTTTGTTTACATCTTGCTTTTCTACCAAGGAGTACTCAGAACAGTTCCTTGCCCCTTGTCTTTTCACTAGTTTAATGAAGGTTGACGGCTACCCTACCAGATATATTCAAATACTGCACCAAGACATAAAAAGTCAGAGAGTATTTTAAGATGTTTATTTCTTCTTCTTCTTGCTTGAGATATACAAAAAAGGAAAAGAAGACATATTATAATGAGGAGGGCTTTCAGAATTATTTCAGACAGATCAAAAATAGTCCTTGAACAAAATAAATGTTCAGAAGCGCAGATTTCAACAATAAATTGTTATGTCAAGACCCCGTGTGACATGCAAATAGTAGACTGGTGCTTCCTTCTTTGAAATAATGTAGCTTACTGAAGTTTGCAATCACTGTTTTAATTGCTCCTGTATTTTTCTTTCTGATTGCATGTGAGAAAAGGAGAGCTGTTAAGGGGACACTGGTGGTCCCCCCCCCTGCCATTTATGGCTACCGTAAATGCATCCATGGCTGCTGTAAATGTGCCCATAGCCAATTCCAGTGGCGGTTGTGGCGGCAGCAGTGGCTGGAGCATGGGACAGTTGTTTTGGCACCATGGGCAGAACAGATCTGGCCCAGGGGCCATAGATTGCCTACCCCTGGTTTAGGAGATGTGAGCTCTAGTTTCTACTAAGCCATGATGCTCACGGGGCCAGATTCATGCTCTCTCAGTCTGACTTACCTTATGGGGCTGTTCTAAACCTAAAGCAGAAGCAACACATATACCATATTGAGCCCACTATAAGAAAAGCAGTTTGTAAATGAAACTAATAATGATAGCAATGATGCTGATCATAGTAATGATAAATAATTGGATGATTTTCATTTTTTAAATAGCAACTAGCAAAGGTTGCCCGGCGTTGCCAGGCTGTTTTAAATGGTGTTGGAAAGTTTTTGTTGTTGTTGTTGTTAATGTTTGTAAAGAAGAGGTTAGTCTATAATTGAAATTTTTAAAAAATTTATTTATACAAATTTTTTTGATGGCCTGTTATAAACTGTGATGAGTTTTGTTTGGTGTTTTGGTTTTGTGGATGAAAAAAAGAATAAAGGATGATATACTTTTCCGAAAAACTCTTGGGGCCTTTTGTGTGGGGCTATTGTGTCTTTTTGAATTTTTTTAATTATTGTGGGCAGCAAGTGCTGCTGGTAGGGGTTATCTTGTATTTTGACTGTTTTTCTCTCGTGGCCTCTAGGTGGAGCTTCTTCCAGTAAGTAGTCTCTTTCTTTATTCATTTCTTTTCCAGTCGTTGTGGTATGAAGTCGTGTGGTGGTGAGTTGGCTGTTTTTCTTTATTTGGGGTGGTGGTGGTGTTTGGATTTTGTGGTGTTTGGCTGGGTGCTGGGTGTGTTTGGAAATGTTTGTTGTTGTTTACTTTTTTGGTGTTATTTTTGTTTGTTTTTGTGTCCTACGGGGGGGATCCCCTCTCTGCTGTCTCCCCTGGCTCTTGAAGGCTTGGGGGGACAGACCCCTTTTGTCTCCCCAAACCTTCCAGACTCATGGGACCCAGGAGAGGGGATCGAATCCAGGCCACCCTCTGATATTAAAAGGGAAATCTCAATTGTGGTTTTCCCTTTAATATCAGTGGGGGGTGGTGGTGGTGTATGATCCACCTCTCCGCTGGCTTTGTTGGGTTTGGGAGGGTTGGGTTGAGAAAAGGGGTTTGTCTCCCCAACCCTTCCGGACCCAGGAGAGCCATCGGAGAGGAAGATCCCCCCCCAACTCTGTTTTTAAAGAGAAGTAACCGCTTGGTTTCTTCTCTTTAATATGGTGTGTGTGTGTGTGTGTGTGTGTGTTGGGAGGGAATCCCCTCTCTGCCAGGTCCCCTGGGGTCAGGAGGGCTGGGGAGACAGGCTCTTTTGGTCCCCCCAACCCTCTCAACCCCACGGGAGCCAGTAGAGAGGGGGAGCACAACACCCCCCCCACCCAGTGATATTAAAGGGGAAACTCTGATTAGGAGCTTCAGGCGCCATTGGGGAGGGGGGCTTTGGTTGCCGCGGCTTGGCAGACTTGCTCTCTCGGTGGTTTTTTTGTTTTTGTTTTAATCTTTGGGCGCCGGCTTCCTCAGCGTTCTGCGCGCTCATGGTGTGCAGGACGCTGGGGCTTGTAGTTATGGGTTTGTGCTTTGTGTTTGTGCTGCATTTTTTTAAAACGGTTTTCTTTTGATTGGCTGCAGCGCGTTTCCGAACGTTCCTTGCGCCACACCATGCGAAAGCCTCTCAGCCTGATTGGCTCTGGTGCGGCACGGCGCAAGGAATGTTGGGAAATGAAATTGTTTCCCTTTTTTTGCATTTGTGGGGCTGTTGCCCCACTGCCTGTTTTCTCAATCCTTTGTTGACCTGCGGACCCAGATCGGCCGTGTGCACGAAGGGTGAGTGCAGGCAAGTAGGGTGAGGCATAGCAACCTATAGCAAGTTCCAACAGTTAACCCTTGGTTTTATAGGTTAAGATTGCAGCTGGGAAGCTGCTCTCCATTGGGGCATCGTGTGGGGAAGGGGATTTCATTTCTGTGCCCTATTCTATTTTGCCATGGAATCCTTACCTAAGATGAGAATAGGTGACAGATGTATTTTTGCCATATTTTTCAGAACTTCACTAAGGGCATGTCTAATATGTAAAAACTCCTACATTTGCATCATATTTGTCAGGTTCAAATTTAAAGAGGGACATGATGCAAAGCTAAGCACACAGTGTTTTGGCTGCCAAGCCAAAGCAGGGGAAGTCCAGCTGTCAGGATCTGAGGCAGCTCTGATATTTGCAGGATGAGTTGCTCAAATGGAGCCTTGATGTCCACATGATTGGAGGTAACCCCTAGTGTATGTAGGATTGGACCCTTACCCTGCTGCACCTGCTAGTTCCCATCTGAGAGCCTTGGAGAAGGTTCTAGACTAGTGATGACAAATCTTGGCAGTCCAGCTGTTCTTGAACTTCAATTCCCAGAAGCCCTGATCAGCAGGAATGCTGACTTGGGCTTCCGATAATTGAAGTCCAATAACAGTTGGAGTGCCACAGTTTGCCATCACTGTTCTAGACCATGATGGGCTCCACTTGAAGGTCCTGGGAGGGTGAGGTATGTAAGAACTGGCTCCCACTCCCCACAAGGGTCTCAGCAATGAAGGTTATTGGATTTGCTGTTGCTTAACTCTAGAACTTCTTGCCTTGTTCCTGCCTTCAGGGGCTGGTGCTCCAGATTTTTGGTAAATCCCAAACAATTTGAAGCTAATGAAAAAAATATGGAATCATTATTTTCCTGTGGAGTTGATTTATGGCGGCAAGAAAGATGTGAGGAAGGAGAGGGAAGAAATCCCAATGTAAACCCTGCAACATTAATCTTTGATTTATGAATACACCCAGATTAATAACCATTTCAGCCCACCATGGTAAGGTTACAAGGTCTCTTGCACTATGTTTACCCATACAGATGAAAACACACACTCACACTCACACAAAATGGTACAGCTGTAGAGCTACTGCACAAAGGAGTAGTGAGCCTCTTCTGGCTCCACTGAACTGTATAATGAGATGATCACGACTCTAATCACAAGAGAAGCTAGAATGAAATGTACCTATATATCCTATTATGTAAGAAGTTTCATGGCTGATGGGAGCTGAAAGTACAGGAAAAGCATTTTTTTCATCTGCTAGAGTAGATGTTACTTCTGCTTTGGTTTGAAGTGCATTTAGTAGAGCACTGCAGTGATTAATTATTAGGTATCTTCTGTGGGAAAAATCATTTCACTGTAGAAGGTTCAGCTATGGTAGAATTGTAATACTAAAATGGGCAAAGCTTCAAAATAATCTTTTTATAGTTAACTAGCTTGAGTGCTCGGCTCCGCCCTGGTGGTTTCTGGGGTGTTCTGCCCTACCTCCATTGTTGGTAGTGGTGCCCAGTGGCTGTGGCTTCTCAGCCTCTCCCCTCACCCCTGGGGCTAGGGGCTGACCCTGGTACTTGGTGGTCAACCAGAGGCACTCTCGATGGTTCCCGGGCCTGTCTCCAGGCCTTGCCAGTTTCTCTCCACCCTGCCCGGTTTTACCTTTTGCCCACACTGTGGCATGCTCTGTCCATCCTCTTCAGCGCATCAATCCCAGCTGCCTGGTGCCCTGTTTCTGTTTTTTACCCTGGGTGTTCCACCCCGTATCAGGGCTTTGCTTATCTCTCCACCACTGCTGGCCTCTTTTACCAAGTTCGGCCCCTCCATGGCTGGCCCCGGCCTCCTTCTCCATCTCTTTGCCCTGTCAGGTCCCGCAAGGGTGGTGATGTGTAAGTGGCAGAACTCATGCGGGATTCCTTATATTCTGGTCCGGAGTCTGCAATGCTGCAGGAAGCTGTGGTCACTACTCATTGCCACAACCCATTGTGTGGCTGAGGAGGAGGAGGCCAGTTATGCCTCCTACCTACCACCACCCTTGCAGGACCTGCCTTGGTGAGAAGATGGAGAAGGAGGCCGGGGCCAGCCGTGGAAGGCCTGGAAAGGTAGAAGATTCCAGCAGGGGGTGGGGGGAGAGGCAAGCAAGGCCTGGATACTGGTTGGATTACCCAGGGTGGAGACCGGGAGCAGGGCGCGGGATGGATGAAATCACACTGTCGAGGCCAGCATGGACGATGCACAGGAGAAGGTGGCCATGCTAGGCCATGCCGGGGAAGAAAGGAAAAAGAGGGCGGGGGGGGGGGGGCTGCAAGGACTGGAGACAGGCCAGGGAACCCTCCAAGGCCGTTTTTTTTTGTGTGTGCCACCGTCCATTGTGGCCTTTGGTGTGGCGGTCGTGTGACCATTGCCCTGCCCCTCTCATGCCAGCACTGTGGTGTGCCGCAGGGGCCGCTGGAACTTGTGGTTTTTTGCTTGTTTTTTGGGGGCACAGGGCCCCCCTTGCCATCTCGACCCCGACATTGACCTTCTCTGTCATGCCAGGTAAGTGTGTGCAAAGTTTGGTCACTGACAGTTAAAGGGTGTGAATTTGTATTCAGGAACCACACCGGGACACCTCTCTTTTATAGATATAGAAGAAGAAGAAGATAGATAGATGACACAGGCAACATTTAATCATACACACTCTTTGTGACCCTAATCCCAAAACTCTGTTTACAAAAAGGTTAATTTTCATGGAAACTGTCGGGGACTGTGCAATAAATCAGAATCTGCTTGCTTCCTCCTAGTGTTTTATCTAAAGAAAATGTGGGTGCTTTGTGGTTTTCTGGGTGTTGTTGCAACTCCCATCAGCCTCTAGCCAGCATAGCCAATGGTTACAGATGCTGGGAGCTACATGTTAACATAATCTAGAATGGGGTGCCCAAACCTTTTGGGCCGAGGACCAGCTGGAACAGCTGAGTCGGTCAGAACATGCCCCCAGAACTTGGTGTGTTTGTGCATCTGTGGCCATTTTACTTCCTGGTTTGTCATGGATGCTTCTGTACATGTGTAAAAGCAGCCATTTTACTTCTTGGTTTGGAATGGATGCTTCTGCACATGCATGAAAGTGGCCATTGTACTTCTTGGTTTGGCGCAGACACTTCTGCGCATGCGTGAAATCAGCCATTTTCTTCTTGGTTTGGCACAGAATTGTCTGCACCAAACCAGGAAGTAAAATGGCTGATTTTCATGCATGCTCAGAAGCATCCTTATTTATTTCCTGGTTTGGCGAGGGCATCAGGGAGCTGAATGAAATGGCTTCAGGGACTGGGGCTGGCCCACTGGCCATAGTTTGGGTATGCCTGATCTAGAGGACCACATTTTGCCGTCCCCACTATAGTGAGGACTTCTGTGATACTAGAGACTATCATACTATAGTGAGGACTTCTGTGATACTAGAGACTCTCATATTCAGTGTTCTTCCTTAATTCCTGTTAAAACAGAAGAAGAAATAATCAATGTGGTGAGTGCCGATTTGTTTCATAGTTTGTAACCTCTTCAGGAGATGCAAGAGTCTTAAATATTTTATTTTTTCCTTTATTTTTGGATGCTCTTCATTAGATGTTTAGCCCTAAGTCTCTATATTTAAATTAGTTAAAGCCCTTGTTTACCACTGTGAAAAATACAGGATCCCCCCCCCCCAGTGTCTCATATATAAATCTTTGCCTGCTCAGTAAGGATTTTAAAAATAGCTTCCACTTAAGGAAGAAAGAACATTAATCTTTATTCTTCAATTAAATAGTACCGACTCCTATTAGGGATTTGCTTGTTAGTACTACATCTCCTGTCACTAACTCAAAGTTGCCTCCCTGATGAACTTTTTATTGTTGTTATTCTGGTAGTCATTTGCCTGTAATTATTCAAATCCTTCTCTTCCCTTACTTTAATATAGCTTCAGCCACTTTTTAGATCCTTAAGGTTTCCCCCCAAAGGCTATTAGTGTTACTTCTTATCAGAAGCTGTAAAAATAACAGTTCATTAGCTATCAGGTCTTGCCAATATTTCCTCCAATTTCATTAAACAAGTATTACAGTCAGGAAACATTAGGTAGAAATATACTGTATATGTAACGACAGAAATAGAACATCATTTGCCATTGTTTGGAATAAAAATTTCTTATTTTAGAACAATCCAAGTGATTACATTTGTTTCTATTAATAATTCGAGAACCATTTTAATATAGTAAATTGCTTAGATTGTAAGCCCTAAGATTGAAAGCCTCTTAGGTGGGTTCATTCATTTTAACCATTTGTCAAACGGTTTGACACTAGCTGTAGAGCAGTGGTTCCCAATGTGGGGCACACGCCCCACATGGGGAATTCAATTCCCAGAAGCCTAAGTCAGTACATTGGCTGGCTGATCAGTGCTTTGGGGAATTCACTTAGGCTTCTGGGAATTGAAGCCCAAAAACCAAAGGTTGGGAAACACTGGTCTAGTCCAAGATCACAAATAATATTTTAATCATGTCATCAACCTGGCAGGCAAAATCCCTTCTAGTCTTCTCCCAAATTGGCTGCATCCATGGTGTCACAGAATGGAAAGTCACTTCTAAAACTGATCTAATGATTTGAGGGAGCCATCCAATACTGAAATGCTGTAAGACACTGTTAAAATGTTAGAGTGGCATCCTGGGACTTTTATTTGCCTCTCTCAAAGGGGACATGAAAAGTATGTCGGGTAACAACTCCAAGTGATACAGTGCAAAACATCTGGAATGCACCACATTGAGGAAGACGAGGCTAGATGTTACTGCCAAGTTTAGTCTAGTAATAATTGTATGCTGTCAAGTCAAGTCTGATTTATGGTAGAACCTTTCCATCAGTCTCAACTCCAAAGTTGAGTTTCCACACACAGTCATGAAATGATTTGGTTAGCCATCCCTTTTTTAAAAAACAAAGTGTTCAGAGCTTTTCTGTTTTGTTTTAAGCAACCATCTCTTTGGACTTACCACTTTGGACTTTCCTTGGGCTGTCTTTCTTATCGGGTGGGATCAATTGTGCAGCTTCTTTGACTTCTCATAAAAGCTGTTCCAAATAAACCATCAAGATACAGAACCAATCTTGCACTACATACAGAGACAACAAATAAAGTGGTTGGCCCATTTGGAGAGAATATCTTGGAATTCCATACCTTACAAGGCATATGCTAGTGGGCCAGGATACCTTAGAGACCGCATCGTCCCAAGAGTGTCTGGCCATCCAACCAGAGCGGATCGGAGGGGCTCCCTGATTGTTCCATCTGCCAGAGGGGCTCGTCTCTCTGGCACACGAAGGAGGGCCTTTTCCGTGTCCGCACCGGCCTTGTGGAACCTCCTGCCTGTAGAGTTGCGGGAGCAGATGGAGCTGCTACCTTTCAGAAAAGACCTAAAAACCTGGTTGGCAGGGCAGGTGTGGGGCCCAGATGGAAGAGTGGCCCCTGCCTGTTGGCTTATAAATTAAGCCCCCATTTCTTTTAATTGTGGGTTTATGTGGGTTTTAAGAGGAATGGGGTAGGTGGGTGGGTATGTTGGGTTTTAATTGGTTTTAATTGGTTGTACTGTTTTATGTGTGTTTTAACTTGTTGTGATCCGCCCAGAGTCGGGTTTACCTGATTGGGCGGCATATAAATTTGAATATAAATTAAAAAAAAATAAAAAATGTAAAAAGAGGAGAAGGACATAGACCACGAGACAGACTCAGAGGAAGGTGGAGAGAGAACATCAAAAAAACAAAAAACAAAAAACAAGAACACCAAAAAACACAGGTGGAGGCCACTAGAAGTGCCAGAACAAGAACCTTGCATCTCCCTCAACACCTGATGGGGTAAATGAGGAAGCAAAGGAGAATAAGAATTAATTAACAATAATTGTTTATTATTGTAATGTTTTCCCCTCCCACTGAAAGCAATATTTTAGGACTAAGAAGTAAAGCAGAATCATCATGCTGAAGAGTAACCATTTTATCTGACATTACTAGTACTCCACAAGAGGAACCTTCTTATGCCCTAGTTACTGCTCAAAAATAACATGGCACTTCTAAGCTCTAATCAAGACATAGGCTCAGAAAACCAAGTTTGGCTGAATTTGGAGTACTAGGATTGGTGACTGGGTGGCATGTAAGCCCCTGGAAACCATGGGCATTTGCTATGGCTCCAGGATACTGACAGAGACCACTACTGAAGGTTGTCATGGCTTCCTCCTCACACTCTTCTTTTCGCCTGTTACCCCTAAGCAGCACTTACTTTCCATCTAATATCCTATGATTCTTTTGACTTTACATCTGTTTTGGATATTGTGGGAAATTTAAAAAGTGACTAAAACCAAATGCCCAGCACTGCCACTGCACCTAGATAAGTCTGGCAGGACCAACTTGCAACAGTATGGAAGGAGACACTAGATAACCTCCTGATCACGTCATGCTTCCTAGGAAGGGAACAGGAATTGGGAGGGAGTGTGATCCATCTCTTCAGGCCTAGGAAAGAAAGGCCACAGCAGGAAAGAGCTTTGTTAAACACATTGTTTAAAAGCATTTAAAGTATGTTTAGAAGCAATTCATGTGTTATTCTAGCTCAGAGTCTTGAAACAAGGTAGCAGCAGTAACTCAATCCTAACCAGCAGCACAACAAATTAAATTGGCTGGGGGGTGGGCAGGGAGGAAAGGTGACCAGAATGCCAAATGGAAGGACTGAAACCGCAGTGTATATTAAACCTGCACACTCAGCATTTAGCTCAGGCCTGGGAAACCTGGTAGGAGCAATTTAATCTCCGAGTGAAGATTGCAAGAGCAGGTAAAGAGAAACCTGAGATAATGAAACTTTTAAAACACTTGATTGGAGAACAGGTAAGAGAAGTAACAAATACTCCTCAGGCACAGCATAGATTGGCTGCACTGATAAATGGTTTTGACACACACTGCAACCCCAGCAAGAATGAAGCAGCGGAAAGTTTTAGTTTTTTAGCCCAGCACCAAGCAATAAGGGAAAAGGCAATGAAAAATATTATACTCCTTTAAAAATGTTACTAGGCACTTGCAGTTTTGGAGAAACAGTACTGGAGGCTCATTGATAGAGACAGCTTTTGCAAGCTAGAAGACTCAAGTGAGAAAAACAGGAAAGTTAACTTTGCAGAAAAGTTTGGGGTTCTGCAGAGTAGCTGAATGGTCCAAAGATGGGAGCAGACCTCTGGAAAGAAAGAAAGTGGAGCCCATCCATGCAGCAGAGAGTATTAAGAGTAAGGAACTTGACAGAAGGACAACAGTGAACACCATATGTTGGTACACGTACTGTGGGATGGGGTAGGTTGTGAGAAAGACCAAGAATAAAAATTGTTAACCTTAATTTTCTACATATGACATGAACTCTGCATATAGAATGAAAGCGCGGCACCAAAATGGCCGCTGCGCTCTTTGCGAGCCCCCACCCACACCCGGAGTCAGACATCCGGGTAGTTAGGGGGCGTGGCCACTCCTCTATAAAAGGGGTGGCCATGAGGCAGCCGAGCTGCCATTTTAGAACGCGACGGAGTGGAGAAGTTTGCTCCGCCGCGTTTTTCTCTCTTTCGCCTCGGATTTCCTTTGCTCTTTCATACTGCAGTACTAAGGGCACAGGATAGTCCTCTGGGGGGCAGCCATCGGGTCGGAGGGCTCGGGCGGCACCCCCGCAGCAGGGCAGTGGGATGGCTTTGCCCACTGCCACCAATCTCTCTGACCAGGCTTCCGCCTGTCAGCCTGGCACAAGCTTCCAGGCGGGGCTGGCACAGGCTGGCCCCTCAGGGACCCCTGCCCCTGGAGGGTCTTTTCATGGCCCAGGACAGGGTGGCCCATGTGGGCCTGGTGTGGGTTTCCACCCCACCATTCCTCTGGCCCCCCACGGGCCGGAATTTTGGGCATGGCCCTATTTGGGCCCGGGATCCCCATTCGGGTTTCCCCTTCAGCAACTGCCCAGTGGGCCGTCCGGCCCGTCCGGCCCACCTTATACAGGGGGCTCGGACACCATTGATGCGCTTCTTGCACACATTTCTGTGCTAGAGGCATCAATGGGCATTGCCCCACCGCCTTCTGATGGGGGCTTAGCCACAGCTTCAATCACGGCCCTTTCGTCGATCCCGGCCAACACATCAGCCGTGCCTCTCCAGCGGGCCGTCAACAGGGTCGAGCTGCTCGAGGCCATCAGGCCAGCCCAAGCTGACGCCTCGCAGCTCCCCACACGGTCAGATTTGCCGGTGGGGACCGGTCAGGTGTGGCCCCAGAGCTCGAGGCCTGTCGTGAGCTCCGACGCCCGCCGTGGGCTGGAACCCCCAGTGGGGGCGGCTCACGGGGGTGCGACTAGTGAGTATCCGGTTCAATTGAGTGCACCAGCGACACTGTCCAGTCACATGGGGGGGGTGCTGTGGCCATGGCTGAGGCAGGTTAATGTGGGTGGGCAGTTGTATCCGCACTGCCCTGTTAACTCATGGTTGCCAAATGGCCCCCCGGTTAGGGCAGGGGTGTCCGCCCTTGTGGGTATGCCAGGTGTTGCAGGGGCTATTCAGGGCCCGCTGTGCATACCCTCCATCCAGAACGTGCCAACGACAGCTCTGCCGACGGCTGGTTATTCCTTGCCCCTGGGTGATCATCTATCACAGGCCACGAGGGAAAAGATTTGGCGAGGAGAGTATGTTGATATTTTCTCCCTCTTGAATTGTGAGCCCACCAAGGAAGAGAGGGAGGGACAGGATGACAGGGACAAGGAGTTGTCCCATCGTCACAAGCCACCGTGCACCTGCCCCAACTGGTTGCCGGCATACCTCATTTATATGGCGGTATACCTTAGGGCCCGGTCTGATTTGGCCATTCCGATGGTGCAATACCTCAACAATATTTATAGGGCGATGGTTGATTTTCCTGGCCCATCGTGGTTGGCTTACGACGAGGAATTCAGGATGAGAGTGGCCCTACATCCTGAGATGAGGTGGGATGAGCCCTGCCAGCAATTGTGGCTCTTGTATATGACTCCCACATGGGCGGCGCCTGGTGATAGGTACTATTGTGGCCATGCCGTGCAGCGGGCTGCTGTGACGCAGGTTCCCCGCCAGCCGGCGGGGCAGGGTGTTCCAGCCGGCCTGCTGTGTTGGAGCTTCTCAGCTAGCGGCATGTGCAACAAGCGTCAGTGTTGTTTCCGACACGAGTGTCCCTCTTGCTCTGGACCTCACGCCGCCTCCGTGTGCCCGTGGGCTGGTGGGTCATGAAGCAGAGGTAGGGGTGGGCAGGAGGCGGGCAGAGCTCCCTCTGACAGTGCTGGCCAAGCAAAAGGCCCCCTCCCCAATTAATATCCCTATGCTAGATCAATGGCTTTCCGCTTATCCTAGAAGGGATGATGCGAGGTACCTGTTAGAAGGTTTCCAGTTTGGCTTTCATATACTATTTAGGGGTGTTCGGGGACCGCAGGATGCCCCGAACGTACTTTCTTTGAAGGGTAATGAGGAGGTCGCTGCACAAAGCAAAGCTAAGGAAGTGAATGCTATGAGAGTTGCTGGGCCCTTTACTGAACCACCATTCCCTAACTTGAAGGTCTCTCCTCTGGGGCTAGTCCCGAAAAAGACCCCGGGTGAATTTCATTTAATTCACCATCTATCTTACCCTGCGGGTTCCTCAGTCAATGATGCGATACCTGATGACCTTTGCTCGGTCAGGTATAGTCATTTGATCAGGCCCTACAGATGGTATGCTCCTGTGGTCCCGGGGCGCTACTGGCTAAGTGCGATATCAAATCGGCATTCCGATTACTGCCAGTGCACCCCGCTGACTTCGAGCTGTTGGGTTTTCGTTTCCGAGGGAGGTTCTATGTAGTTAAGGCCATGCCTTTTGGCTGTTCTATTTCATGTTCGGCATTTGAACACTTTAGTACTTTCCTTCAATGGGCCTTTGTTCGTAGGTCAGGGTCCCGGTCTGTAGCCCACTACCTCGATGACTTTTTGTTCGGGGGTGAACAGGGCTCGGACACGTGTACGCATCTCCTCAATACATTTCAGGTGCTTATGCAGGAACTGGGTGTCCCCTTAGCGCCTGAAAAGACCGAGGGCCCAGCCACCACGCTCACCTTTTTAGGTATCGAAATTGACACTGTCGCACAGACATCCAGGTTACCCATGGATAAGGTGACTCGGATCTCCATGGTGATTTTGGCACTGATTGCCAAGCGTAAAGTGTCTCTTCGTGAGCTACAGGTCCTTCACAGCCACCTCAATTTTGCCTGCAGGGTGGTGACCCCAGGCAGAGCTTTTGCCAGGCGTCTGTGTGACGCCATGGCTGGCCTATTAAAACGCCACCACAGGGTCCGGCTGACCAGGGGTATACGGGCAGACCTTTCGGTTTGGCTCACATTCCTCCAGGATTTCAACGGGGTCTCTTTTTGGAGATCAGACCTTATGGTCTGCCCTAAATTTCAAGTACAGTCGGATGCCTCCGGCTCTCTGGGTTATGGGATTTATTTTGAGGGGTAGTGGGCATATGGCTGATGGCCTCACGCATGGCAGGGCACGGATTGCCTCCGCAATCTTACTTTCCTGGAATATTTTCCCATTTTTGGGGCACTAATACTATGGGGTGATAAGTGGGCCAATTCAGTGGTCCATTTTTGGTGTGACAATGTGGCAGTGGTGCACATTGTTAATGCTCAGACGTCCAAATCCCCTCAGGTCATGGCATTGGTTCGTCAATTTGTTTTGAGAACCCTACGCCTCAATGTGCTGTTCAGGGCCAGACATGTGCCAGGCATTAATAATGATATTGCCGATGCTTTATCCCGCCTGCAGATCTCCCGGTTCCGCGCCTTGGCTCCAGAAGCAGAGGAATTTCCCTCTCCACTCCCGGCCGAGATTTGGACATTTGGCGAGGAGAGGTGAACCGGGCGATCGGCATGTCCTTGGCACCTCGCACGTGTAAGGCATACCAACATGCTTTCATACAATTTAGAGCCTTTTGTGGGTGACTACAGTTGCCTGAAGCGTGGCCAATACCAGTAGACCAGATTTTGCAATACATGGTTTATCTCCACGATCAGGGGTTGGCTCCCGGTACTATAGCCTCTAGGCTTTCGGCACCGGCATTTATGGCCAAGGCACGGGGCTTCACTGACTGCATGAATGACTTCCGCATACGTCATGTTTTGGAAGGGTGGACACGTGAACGTGGCTACCGCCCAGACACACATCACCCGATTTCACCAGATATTCTTACCCACCTTGCACTAGGCTGGCATAACTTATGTTATGATAGGTACGAGGTGGCTCTTTTTCATGTAGCTACCACCGTAGCATTCTTTGGAGCGCTCCGCATCAGTGAGTTGGTACCACTGTCTAAGGCGGATGCGTCTCGTAGGGCACTGAAACTCGACGATGTCTATGTTACACACGAGTGGGCTCAGTTGAGGATACGGTCCTCAAAGGTTGATCAGCACGGCGTAGGCAGCGGAGTCGGGCTGCTACGATGTTCCATTGAAGACATCTGTCTGGTTGGAGCCCTACATGAGTTTTTGGCAGTGCGTGGTATGCACCCTGGCCCGTTTTTCTGCCACCAGGATGGGTCTCCCCTTACTAAATTCCAGTTTTGGAGGTGACCGGTACGGCACTTCACAGTGTTGGTCTCCCTGGGGCTCGTTACGGCACCCATTCATTTAGGATAGGCGCTGCGTCCACTGCGGCTGCGTTTGGGTACTCTGAGGCTGATATACGCCGGATGGGCAGATGAGGATCAATGCGCTTTGCATTATATGTACGCCCCCTCCATGCATGAGTACCAGTTATGTCATTGTTCCTTTTTCTTCTTTTACAGACACTATGTGTCCCCGCACACCGGTGGCAGTATGGCTGGTGGGCCACAGTTACGTGCACTGGCAGCGCAGTATGCTGCTGCGACAGAGTGGGGACCCCAGCTTGGACTGCGTGCAACCGCACGCATACGTTGGTACGGTAAGCGCGGAATGAGATGGCGGGAACTGTTGCCGTTCCTGTTTTCCATCAGGGATGCTGGATCGCCTGATGTCCTTGTCCTGCACCTCGGTGGCAATGATCTCGCACAGGTCACTGGCCTTTCCTTAAAATTCATGATCTGCAGTGACCTAGTCTATCTACATTATGTATGGCCGTCCACGCGGCTGCTATGGTTGGACATTGTGCCGCGACAGACTTACAGGGGAGGCATTGACTTCCGTGCCCTGGACCGCGCTTGCCGGTCGGTGAACAGGGCTGTTGCCCGGTTCCTTGCAGACAAGGGCTTGGGGACAGCCATTCGGCATCCTAGGATAGGCTTGCAGGATTATGATCCCTATGCAGGAGATTGGGTCCACTTGTCGGCCAGAGGTATGAACCTCTTTCTTGATAATATGCAAGCAGGCCTGGTGATCGAGCTGACGGTCTGGGGGGGCAGGGCGGTGAGTCATCATGGACGCCTCCCCGTGTGGCGGGTAGCACTGGCAAGGTAAAGATTTATGACCCATAGGTATCCGGCAGGTTCACAATTGACTGGCCAACACGTAGACAGGTACAGGGGAAATAGGTTTGGCCGGTCAAGGGCGAACCAGGCAAGGGGTGATGGCAGGAGCTTCACAGCCTGCATCACCTTGATATTTAACGGATACACGTCATAGGGTGGGGTCAGTAGATAGTTTATTGACTCCGGTCAACAATTTGTTTGTGTCAACAAACAAATTGATACAAATAGTTACATGTAGCCAATTGCCATTGGCATTTTGGGAGGAACATTACCAGTGTTACTGCGGCCTGCTTGCCTTAAAGAATTACAATTGGATGATTACACCAATTGAAAGTTATAATTTGGACTAGGGCATTATTCAATAAAAGTGGCCCGATGCCTTTATCCATATACCGGTGTCTGAGTCTTTCTTTGGGGGGGGGGCCTACAATGAAAGCGCGGCACCAAAATGGCCACCGTGCTCTTTGCGCCCCCCCCCCACCCGGACTCAGACATCCAGGTAGTTAGGGGGCATGGCCACTCCTCTATAAAAGGGGTGGCCACGAGGCAACTGAGCTGCCATTTTAGAACGCGATGGAGCGGAGAAGTTTTTCCCTCCACCCCCTCCCTAGTGAACAGTGTGAATTTTTGGTCACTTCGGGGCCGGGTGGGAATTTTTGGCTTGAACCTACAATTGGCTTTTTGGTTCTCGCTTTTTTGCCCATCCCTCACTGTTGCTAGTGTTTGAGAAAAGGGGTAAGTTGACTTTGGTCACTTTTGGCGGGTAGCACTGGTAAGGTAAAGATTTATGAACCATAGGTATCCGGCAGGTTCACAATTGACTGGCCAACACGTAGACAGGTACAGGGGAAATAGGTTTGGCCGGTCAAGGGTGAACCAGGCAAGGGGTGATGGCAGGTGCTTCACAGCCTGCATCTCCTTGATATTTAATGGATACACGTCATAGGGTGGGGTCAGTAGATAGTTTATTGACTCCGGTCAACATTTTGTTTGTGTCAACAAACAAATTGATACAAATAGTTACATGTAGCCAATTGCCATTGGCATTTTGGGAGGAACCTTACCAGTGTTACTGCGGCCTGCTTGCCTTAAAGAATTACAATTGGATGATTACACCAATTGAAAGTTATAATTCGGACTAGGGCATTATTCAATAAAAGTGGCCCGATGCCTTTATCCATATACCGGTGTCTGAGTCTTTCTTTGGGGGGTGCACCTGCAATGGCACAATCTTCTGAAGAGAAAAGAGCAGCAAGGATCTCTTCAGACAGAAATCATGTACAAAGTATATTCATGACTCTTGGGGGCTGAAGGAGATCTATGAAAGGCACTTTATTGGCCAGAAATGAATGAGTAGCTGAAGACACTCAGAGGAAATTTGGAGTATGTAAATTTTAAGATTGCTAATTCAAACAAAAACTGTTGCACCATGACAATTCAGAGTGACCTTGGGCAAACGTAGATATCGACTTCTTTAGCTGGGAAGACAAGCTGTACAAGATCATTGTGAAATCCTTCCCAGATTCTGGAGAAGCAACACAATTTACCAGATCTCTGAGACAGAACAGTTATATGTTGGATAAGAGCATAAATAGTATAGCATACCTTACATGCTATAGGATGCCAGATATCTTGTGTCCCAATAATGGATTCCAGTTGTGTCTTTGCAGGAGCATTCTGAAAATTCAAGAAGAAATGGGACTTTGACCCCATTGCTTGGTCACCAAAGTAACCTCAAAGCAATTTTAAGTTGGAACAAGCAATAAATTTCACTGAGAAACACTTGAGGGAAAGCAAAAGTGGATGATTGTAGACCCACATCTAGCATTCTGGCATTAACTCAAATCCAGCAAAGAAACTGGATTTTTACCAGTGAACAGGAGGCTATTTGATCCAAAACAGACAGGAATATCATTTGGAAACTTGAGTAGACAACAGCATAGAGACAGATCCTCTCCTACAATAAATCAGGCAGAGAATTTCCAATAACAGAGTGATAGGACATAGATGGGGTTCAACTCTAATAAAATAACATAATCTGGCAGAAGGCAACAGTGCTACAACAGGATAGCTACCAGATACAAGAATAGCTACCATGTAGACAAATCTTAATTAACATACCATAGGCCAGCCAGACAAAACAAAAGACATGCTGGCTGATTGCATGACTGTGCAACTACATTGGAAAATATTTTGCTGTTTGCTCCAGAACTGGCATGATGAATTTGAAGTATTTTTTTTAATGATTACATGATGTAAAGGTCAATATGAATCAGCCCATACCTTGTTCCTTCCAATTTGGACCTTTTCCCACTGCAACTGAGGGTATCTACTTTTTTCTAACTGCAATTATGTTTTGCCAGTGTGATCACTTGTTTCATTCTACAAAAAAGATGATAGGACAAATTGCGGTGGTTTTCTAGTGGCGTAGTAGGGAAAAATTTATTTATTTATTTATTTATTTATTTATTTTTCACGCTTATATACCGCCCACTCAGGTACAACCCAACTCAGGGCGGTTTACATAGCGGACAGTAAATACATAAAAGACACATGATAAAAAAGTTAAAAAAGTTAAAAGTTTAGGATGGAAGAACTAACACAAGGTCACTCTGACTTCAGTACCTGTGCGGAAAGTTCGGTACAGGACACTTACGTAACTCTGCTGAGGAAAGAACGGTCCAGGTGGAAAGGCAGTGTTTGGCTGATAGCTTGTTGGGAAAACCGGATCGGGTGGAAAAGGTGAAAAAGGTTGATGGGGTGGAAAAACTGGATGGGGTGGAAAAGCAGAATTGATAGCAGGTCCTTGGAAGCTAATGGATGCCACTTCCAGCCCTTCTGAGATGCCAATGGTGTCCACTCGGTGCAGAGGGATCCTGTGCTTGAACTCCAGTAAATGCTTGCCATCCACAGCAACCATATAGCAGCTGCTATTCACAAGAATCCGGATTTCGAAAGGATGCCCTTTGCGAAAGGGCATTTCCTGCTTCCTCTCCTCCTTCCCCCATTTCCCTGTTTCGAGCGAATTTGATACCACACAGTTCTCGTTGAACCGAGCATTGAAATGGAAAGCGATGTCTGGTCGGGTGAACTGTGCGCTTCCACACTGAAAGTCAATCTGGAATCTGGTGCAGTTACGAAGAACACTTCCGCAGATCAATACCATCATCCCGTCCTTGAGGCCACCGTATATTGGCCCAGTAAATGGAAGGGACGGTTTGAAGTAGGGGATTTGGGCAGCCATGGCAGCGTCGCTCTGAGGTCTGAAGGCGGCAGCGGCAGCCAGCCGGAGGGAGACACTAGTGGCTTTGTAAATTGAGGGTGTAATGTTTGAGGAAACACTGATGTGATCTTTCTCTCTAGTCATCTTCAAAGTATTTTTTTAAAAAACAGCAGTTCCCAACCTTAGAGTCCCAGATGTTCTTGGACTAAAGCTCAAAGAAGCCTTCAACATTGGCTGTCCTAGCCAAAATGTCTAGGAGTTGCAGTCCTATAATATCTGGGGACCCAAGATGGGAAACACTGTTTTAAACATTAGATTACCTATACATGTCAATTATGAAAGATAGGAAAGAACATCAATAAAAGGCTGTAATCTGTATTGAGAAAAGAACTGGATTAAAAGGAAAACCTGTCTCTCAATATTGCCTAAAACTGCATTAGAAACAGCCCCTTTGCCAATAGTTTCTTTGCTGTCTCCTTTGTGAATTAAAAGTCACCTCCTGGATCCTGCCTGTTATGTATGTATGTATGTATGCATGTTCATTATACTGTAAAGGAAAGAATGTAACCACTCCAGATACAAACGATACCAGCTGTAAAGGAACGCGAGCAGACAGCCCATAGAGGGCAGCTGCGAGCGTTCAGCCTCACATGGTTCACATTGCTCAATCACGGACAGCCGCGGGAAAACCTTCCCCGCATTCAGCAGCAGAAGAAAGAGGCGTGCCTGGGCGAGGCCACGCCGGTAGCAGCCAATGAGCTACCGTGCTACAAGATTCAAATGTAGAGAGCTACTGTATATATTGAGATGTATCACCGCCATTACCTCATGCTTCACTGGAACCTCATGCAATAAACCTGTGTTAAACCAACCCTTCGGTTGTCCGGTTGTCTTTGGTCCCATACACTAAACTGCCCTCCCATTTTTAACTGTTTGCCAGCTAGTCATGATGTGGTTCTTCAATTTGCTCAGTTTCCTGCAGAGGACACTTGTCTCACAAGGGGAGCTTGGTGTAAATTCAAAGGTCACATCCAGAGGCAAGGCTGTATATTAGTGTAACATCTGGAAAAGTCTATATTCAAAGTGAAAGCATCCTTTCTAATAGCTTAACTTTCAACTATGAAAAGGAAGAGCTGGACAGATTTATCAAATCAGTGGCCTGGATGGCAGGATCCCAACTAAAAGCAGCAGTTTGAGTTATTGCTCTGATGTCCTTTGTACAACAATAACCAACGTTCACCAGAAATAGGGGACAATGTTGGCCCTAGCTGAAGCCCAGAAGGTTAACAAATCCTCAGAGAGGCCCCGTAGTTATTGCTAAAAGCATGTTAATTTTGCCATCTTTCTGTGTTTGTGATATCAGATATCAAAGGGATTATGGTCTTAAATTCTGAAAATTGGCCATCAAGCAAAGCCCCCTAATTTGCATGATTCTGACTCTGAAATAATGTTGGGCTATAGCATTCACTTTGTACTGCATGTATCTTATCTTTCTTTGTAGTAGTTTAAATTCATTTCCAGCTGGCTATAATTTATAGGTTTTGTACGTATATAAAACCATATTACAGAGCAGACACCTAGTTCTGGGCTGGGGGGCAGTGCAGATTCTAACAGTAGTTCTGGTTGTACAACCAATTGAACAACCAGTTGTGCAAGGAATAGCATGCTTAGAGACCAAAATAACAGATCTCCTACTGCTGGAGCAGATGAGAAAAACAAGGACATTTATTAGTACAGAGCCCCTAAAAACCCTCTCCGTTTACATTGCTTTATATTAAGGTCATCGGTCCTGAAAAGCCATGGCATTTATGGGTAACGTGTTCAAAGCCTAAAACATGATCCAATATGCAATCCTTCATTCCTTTGATCTGATCCTGTTTCCAGTGCAAGGATGGCTTACTGGAAAGAATACATCAATGTTCCTCAAACCCTTCATTTATAATTAACACAGTGCATTCTTTTAAATGTTTGATAAATCCAGATGTTAAAAAATGTACAGCCAGAGAATCCATGCCCCAAATTAGAGTTGATGAATTCCGGAAACAGGACAACATGTTTTTTCAGGGTATATATTATCACTTCTGACACACTGATGCCATACGTTATTGTGCATTTCTCTAATGCATTTATACAAACCTGCTAAGCAGTTAGAAAAACAAGACCTCTGATTGTTCAATAGCTCTATGTTTTGATTGCAGCACTGAGGAAACTCTATTCCACAAGGAATGCCTAGATCTCTTTTAGTCTGGGTTCAGGCCACATCCTGGTACTGAGACAGCATTGATCACATTGCATGATGAGCTTATGAGAGAAGCCAATCAGGGAAATATGTTGGTTTTCCTTGATTTCTCCATGGCCTTCAATACTGTAGATCATCTTGTCCTCCTGTAGAAGCTCTCTGAATCTTGTCCTCATGTAGAAGCTCTATGAATTAGGAATTGGTGACCTAGCATTACACCTTACTCCTTCCAGGAGGACTGACTGCTGAAGGTGCAACTTAATGCAGTTGTTTTGTCTCCAAATGCAGGGTCCTGCAGAGCTCAAACATCTCCCCAATGTTGTTTTATGTCTATATGCGGATGCTGGGAGAGGTAATCTGGAGATATGGGGTTTCCTATTATCAATATGCTGGCGATACACAACTCTATCTCTCCTTCAGCCTATTTGCAGTTGATACTGTCCAGACCCTTGACCAATGCTGGGCTGCAGTAATGGATTGGATGAGGGCCAATAAACTGAAACTGAATCTATACAAGACAGATACCTTGTAGGTCGTTCTCCTATGTTATATGGACTAAACATATATTTAAGGATCAGGTAAACAATCTGGGCATGATCTTTGACCTAGCACAGTGATGGTGAGCCTTGGCATGCCAGCTGTTCTTGAACTTCAATTCCCAGAAGCCCTGGTCAGCAGGAGTGCTGAACTTGAGCTTCTGGTAATTGAAGTCAAAGAACACCTAGAGTGCCAAGGTTCGCCATTATTGACCAAGCAGGTTGCTGTCACAGTCTGTTCTGATTTCCATCAGTTCTGTCAAGTTGCCCAGTTGTGCACTTACTTAGATCACAGATCACTAACAACTCTGATCCATGTGTTGGTAATCACAAGAATTGACTACTGTAATGCTTTTTATGTGGGATGCTGATATGGAAGTCTCATCAGGTCCAAAATGCTTTGGCCAGATAGGTTACTGGTGAGATAAAATTTAGTCATAGCACCCCAACTCTGGTTAGCTTGCACTTTTTACCTGTCTGCTTCCATGCCAGGTGCAAATTGTTGGTACTAATTTACAAAGCCATAAATGGTTTCTGGTATCATTTCCTCTTAAAGTGCCTCTTCTGGAGTATTACTCCCCATTGCACTTAATCCTTGCAGGCACAAGGATTGCAAATCCCTACTGCAAGGAATCAGGCCTTCTGGAAAATGACTCTCTGGAAAATGACTCTCTTCTTATGGAATATTTTACCTTGAGAGAGATGCACTTCACCCCCTCCCTCCAGACTTTTAAGAAGCTTCTTAGGAAAGCTTTTGGGGAGTACCTTATTTGCTTTATGGACTCAGGTTGCTGTATGACAATTAATGACATATTATAGTGCTGCCCCTATCATTATTATTCTGGATATAAACTAAGTGGACATAATTTAAGTAAGCAGGCTAAATCCTTCATTCAGATTTTCATGCATATTAATACCAATCATCTTATTAGGAAAGACATTTAATCCTTTGATAGCCATTCCAGAGGAATGTAGCCACACTTTGAGGAAATAATAAAAATAAGTGTTGATTCAGTTATTTCCTTAGTGCACAATAATTTAACATAATAAATAAGCAGACTACAAACAGAATTGAATATACATAGACACCCAAATCTACCTTGAAACCACTGGTGGTATAATAGGTTAATATTATTTAGGGAAGATTAAGAAGCTGTGGCAATTCATCACTTTGGTTTTTTAATTTGTTCTGCATAATAACTATTATGCCACATATAATGTTTCTCTGCATCTAATTGGCAGGCAGCAGCTCTCCTAAATGTGCTTTAATCTCACTAATAACAGAAACAAATGAAATCATTTATTAGATGTGATATTCTGATTTGAAGGAGAAAAGAGGTCAATTTCATGCAAACTTATTTTCTTTTTCTCTGGTTCACAATGACAGCTTCAGTTTTACAGATAATATTTTATTCCACATGACATCAATATAAGATGGCTGCCAACCCAGAGTGGATGGATGTGTCAGACGAATTAGTGGCATCTGGGTTTGTTAATTCCAGATGTATACATGGGGTTTGTGCTCTTGACATTCATGCTTAATGCACAGGCCTATTACTAATCCTTGCTAATTACTTAGTACAATTGCACTGGCCAGAAACATAAGTGTTCCTAAAGAGTAACCCTATCTGCTATGAAACATGGAAACAAGACTATAGCACTCTAAATCCACCATAGTTTGTTTTTTTTTTTAAAAAAATAGTAGCCATGTTAGTTTGTGTTTCAGGAATATCAGAGAATAAACAAAACAAAAATACTGTAGCACTTTAAAAACTAATTGTTATATAATATTTAGTTTTTAAAGTGCTACAGTGTTTTTGTCTTGTTTTGTTTATTTTCTGATACACTCAAATCCACCAGCCACCCTTGGCCTTCTGACTGGAGGGATTCAGAAAGTTGTAGTCCAAAAATTAAATTTTCTAAACTCTACCATTTCCTGCTGGACTTCTGATGTGTCCAAAGGTTTATTCCTTTTCAAAAGTCAAACCGCTCCAAAAATAAAGAGCAGGAAGAGCAGCCATTCTGGGAGGTGCAAAATTCAAATACATGTCAGTGCGGGTAAATGTTGAAGTTGAACTTTGTTTGTACCTCTGGAAGCCCGCCTAAATGTATCTTGTTTTGTAATGGACAGATCAATGTATATATAGAGGCCACCCCTGTACATAGTCCCAAGTCCAAAGTATGAGCTGAATAAAGAATCACTGAGTTTAACCTGACATTGCTGGCTAGAATACTTCTTGTCTCGGACTCAACAACTTCCTAAATAGCACCCTGCCCATCCTGAATAATGAGGTCTGCAATCTCATCTCTGTTATGTAAAGGTATGCCCTAAAGAACTAATGACTGTAGATTTAACCCTAAATGCATTTTCTTTGAATGTCTTGACTACACATGAGTTAGTCTATGCAGATAAACCTTACTGCCAACACAGATTGCAAGTGTGCCATGCCTTGTTTTCATAAGCTGCTGGGGCCCAATTGTTTTGGCATTGGGGGAAGATCTGGCCCACAATCTTTTGGCAATGGGCTTCTGTGTACTTATATATATATATATAAATTAAGAAGCAAAACAAAATAAAAGTGAAAAAATAAATAAGGATGACAAGCTGATATATTTTAATATGAGCTTTCATGGATCAAGTCCACTTTCTCAGATATGGTAGTCCTACTCTTATGTCTCATGAAGTATACTTGACCCACAAAAGCTCACATTCAAATATAGCATTTGTTATATAGTAGGCTTTGTGGAAGATATACATTGACTGGAGAACAAACCTTACAAGACACATCCGGACATAATTCTCAATAACTATTGCATAGGATTACTCTGTGTTAGCAGTGGTTCCTTTAAACAAAATTGCACAAACTATTGCTATTGATATGCCACACAAGGAAAATGTGAAAGATAAAATTGACATAAGAAATAGAAAATGTCTTTTAAAAGTCCTCACATGTAACTATACTCTGATGTCATAAAACACAGCAGTTACAAGAGGACAAAGCCCTGATAGAATAACATTCACAACGAGGCTCACGGGCTTCTGGTACATTAAGTTTGAATTATAATTGATCCATGGCAAGCAGAAAGAGAACAGAAAGCATGAGAAAGAGAGTGAGTACTTTAATAAACTGGATTGTGTATATGACGCAAATAACTACCTCTGTCATGGTATAATCAAACATTGATTGCTCATAAAATATAAATAAATCTTGGGATTTACCACAGCAAAGTGGTACATTCTCCTAATTACAGCACTGATGAGATTGACTTTGAATTGACTGCAGGGTAAATAAAATAAACCACTATGCTCTATGTGCCATGCTGAGCACACTAAAAAAGAGAAGGAGAGGATAATCTAAACAAAACAAGATAATTGGGATAGAGATGACTAAAGTACAGAGACCCTCTCACAATGCACAGATGCATATGACTTGTGATTTTGTACACATTTACTGTACTAGGGAGTAGGTAGATAATATGCTCTCAGTGGAACATCCAGCAATGTTACTATGCTAAGAATATGGAGGCACAATCATTAACCAAGCCAGATTTAGTTTACAAATTCGAACATTACTGATTGTTAGTAGGCAGAACCTGAAAAACTGTTATTGTTCTTCTTGTTGTTTGTAGTGATATGATTAGCCTGACCCAAGATTATACAAAAATCATATAGTATATTATTTATTTATTTAAAAACATTTCTATCCCGCTTCCCTCACTCAAGAGTGACCCTTAATATAAAGGATTCCAACCTGTTGGGGCAGAGAAGGGATTTTTCTCTGAGGAGTTTTTAATGGTATGCCCTTAGCTCAAAACAGCTCATCAGGCTGGTGAGTCACAATGGGCTAGAATGCTTGACTGATTAAGCAGGGTAAACAAACCTATGCTTTTAATTGACTAAAGGGCAACCCTTGACTTGGGCCAGGCTAATCCCCATTGTTTCACGTGTATGGTCTAAAGATTAATCAACTGGTTCCATGACTTTTCTGGGAACCTTTGGTCAAGAAATCTTCCTGTCAACACTGGCTAGGCAATTATAGCCTGTTAGTTATTAAGGCACGTAAACAACTAGTCCTATTTGTTTGTTTTCCTGGAACTTTGGCAAAGGAAATCCTTTCAGTCAACATCAGCCAACTAATTTACATCTGTTACCTATTAAGCACATCTGCAGGGTAATTCTGCTGTCATTCAGCAGTTAACTATTTTGTTAGCCTATGCTTTTTTTGCTTATAAAATACTGTAGAAAATAAACTTCTTTAGCCATCAACCCTGATCCATGAAGTCTGACTCATTCCTTCTCTCCGCTGGGTAAGGCTCACAGCAACAGTTGTTAGTTTCTAATTTTGGACTAGAATGCCTAAAAAGTAACTGATCCAAGCTCTACAAGCCAGTGCTTAATCTATAACCCACACTGATGTTTGTCTGTTTGTTTGCTTTGTGTTTTCACAACAGATAAGCAATTTCTCCCCCTCAGGACCTATGAAGGCTCCAATCTGCTGTACTGGGTGGCTCACATGTGATTGCAATATTATACTTGCTATTTTCAATTTTATTTTGGTATAGATCGTAGAACAATAGAATAATTAAGTTGGAAGTCTCCTAAAAGGCGATCGAGTCCAACTCCCTGCTCGATGCAGGAATCCAAATAAATGCAGATCTGAAAGATGGTTGTCCAATTTTGTCTTGAAGCCTCCAACGTTAGAGCACTCACCACCTCCTGAGGTAATTGGTTCCATTGCCATACTACTCTAACAGGTAAGATGTTTCTGAGTGCACAACATGTTGAGCAATTGATTGCACACAAATTGCACAACTGTGCCTGCAGCACTGTTTCCCAGACACAGCTTCTGATTTAGTATGAATTCTGTAGCTGTTTGCATAACTTAAAGTTCCATAAGCATAGCTACATGACAGAATTTGAGCTCTATTATACAGTATCTATAATGGGTCCACTCACACATGCAAGGCAACACTTGAAATATTGGAGACATCAGAAAATGAACATTCATGTGTAAATCAACCCTAAAAACTAGCATACATGGTGCTACAAATTACCTGGCTAATCAATGAGCAGTATTTTGGTTTGCTCATATATGCTTTTCCTTAAGTGTCAAATGTATTGCTTCAATGCTGTTATCTTAGGAACGAAACCCTATTAGTGCAAAAGCATAACAGCATAAGTATGCCTAGCACTGATGAAGAGGCTGATTGTTGTGCAGCCTGTTTTTCTGCCTTTCATGTTAATGCTGCAGCAGAAAATGAAACATAATAGAAATTGTTTTATGGATTAGCAGAGGTAGAGGTTTTCCTCGCTCGAAAGCCAGTCGTATGCGACTCTAGGATTCAGTGCTCATCTCTGTTTCAAAGCCAAAGAGCCAGCGCTGTCTGCTTCTGCAGACGTTTCCATGGTCATGTGGCAGGCATGACTAGACACCAGAGCACACAGAATGCTTTTTACCTTTCTCACCGAAGTAGTTCCTATTTATCTCCTTTCAATTACTTGCTTTCGAACTGCTAGGTTGGCAGGAGTTGGGACAAAAACGGGAGCTCATTCTGTCCTGCAGTAATTGGGAATCAAACTGCTGAATTAGCACTGTCTTGGCACTTCTCTTGTACTCTTGGTCTGAAACAGAGGCTCAGATGCAATAATAATAATAAAAAAGATTGAAAAAATACATAGAAGGATCATTTGCCATCCAATCTTTTTCCCCAGGAAGAGAGGTGAAATGTCTTCCTCAACAATGCAAAAGAGAAGAGAATGAGACAATGTTGTGTATTCAGGCAGAATTGCAAGTTGCTCAAGCAATGCCTTGCAAAGACAAAATGGCGATTTGCCGCCATCAGAATTAGGAGCCTGATTTGGCACACAATCTCCCCTTCAGGGCGCGCTCATTATGATAATTAGAGTTCTGTGATTAGTTACAACTTTGGATCCTGTTCCTGGTTGGTTAATACTCATATAGCATGTTATGATTGGTTAGTTATGATTGTACCGGTGGGTTACTACATTGTAGCAAGGAGTCACCGCTGGGAGACACTATATAATCCCCACAGGTAAACAAGGGTGGGGTGGGGCCGGGCCGGGCCAGATCTATGCTTCCCATAACCGCTGCAGGTTAAGCCACGGAGGGCTAACCTGGGGTCTTCTCTATATACACATCCACAGGGTGTAGCTCGGTGCTTTGCCTTCTATGGGGGAATTCAGAGAGACTGATTATATGGGACTTGTGTAGCCATCTTATGTCCAGATAGCCTTGTAAGAGTAACCAGAAGGACTTTACAATAAACCCTTGTTGTTGCTCTGTTCATCGTTGCCTGGACTATTCCTTCTAAGGGCTGGACCCAACAGACACATTCTTCTGTGAACTTTCTTAAATCAAATCCTCTCAGAAACTAAATCGATCCAATTTTGGAGAGCCCCCACCCACCCCCTTCTCTAGAAGCCTTTGTGCCCCATTTGCACACTACATGTGAAGTCCTTTCCTCTTCCCCCACTGGTGAAGCTTAGAGCAGGGGTGCCCAAACTTTTTGGGCCATGGACCATTCACACAGTTCGGTGGGCTGGTCATGTGGTTCAGTGGGCCGGTCACATGGTTCCTCTTACCAGAAGCGGAAGTAAAACACACCTTGAAATCTGTTTTGTAACACCTGCCATTTTCTCTGCTTAAATCAGGGGTGCCCAAACTATGCCCTGTGGGCCAGATTTCCCCCCCAATGCCAATTAATCTGGCCCATAACACCCTTGTTGCTCCTGGAAGTGGAAGTAAAACGTGCCTGTATGAGCGCATTTTACTTCAGCTTCCAGGAGTGACGAGGGTGGTGTGGGCCGGATGAATTAGTGTCAGGGGCTGGATCTGGCCCATGGGCTGTAGTTTGGGCACCCCTGGCTTAGAGAGTCAGGGGGCTGCAGGAGGAGAAAGCTCAATTTACTTTGGGATCCCAGCCAAAAGTTGGTGGGGAGGGCAGTTCTGCTTGAGGCTAATATAAGGAAATATTAGAGGATTAACCTTGCCCAGCTTCTGAATGGCCTGGATATGTCATTGGTATAACATTCTTAACATGGCTATAGGCTAGATATTAGGAAGCTTAATGTACCATATCAAACTTATATTGTTCCAAACACAAACAAAGACAGTCACATGATCCTCCTCACATGATACAAATGTAAGAGGAAAGGCAATACTTTTGTTGGATCACTTAAAAAATAAAACATTATGTGAACTTTCATGATTTAAGATCAGGTCTTCAGCCATTCACCCATTTCTTGTGGATAGTGAAGGGAAATTTTCAACGAGAGCTGATATTAATGCAGATGTTGTGCTAAGCTTTGGTTGTAAGAGGTGAGGTTCAGCTGCAGTTTTGATTGGTGAGCAAAGAGGGGAAGGGACGGTCCAGTTTACAATGATCCACAAGGATGAGAAAAACATACGAGCAAAGGATTATTTCAGGTGTTTGGAAGGAGTAGCAGGCTACATGTAATTTAACAACAACACCCCATGTCTTCTAGAAAACCCATAAGGGGCAGTCTGGATATATACAACTCCCTACCACCTGGCCAAGAACAACCATGGTATGTGTGGAAAGCTTTAGACAGATTGCATGGTAAGAAGATCAAGGGCTAATCTGAGAAAGTGAGGTTCCCCTGTAGGTGACAGCCTGTGTGAATGTGGAGAAGTACAAACTATCTCCCACATGATACAATACACACGATGCCCTTCAATATGTGTTGAGGAGGACCTTATGTTGGCAAGAGGAAATGCTGTTGATGTGGGCCACTATTGGGCGGATGTTATCTACCCCTTTTAATTCTAATTTGCTTTAGAGGTGTTAATTTTAGCTTTGTATGTTATTATATGCTGGTGGTGCATCTGACATGAATAAAGAAAGAAGTCTGGACATGCTCTTAGCTCAGATGGAGAACCTATGGCCTAGATGGGTTCCTCAGCTCCTGGGAAATGTCCAAGAACAGTTTCTCAAATTTAGGCCTTCAGGTATACTTGGATTTCAATTCCCAGAAGTGCCATGTGTTGGAGGAAGCACAAAATGGCCATCTGGCCCTTGAAGCTGTCTGAGGGAGCGCGACCCGGCACCCTGGCTTTAAAAGGTTGAAAACTCCTGCTCTACACATTCTACTTATAACTGTGAGCTTCAGATGGTTCACAGACACACCTGCTGCTCTGAGAGGCATTCCTCCACTGGTTTTGCAGCCCTTCTTTGTGGATTATCATGGATTATGTTACTTAGGCAGTTTGAAACAGGAGCCAGCTGCAGTTGCACAAGTGATAATTATAAAAAAGGGAACAAACTTAATGAAACTTAAATCTCATAATTGGTGGGATCAGATCTGAAAGTAGATTTAAGTCTTGAAAGCACAACTGTGCTTGCATAGCCACAGAATGATGCAGCTAAGGCATGGAGTAATCCTAGTTCACATTAACCATCTACTCCTCAAACTTGGCTCTCCAGATGTTCTCAGACTTCAATTCTCAGAAACCCTGATCAGCAGGTGTGCTGACTTGGGCTTCTGGTAATTGAAGTCCAAGAACACTTAGAGAGACATGTTTGAAGAGCCCTGATCTAGTATATCTAGAGTAGCCTAGTATATCTAGAGTAGCCTAGTTCTTCATGAAGGCACCAGCTGGTTTTTTTTAACAGTGAGATGTTATCCAGTGTGATTCCACCCATTGGAAATGTGAATCTGGAAAGTCTTCTATTCATTGGTTATTTTAGCATTGGCCTGGCTAACTTCAGACTTTATTTTCTCATTTCATTGCCTTATTGATACTGCATTCTCTCTCTCTCCTTCTCTCTCACTATTAAACAAATGCAAGTTAAATATTTATGTGCCTGATGGCTAAAGTGGATGTAGAGCATTTGTGAAAGAGGACCTGCTAATGCTAACTCACGCACATGATGCATTTATGGGAAAACTGTAATAGCCTGCTACCGAAGCATGAATATTTATTAAGAAATGGTGAGCCAATAGTTTCAGCTCAATTTCATTTGGAGTTTCTAAAAGCCTTCAAGTTTCTTGCAGTACTGATTACGGTTCAGAGCAGCTCTGCTGCTCACAATTTGATTTGAGAGCCTGGGAGAGGCTAGGCAATATTCATCATAAGGCAATTGGAAACATTTAGCACTGTGTACATTTTTGGACACCGAAAGCCGGGAATGTATCTCACTAGTTTCATGATTTGCAGAAAAGGTTTCAGCTGCTGTATTGCACCCAAAGGAAGAAAAAGCAGAAGCTAGAAAAGCTTCAGCCAAACTATGGCCCTTGGACTGGATCTGGCCCCCGACACAAATTCATCTGGCCCTTATCGCCCTTGCCACTACTGGAAGTGGAAGTAAAACGTGCCCATATGGAGCAGCAAGGGTGGTGTGGGCCGGATGAATTGGTGTCAGGAGCCAGATCTGGTCCAAGGGCCATAGTTTGGGCACCCCTGCACTAGAGGAAGTGAATGATAAACATTTTCTGAGTACTCTGAACTTAGAAAGCCGGGAGTCAGAATTGACTTGACAGCACATCATTATGATTATTATTTGAAACGTTTCCATTTCCCACTACAGATTCCAGGATCTTCCAGCCAGCATGGTCACTGAGGGCAAGCAAATGCTATGTGGGACATTGCCAGCACAACTGTTAGGCAGTGTGAGTTGGCCCTGGTAGCAGTTATAGGGTGGACTGGCTGCAACAGTCCCCAATCAACCTATGGGTGAATAGGACTGAGTGTGATAGTTTTCCAGTAAAGATAAAGGTCTCCCTTGTTTGAAAGTAAGTCATGTCCAATTCTAGAGGCTGCTGTTCATCTCCATTTACAGCCAAAGAGCCACTGTTGTCTGCATCTCCAGATGTCTCTGTGGCCATGTAGTAGCCGCTGGAGAGCACAGAATGCTGTTACCTTTCCTGCCAAAGTGGTACTTATTTATCTACCTGCAATTTCTTGCATTCAAACTGCTAAGTTGATAGGAGCTGGGACAGACAGTGGGCACGCACTCCATCGCACTGCACTTGGGTCTCAAATGGCTCACCTGCCAACCTTCCAGCATCTTAACCACTAAGCCACCACAGCCCATAGTGTTCCAGTACTAGCCATTAAATTGCCAGCTTCCTGCATGCATTACCTTCTCACCTTGGAAGAGATGAAAGGAGCATTTTTGTTCTTGTGAAGGCAAAACTGTAGGCTCTTACTTTGAAATAAATTTCAGCAGGAATTTGGGCTGACATGAAAGGAATGTTGGTCAGAGCTTTGAAATATTATTTTTTTATTTTTTATTATTTAATAAAAATGTCTCCCTGCTCCGATACTGATAAGCTCTGTGTTCTGCATTGACAAAACAAAGAGTGGTTTAGTAGCTCACCCAAACATGTCCAAAGCTCCACCTCAGTCAGGGAAAACTGAGAGCAAAAGCAAACCCGGCTAGAATCAAGTGACTGTGGAAAGGAATGCCCTTGAGTCCCCAACATCTCTTCTTTAGAAGGCAATGGAAGAGATATCAAACATTATTTGCTTCAAAGCAACAGCTGTTCCTCTTTGCCTGTTTCTTCTTTTAGGTGCCAGGGATAGCTCAGATATATTTTTGCATTTGGCCCCAAGTTATTTTTTAATCTGGATAATAAAAAGGCAAAATGCTACTCTGTTGCGTTTTTGGGATCAAGGAGACAGTGGAGGCTTGATTCATGAAGAGGCAATAGGGCAAGATCGCCCGGTCGGAGTTTATTAGGAATAACAGACAAAGACATTCCAGAGAAGAGTATGCAATCTATTCTTATTGGTTACCTGCGATAGCATAAAGTTACTTAATTGGCTAAATATCAGCATGTCTGCCTCGTGCTCACCTTGCTAATTGGAAGAAAGCTGCGTGCTAGCTGAATGACTGCGTGCCATCCCTGGGCATAGTGGGGAGGGCCAAAAGCCTTGAGTCAGAGGCCCAAACTGGGGCCTCTAAGTTACGGCGTAAAAACAGATGAGGTAAGGAGAACGATCACCCATGATTTATGGCCATGGTTTGCCACTAGCCACAGCGATCGTGCTGTGAAACTCCTCACATCTTCCCCCTTCTGTTTTTAAGAAGCTTATAAGCATAATAAATTTGGTCCTTGTGTGCACGAGGCCGGAAGCGAAATCCTTGCAGGCAGGTGGCTAGCAACGAAGGTATGCATTGAATAAAGCAACAGGCAGTTATCAGAATGGCAAGAATAATTAAACCATACTGCAGGATGGTCCGTACCCAATCGCCGTTGGGAAGCCAGGACCAAAGAGTGCTCCACCACGAAGGCAGAGGGTTTTGCTTAATATCAGAAACAATTTTGGCTAAAGAATCCAATTGGTTTTGTACCTTATTAGAATTATCAGATAAGTTAAAGCAACACATATTATGCACAGACTCACAACCTTGATGATGCAACATCAGCAAATAATCGATCGCGGCGCGGTTATCTAAAATGGCATTGCGAAGCTGAAATTGCTCCCTGTTCAGGAGGCTAATAGCTTGGGAAGTGTGATTAATGGCTTTCACAAATGCACAAGCAAGCTTTCCAAGCTGCCTTGCATTCCCGGCTGCCAGGCCAGGCACGCCAACAAGACTGATGGCTAAGGATGTGTACTCAGCCTGGGAAAGCACCTTAACAGTGCTATCGCAATCAGAGGGTAACTGCTCAGTGGCAGTACCCCGGGTGATGCGTTTGTGGGCGGGACGCTGACGGACCAGCGTGGTGCGGTTGGGCAAAGCAACAATCATACGGCTAAGGCAACAAGTGGTTTTAGAGAGGTTAGCAGGAATATAGTTCCAAGTTCGTGACCCACAGGTCCAGAACCACCCAGAAGGCAACAGAATGTGCTGAAAGTTAAAATGAAGGTCCTCTGTTTCTCTCCCGGCGCAATTAAGGCCGCGACCTGGCTGGAAACAGCGAGGCTTTGACTTATGTTGAGTACAGTTCACAACCCTGGCACATTTACTAGCATTACTAACAGCTACAATAGGAGTATAGAGAGACAGGGCATCAATGGGCAGCCTTTTGGTTGCCTTTCCCCAAAGGGGGCTAAGAGCATATTTGTTTTTGATCTTGAGATATGCAGTTTCATAATGCAAAACATAACATAAGCAAAGACAGGTCTTTCCCCTGCAAGAGAATAAGCAAAACATTTAAGCATGAACAAAACATGAACATTTCTCTTCTTCCTTACATGAAGGAGGTTTCTGTAGCATTCTAGCAAGCATTTCTCACTCCCCAATTACATGAGTAAGGCATTACATTTCTTCTTCTCTCACTGGTGTAAATGAAAGAGGCATTCAATAACTTAAAACCAGCATAGCATGGTAAATCAAATACAGTAGAAATATCATTAGAGCATTTCACACTCATAGCATGAGCAGGTAGACAATTTTTTAAAAAAGGCTTTCAGGTTTTATAATGCAAACAAGGCCAATTCACTTTAGAGTCCACACAAACTTTTTAGTCCAATTAAAATGTCCAAATTAAAAGTTCAAATGTTGATTGAAGCTTTCTTCTTCTCAGATTAGAGCTTAAACACTATCTTCTCTCCAGCACAGTTCTTGGCATGGCAAGGTTGAAATTAGGCCATAAATTAATTCTCACTGAATTCACAAGACAACCAGACAACCCCCCTTCAGCTTTTCAGGCAAACACACATTCCTTCTCCAGAACTTGCAAGTAACTTCCACACTGATGAACAGTACAGGGAATTCCCAGTTGCTTTCCCTGCAATCCTGATGCTTGAAACTTGGAACAGCCCACTCTGGATCTCTTTGTTTGAGGGTTGAGCAATTCAAAAGCAGCCAAAAACTGGAGTACGTCTTCTCCCTCCTTGTATTTTTGCAAAAGCCTGCTGTCCATAGAGGAAGGATCCACACCCCTTTTCCTCTGGACATCTTTCATTTGCAGCATCTGAATCTCAACTTGATGACAAACTGCACCTGTTAGGTTGTATTTGCGAGAAGACCCCTTTCTGGGCTTGGGTTTTCTGCATTCCTCCTCTGGGCCATCCTTCCACTTCCTGCCCAAACATGAGGTATCAAATTTACCACTCAGCTTCTCCTGCTTTTGTGATGAGGGTTGCTTCAGGGGCGAGCTGAGGTCTCCTGTGCTGCCCTTAGAATCACACTCCTTGCTTCCTGCCACTTTGCATGCATTAATAGCTTCAATCTGTGATGAGGTCCCCACCATTTGTTCCCAATCAGCTGGCACTAGTTGTTTTTTAGACTTGGCAGGCAGTATTGCAGCAGTCCCATTTGCCAGAGCCACTCTGTTCACTGGATATACAGCAACAGGTTCCATATCCAGCACAGCTGCAGTTAAAGCAGCAGAGAACAGGTCTTTTGTAGGGCTAAAAGTGCTTGATTGCTGCAAGGCAGGATATAATGTCCCATCTCCATTTCCACCCCCACCTCCATCAGGGGGCTCATGCTGTTGTTTCTCATATGATGAAGGCCCAGTCAGACTCCCTCCCTTGGCTGGGGGCAAAAGCTGTGGAAGGGGACCAGCAAGCCTCTGGGACAACAGAATATTCTTTGGAGTAAAATCTTGCACTTCTTTTGTTTCTGCTCTTTGCCCATTCTTATTCAGATGATATGAGAGATCTTTACAAAACTCCTGCTGCTGCGATGTTAACGCACCCCCCATCTCAACCGTAATGGAAAAGCAGAAGGACTCTCTTCTTGCCACTCTTCCGCCTCCTCCAGAGACAAAACCCCATCGCTCTTGGCTTGATGTATAGCAGAGCGAACATTTCCCATCACACCGCCAGGGTAGGCAGGCAGCGCCTGGAGAACCAGGCTCGGGACGGGCGGCACCAATGGTGCAGTAGGTGGTAAAATAGCAGGCAGCACTTTTGGATAAGGAGGTGGTGAGTCCTCGGGTGGATGAGTCAGAGGATTGGTCAGAGATGCCTCTGCTGGTACTAGTTTCCTGACTGCCTCATTAACTCTGTGCCAAATCAATAAATGATGAACTGCTGCCCTCGGTTCTTCCAATAAAATTGTTCCAATTCTGTGCCAATCATCCCGTTTGAGTGATCCAATTTCTGGGTACCAAGGACATTGGCATTCGACTTCCTTAATGAAGTCTTCTAGACTACTAAGCGTGATGTCTGGACATCCGCTCTCCTTGATGATTCTCTGCAATTCTTTTGCATGGGTCTTTTGCCCTAAAGAAAGTCCCCCCCCCCATACTCACAATCGGGAGCTCGAAAGCTGAGGGAGCCTAAAAAGGCTGTGGCGCGCCAGGGGGCTATTCCAGTCGGTGAGTCGGGGAGTTGGGATCCAGCAATCGCGTCGCAGGTCACCAGATGTTGTGTTTTTGGGATCAAGGAGACAGCAGAGGCTTGATTCATGAAGAGGCAATAGGGCATGATCGCCCGGTCGGAGTTTTTTAGGAATAACAGACAAAGACATTCCAGAGAAGAGTATGCAATCTATTCTTATTGGTTACCTGCGATAACATAAAGTTACTTAATTGGCTAAATATCAGCATGTCTGCCTCGTGCTCACCTTGCTAATTGGAAGAAAGCTGCGTGCTAGCTGAATGACTGCGTGCCATCCCTGGGCATAGTGGGGAGGGCCAAAAGCCTTGAGTCAGAGGCCCAAACTGGGGCCTCTAAGTTACGGCGTAAAAACAGATGAGGTAAGGAGAACGATCACCCATGATTTATGGCCATGGTTTGCCTCTAGCCACAGCAATCGTGCTGTGAAACTCCTCACACTACTCAGCTCAAATATACAAGTATTGAGAACACTTTGCAATTTTCCTCATACATTTATAGTCATTATATTACTCTATTAGGCTATGTCACTTACAATATCTTCTAAGTGATGTGCGTATGTTTGTGTGTGCATGGCTGCAATATTGAAAAGCATCATTTTTTCTTGACTTGTTAATTCTACTTCATATATACAGAGTTGATAATTGGTTTTTTTTAAAATCATAAATATTTAGACTCCCCTAAGTTGGGAATATGATGTATATTGTTCCAAACAACCTGAAGCGCATCCACACACACAAAACAAGTTGACATTGCTGTTAATGAAGCCCTGCGTATAGTGACAGGATAATTCAAACCTACACCAGGTATCGCTCCACCTGAGATAAGGAGAGAAGTAGCAGCAGATGCCAAGAAAGCCAAACAAGAGAATAATCCTTGACATCCTCTAAATAGATATGTGCCTCAAGTCTGCCAGCTGAGATCCAGAAAGAGCTTTACAGCAAGAACAAACATTTTTGAGGGTATGCAAGAGCAAAATCAAATTAGAAGATGGAGGAAGGAGCTCACTGGACAAGGAACAACATTAAAGGAAGATATAGAATAGGAACTCAACCTCCCGTAAGTCACTTGGAGGACTATGAATTGGCTGAGTGCCTAATTGCAATTGGAGTGCCTAAATGCAAGACCAACATGCTCATGTGGGGACTACTGGCAGATAACAATAAGCTGTGTGAATGTGGAGAAACACAGAATCTGGCTCATTTACTGATCTGCCGATTACTGCCAGAAACATATACCAATGAGAACATACGTTTGGCCAATGACAAAGCCAATAAAATGGTTTCATTTTGGCAGTTCAAGGTTTGATTGGGACAAAAAAGAAAAACCAAACAGCAGTATGGGAATTGGGTAGAAAATGCAAAGTCAGGACAGACAAGTACATACACTACTGTACTCTTTTCCTATATTGTATTGCTTTTCCATGCAGCCTGACCTGGAACAATCAAGACACAATTTGCCACATCCCCTGATTTTTGTGAAAATCCAGCTTCCGTGATTGCCATGGATCAGCTGAAAATCATAGGTGTATCTATACTTATAAATCCGAGCATTAACCGTTGGATTGTACCGAGCCTCCTGCACTTGCCCGAAACCGGTACGGAGGTTACTGCAGGGTTGAAAAATGCACCAGTGGGGCAAGAGCTCCACGAATGTAAACAAAGAAAAAGGACTTCAATTCCCAATGTTCTTTGCACTGCGCCACAGCCAATCAGGCTGAGAGGCGCAAACAAAAAGAACGTTGGGAAATGCATCGTGGCCAATTGAAATTGAGCCACAGAAAAAAAATGCCACACGAACACAAACCACAAACGCAAAACTACAAGCCCCAGCATCCTGCACGCTTTGAGCGCGCAGAATGCTGAGAAAGCCAGTGCGTAAAAAATAAACTTACAAAAAGCAACGGGAGTGCAAGTCCCCAGCAGGCAGACTCAGCGCTTCACAGCCACATAAAACCAAAAGCCACAAAACGCCACTGTGAGACACCCGCCGTCCTTCTTTCCTGGAGCAACGGGGAGAAGAGGGATGCCCTCTTCTCCATGCTACCCCGCCAAAGACACGGCAAGACCACCACCAGCCTCAAGTAAAGTTGAGCCGGGGTGGAAACCCCCCCCCAAAAAAGGCAGCAGTTTGTCAGGGGAAGCACCCTCCCTGGCGGATGAATGGCTGATGCCTTTGTATTTCCGAATACAAAAACAACAGCCAGCAATCCGCAAGGAAGAGCACCACCCCTTACGGATTGCTGCCTGCTGATCTCCAGTTAGGTAAGCCGGGAGAAAAAGGAGACAGAGAAGAGAGAACCATCTGCCTCCTCCTTCTCCCCTGACCTACCTAACAAAAAAAAATAAACCACAAAATACATAAACAAAAACATCCACAATGGCACGAAACCACAAAGAAAATACCTAACTACAACACAAAAAAACCAAAAGTACACAAACAAACAACAACTAATTACAAAAATAAACAACTATGAAATAAAACAAATTAAACACAACCAGACATAACCAAACCAATTAAACCAACCTAAAACTAAACCAAAACATAAAAGAACAAACAGAAACACCTCCCAGCCCACCACCACAAAAACAAAACAAAGAAAAACCCTAGAAGAAAGAAAATCAGACAACTCACCAGCACGTCCTCCCTCTACGACGACAGGAACAGAAATGAAGAAACAAAGACACTACTTACCGGAAGAAGCCCCACCCAGAGGCCAGGAGAGAAAAAAACACGTGAAATGAAAGCAAAACCCCCAGCAACTCCACCTGCAGGGCAGAATAGTAAAAACAACTCAAAAAGAATCAACAGCCCCACCTAGAGGCCATAAGAGTAAAAACAAGTCAAAAACATAACAATAAATCACATTTTTACACAAATCACAAACATATGTCAAAAAAATAAAATAAAAAGATTTCTAAAATCCTGTGCTGAGTTTTAACTCAAATAAAAACCCAAAACATCTAAACACAGTTTTAAAACATTGAATGTAAAAAACATGTACTTTCACATTTTTAAAATTATTACCTATGGTACAACTATTAAAAAACCCCACAAAATAAAACATTATTTGGTTAAATAAAACAATTTGAAAAAATTATATTATCCTTTGTTCTTTTTTTAATCCACAACCCCCCCAAAAAATGTTAATATATTTATTCTTTTTTTAAAAAAAATTGTGTAACTAAAAATAACATATGTTAAAAAATAATCAAAAATACATTAGAAAAAATACAAACTACAAGTTATTATTACTTTATAGTATCAAAACAATACAATCTATTTAACAAATGACAACATAAAAATGTACATAAATAAAAAATTACAGACTTACAACACAATTTAAAACAACGCCGGGCAAAATATGCTAGTATCTGAATAAATCTGTACCAAAGATGAACAAGATTAATGCAATAAGACTTACTACATATAAAAAGAGATGTAAGGCTCGGTATGTGTCAAAAAACTATTGACAGTTGAAGTCATGATCTAAATTCAATATGCAGTTTCGATCCCAGTTAGAAAATTTGGAAATAACTCTATGTTGCCTTGATTACAAATCAGGAACATTTTAGAAAACAGAAATGGAGGACACCACTCAGAGTGGGAGAATATCCCAGATGAGCAGGATATAAATGTAATAAATAAATAAAATAAAAATAAATTTAAAAATAAGGAAATTGTATGTAATGTAGGGAGTGTTACAGGTAAATAAACTTGTGCTGACCTTTGCTAGGGCTTTCCTAGGTTAAAAAAACAATTCAGAAGCAGTTTGTTATATCCTTCTTCTAGTGGCATTCTGCAAACTTGTTCAAGGGCGCACAAGATGGCTCTTCTCCTAAGAAGCACACTGGGGAATGGAACTTCTGATCCTTGGCTGCACAACCACATATTCCAACTCACTGAGCTATCCAGCCATGTATAGCTGTTTTAATTTTGATACAAGCTGCTTTGGGTACCAGTTCTAGGACAAAGGTAGGTTGAAAGTGAATGAATGAACAAGTGAACAAACAAGCCAACTAGCCATCCAGACACTCAACCCTTATTCCACTACCTCACTGACAGTTGATCCCTGACTTTTAGCCTGGAAGTGAGCAGGCAAAAATGTGTTTAGTCTCCCCCACAGTAGCAAAGCTTGGGGTGTTATGGGTAGATGCGTGTTGGCTTTTATAATTTCCCAGCCAACATGGCAATAGCTATTTTGGCAGGCAAATTTTGAGAGCTGTTATCCAACAATTTTTCTAAAATCTCAGTGGCCATGTTTTTGCTGAAAGTGCTGAGGCTAAGGTGTCAGTTCCACTCAGTGGAAAGGTAAAAAACTAACTGCTAAGAAATTTATGAAATTGGTAGGAAGAAACAGCTGTTTTGTTTCATGAAAGATGATGAGTATCCTGGCAAGTTGGTTGAGGGGAAGGGTTAACAGGTGTTTCCCTTGTAAAGGGGAGGAGGAGATAGTGGAATGCCCAATATTATGCAAAAAGTATTATGGTGAATGATCCAGCTTCTGTAATGGTCAGTGTAAGGCAGGGATTCTCAATCTGTGGCCCACAGGCCTGATGCAGCCCACGGCACTATTTCATGTGGCCCACCACCACCTCCACCACAACAGGAAGTGTCACATGGTGGAGGAAGGGCAAAATGGCTGTCTGGCCCCTGAAGCTGAGGGAGCGTAACCCAGCCCCCAGCTTGAAAAGGTTGAGAACTTCTGGTGCAAGGCGTATGTATAACATATTACATTTCTATCCCACTTTTCCTCCCAAAAGCTTAAGACAATGTATATTGCTCCTCTCTTCTTCACTTGACTTTCATAATAACCCTGGGAGGTAGGCAGGTCAGTCTAAGAGAAAGAGTGTGAAAGGGTCTGGTCCTAAGCCATGCAGTTGCCTATTCTTCTGGAACATGGACTGGATACAGATTCATGTAGCTTTTTTTGAGGCAAAGATTATTTGGCCTATAACCATGTCAACTGCCATTTTCTTTCCTTATTCGTTTCACATGGAAAATACTTCTTCGGTATATTTTTCCCACTCATAGTAACAAAAAAGATGGTGAACTTACGGAGATGCTGTTTTCTGTCCCCTGAAGCTGAAAAAAACAGGTAGGGAAAGAAAGGGTTTTGAATGAAATATTTTGAATGAATTTGTGGATAAAATACATCAAGGGGTATATAAACAAGACATCTGACTAAAGATCTTGTCAATATATAAACTAGGAGAAATAAGAGGCATGACATATTGAAGCTTTTGTGTTCTTTATTGGTTTTTGATTATTTTCATTTTGTATGTTATGTATCTTATGAATTTTAATCTTTCTATATAAAATCGAGGGTTAACCGTTGGAACTTTGCATAGACTCCTTAGCCAGGCCCTACTAGCCTGCATTCACCATTCATGCACATGCCCGAACTGGGTACCCAGGTAAACGCAAGATTAAGAAATGCGCCAGTGGGGCAAGAGCCCCACAAATGTGAATAAACTGAATGAACTTCAACACCCGAAATCCTATGCGCTTTTGCAAGCTCCAGCCAATTAGAAACAGATGCAAGAACAAACAGAACGTTTCCATTCGCACTGCTGCCGTGCCGCAGCCAATGAAATACAACGTTTACACAACATTTTTATGCACGAACGCGAATACTACATATCCCACAGTTCTAACCACCAACAGTATGCATTCAATCTATCTGACCGCCTTTACCATTTTGGGAGTTAAAGAGGAAAAAACTCACCATCCTACACACTTTCACAAATCCAGGCAATCGCGTCCTTTGCAACGCAGGAGCTGTATTGGAAACCCCAAAGAGTTACGTACTTTGCAAATGTTACCATTTACGGAGCTATATATGACACATCACACCATCCTACGCAGTTGCTGCAATCCAGCCAATCACGTACTTTAGCCAAAACGCATCACGAATTTCAAAAAACGCTACAAGCCATCCTTTAAAAGCAGCTGTATTACAAACCCCAAAGAGTTACGTACTTTTGCGGCTGCAGATTAGTACGGAGCTAAAAACTATCTATCTTTTAGCGACTAACTTTGAAAAACAGAACCCGACCTTTTTCTTTACCAATTTAAATATTATTTAGTTAAAAAACTCACCATCGTACACACTTTCACAAATCCAGCCAATCGCGTCCTTTGCAATGCAGGAGCTGTATTGGAAACCCCAATGAGTTACGGACTTTGCCAATGTTAGCATTTACGGAGCTGCTGTATTGGAAAACCCAAAGAGTTCTTCACAGTAGCACAAAACGAAGGGAAAGCAATTCCGAGAAACACAAACATAGGGGGAAGCAATTCACAGTTACACTAAACACAGAGGAAGCACTTCACAGTAGCACAAAACGAGGGGGAAACAATTCAGACTAACACTAAAATCCCAGAAATCAAATCACAGTAATACAGCGAAAGGAGAAGCATTCAACCATAGTGAAAGCACATTCAAATGGAAAAATAATAGCATTATTATTAAATAATGGAAAAGATTTACAGGACGCCAAGTGAACGAGGATACAAAATTATAAAAGACTTTGAACGAACACCAGGAGACACTACAAACTTTACAGAAAATGAGAAAACATTTTCTAACCTTCAAACTTACAGAAAGCAAAGCGGACGAGGCTACAAAATGATACCTGATTATGAACATAGACCTGGAGAAATTAATAACATTCCAGAACAGTTACAACCCATTTCCACATACGCAAAAGGAGCAGCATTTCCAAAAATAAATGCAGGTAACATTTATGACGATAATGATAATGTGGAAAAACAATTCACATATTGGAAAATAGACAAACATGACTCAAACATAGATTTAGATACCCACATTCTAAAAATAAAAAAGACAGCATACAACTACACAATGAACAATGCACAAATATTTATAAACAAAATCATTATACACAAGAAGAAGACAAACAACACATTAAACAAAATAACAATGCAGAAGAAAAATTTATAAATCTAAAAACAATAGAAAATATTACAAAAAACAAAGAGCTACAAAACATAATTGAACAAATTAATAACAAACAAGATACAGAAAAAACAAAACAAAACAACAAACAAAATTTTAATATTCCAGAATTCCACAGTGCACACAAAGGAAACAACCAAAATCAAATTTTACAGACAGAAATACAAAACATAATTTTCAAAATTAATAACAAAGAAAAAAAGACAAAGAACAACAAATAGATAAAACAATAACACAACAAATCAAATGCACAGAAACAACAAACAACCTCACTCAGAACAAAGAAAAGTCAGAAATACAATCAAAACAACTGCAAATTGTATGAAAGAAAGAAAGAAAACCCCAAATACAATTACAGAATGAAGAAGACACACAAACAGTACATAAATATCAATTTGGTGACAAACATAACACAAAACAAGAATTGCAAATTACAAAACAAAATGCCATAACAGAATACATACAATTACAAAAAGAAATAGAAAACATTAAACAACGTAAACTACAACTACAAGAAATAATTGACAATATTAATATTCTACAAATACAAGAAAATGAACAAACTAATTCAATTACCATCAACGAAGACAACATCCAGAAACATCAACAAGAACATCCAGAAAACAACGATAATGCAAGCGCGGCGCCAAAATGGCCGCCGCGCCCTTTGCGGGCCCCCCCCCACAGGACAGAGAATCCGGGTAGTTAGGGGCGTGGCCAGCTCCCTTATAAAAGGGGTGGCCACGAGGCAGCCAAGCTGCCATTTTACCTCAGCGACGGAGCGGAGAAGTTTTTTCCCCTGCGTCTCCGTCGCTCGTTAGCTTACCGGGAAGCCTTTTGGTAGCGGTTCTGCCTTTCCGGCTTCCCTTTTTGCTCCGGTGGAGATGCCTTCGAAGAAGAAGGCGGCTTCGAGTTCAGCTCGCGTTGTTAGGAGGCGCAACCCAGGTCGGAGGACTGCGGTGCCGCCTCCTCAGCAGCCACCTTTGCCAGCCCCGGCCGGGGCCGGCGGAATGGGGTCTATTGCCCCTTGGCCCGGGGTGGGCGATCAGAGGGCGGGCGCGGAAGGGGTTCCGGCCCGCGGCCCACGAGCGGTGGACACCGCTCCTGCTCCTGCCCACTCTGTCGGGCCTACTCCTCTTGGGCTGCAGCCTCTCCCGGGGCCCTCTAGCCTTGGGGGGTGGTGCGGCCCCCTGCCTTGGCAGGTTTCTCACCAACCCTGCCGGGCTTCGGTGCTGGCCAATGGCCATATGTGGGTCCCGGGGTACAGGGACCTGTACCCATGCCTGGGCCAGGCAGGCCGGCCGGCCCTTTGCCCATGGTCAACGTGGACACCTTGCTGGCCCGCATTGCGGCCCTGGAGGCGTCGTTGGCGCGGGCCAGTCAGGCGGGCGCCCCTTTCGGGGTTCCTTTTGAGACGCTGTCGGCTGGAGGACAACAGCCGGCGGGGAGGGTCGAGCTGCTGCAGGCGTGTGGCGCGGTTTCGGCCACTGCCTCGCAGCTCCCCAGCCAGCAACCAGGTGCGGGTCAAGCCCCGGTGATGAGCTCTACGTCGGTCGTGAGCTCCGACGCCCCCAGTGGGCCGGAACCCCCGGTGGGGGCGGCCCACGGGGGTGCAGCGTGTGAGTATACGGTGCAAGCGAGTACATCCACACACATTCCCAATCTAGGGGGGGCCTTTCAATGGCCTTGGCCTCGCGCGGGTGGTGCGGGGGCCACGCTGTCGGCGACCCACCCGGCGACGACGACTACCACCTTGGGCACTGGGGTGGGCATTGGTCCCTACACTACAGGGAATGTTCTGGGGGTGGCTGGATTAGTTCAGACCCCTTTTACCAGGCCGGCTGTCCCTTTTTCGGCCTTGCCGACGGCAGGGTATTCCTTGCCATTGGGTGATCACCTGGCACAGGCTACTAGGGAGAAGATATGGCGAGGGGAGTACGTAGATATCTTCTCACTCCTGAACAGAGAGCCCACCAAGGAGGAAAGGGAGGGTCAGGAGGAGAAGGACAAGGAGCAGGCACGCCGCCGTAAGCCGCCGCGTACCTGGGCCAACTGGCTCCCCGCTTATTTAATATACATGGCGGTATATTTGAGGGCGCGGCCGGATTTAGCTATTCCCATGGTCCAATATTTGGACAACATATATAGGGCGATGGTCGATTTTCCGGGCCCCTCATGGCTAGCATATGATGAGGAATTCCGTATGAGGATTCCCCTTCACCCCGAGATGAGATGGGATGAGCCGTGCCAGAGGCTTTGGCTTTTGTATATGACACCCACACGCCCTGCCCCGGGGGATAGATACCATTGCGGACATGCGGTCCAGCGAGCGGCTCCAGCGCAGGTTACCCGCCAGGCGGCGGGGCAGGGGGTTCCAGCCCGCCTGCTGTGCTGGACTTTCTTGTCAATTGGTTCCTGCAATCGAAAGAACTGCAGGTATAAGCATGAGTGTCCCACATGCTCTGGCCCCCACGCAGCCTCTGTTTGCCCCAAGCCTGGGGGGGCGCGAGGCAGAGGGAAGGGTGGACAGTGGGCTGGCAAGGCTGCCACGGATGGAGCTAGTTCTCCAAAAGGCTCCCTCCCCAATTAAGGTGGACATGCTGGAGCGCTGGCTCGCATCGTACCCGAAGGGGGAGGACAGGGAGTATATTCTTCAAGGTTTTAAGCAGGGATTTCGTATCCCTTTTGTGGGTGATAGGTCCCCTCAGGATGCTCCCAACCTTTTATCCCTTAGAGGAAGGGAGGAGGTGGCTGCGGCCAGCATTCAAAAGGAGTTAGTCGCGGGCAGGGTCGCTGGACCTTTCCCCGTACCCCCGTTTCCCAATCTTAAGGTCTCGCCACTGGGTATGGTCCCCAAAAAGTCCCTAGGTGAGTTTTGCCTTATTCATCATTTGTCCTACCCAGCCGGCCGATCGGTCAATGATGCTATCCCTGATGACCTTTGTTCAGTCAGGTATACATCGTTTGACCATGCGTTGCGCATGGTGCGCTCGTGTGGCCCGGGTGCCCTGCTGGCCAAGTGTGACATTAAGTCAGCTTTTCGCCTCTTGCCAGTGCATCCGGGCGACTTTGAGTTGCTGGGTTTTAAATTTAAGGGGGAATATTATTTTGATAAGGCCATGCCTTTTGGCTGCTCCATATCATGCTCGGCTTTCGAGCGTTTTAGTACCTTCCTAGAGTGGGCTTTCGCCCGCAGGTCAGGGTCCCGGTCTGTAGCCCATTACCTGGATGACTTTTTATTCGGGGGTGAACGGGGCTGGGACACGTGCGCACGTCTTCTCAACACATTTCAGACGCTAATGGAGGAACTTGGTGTCCCTTTAGCGCCCGAAAAGACCGAGGGCCCATCGACCAAGCTAGTATTCCTGGGGGTTGAGATTGACACAGTAGTGCAGGCTTCTAGGTTGCCGGGTGATAAGGTGTCCAGGATCGTGGCCCTTATCTCGGAATTGCTGGCCAAGCGTAAGGCATCACTGAGAGAACTTCAGGTGCTACATGGGCACCTTAATTTTGCTTGCAGGGTGGTCGCACCGGGCAGGGCTTTTGCCCGGCGCTTATGCGACGCCATGGCAGGGTTATCCAGGCCCCACCACAGAGTTAGGCTCACCCGGGGTATCAGGGCAGACATGTTCGTCTGGTTGCAATTCCTGAGGGAGTTTAATGGGGTTTCATTTTGGAGGTCTGACCTCCTGGCGTCCCCCAATTTCCAGATCCAGTCTGATGCCTCAGGATCCCTGGGTTATGGGATGTACTTCAATGGGAAGTGGGCCTGTGGTGGGTGGCCACCGGCATGGGCAGGCACAGGTCGCCTGCGGGATCTCACATACCTGGAATTTTTCCCCATTCTGGGGGCTTTGATGCTATGGGGCGAACAGTGGGCTAATTCGGTGGTGCATTTCTGGTGTGACAATGCTGCTGTTGTCCACATTGTCAATGCACAGACTTCCAAATCGCCCAGGGTCATGGACCTAGTGCGCCATTTTGTGCTGCGCTGCCTGCGCCTCAACGTTTTGTTCAGGGCCAGGCATGTCCCAGGGATTAATAATGATATTGCTGACGCTTTGTCCTGCCTGCAGATCTCCCAGTTCCGCGCCTTGGCCCCGGATGCGGAGGAATTTCCCTCGCCACTCCCGGACGAGATGTGGACTATTGGCAAGGAGAGGTGAACCGGGCGATTGGCCTGTCACTAGCGCCACGCACGCGTAAGGCGTATCAACAAGCATTCAATTCTTACAGGGCATTTGCTACTCAATTTCTCTTGCCAGAGACCTGGCCTATCCCGGTGGACCATGTTCTGCGGTTCATGGTTCACCTGCATGCACAGGGCCTTGCACCTCGCACCATAGCATCCAAGTTCTCGGCGTTGGCTTTTATGGCCAAAGTGGGAGGTCATGTGGATACCACCTCTGACTTCCGTGTGCGACATGTTTTGGAGGGGTGGGTGCGCGAGCGCGGGCGTTGCCCGGATGACCGGCACCCTATTTCCCCAGGGGTTCTTACCCAGTTGGCCCGGGGCTGGCCAGGCCTCTGTTTTGATCATTATGAGGCAGCCCTTTTTCACGCAGCCACAACGGTGGAATTTTTTGGAGCGCTCCGCGTCAGCGAACTCGTGATGCTGTCTAAGGCGGATGCAAGTGGTAGGGCACTGGAACTCGGAGATGTCTACGTAGCCAAAGACTGGGCCCAGTTGAGGATACGCTCCTCTAAAACAGATCAGCATGGCGTAGGCAGTGGTGTAAGACTGCTACGTTGTTCTTTGGCAGACATCTGTCCGGTTGGTGCCCTACAGGAATTCCTGGCACTGCGTGGCATGCACCACGGCCCGTTTTTCTGTCACCAAGATGGGTCTCCCCTTACTAAATTTCAGTTTTGGAAGGTGACAGCCAGAGCCCTCACCAGGGTGGGCCTACCAGGTGCCCGTTATGGCACACATTCGTTCCGGATTGGTGCAGCCTCTACAGCAGCTGCTTTTGGGTACTCTGGGGCTGACATACGCAGCATGGGAAGGTGGGGCTCGCAATGTTTTCAGTTTTATGTGCGCCCACTCCCGCCATGAGTACCAATCCAGTCACCTTACCACCTTTTTTCTCAATTTTCTTACAGACCCTGGGTGTCGTATTACACCGGTGACAGTATGGCTGGTGGGCCACAGCAATGTGCACAGGGCAGCGCGTTACGCTGCGGCGACAGGATGGGGACCCCGACTGGGACTGGGTGACCACGCCAGTCTCGCATGGCATGGTAGGCCTGGGATGTTATGGCGGGAGCTGCGGCCTTTCCTTTTTTCTGGCCTGGGTGCTGACCCGCCTGACATTCTAATCATCCACCTGGGGGGCAATGATTTGGGCCAGGTCACCGGCTTATCGCTTAAGCATGCGATTTGCGAGGACCTCGCCTACTTGCATTATGTCTGGCCTGCCACAACCCTGGTTTGGTCGGACATTGTCCCGCGCCATTCTTACAGAGGGGGCGTTAACCTCCTGGCCCTTGACCGCGCTAGGCGCGCGGTCAATAAGGCAATGGCGCGGTTTCTTGCCAACAGGGCTTGGGGACGGGTTAGTCATCACCCCGATATTAGTCTACAAAATTATGACTTGTACGCAGGGGATGGGGTCCATCTGTCGCGAGGAGGTATGGACCTCCTGTTGGGTGATTGGCGAGCAGGCCTGTTGACCGAGCTGACGGTCTGGGGGGGGGGCGTCAGGTCTTCTTTGAAGCCCCTCCGTGTGGCGGGTAGCACTGGTAAGGTAAACAGTATGACCCACAAGTATCCGGCAGGTTCGCAATTGACTGGACAACACTAGACAGGAATAAATTAGTTAAACGTTGTCCGGTCAACGACGAACCAGGCGATGTGGTGATGACGATTGCTAACCAGCATGCATCACCCCTGTGATTTCACGGATACGCGTCAGAGGGTGGGGTCATAAGTTAGTTATTGACTACGGTCAACAATTTGTTTGTTGTCAACAAACAAATTGATACAAATTGATACATTGTAACCAATTGCCGTTGGCAATTTTGGGGTGGTACCTTACCAGTGTTACTTCGGCCTGCTTGCCTTAGGAATTACGATTGGTCGTTTTACCAATGCAAATTTATAATTCGGACTAGGGCATTGAATCAATAAATGTGGCCCTATGCTGTTATCCACTTTCAATGTTGTCTGTGTCCGTTATTGGGGGGGTGCGCCTGCAATGCAAGCGCGGCGCCAAAATGGCCGCCGCGCCCTTTGCGGGCCCCCCCCACAGGACAGAGAATCCGGGTAGTTAGGGGCGTGGCCAGCTCCCTTATAAAAGGGGTGGCCACGAGGCAGCCAAGCTGCCATTTTACCTCAGCGACGGAGCGGAGAAGTTTTTTCCCCTCCACCCCCTCCCTAGTTAACAGTGTGATATTATGGTCGCTTCGGGGCCGGGTGGGAATTTTTGGTTGGGACCCATATTGGCTCCGGGTCCTGGCTTTTTTGCCCATCCCACACTGTTGCTATGGTTTGATATAGGGGGCTTTCTGTGTTCCTGCTGTTGACTTTGGTCACATTGGCGGGTAGCACTGGTAAGGTAAACAGTATGACCCACAAGTATCCGGCAGGTTCGCAATTGACTGGACAACACTAGACAGGAATAAATTAGTTAAACGTTGTCCGGTCAACGACGAACCAGGCGATGGGGTGATGACGATTGCTAACCAGCATGCATCACCCCTGTGATTTCACGGATACGCGTCAGAGGGTGGGGTCATAAGTTAGTTATTGACTACGGTCAACAATTTGTTTGTTGTCAACAAACAAATTGATACAAATTGATACATTGTAACCAATTGCCGTTGGCAATTTTGGGGTGGTACCTTACCAGTGTTACTTCGGCCTGCTTGCCTTAGGAATTACGATTGGTCGTTTTACCAATGCAAATTTATAATTCGGACTAGGGCATTGAATCAATAAATGTGGCCCTATGCTGTTATCCACTTTCAATGTTGTCTGTGTCCGTTATTGGGGGGGTGCGCCTGCAATTCAACTGAGGAAGGCCAACAAAAAAAAATACTACCATTGTACCAATTGACTCCATCATCGAAAGACAACTTCAACTAATGTGACACCCACCACCAAACATCAATATGCCATTGGCTTAACTAATGCTTCAACATTTCATCAATATAAAAATTCAGCAACAACAAACAACACAAAACCAAACAACTGGTAAGTGAAATAATCCTTTCAAAAACAAATGAATTATTTATGAAAAATTACAACATTCCTTATTATTCATTTTCAGATACTGCTGATGGAAAACTATCGGACCACAAAGACACCCCAAAACAACTACAAAAGTAAGTATTATATTTCAAACAATTTCCAATTTTTTTAAAAAAAAGGTAAAAAAGGATAAACAATGCAAAAAAATTATAGAAAACTAAATGCATTAATTTCTATTCCCAGAAAAGAACCAACACAGTAATATGGAACAGAAATACAGAAAACATCATTGAAAACATAAATAATAAACCAAACACACACACACACACACAAACACACACACACACACATATACTGCACTCATTAGCATGTTATTACAGTAAAAACACCTATTCAAATAATAATAACATTTTCTTTTCTTTCCTTTCACAGATGGAACCAAAAAAAACAAAGAAAAAATAGACATGTGTTATAATATAATGTATATAGTTTAAAAATTTAAACACAACTTTAACAGTAAAAATAATGTATAAACAAAGATTGTACAAGTTTAAAGTTCAAATAATATTTTTACATTTATTGTATTAAAAATTTTCAAAAAACATATTAACAAAATTTTAAAAAGTTTATTTTACAAAACAAAAACATTTACATAAATAAATTTTTTTTCTTATTATCTAAATTTTGTTGTTCAGTCGCACAGTCGACTCCGACCCTTTGCGACCCCATGGACCATTTTCCTCCAGGTGCCTCTGTCCTCTACCATCCCCCTCAGCCCTCCCAGCTCTGTGCCCATTGTGTCTATAATACCATCTAGCCATCTCATCCTTGGCCTCCCCCTGCTTCTTTTGCCCTCCACCTTTCCCAACATCAATGCCTTCTCAAGTGAATCCTCCCTTCTCATTTGATGTCCAAAGTATTTTAGCTTCATCTTTACTATTTGACCTTCCAATGAGCAGTCAGGGTTAATTTCTTCTAAGATTGACCTATTTGTTCTCCTCGCTGTCCAGGGGACTCTCAAAACCCTCCTCCAACACCACATTTCAAAGGCATCTATTCTTCTGCGTTCAGCCTTCCTAATTGTCCAGCTCTCACATCCATACATTGCTACTGGGAAAACCATTGCTTTGACTATTCTAATTTTTGTTTGCAATGTAATGTCTCTGCTTTTCACCATGTTCCCCAGGTTTCTCATCGCCTGTCTCCCAAGAATCAGTCGCCTTTTTATTTCATGGCTGCAATCCCCATCTGCAGTGATCTTTGATCCCAGGAAAGTAAAATCTGTCACTGCTTCTACTTCTTCCCCATCTATTTTCCAGGAACTGATGGGTGCTGTTGCCATTATCTTGGTTTTCTTGATATTGAGTCTCAAGCCAGCTTTTGCACTCTCCTCCTTCAGCCCAATCAAGAGATTCTTTAGGTCTTCCTCACTTTCTGCCATTAGGGTGGTATCGTCTGCATATCTCAGATTATTGATGTTTCTCCCAGCGATTTTAATCCCATATTGTGATTCCTCCATCCCTGCACTGCGCATTATGTGCTCTGTGTATAGGTTGAATAAGCATGGTGACAAAATGCAGCCTTGTCTTACTCCTTTTCCTATTCCAAACCACTCTATTATTCCATGTTCTGTCCTAACTGTTGCTTCTTGGTTCATGTACAGATTTCTCAGGAGGCATATGAGGTGCTCTGGTATTCCCATCTCTTTAATTACTTGCCACATCTTGTTGTGGTCCACACAGTCAAATGCCTTAGTGTAGTCAATAAAACAAAAGTAAACTTGTTTCTGGTATTCCTTTGTTTTCTCCATGATCCAGCGTATGTTGGCGATGTGGTCTCTAGTCCCCCTGCCTCTTCTGAAACCAGCCTGCACCTCTGGTAATTCTCTCTCCACATGCTGCTGAAGTCTGTCCTGTATTATCTTGAGCATCACCTTGCTGGCATGTGGGATGAGCGCGATTGTTCGATAATTTGAACATTCTTTGGCGTTGCCCTTTTTTGGGATTGGGACGTATACTGATCTTTTCCAATCCTGTGGCCACTGTTTTGTTTTCCAAATCTGCTGGCATATTGAATGCAGTAATTTGACGCCATCATCTTTTAGCGCTTTGAAAAATTCAACTGGGATACTATCATCTCCACTAGCTTTGTTGTTTGCAGTGCTCTTTAGGGCCTTTATGACTTCGCTCTCCAGGATATCTGGCTCAAGTTCAATTTCTTCATCATTGTGATTATCAGGAGTGTTGAGGTCCTTTTTGTAAAGTTCCTCTGTGTACTCTTTCCATCTTTTCTTAATTTCTTCTGCATCAGCTAGCTCCTTTCCATCTTTGTCCCTTATCATGGTCATTTTTGCTTTAAATGTTCCCTTGATTTCCCCAATTTTTTTGAAAAGATCTCTGGTTCTGCCTCTTTTGTTGTTTTCCTCCATTTCTCTGCACTGTTCTTTTTGGTAGTTTTCCTTATCTCTCCTTGCTTTTCTTTGAAATTCTGTGTTCAAATGGTTGTAGTTTTTCCTTTCTCCTTTGACTTTTGCGTTCCTTCTTTCCTCTGCTATTTTAAGAGCCTCATCAGACAACCACTTTGCTTTCTTACTCTTCTTTTCTTTTGGTATGGTTTTCTTTGCTGCTTCCTGCATGATGTCCCTCATCTCCGTCCATAATTCTTCCGGTACTCTGTCTACCGAGTCTAAGCCATTAAATCTGTTCATCACCTCCACCGTGTATTCTTTAGGGATGCTGTCTAGGTGATATCTTTCTGGCCTCCGTGTTTTCCCTATATTCTTTAGTCTAAGCCTGAATTTTGCGATCAGTAGGTTGTGATCTGAGCCACAGTCTGCTCCAGGTCTTGTTTTTGCTGACTGTATGGAGGTTCTCCATCTTTGGCTGCAGAGTATGTAGTCAATCTGGTTTCGGTGTTGGCCATCTGGTGATGTCCATGTGTAAAGTCGCCTCTTGTGTTGCTGGAAGAGAGTGTTTGCTATGACCAGTGCGTTCTCTTGGCAGAACTCTATCAATCTTTGCCCTGCTTCATTTTGTGTTCCAAGACCAAATTTGCCTGTTATTCCCTCCACTTTTTGATTTCCTACTTTGGCATTCCAGTCTCCTAATATAATTTGGACATCATTTCTTGGTGTCTGTTCTATGAGGTGTTGTAAGTCCTCATAGAACTGGTCCATTGTGGCTTCATCTGAACCAGTGGTTGGTGCGTATATTTGGATCACAGTGACATTGAAAGGTTTGCCTTGAAATCTGACTGACATCATTCTGTCATTTTTGAGATTGTATCCCATTACTGCTTTTTTCACTCTTTTATTGACAATTATGGCTACTCCATTTCTTCTAAGGTTTTCTTGCCCGCAGTAGTAGATATGATGGTTTCCAGAGCTGAATTCACCCATCCCTGTCCATTTGAGCTCACTGATGCCCAAGATGTCAATGCTTATTCTTTCCATCTCATTTTTTACCACTTCCAGTTTTCCTTGATTCATAGACCTCACATTCCATGTCCCTATGCAGTATTGTTCCCTGCAACACTGTATTTCTCCTCCCCCTTTCGTATCCCTCCCCCTTTTCAGATCTGCTGTGCTGAGCATCCCCTTGTTTTGCCTTTTGTTTTGGTCCATAGGGTTCTCTACGCCAGTCTTTTCCCATCACACATGTTATCACAGTTTAAACAGTTTTAAAACAAAGTATTATCATGCACAATATCACAGTTTATCACATAGTATCAAAGTAAAAGTTGAACTAATTAATGAAAGGGAAAGAAAGAAAGAAAGAAAGAAAAAGTCCACTATATCAAGTCTCTATGTAAGTCAGTTTCTTGTACAGTCACTATGTCAGTTGCCATAAGCCATCTATGTTTAGTCAACTATATTATTTCAGTTCGATTACTTATCCTTTGCATGCACACAGCAGCTCTTGCCTCTCTTCGGCCGCATGGAGTCGGTCAAAGGCGCCGGCTCGGGCCTCGCTGTGATGGTGGTTGTGGACGGTATCTCATGGGGGTGGTCGGGGGTCTCCTGAAGTGTCCTTCTCTCTGGCCCCAGGTCTTTGGATGGGGACGGAGGGGCAAGATCCTTTACTCACCTCCCCCTTGGGCCTCTCTGGATGGCAAATGGGCAGTAGAGCTGGGCCTTCCACAAAAAAAATTACCCATTTAAAACAGCCCGGCAATGCCGGGCAACCTCTGCTAGTACTTAATAAAATATATTATACAAATAAGAAAGGGTTTTTCATCCTCTCTCCATATATTCATCCTCCCAGAACAAGCAGGGCAGGAGGAGGGGTGTTAGAGTGCAATAAAAGGTTGTGTCAAATGGCACCAGAAAGAGTTACATTGCTGAGAGCGATCTCCCTTAACCTGATCCTTCTGTCAATGTAGGAATTGCTCCAGCACCAACACAAGAATGCTAGCCCTGCCACTGGACCAAAACAGGTCCATCCTGAGCATGGACCAGGGTGAGACAGAAGCATTATTGCTTGCACATCATGGGATTGGTGGGAAATAGTTCACAATAGACTGCTCCTCAAGTGGTCTAAAATGTGAGCTATTTCCTTGTCTGGTCACATGCTAAGATTACCAGAGGCTAGCTATGTTATTAGGCATGGTGAGAAAATTGTCTCTGTAGGAATCGGCAAAGTGCTAAAAGAGAGGAATACAGGCGAGCTGCTCTGCTCTGCACCTTCTAATTGTCAGGTGTTTCTTAGGTTAAACTGAGCAAACTCAGAAGGATGAAACCAGATTGCTGCAGTCTGGAGGTCAATGTTTACATTTGTAGATGAGCTCATGCCTTCTTGGTTGATGTTCATAGGAGAAGTGGCTCACCTTACGTTATTTATTCTCATCTTAGTTATCAGCATTAGAGAACTACAGCTAGTTGCTGTATTAAAACCGAGATAACCAATTAACCCCTCTTCTCTTGAAAAATAAAAGTCCCACCAAGTGTCAAACAAGCTTTTTTAAAATGCATGGGGGGCGGGGGCGACACATTATATATTCGGATTAAACCCCTTATAATCCCCCTGAAACTGGGTTAGGGAATTGTGTGAGCTGCCCCCCCCCCCAAAAAAAAGGGAAAGTTAAAAGTTAAACTTAAGGAGTCACTGAATTGAATCAAATTGTACCCAAAGCTCTTGTCCCTGGTCTATGTCGAAGAAGAAAATGAAGCCAAAAGAGGCAACAAGAACTTTCCGAACAGCTGAGAAAATTAAATGCATTCTAAAGCTGATCCTAGGAGAATAAATAATTCCTGAAAAGCTGAAGGGAGAGAAGTATTAAATTAGTAATAGATGTTCCTCAGTTTAAAGAGAGCATGCTTGGAGGGATGGAGCCAGATTGTGGCTGCCCAACTGTCTGGAGGTCGATCTTTACATTCATGGATGAGCTCATGTCTTCTCACCAGAGGCTCGTAAAAGGAGGAGTTCACCTTGCATTCACCTTCGCCAACAATAAATCTCTCCCCACCCTCATCACCCAACCATGTTTCCAGAAATAGATGGCCTTTTTTCGTCATTGATCTGCAGGCCATAATTTCTGCATTTGCATGCTCTAATGTAAAGCCTTCCTATTGCCTGAAAGATTTCTCTCCAGGGAATGATCGCTCCAAGGACATCCTCTTAAAAAGTAAGAGCACCACCAATGGAGATGGAAGAGCATGGAAACCCATGTGGGTTTGGAAGCAGCCAGGTGCTGAAGCATGATCACGTCCCTTGATAAATGGCTCCTGCAGGCATTGTAGATGCTTGTAGGCACACAGTCGTAATTAAATCCAAGACAAGACACTGAAAATTAAGCCCTGTGAGCACAATTTTTACAAGCGGGCTATTAATACGTGCTTTATCAAAAGGCTTGTAAATCCATGAACATGCAAAGAAAAGGATATGCTGGAGATAAAGGAAGTTCTAAGGGGGGTGAGGGGAGAGAAAGAATTTGACTTGGCAAGCTTTGTGTAGTCTAAATGTAGAAGCTAACAGCAGAGAAGAAGTAAAATACCTGGAGTTGCTAAGCTCTATGTAGTGTAAATGAGGAGATAAAAACAAAGCCCTTTCTCTGTTTTGGTCGCCTTTGCTGAGTAACATCAGAGTGATGGAAGAAAGTATTTTACCATATGAAAAGATCCTAGAGCCAGAAACAAGAAACTATGGGATATTTTTTCTATGTGGAGGTGGTAGTCGACATCACAGATAAATTCCAGAATCCATGTTTGGTGCTGACAACCCAGGGCAAAGCCCACCACCATTTTATAAGAGGTCAAAGAGTTGTAGGTAGGTTCTGTACAATCAAGGCTGGAGATTATTCAGCTGATAGGAGCCAATTTATATACCTTTGTACTTTGTGCTAGAGAAATGACCCTTGATAAATTAAAGGTCTAAATTAAGTGGAAGGAAATCCCCCCTTCCGCCCCCCCCCCAGTGCATGGTCCCACTGCTAAGCAGCCAAATAGTTTAACCCAAGTTTTAGAAAATGAAGGAGAAGCCTTGTTGGCCATAGGCAAAATGAGAATAAACTGTTACTCTCTTAGGGAGAAAGTACTGCTGGTTATACCTATGTATGCCATTACCCAAATGGAAAACACTCCCAACTGTTACACCTTGTCAGGATTTGCAGCTGCTGCCCTACATCCTGCAGGACTGGACCCTCATCCTGTTACAGCTGCTATACTGCACCTGAGAGCCACAGGGAAGTCTCCACCTCAGCTGTTACTGCTCCCGGGACCCTCTCCCTCTGTGGCCCGAGAGGGGAGAAAAGGCCGTTGGGACCAGGGCCGGCACGAAGACCTTCACCAGCTCCCCCCACAGCTGTTGCTGCTCCTGGGACCAACTGGATTGCCACAACCACCTCTGCTGCCGTGGCCGAGGCGTAGAGCTCTTTTCCTCTGAGTTAGCAGGGAGAATGGTAGAACCTGTGCCAGCTTCTAGTGGACATGGGGACTTTTGCTTCTGTTGGAGCCATGGCTGAGGCGCAGAGATTCTTCCCCCGATGTGTCAGGGGGAGTGGAAGCACCGGTGCCGGCTTTTCATGGCCATAAGGACTTCTCTCTGTTGCCGAGGCCGCCGCCGCCGCTGGCTTCATTGAGCCTGGCCCATTATATACGCTGAACCATTTACATTTGTGATTATGTAGCCCTTTAACTTGTAACCATATACCGTATTTTCCGGCGTATAAGACGACTGGGCGTATAAGACAACCCTCAACTTTTCCAGTTAAAATATAGAGTTTGGAATATACTTGTCAGCTGCAGTTAAGTACCTGTCCTATAAGACGACCCCCGACTTTGGCACAGATTTTTCAGGGTTAAAAAGTAGTCTTATACGCCAGAAAATACAGTATATTTTTCTTACTGCATTTTGTATTTTGTATTGGATGTTTCTTTCTTTGTGTAACTAAATTATATGATATTATGTTTATTATGTATTGCACTGTACTTTTATTATGTTATGCATTGTAGATTGTTTATTATTTATTGTTGGAAGCTGCTCTGAGTGGTGCGTGCACTAGAAGAGCAGGGTACAAATAAACATTTCAATTCAATTCAATTCCAGAACATCATAAGCTCCACCTGGAGACCCTGAGTGGCCTAGCTATATAAGAACCAGCCCTTCCTCCCAGAAGCTGCCTCAAGAATGAAGGACAGCAGACTTGCAGATGCTTGGCTCTGCTTCTTTATTCCTGCTTCTAAAGACTTCTGTATGATTCCTTTCGACTGTTGTGCCTTGCCTGGATCCTTGCTCTTTGAACTCTGTTTTTGTCTTGCTCTAGCCCCCAAAGGTGCTCTTTCTTGTTTGTTATCTAACTTTTGGCTCATTTGGACTATGCTTTTGTCATCTTGACTAATCCTGTATCTCTGGCTTGATTTTAGACTTGGATTCTGAACTGAGATATGGTTACTGTTTGGCCTCTTACCTGGTTGCCCTGGGTCTTGCTGTTCATGTCCCCTGCCAACCACCCAAGCCATTGGAGTCTGAAACACCAACTTTGGGGTTGTTATATATGAACAGAGACGCCTTTCCTTGGTTTATTCCGATTGCCAGCACAGACAGGCAGCTGGCTATACTCTTTCACACTGCTGGTTTAACTAGGTCATGGCTAAGGGCTGACTTCCCACTGTTCTTTTTAAAACTATGAATACTTTTTGTGAAACAAAGCAAAAGTTGGGTTATTTTGGTGACACTACTTAGACCATTTGTTATAATGCCAACCAGAAGAAATATAATACTTTGTGATTGATCTCTGTAAAATAATAATCATTTCTTTTAAACCAAAACCAGAATTATTTTTAAAAATAAAAGCACTAAGGAAAAAGGTTCAAATAACTGATAAAAACAAAATGTAATAAGCAATGTTTCAAAATGTCATTTTCTTCTATATATAATCATAAGTCTTGACTTAAGTTTTTTTTTATAATTTTACATACTCCTCTTCCTCACAGCTTGATATAAACTTTCTCTGACACAAATACTAACATGACAAACCTTTTATTCACAACCACTCTGACTCACTCTTCCAAATGACAACTAGATATGATCCTAAGTATCACACAGCTCTTATTCTAAAAGCACAAACTAATCCACAGCTCTTACTGACTGAAAGCCTATCATGATTGTGGAGTGCTCTGTGTTAGGGTGATAAGTATTCACCTAATTAGTTGTATAGGATATTATACACTACTGTAATACTGTTGTATCACTTTAATAGGTTTGTGGCTGTAACAATACATGTGTGACTGACTGACTGTATAATCCTAAATCCTGTGTATAAATCAAGGCACTTGTTCAAACATCCTCAGTCTATGTGCTCACCAGTGCCTTTGTGCTTGCTGGAATCTGTGCACAAGATACTGCTTGTGTGCCAAGGACGTCTACTGGTTGCTACTCTCTGGAAGAAGAAGCTGCATACTCACCAAGGAGTATCTTGCCAAAGGAAAGAGTAGAACTAACTCTTTCTTTGTTGAAAGTCTTTGGAACTGTTTCTGCTTGTGTATGCTTTGTCACCATACCATAGGACTTTACAACTTGCATTGTAAGCAGAACCAATTGCTCAGCCAAGGACTGCTGTTTTGCTGAGCCACGTAACTTGTAAGTTACAGACTGTTGTTATTTGTGCCACAGTGAACTGAACTGCATGAAGTTATCTTATTTGAGTTACTGTTATATTTGTTGATGTAAATATTTGAAGCCTTCTGTTTTGCACCCTAAGTAAAGAAACTATTTTGCACAAAACAAGCTTTGGTTGCTGTGTTAATCAAAGTGTCCACACCTTCTGCTGCGCACCCTCCAGCTGCTCTGCTACACACCAATGGTCTGGGGTCACAGATTTTAAGATCACTTGAGGAGGAGGGGAATTATTCACATTTATCTCTCTTCCTACTCCCCATCCAAACAATACACATAACTTTTGCCTATACAGTAAAACCCTGGTGTATGACTGCCCTGGGGTTACGTTTGCTGTGGGTTACGACCTCACATTTAATTTTTAAAAATTCCCAGGTTATGACTGATTTTTGGGTTAAGATCATCCCTCCCCCAACCACACACACACAAAACACAGAGCAATCTGCCTGCCTTTTCCATGCCATTTGGGGACCTTATCCGATGATGACGATGACAGCACTGTAGCAGTAAGCACTGCTTGTGACTTTGGATGGAGAAGGGTGGCCTTCTCTTAAATCCTAAAATGGTGGTGTCAGCCATTTTTGAGTTCATGACTACATCTCCCAGAAATCTTGGCAGTTAAAAATGGCTGCCACCACCATTTTTGATGTAAAATGGCTACCCCCCCTCCACCCAAAGTCATAATGCAGAGCTTACTGCTGCAGAGGTGCTGCCTTTGTCGTTGCATAATGTCCCCAAATGGCATAGAAAAGGTAGGGAGATTGCTCTGTTGCTTTTGTGGGGGTGGAGGATGATTTTATTGGCATTTTTTTGTGCTTTTTGTTTTTCTTAAATTTTATTTTTGTTCCGGTTGGGACTTTTAAAAAAGTTTCAATGCATCCCTGTGGAGAAATGTGCTTCAGGTTACATTTGCTTTGGATTATGACAGAGGCTGTTGGAACGGACCTCCATCATAACCCGAGGTTTTACTGTACAGTATTATGAAGTGGCTGATGAGCCATTAAACCATACCTGTCAACCATCCTGATTTGGCCAGGAAAACCCCGTAATTTGAAGTCGATTGACATCATAACCCGCCCCGCGCTGCCAAAACCCCGTAATTTGGCAGTGGGGGAAAATGCTTTCTGCGCATGCGCGGAAGTGCTATGCTGCTTGCGCAGCCCCTACGCAAGCGGCGTAGCACTTCCATGCATGCGTGGAAGGGGTAAAACCCTTCCACGCATGTGTGGAAAGCGACCTGCGCACAAGCAATGTGCGCAGGTCCTGTTTTTCCAGAGCCACGGGTTGACAGGTACACATTAAACAAAATGGTCAAATTAAACACTTTCACTGCTTTTCTGCAGAGGGGCAAAGAAAGTGTAATTCTTTTACCTCCTATCTGATTACTGTTCCACTGCATCAGTTAGGAGGGTAAAATAAAGGATTTTTAATTCCTATTTTCTGTAGTACTGATCAAAAGGGAAAGTGTTTAATTACAATATTGGATAGGCTGAAGGGGCTGGTTAGCCACTTCAGCATACTGGATGTTTACCCCAGAATCAGCAAAGCAGCAAAGATGTCAAACACACCATTCCCAGTATCCACGGGCTCTAGGAAAAGTATATATGGGAGAATGCCCCAAAAGTGGAACCACTGATGAGGATTCAAAAGGTGTACCTTGGGGCTGATTGAGACTGCACTAGTGCTCAGCATTACTGGATACTAGAAAAATGCAGACCAGCCCACCCCAAAATACCATGGACAGCAGAATTTATGCATATCTGAAGAGGTTCTATCTTTCTGTTACACACTTTTTAATACAAAACAGAACCTCTCCAGCCACAAACTGGTCACCACACAGATCTATTTCATAAACATTCTTTCACACTTCTCAACTTACATAACTACCATAATTAAGTATGCTAGTTTCTATTTTACTTCAACAGAAGATTAGTTCATTCTAGCAATGTAAATCATTATTTTATTCATCATCATGTACTAAACAAGAAAGGGGGAAATGTTATGGCAGCATGGTGAGATTTGATTAAACTATCTTGGAGAAAATTTACAATCTAGATTTTGGGCATTTGCACAAAACTTAAAATAACAATAATTATAGCTTTTTTGCAAGATAGATTCATCAGAAGGATTGTTTGCATATCTGTGAGGAAAAACCTGCATTCATGTGCTTATTTTTATATGCTTAGCTTCAGAATTGAAAATCACCACCAAAACATTTTGTATAAGTAATACAAATCATGATAAGGATAAAAATGTGAAAACAATGGATTGGATTGCAAAGTGCTTAATGTTCTTATGGAGCTGTGGTGGCTCAGTGGTTAAGAAGCTCGCCTTGTTAGCTGGAAGGCTAGCAAATTGGAAGTTCGAGACCTGGGTATTGCATGATGTTCACCCGTCTCTGTCCTAGCTCTTGGGGACATGAATGGAGCCTCATTCAGACACCCCCTGAGCAGAGTTTATTCTGCAAAACTCCTTTCAACCCAGAATAATTTCTGACATGAAATTATTATTATAATGTGCTTATATTGGATAATCCTCAACCACAGATTAGACCAGCATTTCCCAAACATATTCTGTCATGGAACACTTTATAAATCCTAAAATTTTAAAGGAACATTTTGGTTTTTCATACGGAAAGATAGGTTTGGATTTTTCAGTTTTAACAAATGTTGCTATGAAGTCAGCCCCTACTGATTTGCAAATGGTTGCAAAACAAACTTCTCTTGCAAGCTGATGCATTACATCAAAAGGATGGATGCAAAATAAACTTTGTGGCATTACACATTTGCCAATGAGTTTTACCATAATTCCATATTTTTTCATGGAACACTTATTGACCTTCGATGGAACACCAGTGTTCTGCAGAACATAGTTTGGGAAATGCTAAATTAGACATTGGTAAGATCTTTTTACACTCCTGACCAATTCTGGTGGGTATGTGTATCTCATCCTCCATTAGAGGGAATCAAAGAAATACAGGTAGGTTCCATTACAGATTGAAAGTAGGAATCATGGTGAGGCTAATGTGAAATAAATCAATATGCTGTCGGTCCACAAAACTAACAGGGCTGCTATTACCATCATCATTAACATTTGCTACTGGCTTCCAGTCATTGCAAATAGATATGGTTTACGAAAATGAATTAAAGGTCTGGAAACAAAATATCACCTTTACAAACCACTTAAAGCATAAGTAGATCTAATGCTACAGATTCAACTGTTGCCAAAAATATTTAGCTCTCCTCTCTGAGACATCTAGAATAATATTCCTTAGGTTTTTTTTGTAGCAGAATATTTTGTTCCACATATACTTCCAGGTGCAAAGCTTGGAAAATTAACTTTGGGGAATATGGCCATCCTGGCTCTGGAATTCTGGGAGCTGTACTTTCCCCCGTTCTGAGCTACTGCTGGTAACAAGAGGCAGCAAAATGTAGAAGATCATGATGCATACTGTGTATTCCAGCATGGAGTGGGGGAGGATGAGATCAGATATTTCAACATCAGTCAAACACTTACAGCAAAAGCTATTGCAGGACTACAAAGTTGTCAGCACCAAAACTGGCTTAAATATCAAGCCTTCATTATTTAAAAAATGGAGCTGCAGTGGCTCAGTGATTAAGAAGCTCTCCTTGTTAGCTGGAAGGCCAGCAAGGCCGGGTACAGCATGACAGTTTGAGCATGCGTCTCTGTCTCAACTCCTGCCAACCTAGCAGTTCGAAAGCAAGAAATTGCAAGTAGATAAACAGGGAACACTTTGGTGGGGAAAGATCTTGGGGACATGAAAGGAGCCTCATTCAGGCATCCTCTGAGCAGAGTTCCTCCAGCAAAAATCCTTTCAACCCAGAATAATTTGTTACATGAAATTATTATTATTATTTAAAAAATTGGCAATGTCTGTGAATGTGAAAATGTTTGCTTATATTACCTACTCTTACTTGTTCTTTCACTCTCAATTGCCTTCACCCTTAACTCAGCACTCAGGGAAAGTGGATTAACTGCGCAGTTTGGTGATATACTGTTAACTGTCTGATCCTCAAATGTCTGAGATCAACCATGTGAATGATTATGCTCTCAGTTATCTTCTTTTCAATCTAATGTCAGGGACAGGCTGATGTCACATTTCTTAGACCTATCTCATTACCAGAATCTCATGATTTACCAACCAAGAAGTAAACAAACATAATGAGCTACTAAAGATGGTTGGAAAGCCTATTTGTTTGATCAGTAACTTCACTTCCAATCATGGCACCCTCTGCTTTCCTCAACATTGCAAAAAAAAAAAAAAAAAAGCCATGTCTGCCTGTCTTCTTATACTTTGAAATTCCCTTTTGGTCCTGGTCTAGCTAATCAGCTTTTCTAATGTTCATTGAGCAAAATGTGGCAAGATAAAAATCCTCCATTATTCATTGCACATAGCTCCCCACACTAATAGATAAGCGGACAATACTTCAAACAAGTGCCATTTGGAATTAGATTATTAATTAGTATAATTAACCACCTCTTGCTGCTCACTTCAAGAAACTCTTTGCTCAAGAATGTAAAATATTCATGAATGTAATTATACTAATTGTGGTCTTACAGTGGCATAACTCTAGTTACTTTGACATCAAGAAGATCAGTGCATATGGGCATTTCCCCTCATGGTTGATTTGCTTAAATCCATGTCTTCAAAACTCTCCTGTGATTATATTTGTGGAGAAGTACAGGATAAAATTAATTTCTGTCACTTCATTGCAGTCAGTGGGGAGGAGAGGAATGTTATCGATTTGGAACTACTGTACATGCATATATTTGGCATATCTTTCATTCCTGCAACTCTGTCCTGAATCCCTCTTATGAGACTGAGTCATCAACTGATCTTTTCCAATCCTGTGGCCACTGTTTTGTTTTCCAAATCTGCTGGCATATTGAATGCAGTAATTTGATTCCATCATCTTTTAGGGCTTTGAAAAATTCAACTGGGATACCATCATTTCCACTAGCTTTGTTGTTTGCAGTGCTCTTTAGAGCCTTTCTGACTTTACTCTCCAGGATGTCTGGCACAAGTTCCATTTCCTCATCGTTGTGATTATCAGGAGTGTTGAGGTCCTTTTTGTAGAGTTCCTCTGTGTACTCTTTCCATCTTTTCTTAATTTCTTCTGCATCAGCTAGCTCCTTTCCGTCTTTGTCCCTTATTATGGTCATTTTTCCTTTAAATGTTCCCTTGAGTTCCCCAATTTTTTTTGAAAAGATCTCTAGTCTTGCCTCTTTTGTTGTTTTCCTCCATTTTTTTGCACTGTTCATTTAGGTAGTTTTTCTTATCTCTCCTTGCTTTCATTTGAAATTCTTTGTTTAGGTGATTGCATTTTTTCTTTCTCCTTTGACCTTTGCGTTCCTTCTTTCCTCTGCTATTTTATGGGCCTCACAAGACAACCACTTTGCTTTCTTATGCTTCTTTTCATTTGGTATGGTTTTCCTTCCTGCTTCCTGCATGATGTCCCACATCTCTGTCCATAATTCTTCTGGTGCACTGTCTATCAATTCCAAACCATTAAATCTGTTTCTCACCTCCACCGTGTATTCATTAGGTATGTTGTCTAGGTCATATCTGCCTGGTCTAATTGTTTTCCCTATTTTCTTTAGTCTAAGCCTGAATTTTGCAATCAGTAGATTGTGATCTGAGCCACAGTCTGCTCCTGGTCTTGTTTTTGCTGATTGTATGGAGGTTCACCATCTTTGGCTGCAGAGTATGTAATCACTCTGGTTTCGATGTTGGCCATCTGGTGATGTCCATGTGTAGAGTCGCCTCTTGTGTTGCTGGAAGAGGGTGTTTGCTATGACTAGTGCATTCTCTTGGCAGAACTCTATTAATCGTTGCCCTGCTTCATTCTGTGTTCCAAGACCAAACTTGCCTGTTATTTCATCTACGTTTTGATTTCCTACTTTGGCATTCCAGTCACCTATGAAAATGTGTCCATCATTTCTTGGTGTCTGTTCTATGAGGTGTTGTAGGTCCTCATAGAACTGGTCAACTGTGGCTTCATCTGCACCAGTGGTCGGTGCATAGACTTGAATTACTGTGATATTGAAAGGTTTGCCTTGGATTCTGACTGACATCATTCTATCATTTATGAGATTATATCCCATTACTGCTTTTCTCACTCTTTTATTGACAAGTATGGCTACTCCGTTTTTTCTGAGGTTTTCTTGTCCTTAGCTATGTTCTCCTTTAATGTTGTTCCTTGTCCAGTGAACTCCTTCCTCCATCTTCTAAATCGGGTTTGCTCTTGTGTCAAGAACATTTGTTCTTACCATAAACCTCTTCCTTGATCTGAGGCAGCAGATTTGAGGCACATCCATTCAGAGGATGTCAAGGGTCATTCTCTTGCAGACCAGTTTTGAGAGAAATGTCAAATCTGGAACACCAACTCTTTCCACTGATTCTGTGTCATTTATACTCATGTTTCTTGTTACTACTCGTTACAAGGTCTACTTCTGTAACCTCTGTTGCATGCTTGAGGTAGAACAGCAAATTGTACCCCTTCCCTTCCACCCAAGACAAGGTGCATATGACCCAAAGGCAGATAGATGGTGCCTCACCCCAACTAATAGTAAGGACAGCCCTGGGGAGGTGTTTTATTCATAGGCATCAGTGGTACTGGGAAGTTGTTATAGGAGTTACCATTTCCAATTTCTTAGGCACTTTGTAGAGATGCTGTTTTGAATGAGGAGCTCATAATGACTAACCTATACCAAAGCAATTCCGAGCCCTGAAGACCATAGCATCAGGCTTCCCACTACTGACTCATGTAAACAGATAATCAAGGGAAGCAAAACACGTTAAACTTCCATCTTGCAACTGACTGCTACATTTCTGGCAGGCTACACAATGTATAAAATTCAGTCCATTAATTATTCAAAGAAACACAGAGGTTCCTCTGTCGGCATATGTTTACTGCCAATTCCTCATTTTCAGTTGTCCTTTGAAAACCATGCAGAGCCTTTTGATTAGCACAATTACACAATCAATTAAGTGGCATGAGTCCTCTAATTAACCTTTGCCGTGCAGTAAATATGTTTCTGTTTTAAGTGGATTTTCCTTTCCTTTTTATAAAATAAATGCAGTTTAACATTAAGACTGGTCCATGGCTACAAAGTATGGAAGAAAAAAAATATTGCATGCATCTGAAAAGAGAAGTACAATAAAAGCTCCAAAAATAGCTTTGAGAAGAAAGATGTGGTTTAGCAGGCAAAATTAAAACTTCAGCTCTTATGTAAGGCAGCTATTACAAGCTCCTTCTGAGTGTGATAATCATTAGTCTCTAGTGGGGTGTAAGTGCTACTCATATAGCCCACTACAATTAAACCCCAGGCTATATAGGGAGTGCTAAAGAAATGGAAACAGACCACTCTCTAATAACATGCCACAGAGTTGCTGCAAAAAAGCAGTCTTGGGATTTACAAGGGGTTTATTTCTAATTGCACAATCATGAGCACACTCTTTAAATTATTACTTCTTCCCTTTAGGAAAACTGTGACAGGACTGGCTTGGCCACTTATTGGTATGTTCTCTTTTCTGGAAGCCCTATTTTGGACTCTTCAAAGCAGACATTGTCAAAATCCAGCCTTTCAGATCGTTTCAGAGCACTACATACTAGAACAACCAGATACAAGGACAGTTTCTTTCCAAATGCTATCAACTTGCTGAATAACTAAATTGTGTGTTTGTATTGCATTTTATCATTAGGGGGAGCATATGTACCAAAGACAAATTCCTGGTGTGTTATAGCACACTTGGCCAATAAAGGATTCTATTTCAGTTGCTGTTCAGATTGCATTCCTCCCATTGGCTATGCTGGCTAAAATGTGGGGAGGTGGTTCTGAAAGCAGCAAAGCACTGCATGGGCCAGTGGTCCAACGTGGTGAGAGATAGCTTCCTACATTTTTGTTGGAGCTTGGGAAAGTCATTTGGGGGGCCCAAAATCTCACTGACCTTGTTATATGGAGAATTATGGGAGCTGCACTCCCTACACCAAGAATCCATCTCCCATACTTTTGATCCTATAATAAAAATTGTTAAACTTTTATATCAGCACTAAAATTGGCATCAATGTATGTATGTACAGTAGAACCCCATATAACAAATGCCTCATACAGCAATTAAATTGTACAACAACAAGGATTTGAAAAAACATTGTGCCCCGTATAACAACTAAAATTGTTATACAGTACGATGCAATGCATCTCTATGGGAAAAAGTATACAATGAATTTTTGTTGTTGTATGATTTTCCCCATAGAGATATTAATTGTATGATGCATCCCATAGGGAAAATCACTATGCAATGCCATACCTGTCAAGTTTTGGATTTGGAAATAAGGGGAATTTCCCGGCAAATAAGGGATACTTGACAGCTATGCTTATCCTGTGGTGCCCTCCAATGGTGGCAATAGGGCATTGCAGTCTAATTAATAAGGGATGACAGTGGGAAAGAGGGTAACACAAGGGGTTTTCCCGGCCAATAAGGGATACTTGACAGCTATGTGCGATATATGCATTGTATATCAATTTTTTTGTAAAACAACGAGTCCCGTGGAATGGATTAAAATCATTGTATGTATGTATGTATGTATGTATGTATGTATGTATGTATGTATGTATGTATGTATGTATGTATGTATGTATGTATGTATGTATGTATGTATGTATGTATGTATGTATGTATGTAATATCAAACCTTTCTTCCTTGCAAAAACTTTGCAATAACAAAATTGTATTGGAAATGTACTAATAATTTGAATGGCATAGCATCAGAAACAGTCTTTCCACAGCCTTGAAAGCCTGTCTCTATCTTAACCTATAAAATTGAGGGTTAACCGTTGGAACTTTGAATAGGTTCCTAGGCCAGGCCCTAAAAGCCCGCACCCACCATTCGTGCACACGCCCGAACTGGGTCCGCAGGTCAACGAAGGTTTGAGAAATGCGCCAGTGGGGCAAGAGCCCCACAAACGCGAAAAAGGGAAACAACTTCATTTCCCAATGTTCTTTGCACTGCACCACAGCCAATCAGGCTGAGAGGCGCCAGCACAAAGAACGTTTGGAAACGTGCCCCGGCCAATCAAAAACGAGCCGCAGGAAAAAAATGGAGCACAAACGGAAAACAAAAAAATAAAAACTACAATCCCCAGTGTCCTGCACGCCATGAGCACGCAAAACACTGAGAAAGACATCGCATGAAAAATAAAAATAAAAAATGCAGCGCATCACATCAACACAGGCTGCAGTAAGGAAACACCCCCCCGACACTGCCCTTTCTTTCCACAGGCCAGGCATCGAGCCCAGCCCATGGGAAGGAAAGACCCCCTCACTGCTGCCCTTCCTTTCCACGGGCCAGGTATCGAGCCCAGCCTGTGGGAAGGAAAGACCCCCCCGCCGCTGCCCTTCTTTCCCACAGGCCAGGCATCGAGCCCAGCCCACGGGAAGGAAAGACCCCCACCTGCCACTGCCTTCCCTTTTCATGGGCCAGGCATCGAGCCCAGCCCGCGCAAAGGAAGACCCCCCACCCGCTGCTGCCCTCCCTTTCCATGGGCCAGGCATCAGGCCCAGCCCGCGGGAAGGAAATACCCCCACTGCCGCTGCCCTTCCTTTCCACGGGCCAGGCATCGAGCCCAGCCCGTGGGAAGGAAACACACACACCCTTGCCGCTGCCCTTCCTTTCCATGGGCCAGGCATCGAGCCCAGCCCGCGGGAAGGAAAGACCCCCTTAAAACAAAACAACAATCAAAAACATCCAAAAATAAACAGAAACAACCAAAATTAACACCAAAAACATACAAAGTAAACACACACACAAATAACAAAACACAAACAGCACCCAGCCAAACACCACAAAACAACAAAAAATACACCAAAACAACAGAAAATCCATACACCCCCCTCCCATACACACACATACAATAAATAAAACAAGGGAACTCACCAGCAGACATCCTCACTCCACGACGGCCAGAAACGAAATGAATAAAGAAACAGACTACTTACCGGAAGATGCTCCACCCAGAGGCCACGAGAGAAAAAACAGTCAAAATACAAGAAAACACCTTACCAGCACCACCTGCTGGCCACAAAAGTAAAAACAATTCACAAAGACACAACAGCCCCAAACAAGAGGCCCCAACAATAAAAACAAGTCAACAAAATAACACAAAATCACAATTTAACATAAATCACAAACATATGACAATAAAATAAAATCAAAACTTTTCAAAAATCCTGTGCTGAATTTTAACTAAAATAAAAACCCAAAACATCTAAACACAGTTTAAAAACATTTATTGTAAAAAAAACATGTACTTTCACATTTCTTAAATTATTACCTATGGTACAACTATTAAAAAAACACATACTAAAACATTATTTGGTTAAATATATATTTTTTTGTAAAAGTATATCATCCTTTGTTTTTTTCTTAATCCACAAAAGCAAAAAACCAAACACAACTAATCACAGTTTATAACAGCCCGGCAAAAATAAATAAATAAATATATTAAAAATTTCAAATATAGACTAGCCTCTCCTTTACAAACATTTACAAAAATAAAAAAATACAAACACCATTTAAAACAGCCCGGCAATGCCGGGCAACCTCTGCTAGTGTAGATTAAAGAAAGGACACCAACAGTTAAGCAATGCCAATTGCTACCACATGATAATCTCTCTCATTTTGGCTCTCTACAAGCTAAAGCTGTGATACATTGCTCTTTTACAATATTGCTGGAGGATGTGTACACAAGGAGGGGGAAATACTTCTTGGCTGAATTTCTTCATCATTCTTTACTTACTTCATTTAAAGTATGGGTGCTTCTTTCTTATTTTTTTTTAAATTGATCTGTCCATAACTGATGGAACATTTTTCTCCTCCTAAACCTGCCTATATGCTCAGACCAACATCTGAAACCCAACATCATCTGGAGATGCAAGGTTGGGAGCAACTCACCAAGACTGAATTGCTTGGTGTCTTAAATTATACAGACATTATTTAGCCAGAAGAATTAAGAACAAAAGCACAAAGCAGTCAGGGCTGCTGACCACAAAGGATAACAATCCCCAAGGTTAAACCCAACTATACAGCAGAAAGTATTGCAATGTTATTTACTGTCAAGCTGCATAGTGCCTGAGAAGAAAGGAATGGAAAATCACTTCTGAGTACTTTCTGTCTAGAAAACTCTGAAAAGAGTCACCATGACTCAAGGTTAACTTGACAGCATACAATTATTATTATTAACCTCAATTGATAAGGATTGCATTGTACGTAGAAATGCAAACTTTCTTAGAAAAGAGCAGAAGGCATATTCTCCAGTGGGATGATCTCCTGTGCAAGATTGTACGGGCTTCTCCAGCAGTAAAGAGTAAACCCTGCTCCTCTCAAAAAGGAATGCTTTTACCTAAGGTACTGGGCAAAAGTCTTCGGCCACCACCAACTAGTTTTTGGAAAATCCAATGACTGATTTTGAGGAGGGGGAATGCCTCAGCCCCAAGCGACCTAGACATACCAAAATTGGCAAGAGTCTTCTGAATTTCCTCCCAAATCTCTCCAAGTTTGGTGAAGTTTGGAGTTAGGGTGTGTGAGTCATAGCCCTCCCAAATCACTCATTGAATTTTCCCCAAACCAGCCGATGGTGGCCTAAGACTTTTGCACAGTGCATTAGCTTCACGGTATTGCTTTCCCTGCAAAAGGCCTCTGTTTCAATCCCTGCCCTCTCCTGGGGAAAAGGACAATTCCTGCTTTTGGGTCAGTGTTGTACTGAAGCAGGTTCTGGATGGTTCAACCAAACTGGTAGTAGAACTGGCTGGCCATGCCCACCTCCCTGCACACCATGCCCTCCTCCTCCTCTCCCCCGCACTCCAGGGAAGCCAAGAGACCAGGAAGAAGAGGAGGAGGGGAGCTGCCATGGCCGCTGCCAGAGCCAGGAAGGAGGAGCCCACCAGCCCACCTCCCCTCCCTGCCTTCCTCCAAGGGGCAGGAGGAAAAGGAAGCCACCTGATGTGGTGGCTGGCCTGGGCCAGCCCAGGCCATGCCACCGCCGCTGCTACTTGGGCACTACTGCCTCCGCTCCCGTGCTGCAGCGGTGGCAGTAGCAGCAGGTGAAGCGACGGCGGGCAAAGCGGTGGTGGCAGTTGAGGTCTAGATGCAACCACAACCCATGCCCGCTCTTCATGCAGCCAGGTGGGCTGTATCATGGAAGCTGGGGCGGTTGTGCCGGTGTCTCCCACCTCTGCTGGGAGCGACACTCCAAGAGCAAGGTAGGTCCCTGGGTTTCTTTTCTTTTTTCTTTTTTTTCAGGGGGGGGGGGATGAGGCCACACCCACAGAGTTAGCCATGCCCACAGGGTGGGTAGTAAACATTTTTACAGTGCATCATTGTTTTGGGTCATTGTAGTCAAAACTAAGCTAGACTGGATGATGACCCAGGGCCATAGCCAGGATTCTAGATGTGGATGGGTGAATATTTTTTCAGGGTGGGCAACAAAGCCTCTTTTCAATGCATTCCTATGGGAAACCATGCCTTGCCAGGTGGGCAAACTGCTAACTCAGTGTGGGCCAAGCCCACCTTGGGCCCCCTCTGGCTATGGCCCTGTGATGACCTGATGGTCTGCTGTACTGTAAAGCAGATCTTCCCTTTCCTAAGGAAACCTTTTCTTATTAGACAAAACGTACCCCTAGCTGGACTCACTAGTCAAGGTAAATAGCCTCTCCAAGCTAAAAGCATTAATAATTTCAGGAAGTGTAATGACTCAATGGGGTGGGGTATTTTAATGGATTTGTAGCATATACTCTGCACAACACCTGGAAAAGCTTACAGAGCAGTTTTCACACAAATTGAAAAAGTCAAGGCAGCCCTTGCTCTCAGATTTATAAGGTAAAAATAGATGTGATGCAAAAGAAAAAGAGTGGGGTGTGAGAAAAGGAACACTAGGAAAAAATAGGCACTGGTCCTAATATTATTCAGATTATTGGCATGATAGGAAAAGAAGCTCTTGATGGCTAAAAAGTGGTACAAAATCAGTCCTCTTTCCATAAGTGGTCTGATTATGTTGGGGTTGCTCACAGTGAAATTTGGAATAGGTGTTGTTCTTCATCACCCAATCCTGCCTATCCCACTATGTTAATCCTCTTTCATCTTCAGCTCAATGATTGATGCATCAGATTTCTCATTCTTTCACAAAAGCCACAAGTTGGGCATCAAGCTGTTGTAGGACTTGCAGCAGGTGAAATTCAATTGTTTAAGTTTAAATAAACTGGCTCAGAAAAATGTGGTGACACCTTCTGCTGGGCAGTTAGAGAGCATTGGTGCTGGCAGAAGGCTCCCTGTATAACCTTGGCAACTGGCTGGTTATCTCAATGGTTTAGGTATCTGGATGCAGAGTCAGGGGGTGGGAGTTCATATCCTCCCTATGCTTCCAGAGAGAAGAGCCAGCCTATATTTATTTATTTATTTAATCATTTATACCCCACTTCCCTCTCCCGAGGGAGACCCAAAGCAATATAACAACATATAAAATAACAATTAAGAACATCATATAGCTATATAGCTATGTGCAAGCTGCACAGTTTCAGGGTGCCTCCCAAAGACAGGAATGGTAAACCACTTTTGTCCATTCTCTACCTAGAAAACTGTGGAATGGGTCACTATAAGTCAGAATTGACTTGACAACTATTATTGTGTTATAATCTTGGGAACAGTGTCATTAAGAGAATTTCAACATGATAAGAAGATTCTTGGCCATTTTTATTGCCATACTTTTACATCTTGTACAAGAAGCAGATCTCAAAAACTGGAAACTGCAAACCTCAAAAAGAGCTTTCTATTAAGCATACACGACATGTAGTCAATATCGACTTATACTGTTGTGCATTTTTCTAATTCCATAATGCAACTCCTGTTTACATAACACGTCTATCGGGTACATTAGGATGAAATAAAATGATGGGCCAAAAGAGAGTTAGTGTGTTCCTAGAGAAATGGAATATTTAACCCTGTCCTTTCCTGCTTCTAATCCCAAATTCTAACCACTGAGCCATACTATCTCTTCTTTTCTCACATTATTTGTGAATATAAGGACACAAAACATCCACTGGAGAACAAGAGCACAGCAGGGATTCCCTTCTACTTTATGCCCATGATAGCTTTAGGCTCTAAAGCAGTGGTTCCCAATATGGAGTACATGCCCCACAGTGGATTTAAATTCCCAGAAGCCTAAGTCAGTACATTGGCTGATCAGTGCTTTGGGGATTTGACAGGCTTCTGGGAACTGAAGTCCAAAATCCAAGGGTTGGAATACAATGCTATAAAGGGAAGCAGTAGAGACAGCTGCTAAGAAGGAGCTGCATTAGGTACAACTAGTACACATTCAGTAAAGCATGGTGGCAGCAGGAATGGGCAATGTTGTATCCAGAAAGGCAGAATTTGTCATTTTCATGGACAGGAGTACAAAGGGTTTGCTGTAGCATTCTTAACCAAGTGTCATCTGAGAAGCCACACGTGCCCTTGATGAGTCATTATGCAATTCTTCAGTTATTAGCTGGGGTACACAAAAATAACCTCCTCAAAGATTGTGATATTTGTGAACCACAATTGGGTGTACCCTGGTAATGGAAAACTTGTGTTGCCAGCAAATCTTTCTTGTGCTAAGTCAAGTGCAAGGAACTGCAGAATGAACTGCAGAACTGCACCAAAGGTGCCTTCATTTTGGCAGTTTGGCCTAGACATGGAAGAAGAAGTCATTAGCTGGTATGGCAGGAAAGAAGCAATGGAAACTGCTGTATGAGATAATTTTGTGAGTCAAGCAAAATAATATCTTCCAATCTAGCATGTCAACAAAGGAATGCAGAATAATTCCACATGTCCTCAGCCTCTCTCCCAGGGGAAGTTAGGCTGGGTGCATCTCTATCAACCTTGAACTGGCAGCTAAACTTATACTATTCTGAAGGGTTTCTGGTCTCTATGATTTAAAAAAGCACTTGATTTTACAAATTCTTTGGCTCTGCTATTAAGAATGGTATGATCATTTTGACCCATTGTGCATCACATTGCTGCCCAGTAGGCTACATAGCATGGAAGGATCTAAGTCTAAGTAAGTGCATCACATAGGGAGCTCTGGCTAGCAATAGAAATGTGAATGAATGAATGTATGAATGAATGAATGAATCAGCCAGCCAGTCAACCGATCAATGGTAGAGAAAGATTCCATGGGATAAAATGTGAGTCATGAGAAGTTGAGCAGACCCACAGCTTCCAATTCAATGATAGAACTCTGATTTGAATCTAATTTGAGGAGTGTGCACTATGTTTCCAAAAATACAGGAGTAGCAGGTTTGTACATTTGATGACTATGACATAAACTCCTTATGAAACCTCAAAAAGCCAAGAAACCACCAGCTAGCATGAGCCATACCTGTCAAGTTTTGGATTTGGAAATAAGGGAAATTTCCTGGCAAATACGGGATACTTGACAGCTATGCTTATCCTGTGCTGCCCTCCAATGGTGGCAATAAGGCATTGCAGTCTAATTAATAAGGGATAACGGCAGGAAAGAGGGTAAAATAAGGGGTTTTCCTGGCCAATAAGGGATACTTGACAGCTATGGCATGAACATGGACTTGTTTATACTTCCCCAGAGTAAATTTCCATAGCTCTGATTCAAGCAGCATTGCTCTTTTTAGTGTTGAAGTGTTTACTTCCCCATCTCTACTGTCTTCTCCTGGCCCAACAGTTATATGGCCATCCTTAAGTAGGTGAGTTCCCTGATATTCAGGTTGACCTTTGTTTTGATCTTTTCCAAAGAAAGCCTACTTATGGTCTTAAAATGTGATTTCAACATACACTCACATGGCAGTTCCTTGGTAAGACAAGCTGCTTGTTTGTCCATGTGTGGGCAATAATCTGCTAAGGATTGTCATTGGACATGGAGGTGGGTAGAAGAGAATGAGAGGAAGAAATATGACTTTTTTATTTTTAACTGAAGCTTGAGCCACAAAATCATCTGGTGAACAGTAAGGGAATGGCCATAGCTGTGTGATAAATAATAATAATTTTGTGTCCAAAATTATTCTGGGTTGAAAAGATTTTCCAGAAGAAAGTCCACTCAGGGAATGCCCAAATGAGGCTCCTTTCATGTCCCCAAGAACTTGGATAGAGGCGGGCACTCAATCCGTCATGCAGTACTCAGGTCTCGAACTGCCAACTTGCCAGCCTTCCAGCTAACAAGGCAAGCTTCTTAACCACTTAGCCACCACAGCCCCTTGTGTGATAAATGTCAGCACAGCAATGTGCTGCTATAGGTTGGGAAAGGTTATAGTTTGTGAGCCTCAAACTGTTGCTTGCAAGGACAGAGCTTGGAAAAAATTATGTTTTGAACCATTCACCATACTGGCATGGTGAATTGGAGAGCTCTAACCTGAAAAAGGTTTTTCCCCCAAAGCAAACAAGCAGCTCTACTTGAGAACTGGAACTCCTTGACTGTTTCAGATACTAAGTGGCTCTTCCATATCAAATATCAGAATTCTGAAAAAATAAAATAAAACATTTATCTACTGCTCTCAAAATTCCCTGGCCATTGTGCACATTATTTGTCAAGATGAGCTTAGTATCTGTTATTCACAAAAATTATATTTTCGAAGTTCTGTCATTGCATTTGGAAGTTAAACAATTGCTACCATCGCCTCCACTACCTTGAGCTGCAAAGTGGAGAAATGGAATTTTTCAATGCTCTGTCAGATGCCAGTATCCGATTTTGGATACAGATTCTTGATATTGACATGTTCTGTAGATATTTGACAGGAACATTTGCACAGTAAGATTGCATTCCATTCAACTATTGTGCAACTACTTTGTACGTTTCTGCTGCACCATCAGTAAAGCACTGACAATGTATTTGTCTTGGTCCTCTGAACCAATGAATCAGAAGCAGTTAGCCTCCTTTCCCAAATGAATCTACCCAGATAATCAATTCAAATTAAGACACAAAACTTATTGGGTAAACTGCTAGGTTATTAACCTCAATGATATTGGTGTTTTTGCTTTGCCACAAGTGGTATCAGAGGTGTAAGCTGCAAGTCTGCTCCCCACTGAGAAAAGTATTGATGTTTCTAATTAAATACTGTAGCCTTCAAATAGGCCAATGAAGAGCCTGAGGAAGAACTAATTTTTATTTGTACTGTGCCATGAATAAATGGAAAGACCCATGGAGGATTCATTGGTATTTTTGCTTACTGCACATTGAAGTGACTTCAAGGTTCTGAGCTACTGAACACTTTTATGCAGATTATCCACTTGTTGGTGCAGTTGATGCAGAGTTGTGCATTGGTAGCTGGGGATCTGAGTGCTACATAGAAGGAGATGCTTCTTTTAGGGCAAGGTGTGCAGAGGGAAACACTCCAAATGTTGATGGACTGCAATGTCCATTAGCCCTATCTAGCAGAGCCAGTGTTCAAGGGTGCTGAGAGTTTTGTTTATGCATTTCCTTATCTAGTTAGTACCGTATTTGTCTTTTATCCTATCTTTCTCTCAAATGCAAGGAAGCTACCTGTACAGCCCAGTAATATTTGCAAGGCTATACTTTGCTCATCCATATTTCAGGGTGATCTTTTCTTTAAATACTCTAACTATTAGGTAGATAGATAGATAGATAGATAGATAGATAGATAGATAGATAGATAGATAGATAGATAGATAGATAGATAGATAGATAGATAGATAGATAGATAGATAGATAGATAGATATAATTTAAGGATCCTTTTACTGATTTAGAGTGATTATATGACATTTGTCATTCTCTCTGTAAGTTAACTTTTACCTATTGATTTTGAATTTGTATTTTTATGTGGTTGCTTATGTTTTGTTGTTTGGATTTTTAATTATACTATACACCACCCAGAGTAGTATGCTAGGGGTGGTTGATAAACAAACAAATTTTAACTTTGTGAGCCACCTTAAATCCTCTCAAGGGGAGAAATGCAGCCAAAAACTGAGACCAAACAAACAAACAAACAAACAAATAACCAACTCACTATATATCCAGAAGATACAGGAGCGATTGCTGATTTTAGACTCATTGGATTGATGAGGCATTATATCAAGGGTTCTCAACTTTTCAATCCGAGGGCCAGGTCACATTCTCTCAGATAGCTTCGGGGGGCAGATGGCCATTTTGCCTTGCCTGCCACACATGGGACTTCCAGGCATGGTGAAGGTGGTGGTGAGCCACATGAAATGGTGTTGTGGGCCACATCTGGCACCTAGGCCATAGGTTGAGAACCCCTGCATTATATCCTAGATTTCATGTTTCTCTCTACTTGCATCCCTGACAATTTTTATTTTTTTTTAAAAGTGTCAGCCCCCTTTTTGATGTCATTTTGCTATATATTTTGGTCTTGAGTGAGAATTTACCAATACTAAGTTTCTTCGGAGTTGCCTTCAATGTTCCCTTGGCTTGTTTCTTGTGTCCACCACTCAGTTGAGCAACTACAGCAAGCTATCCATAGAAGCGACACTTTAGGAGACCATCCTTTGACATCCTGACAATTGAACCTGTTGTTTCAAAATTGTTAAAATGCTTGTATGCCAATATATAAAAAGAACATTATTTATAATTCTGCATGCAATAAGGCACACTTCGTAGAGGCTGACACTAGCAATGTGATATTACAGACAGGGTGGCACACCTCTGCACAAGTTCCAGACAGTGACCCTAATAAACCCACTTGATCATTCTCACATTGGGGGTGATAGTCTATGTCTACAGTTCTATAACTTCAGCCTCCAAATTGGCACTTGCCTAACAAAGACACTGCAATATTTTTGATACCAGGCAAAAAAATGCTCTTTTCATCAAGGCTCTTTAATTTCTTGCCACCTTTATAAAGGATAAATGTCTTTATATGCTATTTTATTATTTTGTGTTAGAATTGATTGTATGGTGCCCTTGAATCTTGACAGGATGAAAGCAGAATTTTGACTAAAATTCCCAGAATGCAAAGGTTTCCAGGAATTGTAGATAAAAAAATTTACTCTTCCAAGTTCTATATGAAGAGCGGGACATGAGTGTTTTAGGCAGACAAAAAAAACATATTTTGACTGATAGACAATTTTCAGCAGAGCCATTTTTCATCATCTGTTATCCAATAGTATTAACAAACAAAGATAATGCAACAGGCCCTATCAGTCCTTGGAAAATTGATGGGGAAGAGGTAGAAGTAGTGACAGACTTTACCTTCTTATGATCCAAGATCACTGCAGATGCGGATTGCAGCCATGAAATAAAAAGATGACTGATTCTTGGGAGGCAAGCGATGAGAAATTTGGGGAACATAGTTAAAAGTAGAGACATCAACTTGCAAACAAAAGTCTTCATAGTGAAAGCAATGGTATTTCCAGTAGTAATGTATGTTTGTGAGCAGTGGTGGGCTCAAAAAAAATTGCTACCACACTTTGGGCGAGGTATGTTGGGCATGGCCAGGGGGAAAGCCCTGTGTTGCACCCGAATTAGGACTACTTTATTTCAAAACTTGGATGGGCAGGGCCAGCCAGAATTTCTGCTACTGGTTCTGGAGAACTGGTGCGAACCTGCTAATGTCCACCACTGTTTGTGAGAGTTGGACCATAAGGGAAGCTGAGTGGTGTTGGAGGAGAGTTTTGAGAGTAGCCTGGACAGCAAGGAAAACGAACAGGTCAATCAACCCTGACTATTCCTTGGAAGGTCAAATAGTGAAGATGAAGCTAATGAAAGCGCGGCGCCAAAATGGCCGCCGCACTCTTTGCGGGCCCCCCACCCCACCCGGACTCAGACATCCGGGTGAGTTAGGGGGCGTGGCCACCCCTCTATAAAAGGGGTGGCCACGAGGCAGCCGAGCTGCCATTTTAAAATAGCGACGGAGAGGAGAAGTTTTCTCCGTCGCTGTTTCTTTGATTCTTCGGCTCTTTAGCCCTTACTCTTTCCCGGCTGGGAAGGAAGGATCTTCCACAGAGCCTTTGGCTTGCTGGCTGCTCTGTGTTTTGGCGTTAGGTTGATCCCTGGAAAGGGATCCTGCTCTGTTTCTCAGATATGCCTCCCAAACGGAAGGCCTCGGCTACAAAACCGCGGCCAATGGGGAGGACTTTTGCTCCCTGCACAACGCTGGGGCAGCTCTCAGGTCGGAGGACCGGGCTGCGCCCACGCGGCAGGGCACTCCCTCCACCGATACCGGTGGGGCGATGCAGGCTGCTTGGCCCTCGGCTGGCCAGCCTTCAACCGGCCCTTCTGGGGCTTTGGCCCTCGGCTGGCCAGCCTTCAACCGGCCCTTCTGGGGCTTTGGCCCTCGGCCCACAGTTGCCGGCCATGGGTCCGGTCAGCGGGGGGGGGGCGGTGCTGGTGCACAGCACGTTCCCCTTCCGGCCCCTTATGGGCCGGAGTTTTGGGCATGGCCCTATTCGGGCCCAGGCTCTCATTTTGGGGTTCCTGGTCAAATGCCTGGTGGGCCGTCCGGCCCACCCGGCCCACTTCATACTGGGGAATCTGTGGCAGTGGATGCATTGCTAACGTGTTTGGCTGTCCTTGAGGCACCGCAGCTCTCCTGGGCCCCCGCCATCGGCCCAGGATGGGAGCCACCTGCGGCAACCGGCCCCGCCTCCCTCCGGCCCTGCCTCGACGGGAGGGATGAAAATACGCCGCGCCGCAGCCACGACGCCGCCGGGACGACGCACTGCAGCTTTCCTGGGCCCCCGCCATCGGCCCAGGATGGGAGCCGCCTGCGGCAACCGGCCCTGCCTCCCTCCGGCCCTGCCTCGACCGGAGGGATGAAAAGATGTCGCACTGCAGCCGGGACGCCGCACCGCAGCTCGCCTGGGCCCCCGCCATCGGCCCAGGATGGGAGCCACCTGCGGCAACCGGCCCCGCCTCCCTCCGGCCCTGCCTCGACCGGAGGGATGAAAAGACGCCGCGCCGCAGCCGGGACGCCGCACCGCAGCTCTCCTGGGCCCCCGCCATCGGCCCAGGATGGGAGCCACCTGCAGCAACCGGCCCCGCCTCCCTCCGGCCCTGCCTCGACCGGAGGGATGAAAAGATGCCGTGCCGCAACCGGGACGCCACACCGCAGCTCTCCTGGGCCCCCGCCATCGGCCCAGGATGGGAGCCACCTGCAGCAACCGGCCCCGCCTCCCTCCGGCCCTGCCTCGACCGGAGGGATGAAAAGACGCCGCGCCGCAGCCGGGACGCCGCCGGGATGCCGCACCGCAGCTCTCCTGGGCCCCCGCCATCGGCCCAGGATTGGAGCCACCTGCGGCAACCGGCCCCGCCTCCCTCCGGCCCTGCCTCGACCGGAGGGATGAAAAGACGCCGCGCCGCAGCCGGGACGCCACCGGGACGCCGCACCGCAGCTCTCCTGGGCCCCCGCCATCGGCCCAGGATGGGAGCCACCTGCGGCAACCGGCCCCGCCTCCCTCCGGCCCTGCCTCGACCGGAGGGATGAAAAGATGCCGCGCCGCAGCCGGGACGCCGCACCGCAGCTCTCCTGGGCCCCTGCCATCGGCCCAGGATGGGAGCCACCTGCGGCAACCGGCCCTGCCTCCCTCCGGTCTGGCATTTGCCGCGGGGGGACAGCGAGCACTTGAGCTCCCTTGTAGTGCACATGTAAGTGCAGACTGTAGTATATATTTTGTAGTTATATTTGTGGACAGAGATTTTTGTAATTGTACTTTTGATAATTGTTTTTTACTGTATTCATTGTATATTATGATATTGTATTTTTGTATTTATTGTCCGCTATGTAAACCGCCCTGAGTCAGGTTTGCCTGAGTGAGCGGTATATAAGCGTGAAAATTAAATTAAATTAAATTAAATCCTTGGGGATTGCACACAACCCCATGTCAGGGGGCCCTTTACTCTCTGCCGGGGGCCCTTCATGTTCACCGCCTATCTCGACGGCCACCACATTGCAACAACCGGCCAGCCGGGTTGAGCTGCTTGAGACGCTCCGGCCTGCGCTTGCTGGTGTCTTGCAGCTCCCTGTTCGTCCAGAGCTACAGCAGGAGAGTGGTCAGGTGAGGCCCCAGAGCTCGATTCCGGTCGCGAGCTCTGACGCCCGCCGTGGGCCAGAACCCCCAGTGGGGGTGGCTCACGGGGGTGCACCTAGTGAGTATCAGGTTCAAGTTAATGCACCCACATCGCAGTCCACTTCCAATGGTGGGGTTGCAGTGGCCATGGCCTCATCAAGTCGAGGCGAGTGGGCATCAGTTGCCAGCCTATCCCAGTGCCCCTTGGTTCCATACTGGTACAGCGTTGGGGGTGGGGTGGGGGTTTCCGCCCCCGGGGCAGTGCCGGGCATCGCAGGGACTGTCCAGGTTCCGCTGCGTATGCCCTGTGTACCTAATGTGCCGGTGACGGCCTTGCCGACGGCTGGTTATTCGTTGCCCCTTGGTGATCATTTGTCCCAGGTCACGAGGGAAAAGATTTGGCGGGGGGAGTACAGTTGATGCGAGCGGGCATCAGTTACCATCTTATCCCAGTATCCCATGGTGCTAAATGGTCCCTCGTTAAGGGCGGGGTGTCCGCCCCCGGGGCAGTGCCGGGCATCGCAGGGGCTGTCCGGGTCCTGCTGCGTATGCCCTTGATACAGAACATGCCGTCGATGGCTTTGCCGATGGCTGGTTATTCCTTGCCCCCAGGTGATCATTTGCCGCAGGTCACGAGGGGTAAGGTCTGGAGGGGGATATGTGGATATTCTCCATATTGAACTGTGAGCCCACTGAGGAGGAGTGAGAGGGACAGGACGACAGAGACAAAGAGCTGTCCCATCGTCGTAAGCCACCGCGCACCTGGGGCCAACTGGCGGTCGGCATACCTTATATATATGGTGGTATGCCGCAGGGCCCGGCCTGGTTGGGCCATCCCGATGGTTCCATCTATTGCTAATATTACAGGGCAATGGTTGATTTGATGGGCCCATCGCGGTTGGCTTACGACGAGGAATGTGTATGAGGGTGGCCCTACACCCTGAGAGGAGGTTGGATGAGCCCTGTCAGCGCTTGTCCTCGTGTACATGACTCCCACGTGACTGGCGCCTGGTGATAGGTACCATGGTGGCATGCTGTGCACCGGGCTGCTCAGACACAGGCTCCACGCTAACTGGTCGGGTAGGGGGTTCCAGCCCACCTGCCGTGTTCGACCTGCTCAGCTGGCGATGGGTGTACTAAGCGCCAGTGTCGTTACCGACTTGCTGTCCCCTTTTGCGCTGGCCCTTACGCCACCTCCGCGTGCCCGCGGGTTGGTGGGTTATGGGGCAGAGGTAGGGGTGCACAGGGGCGATCAGAGCTCCGTCTGAAAGAACTAGCCTTGTCAAAGCCCCCCCTCCCCAATTAGTGTACTCAGGCTGGAGTGATGGCACTCAGCTCATCCAAGAAGGGATGATGCGGGGTACGTGCTGGAGGGTTTTCAATGGGGCTTTTGTATTCCATTCAGGGGTGTTAGGGGTCCCAGGATGCTACTAATTTGGTTACCTTGAAAGGTAACGAACAGGTTGCTCCACTGCGCACAGCTAAGGGAGTTGGGGCTATGAGAGTAGCGGGTCCCTTCTTGGAGCCACCTTTCCTAAGTAGAACGTCTCCCCTATGAGGCTAGTACCGAGGTAGACCCAGGGTGAATGTCATTTAATCCTCCATTTCGCTCACCCTGTGGGTTATCCGGTTAGGGATGCCATTCCCGATGACCTTGTTCAGTCAGGTACACGTAGTTTGTTCAGCCCCTATGGGTGGCTCGCTCATGCAGTCCCGGTGCTTTCCTGGCACAGTGTGCTATGCACTCGGCTTTTAGATTACTGCCAGTGCACCCAATGGATTTAGAGCTATTGGGTTTGTTTAGGTTCCAAGGTGAATTTACTTAGATAAGTCCAACCCCTGCTGACTGAGTTAATTCATGTTCAGCATTCAAACGATTCGGGACTTTCATTCAGTGGGCCTTTGCTCACGGGTCTGGGTCTCGGTCTCTAGCCCATTACCTCGACGACTTTTGGTTCGGGGATGAACGGGGCTCGGACACGTGCACGCGTCTCCTCACTACATTTCAGACACTCAGGTGGGAACTGGGTGTCCCCTTGATGCCTGAAAAGACCGAGGGCCCAGCTACTAAGCTCACATTTCTAAATTGACTCTGTCGCACGGGCATCCGGGTTACCCATGACTAAGGTGGCTCAGATCTCCACGGCGATTTTGGCATTGATTGCCAAACATAAAGTGTTCCTGGGTTTTAACGGGGTCGCTTTCTGGAGATCAGACTTGATGGTCTGCCCTGGATTCCAGGTACGGTCGGATCCCTCCGGCTCCCGGACTTATGGGGGTTTACTCTGAGGGTAGGGGAACTTACGGCCGATGGCAGCACCCATTGCTTGGCGCGGATCGCCTCCGCGATCTTACCTTCCTTGGGTTTCTTCCCATTTTGGGGAGCACTGATGCTATGGGGCTATGAGTGGGCCTACTCAGTGGTCCATTTTTGGTGTGATAATGCAGCAGTGGTGCACATTGTCAACACCCAGACATGCAAATCCCCCAGGGTCATGACATTAGTTTGTCTATTCTTTTGAGAAGCCTACGCCTAAATGTGCTGTTATGGGTCAGACATGTTCCAGGTATTAATAACGACATTGCTGCTTTATCCCGCCAGCAGATCCCCCGGTTCTGTGCCTTACTCCGGAAGCAGATGAATTCCACTCGCCACTCACGGCCGATATTGGGACGATTGGCGAGGAGAGGAGAACCGGGCATGTCATTGGCACCTCGCACGCGTAAGGCGTATCACTACTGCGTTCATGCATCGTGTTTTGGAGGGGTGGACACGGGAACGTGTCCGCCGCCCGGACACGCGTCACCCCAGTTCCCAGAGTTTCTGACCCACCTTGCACGAGGCTGGCATTCCTTATGTTTGGATAGGTGTGAAGTGGCTCTTGGTCACGCAGCTACCACGGTAGCCTTTTTGGAGCGCTCCGCATCAGTGAGTGGGTGCCAGAGTTGGTACCATCTGTGTAAGGCGGATGTTCTCGTAGGGCACTGGAACTCGATGATGTCTCTGTCACACATGAGTGGGCTCAAGTGGGGATACGCTCCTCACAGGTTGTTCAGCACGGCGTAGGCAGTGGAGTCAGACTGCTACGAAGTTTTATTGGAGACATCTGTCCGGTTGGTGCCCTACATGAATTTTCGACAGTGCCTGCTGCGTGCCCCAGCCTGTTTTTCTGCCACCAGGATAGGTCTACCCTTGCCGAAGTAATGTTACTGAGGGTGACCGGTGCCACGCTTCACAGTGTGGGGGGCCCGTTTTGGCACCCATTTATTTAGGATAGGCGTCGCGTTGATCGCGGCTACGTTTGGAGTACTCGGAGGCGGACATGCGTGTACGCGCAATTTCTTATATGTACATACCCTCACTGTACGAGTACCTAGTTATGTCCTTAACTTCTTCTCCTCTTTTACAGATCCTGTGTGTCTCTACACACCGGTGGCAGAGGGGCTGGTGGGCTGCAGCTATAATAATAATAATAATAATAATAAGTTTTAATTTCTACCCCGCTTTCATAGCACAAGTGCCACTCAAAGCGGCTTACAACACATATAAATACAATGTTACAAATATAATTACATAATTACAAGAACAGATTGAAAATTAACACATTACAAGAAAAAAGAAAAGAAAATCCCATACAGTTAATCTCAAAAAACGCAAGCCCCATACTACCCCCCCCCCTCCAGTGGGAGCACCCAAAAGCTCCCACTTCCCCACATCCCCACAGCCAATGCCGGAGCAGGGAAAGGCTCGGGTGATGGCAGCTACCCTCCCCCATAATTGCAAGCGTCCCTCTTCTGACCACTGGCTGGACAGGACCAGGGGTGAGGGAACAATGTCCGCATGTGCCACCCATTCCTTCCCCACGCCGACCCAGCAAGGTCCAAGAATCGCTGCAGCGGCTCCCACCTGTCTCCACCCCCGGGGCCGATGGCGTGGGCTCCGGGCGAGACAGGGAGCTCCCCGAGGGCCGGCGTCGGCGGCGTCCCTCTCTGCTCTCCGGGCGGGCGGGCCCGGAGAGCGAAGGCAGCTGCGCCGGCTCCGGCGGCGGCTCCGGCGGCCCCCACCTGTCTCCACTCCCGGGGCCGACGGCGCGGGCCCCGGGCGAGACAGGGAGCTCCCCGAGGGCCGGCGTCGGCGGCGTCCTTTTCCGCTCTCCGGGCGGGCGGGCCCGGAGAGCGAAGGCAGCTGCGCCGGCTCCGGCGGCGGCTCCGGCGGCTCCCACCTGTCTCCACTCCCGGGGCCGAAGGCGTGGGCTCCGGGCGAGACAGGGAGCTCCTCGAGGGCCGGCATCGGCGGCGTCCCCTTCCGCTCTCCGGGCAGGCGGGCCCGGAGAGCGAAGGCAGCCGCGCCGGCTCCGGCGGCGGCTCCGGCGGCCCCCACCCGTCTCCACTCCCGGGGCCGATGGCGTGGGCTCCGGGCGAGACAGGGAGCTCCCCGAGGGCCGGCGTCGGCGGCGTCCTTCTCTGCTCTCCCAGCTATGTACACTGGGCAGCAGTTTATGCTGCGGCGACAGAGAGTGGACCCCGACTTGGGCCGTGTGCATCCGCACGTTTGCGATGGTATGGTATGCGCGGCGCATGGGGGCGGGAACTGTTCCATTCCTGATGTCCGTCGGGGATGCTGGACTGCCCGACGTTCTTAATAGGCACCTCAGCGGCAATGATCTTATACGGATCACTGCTGTTACTAAACTGTTGAGGGACTGTGACCTGGCTTTTTATATCACGTATGGCTTACACACGATCGCTATGGTCTAACATCGTGCCGAGACACCAATTTAGAGGAGACGTGGGTGTGTTGAGAAGGATGGTGGAGGATAGTGGTGCCTAGCATGCCATTGTCCATGGGGTCACAAAGGGTCAGTATTGAGTGTGCGACTGAACAACAACAACAGATGGCAAGAGCTTAACTTGGAAAAGTCCTATTTTGAGGAATAGGGGAAAAATCCATCAATTTCACTTTATTCCTCATTTGGATTTTCCTGCTGTTAGGACCTTCTGATTTTTTTTAAAATCAAATAACATTTTCACCCCAGCCCTATCTACCTCCGAAATTGAACAACCCAGGCACAATTTTGTCTCCTCAGTAAGATGAGGCCTTAGTGCCAAGGCAAAAACTGATCAGGGGCTTCTGCAGTTCGCCTTTGAGTCATCTGTTTCTATTCCCATTTCTGTTTTTTCATCTAAACTTTTTAAAAAAATACTTTGGTGGAAGAGAGTGACCCATTTAAACCATCATTCTCTCTGCAGAAAGCTGGCCACCCACACACCATTACTTAGTTATGAACTGGAAAATTTGCAATGATCTGTAACCTGAAACTCATTCAACTGCCCTGTATACACATGGCTGAGGAACACACAGTTCTCCAGGTATATTAACTTTATTTTATTTTGTATCTTTCTGCCACCATTCTCCAAGTGAGGAGACCCAAGATCAGTGGTGTGCTACTCCCAGTGCACCCCAGTATGGATGTACCGGTAGCAAAACTGGCTGGCCATGCCCACCTCCCCACTCTTCCCTGCCCACCTCCTCACCCCATCCTCCTCCTCTTCTCCCCGCACTCTGAGCGCATCCAGGAGCCTAGAAGAAGAGGAGGAGGAAGAGCCACAAGACCTAGGGGCAGGGAGGAGGAGCCATATCGGGCTCCCCAGATGCCCCTATTGCCACCAAAGTACGTGCCATGGCCTCCCCTCCCCTTGGGACATCATTGTGGGAGGAGGAGAAGGCCACCATGATAAAACAAACAAAATAAAATAAACACATGAAAATATTGTGCAAAATAGCACTACTTTCTGTAAGAAGAACAGCCCTACAAGTCTGGTACTGTGCATTACATTCCTAGGAACATAGTACCTTTTGTATTATACATTACCAATCCAGCTTGTTACAAATGGGCACCATGTGGAGAATCACAAATAGTGAAGTCTGACAGATTAGAACTAAAATGAAGGAACAATTAGCATATCAAGTCTGACCTCTTATACAGCAGACCATAAAGTCATGAGTAGTTTTCATCAAACCATGTAGCTTGAGGATGTGTAAAATTACCACAAATCATCTAGTACATGGGTTCCCAGCCTAAGGCCCACAGGCCAGATCCCCCCCTCCAAGGGCACTCCAGAAAACAAAATGGCCACCACTTTGAAGCTATTGGAACAAAATGGCCACCTCCATCATGCAGACAGGGGGAAATGGCCATCCGGCCCTCGAAACTGACTGAGAGAGCATGACCCAGCCCCCAGCTTGAAAATGATGGAAACTCCGATCTAGTTGAATTGACAATCTATTTTATTCCTAGAGGTGGATGCTTTCCTTAACTTAAAGGATCTGCAAAAACAAGATCAATGTGGCAGAAGCTGTTCCTTACATATAAGGAATCTGTGACTCTTCACATTTTGTTGACTTCCAGCTTTCATCAACCCCAGCGAGCATAGCCAAAAAATCAGGAAAAGCAGCATGATAATCCCTTAACTTATGGAAGGCTACAGTTTCCCTGTTCCTATCTTAGATGATGTCTATTCCTGCTCAGCACAGGAAGCTGTTTTCTGTCAATTAAGTCAGGCTTTTGCTTTCCTCTATCAGAGTCCCTTGCCATAAATTGTCACTTGAGTATTTCAAATGGAGCCGACAGGGATTGTTGTCTCTGGGACTTCCTCCAAAAACTTTCCTCCCCATTCTTTTATCTGACATGCTATCTTTGAATGTGCCTGAAAATGGCAGATTCTTAAGGAACATCTTCATGAACAATGCTCGGATCTTGTTCCCTCCTATACAGCTGAATGAAAGAAGATGCTTGGAGTGAGAGAAGATACATATTTTAGACTGCAGTTCTCAAAATCCCACAGCCAACCTGCCCACTAGATATGCTAGTGATGAGATTCTTTTTTTTAAAAAAAATTTTTTAAAGAAAAAAAAACATTCAATTTTTATCGAATCCAATTAAATTAAACATAACATAAACACTAATAATCACCCTGTGTATTTACAAGTTATAAGAGCCTGCGGGATATTGCCTTTTTTACCATTTCCAAAAATATATATATTCTGGTACAAGGCTATTGCTCGGATCTCCATTCAGTGAGTATTCCACAAAAGGTTGCCAAATTTTCCAAAATCTATTTTCTTTAATTTTCCCCTTATATTTGTTTATTTCCCATGTCAGTTTGTCATTCAATGCAAGATCCCACATCTCTTTATACCATTCCTCTACTTTTTAGAACTCCAAGTTTCCAGCTCCTTGCAATACACATTCTAGCTGATATCAGCATAATAGCTATTAGTTCCTTATTGTCTTCATTTACTTTCAAATTCTCCACATGTGATGAGATTCTAAGAGCTATTATCCAAAGGAGAAACATTTTCCAAACTCTTAAACTGAAATGGGCTCTCTTTCATCACAATTAAAGGTTAGGAAGAAAATATTGCTCCTCCCTCCTTTTTAGGGGGAGTGTGTGTGTTACAGCAGGTTCCACATTTCTTTCCAGTAAAATGGTTGATTAGACATTTTTATTGCTATCAACATGCTTTTCATTTTCCCAAAGAGTAATTCTTGTCATTACTGTGACTCTTTGCCTCCAGGCTTGCACCATTGATCGCTGTGTTTTCTTTATATTTACAGGTAACCAAAAAACAAACAAACACTTCTTGTGTTACTTCTTGTGTGCTTGTCAAATACCAAAAAGATTTGCTTCCAGCATTCTGTTGAAATGAAGTATATATATACTTTGGTGTGTGTATGTATGTGTGTGTGTCTCTCTCTTTCTCTCTGTATGTATATGTGTGTGTGTGTGTGTGTGTGTGTGTGTGTGTGTGTATATATATGTATATATATGTATATATATGTATATATATATATATATATATATATATATATATATATATATATATATATATATATATATATATATATATATATATATATATATATATATATATATATATATATATATATATATAATCTGCTATTAAAGTGATGACTTACTTGTTTAACAGGTCTTCTATAATATTTTTCTATACCATGAAACCTAGTCACAACTAGAGTACTGAAGAGATAATTAGGGATGATGCTATTTCACATATTTACTAAAAGGAGTGCAAAGAAAAAAAAAGGATTGGTTTTCCTCTTCTTTCATGTCCCTTGACTGCCAAAATGAAGCCACTTTCTTAACTTTGTCATTGCCCAAGCCCTCATTGTTGCATGCCACTGGCAGCAATCAGCAGACCAGTAAATGAGCCAGATTCTGTGTCTCTCCACATTCACACCATGTGTTGTTGTCCGCCAGCAGTTGCCACTTGAGCATTTTAGTGTTCAAGGAATGAAGAAGCAGATGAATGAAGTAGTGAAATTCAGCTCTTTATTAGTGGGGTTTGAACACAGTTTGGATGGGACAAAACTAGGACTTATATACACTATAAACAGTAACAGTAACAATAATACAACAAGCCCATTGGCTAACAGAGTGTGCACATTTTTTGATCCACTTATTTGCATAAGAATAGATACATGAGAAAAGATACATTCCGCTCCTGTCAGAAAACACAGTTAACAGACATTACAAGCATATTGGTCTTGCATTTAGGCAACCCAACCCTCAGCTTATTCAGGGTCCTCCTTTAATGATGTCCCTTGCCCAGTGAGCTCCTTCCCCCATCTTCTAATTTAGCTTTGCTCTTGTGTACCCTCAAGAATGTTTGTTCTTGCCATAAAGCTCTTCCTGGATTTGAGCCGGCAGACTTGAGGCTCTTATCCATCCAGAGGGTGTGGAGGGTCATTCTCTTGCATAGTTCTCTCAGCGTCTGCTGCTACTTCTCTCCTGATCTTGGGTGAAGCAATACCAACAAGAGGGTATATTTTCTCAACTGGTGTTCATTCGAGGCATCCTGTCACTATACACAGACCAAAAGGATTGGTTGAAGAAAGATCTTCAAAATAAAGGAAGGAGGTTGGTTAATGAAAACACTGACAGGAAATAAGGAATGAATCTTGTTTTTAGAATGAGCACTACAAGTCAACATGTGCCAGAATGCTCTGCTGTTAGTCCTGGGAACAAAAGGGAAATTACAGTACAACCTTGCATAAAGAGCACCTCGCTTAGAGACTAACTCGCTTAAAGAGCAGAATTTTCTCTGAATGGTTGCCTCGCTTAACAACTAAAACCAACCCAAAACTCACTTAACAACTAAATCAGGATTCACAATCCCCCCCCCCCACACACACACACCAAAAGTCACAATTGGTCACTTACAATGGTGTTCCGCTTAAAAGCAAACTCGCTTACAGAGCAATCCCGTGGAACACATTATGTTCTTTAAGCGAGGTACCACTGTATAGCCAATTTCCTTCCCTCTGGAAACAATGTATAGCAAGATGGACTTTTCTGACAGCTAATTAGGTCATCAGTAAAACAGTGGCTCAAGTGGCTCAGACACTGACTGGGAGGTGGAAGGTCAGCAGTTTGATTCCCGAATACTGCAGGACGGAATGAGCTCCCGTCTTTGTCCCAGCTCCTGCCAATTTAGCAGTTTGAAAGCAAGAAATTGCAAGTAGATAAATAGGGACCACTTTGGTGGGATTATAACAGTGTTCCATGCACTCTGGTGTCTAGTCATGCCTGCCACATGACCATGGAAATGTCTGCAGAAGCAGACAGCACTGGCTCTTCGGCTTTGAAACAGATGAGCACTGAACCCTAGAGTTTGATATGACTGGCTTTCAAGCAAGGGGAACCTTTACCTTTAAAACAAATCTAGAGCTGTTATAGGTACTGCTGTTTTTTAAATCTACTTCTACTTCCTCTTCTTCTTCCCCTAAAAGAGGCTGGATGTCATCAACTAACTATGTAACTTTGATTGCTGCAGCTCCAGACAATGATGCAGTGTTGTATTATAATATGTCTCGAAGGTTCTTCAACTGATAAGCTGTTCTTGTTTCTACACTCCTACTGTTCCTGCCTCAGCTTTAATAAACTGTTCTCTTCATTTAGAATCTTAGAATTGAGTTTGAAGAGGCCTATGAGGCCACAGAGTCCAAACTCCTGCTCAATGCAGGAATCCAAATCAAAGCAGATCTGATAGATCGCTGTACATTCTCTTGAATGCCTCCACTGTTGGAGCGCTCACCACCTCCTGAGGTAATTGGTTCCATTGTCATACTTCTTTAACAGTTAATATGTTTTCCCCCTGATATTCAGCCTATATTGGTTTCCTGTAATTGAGCCCACTACTGTTTAGATATCCTGCATTCTAGAATGATTGTGAACAGATCCTTCCCTTCCTCTTTATGCACAGAATGCTGTTACCTTCCCACTGAAGAGGTCCCTATTTATCTACTTGCAATTTCTTGCTTTCGAACTGCTAAGTTGGCAGGAGCTGGGACAAAGACGGGAGCTCATTTCGTCCTGCAGCACTCGGGAATCGAACTGCTGACCTCCCAGTCAACGTCTTAGCCACTTGAGTGACTGCAGTATGTATGTTTTCCCATAAATCTACCCCTTGAAGAACTCAGCAAAGCCATTCCAGTATGCAGAAACAACTTTCTCATTCAGCTTAAAATGTAAAAATTACAACTCCTGGGCAAATATGCACATGAAATACATTTTGGAGTTCATTCACATCTGACAAATTTCTTGGAAAACTGAGCTATGCATATTTTAGAAGCTCTGCAAACATGTAACAAGAATTATATGCATCACTTTTATTTTATATTTGCTAATACCATTTCTTGCTTCTTCACTGTGATAAATGAACTTCTGTGCTCACATAAGAAAAATCTCCATTACTTAGTGTGCGTGCAAACCAAAGTAATATTTCATGCAGCTGCCTTGATCTATATTTTCCATTATACAGAGAGGGAAAGAGAGAGAAGAAGAGAAATATGGAGGCTTTAGTTTTGACACCAAGTTCCCATTCATAGTGGCCAGGTGCAAGTGGACAGAGCTTCTGCATCTTGATAACTGCATAGAAGAGTATTTTCATGTAAGCTACCTTTGCTGAAAATCCATCTTCTGTGCATATCTATTAAAGAGAGGAGTTCTGTCTTTTGCTACTCTATCCCAAATATGTATATTTATGGCTGAAATGTTTATAAACACTTAGTTTGGAAATAAGTCTCTTTAAGTAGGGCTTATAGTAGATGGTTATAGGTTTGCAGCCTAAATATCATGGAACACAGTGGGACACTTGTGAATAGACATACCTGTATATAAGATTGTGGTATAACACACACAAACACTTAATCATAACAGGGATATGGAGTCTATGGCTACCCGATATCATCAAACTCCATTCCCCTTTAACCCCAGACAGCATAGCCAATGCCCAAGGATAAAGGGAGTAATAGTTCAACAACATCTTCAAGGCTTCAAATTCCTGTTCTAAAATTACACATCTTATACACTTTTAACCAGAAATAAGCCGTATTCCATTAAACTGGCTTAATTTCAAGCCAAGAGACATGAGGATTGTGGTTTCCATGTAAACCATCACACTCTTATTCCATCAAGATTTTAATTGCTTTGTAGAGCTCAACTGAAAAGTCATTATTCAGTAAACAGAACTGCTAGAATCTCCTCCATGTTCTTAATTGGCTGATGAAATCTGCAGCGGAAGTGCTTCTAGCTGTGAGAAATCACATTTATAATTCAATTGTGTGCTTTCTACCAAGTAGTAGCATTTGGGTGTGATGTGCAAAAGCTGATTATCAATGTTGAAAAGACAAATAAACTGTAGCAATGTAAATTTCTAAAATGCACAAGGGAACATTTTCAGAGATTTACTGAAATTCAAGTAATGAAAAGGAGCACTTGAAAGCTTTTCCCATCAAAGCTTTTGGAACTGGACTGCCAAGGTGTCTATCACCTGTTTGACATAAAGCAATATTAAGGAATTTAGAAACCCAACCAAGAGTTGTAGAGCATCATGTGTAGACTCTGTCCAATAGAAACAAACAGTCTGCAACAAAATTGGAAACAGATCCATAAAATTAACACACATTTTTGTGACATAAGCAAACAAAAAAGTGTGTGTGTGTGTGAGAGAGAGAGAGAGATAGAGAGATATATAGCTGTCAAGTATCCCACATTGCCTGGGAAAACCCCGTAATTTAGCGCCTCTTCCCGCTGTCATGGGTGGGTACGTGTTGGGACAATTCTATTCTATGTTGTGATACAATGGTATATTTATTTTGTACTGATTTGTAATTATTGCAATTAGTAATTTGCAATTGTATGCTATTGTATTTTGTCTGTTGTTTATATTGTTATACTGTATTTCATTTGTTATAATGTATTTGATTTACTTGTTGTAAGCCGCCTAGAGTCGGCCCTGGGCCGAGTAGGGCGGGATATAAATCGAATAAATGAATGAATGAATGACATACTCATACACACACAAAGACCTGACAACCCTAATGAGAGAACTTGGCTTATGAACTCTAGTTCAAATCAAGTCTTCCCTTTGGCATTCTAATAAGCCAAGAGTGGGCAATTTACATTCCTCCAGACATTGATGGACAACAACAATCATGATCTGTCACCATTGGCTATATTCATTAAGAGCTAGTGGGAATTGCAATCCTATAACAACTGGAAAGCCACCAGCTCTCTACCCTACTGTAAGCCCTCCATTCCTTCATTATGCTGTGTCACATATAAAAATCAAGTGCAATATATTGTCTACCATATCAGGGAGTCTGGCAGAAGAGGCAGTTGTAAGAGCAAGATCTCAAACAATCAGGTCTTTAGGGAAAAACTTGCTCAGCCAAGTGTTGTCCTTTTAATATTTGCTAGTTCTGTTCAGTTTACAGCAGCATATTTACTAAATGGCAAGTGCCTTTCTCCCTCGTTCAGGAAATCAACCATAAGCAAAATTTCATATATTAACTTATCTTGATGATATGCCCCTTAGCACTGTAATTAACAGACACACACACACACACACACACACACACACACACACACACACACACACACACACACACACACACACACAAGTCCAACTTTGGCAGTGCCCTGTTTTCATTGGGTGTGAGGTAGCTACATCTAATATTCACACAGTGAAAATATTGCTTTCTATGTGTCACCACGGTGACTTTTGTTTTATGTTGAGGATGAGCTATGCTGGAAAGCAGCTGCTACAGAAATCAGTGAGAGGATACACCAATGCCTCTACATCTGTCATCTGATTTCCAGTGACCCAGTCTCACCCATCTCGTTTCATAATGGGAAGCCATCTTTGGCCTTCACATTCACTCTCTGACTATTAGAATGTCAAAGCAGCAAAACAGCCACAGCTCAGTCCTGATTTAATAGTGTCAATCTGTCGAGTGACATTTCCACAGAAAACTCATCATCAACTGAAAATGTGCCGATCGGAGCACACTTTTCTTCACCTTTTAAAAAATGTGTCAACTACAGCAACACTCCTCTTGGGTTTGTGTCATTTTGAAAGCTGTGGTTGCTATAACAACAACATATATGCAGCTTTTAATGCAGAATGGGCCATATTCTGCCTTTGGTTACAGAAATGGAAAAAGTCAGAGGAACTCCACCAAAATGCAGGGCATTGCAGTGATAAATACAGACAAGCAGAAGGAGGATTAACTCTGTCTTTTGTTATGCAATCTCTTCCCTGCCCGCCCCTCTTTGTCAAAGGACAATGTGTTTTTCCCTTCTGCCTCTGACTAAGCTAATAATGTAGTGGAATAATCAGACTTAATGACAGTTTAAACCACAAAGGAATTATGTACTTTACATAAAACATTATTCACTTTCTCCTTGAAGACTAGTTAGTGTACAATTGTAGAGATAATCAAAATAGAATCCAGTGAGTTTTTGTAATTTGGTGGCACTGGTACCACTGAAGGAACAATAATGACATTTCCTATTCTGTACGTATATCAATTTTTTTATGAAGCCAAAGAGACATTGTGCAATTTGAAAGTTTACCGGTATGTATTAGCCATTTTCGAAGTACAGGTATTCCTCACTACATTCCTCATAGCCAACAAGAGTGCACAACTAAGGTGTTGATCCTTATCAACAAATAAATTCTAACACTTTTTTAAAAAATTCTATCAGGAGCACATCTTTTGTAAAGCACAGTGGGAAACTGAACTCCCAAACTCTGGCTCCCCAGCCAGAAGCCAGAAACCCTGAGTTATTCAGCCAGCTATTCAAGATTGAGCCACCTCCAAAACATTTGCAGTACTATTGGGATATTGGTGCCATGTGCCATTGTTGGAATCAACTTATAGCAATCTTAATAGGGCTTTCAAAACAAGTGAGATTTTAAAGGAGTGTTTCTTACCAATTCCACACTCTCAGTGAGTTTCCATGGCTAACTCTATCCACTATACCACACTGGGCATCTATCAATGGGCTAACTCACAGCAGTACACCATGGCTGTGGGAGCCACTTCCTTCCCATCTTCTCCAAGTCTTCTCCAAGGACTGCATCTGAAGGAGGAGAGAACACAGACACTTCAAAGGGGGTTTGCCAGTGCTTTTATCAACCTAGTTAACTGCAAAGTTCCAGGACTTTGACCATAACAGGCATTCAAAACGAAGCTTAAATTGAATGCAGAAATCAATTCCAGCAGCCAAATACCAACAGTCAAATCCCACATAAAATAAGTACTAAATATTTTGCAAGCAAAATCTATGCTGAAAACAATGGGATCCTGCTGTGAACCCAGACTCCCTATGGATGATTTTGAATCCTGTCCAGGGAATCCTCCCCAACAATACTTGCTTGCCCGCCCACTCCCTAGAAAGTTTTCTCTGCTAGTGAAGATTAATCTCTTCTTGGTTTCTAAGGGAACCCAGACCCCAAATGGACAATTTGCACTCACAGTAACCCTACTGAAATCAATAATGTCTCTTATAATATAACTCAACAGACAATTAAGCCCCAAAGGATCTATCTTAATCTATAAATGAAGGCATGATTTTCAAGCAGCCTGTTTTTTGCAGCCATCTTTTATTGATCTAGGTTATCATCTCTGTCATATCACTTTCCTTACAGCAATGATTGACTTCTAGGTGATTTCTTTGAATCTGGGCCTCCACAAATCTTCTATTACTATATAATACTGTTGTAGACAGTATACAGAATGTGATTTGTCTCTTCAGGTGAATATCTTCAATTTCAAACATGAATGTTTTCTGATTAACTGACCTTATTAGTAGTCTGATCACCTCTTCTGACATTTGCATTATGTAAAAATCACACAGCTACCTTTGTTATTCAATTGCCAGGTGACTGAAACTGAAATGAGGGCTTGCATATCAGGAAGTGAAACTGATGTAACTTCTGCAATTGACATCAAGAGAAATGTTTCCAATTCTGGATCCCTAATATATTTTAATGCATTTATTGATATTGATTTTAATTTTTTTAAATATTGCACTCATACCCTACTTTTGTCTGAGAGCACTCAGGACAACGAACATAAGCCTTCCATTTAATGCCCACCCAACAACCCTGTAAGATTTTGGCCTGAGAGAGGTCTCAGATTATGTCAATTCTGATGTCAAAAAGTAAACAAACCCAAACCCAATCTTTTCTCCACCTCTAAATCAGCTAGAATTCTTTCCTTCACATTCCAGATAATGTACAGCTCGAGCTAGAGAAGGAACTCCTGCTAAAACAAATGCAAGTGTATGTGTGCACGTTTGTAGTACTCAGCTCTCCTACTATATTCGTGTGGCATTAGAACCTTCTTGGGTTTTGAAGGAAACTGTCAAGCCAACCAGCAAAATAACACCCTAACTGTATGCTTCAATTAGAGAACCGAAGCCTATATTTCTGATGTGCAAGGGACCGACATACTTTAATCCTCACTTTGCTTATGTGCTTATTGCACACAGATTTCACAGATCAGAAGAGTGGATTTCTAGCTAGATTAGAGATCCAAGATTAAGACAGGGATGGAGAAAGGGTAGCACTGTAGGTATTTCTATTAATTGACCCTTCCATCAGCCCAAGGCAGGATAACCAGTGACAAGAAACACTTTATGAAATTTAGCCAAAGAGGGCAGGGAAACATTCTCTCCCCAACATAACAGCACAACAGCAAAAAATATTCCTGTCATTCACACAGACACAGGTATGCATATAATAAGCACATATTGCTTCAATATTCTGTTTACCCATCTGTGGGGAGAAGGAGGAGAGAAAGAATGAAGGAAATGATTGATGTGAAGAGGAAAGTTTCACAGGGCTTACTTAAATCAGGGGTTCTCAACCTATGGCCCATGGGCCAGATTTGTCTGTGGCGACTTTCTAACCTGCCCATGTCCTTGCTCCTGCTCCTGCCAACACTGGCGCTGCTGTCCTTGTCCCCTCCACCTGGCTTGGTGTGTCCCTAACACCACTCCCTAGCAGGGCTGATGTTACATAAGAACATAAGAACATAAGAACAGCCTTGCTGGAACAGGCCACAGCCCATCCAGTCCAGCATTCTGTCTCACACAGTGGCTCACCATTTCCTTCAGGGTATTCCCAAGCAGATGCCTTCACCTGCTTAGGATTCCCTGGAAATGATATTGAGAGATATCCTGCCTATCTCTCCAACCCGGAGGTTGTCCTTAAGTATCCATAATTATAGCCATTGATACTCTTGTCCTCCATGAACTTGTCTAATCCTTTCTTAAAGCTGTCAAGACTGACAGCTGTCACCACTTCTTCTGGCAGGGAGTTCCATAGACCAGTAATCCTCTGGGTGAAAAAGTACTTTCTCTTATTTGTTTGAGAACTAGTACCCAAAAGTTTCATGGAGTGTCCCCTAGTTCTAGTGTTATGCGATAGGGAAAACAGTTTTTCCTTATCTACTTTGTCCACACCGTGCATGATTTTATAAACTTCAATCGGGTCACCTCTTAGACGTCGTCGTTCAAGAGTGAAGAGGCCCAACCGTTGCAGCCTCAGATGGTAAGGAAGGTGTTCCAGTCCCCTAATCATTCTGGTTGCCCTCCTCTACACTTTTTCCAGCTCCATAATATCCTTCTGGAGGTATGGCGACCAGAACTGTACACAGTATTCCAGATGGGGCCTCACCATAGATTTATAAAGAGGCAAAATGACACTTGCTGACTTATTTTCTATACCCTTCCTAATGATCCCTAGCATTGAGTTTGCTTTTTTCACTGCTGAGGCACACTGGGTTGACACCTTCATTAAGTTGTCCACCAGGACACCAAGGTCCCTTTCCTGGTTTGTCGCAGAGAGTTCAGACCCCATCAGTTTATAAATGTAATTGGGGTTCTTTGCCCCAACATGCATCACTCTGCACTTACTAATGTTGAAACTCATTTGCCACTGTTTTGCCCACTCCCCCAGTGTCGAGAGATCCCTCTGGAGCTCCTCACAATCTCTCACAGTTTTCACTACCCTGTATAATTTAGTGTCGTCAGCAAATTTGGCTACCTTGCTTTTTACTCCTACTAGATCATTTATGAAGAGGTTAAAAAGCAGGGTCCCAATACTGAACCTTGGGGGACCCCACTCTTGACTTCCCTCCACTTGGAGAAGTGTCCATTTAGTGCTACCCTCTGTTTCCTGTCCCTTAGCCAGTTGCTGATCCAGGACAAGACCTGTCCCTTTATTCCATGACTGGTAAGTTTATTCAAGAGCCTTTGGTGTGGGACCTTGTCAAAAGCCTTCTGAAAGTCCAGATAAACAATGTCAACTGGATCCCCCTTATCCACATGCTTGTTGACACTCTCAAAAAATTCCAACAGATTAGTGAGGCATGATTTGCCCTTGCAAAAGCCATGTTGGCTCTCCTTTAGCAGCGCCTTCTCTTCTATGTGCCTATTAATTCTATCTTTTAGGATGGTTTCCATCACTTTACCTGGGACACATGTCAAACTGACAGGTCGGTAATTTCCTGGATCACCCCTGGATCCTTTTTTGAAAATTGGTGTTACATTCGCTACCTTCCAGTCATCAGGCACAAAGCCTGATTTGAGGGAAAGATTATATATTTTGGCTAGGAGATCAGCAATTTCATCTTTAAGTTCCCTGAGAACTCGTGGATGGATGCCATCTGGTCCTGGTGATTTGCTAGTGTTTAGCTTAACAAGACATGCAAGGACCTCCTCCCTGGTTATTTCTATCTGGCTTAATTCTTCGGTTTCCCTCCCTACGAATATAGGCTCTGTTTTGGGCATGTGGCCTCTGTCTTCTTCAGTGAATACTGAAGCAAAGAATTCATTGAGTCTCTCTGCAATCTCTGTTTCCTCTTTAATAACCCCTTGCCTTCCATTGTCATCTAATGGTCCAATGGCCTTCCTAGTTGGGTTCTTACTTCTAATGTACTTAAAGAAGTCTTTGTTATTTCTCTGAGTATTTTTAGCTATACGCTCCTCAAAGTCTTGCTTTCCTTTCCTGATTGTTGCCTTGCATTTGTTCTGCCAGAATTTATGTTTCTGCCTGCTGTCCTCATTCGGACAAGCCTTCCATCTTCTAAATGAGCTTTTCTTGCTCCTGATCACTTCCCGAACAGCTCCTGTAAGCCACATTGGAGTCCGCTTGGACCTGGCAGTGCCCTTTTTCCTTTTGGGTATGCATTCCAATTGAGCCTCTGTTATTGTTTTTGTAAACAGCCTCCATGCCTCTTGGAGTGTTTGGACTCTCTCAATTTTCCCTTTCAGCTTCTTTTTTACTAGTTTCCTCAACTTTGGGAAATTTCCTTTTTGAAAATTTAAGGTCTCTGTGTTAGATTTTATCAGTGACTTGCGGTCTATGATCAAGTTAAACATAATTGAGTTGTGGTCACTGTTCCCTATTGGATCAGTCACATTAACATCTTGCACCAGATCCTGAGTATTACTCAGGATCAAGTCAAGGATTCTTGTACCTCTAGTTGGGTCTTCAACCATCTGTCCCAGGGAACAATCATTTAGCATATCTAGGAACTTTATCTCTTTATCATGTGCTGAACAACAGTTCACCCAGTCTATGTGAGGGTAATTGAAGTCCCCCATTATAACCAGGCTTCCCTTCTTGGATGCCTCCTTTACAACATTCTCCAACTGCCAGTCTCCCTCAAGAGTTTGGGTCGGAGGCCGATAGTATATGCCTACTGTTAGACCATCCTTGTGGCCTGGTACTCTTACCCACAGAGCTTCCAATGGTGACTCCAAATCACCTAGATATTCCAATTCATACGATTTTATCACTTCTTTGACATACAAGGCTACACCACCTCCTGTTTGCCCCTTCCTATCCTTCCTGTATAGTTTGTAGCCTGGGATAACTGTATCCCATTGGTTATCATCCGTCCACCAGGTTTCAGTGATACCAATAATATCAATATTCTTATCTATTGCTAAGTATTCCAGCTCCCCTATTTTGTTCCGGAGGCTTCTGGCATTTGTATACAAGCATTTATATATGCTTTTCTGACACAGTCTTTTGTGTCCAGTTGCATTGTTAGACTGCCTCTTGCATCCTTCTGCTAGAATGCTAGTGACTAGCTCCTTGCTCTGCTCAGTAATTTTTGCATCCTCCTCACTACCCAAGTACACACTTTCCCGAACCGGATGCTGCCCAGCTCCTGTCGGCTTTCCCCCAGTTATCAGTTTAAAAGCTGCTCTGCAGCCTTTTTGAGGTTGAGTGCCAGCAATCTGGTCCCATCATGGTTCAAATGCAACCCATCCCTCCTGAACAGATTTGGCTTGTCCCAAAATGTTCTCCAGTTCCTGACAAATCTGAAACCCTCCTCTCAACACCACCGCCTCATCCACGCATTGAGGCTTCTGAGCTCTGCCTGCCTGGTAGGTCCTGCGCGAGGGACAGGCAGCACTTCTGAAAATGCTACCTTGGAAGTCCGGGACTTCAATCTTCTTCCTAACAACCTGAATTTGGCTTCCAGGACAGACCGCTTGGCCTTCCCAACATCATTGGTACCAATGTGTACCATGACAACTGGCTCGTCCCCAGTTCTCTCTAACAATCTATCTAGATTTCTTGTGATGTCTGCAACTTTTGCACCTGGCAGGCAAGTCACCATACGGTTATCCTGTGGATCACAAATCCATTTCTCTGTATTTCTAATTATTGAATCGCCTAGTACAAGGAGCCTCTCTCCTGCAATCTGTTCATCTACATGCACCTCATCAACCATATTAAGGGAGAGAAACTCAGTTTGTTCCTGTTGTTTATCTTTCTGGATCTCATCAAGTGTGATGAAGGAGAGATCATCAGGTGGAACCAGTTGTTCCTCTGTGTGTTCCTCATCAGGTGTGATGAGGGAAAGAGCCTCAAATTTATTCTGCAATTTCAGACTCTCAGAGTGATCCCCTACTCTTCTCCTCCTTTGAGTCACATTCCTCCAAATATCTCCCTCCTGAGTTAGTGAAGGGCCTTCTCCCTCAGAACTGTGCCCTGTCTCTTCTTTGTCCAGCATAGTCTGCTCCGCTCTGTCCAAGAACAGCTCAAGCTCCTTAATTTGTTGATGGTTAGACATGCGGGCCTCTAGCTGCTGGACCTTCTCTTCTAGTAGTGCAACCAGCTTGCACTTGCTGCAAGTGTAGTTCTCCATATGCTTTGGCAAGAACACAAACATGGCACAAGTATTGCAGGTAACTACAACTGTTCCCTCAGAATCCATTTTAACAAGTGCAGTATTGTGGGCCTCAAAAATGTACACGTTTACTACCTTTCTACCTAGTAAGAATATATTCTTCCTTTGTTATTAGTTTGCAATAGTGTGGCTCTGCCCCCTGCTTCTGGAAGCTTCTAGCTGCTTCCTCTGTTTGAACAGAGGTGGCTCTCAGCAGTTTAAATTATCAATTTAAATTTGTGGAGGCCTCTAAAGCAGCTCTACTCCAACTGCAAAACTTACCAGTGCTCACTTCCTTTGTTTGGCTCTCCTCAGCAGCAGCTCTGCTTAAGAGCACATGCAGAGTCAAAAGGGCTGACCCTGAAAGAGCTCAGAGCTTTTAAAGGCTAGTGTGGCTCCGCTCCTATGAGTCACAATTCAGGGGAGGGCCTGGTGTGGCTCTGCCCCCTGCTTCTGGAAGCTTCTAGCTGCTTCCTCTGTTTGAACAGAGGTGGCTCTCAGCAGTTTAAATTATCAATTTAAATTTGTGGAGGCCTCTAAAGCAGCTCTACTCCAACTGCAAAACTTACCAGTGCTCACTTCCTTTGTTTGGCTCTCCTCAGCAGCAGCTCTGCTTAAGAGCACATGCAGAGTCAAAAGACTTACAACATTCGCCCTGCTATGGAGCAGAGTTAGAGACATGCCAAGTCAGGCAGAGGGGACAAGGATGGCAGCGCCAGCAGTGGAAGTGGAAGAAGCAGATGCACATGGCCACCTGCATCTTTCCTGGGTGTTGCTTTGGCCAAGCATGGGCAAGGACAGGCAGGACCCCTCCTTCACCCACAACAGGCCTATAAGTAGGGAAGCAGCACCATTGGCAGCATGGTGGGGGGAGTGTTGGTGGGCAGACTGTTGGTGGGGGGGATGTTGGTGGCAGTGGTGGTGGTGGTTGGTTGGGGAGTGGTGGCAGCATTGGCAGCATTGGTATGGGGGAAAGTGTTGGTGGGCTGGACTGGTGTTACCCCCTGCTGCTGCCGCCACCAAAGGCGGAAAAGGCAGTGGGGGGAATGGGGAATGGGGAATGGGGAATGGGGGGGCTCGGGGTGGTCCCACCACCAGCAGTGTCAGGAGGACACCAGTCTTACCTGCAAACAATCTGAGGGGGCGTGATCCGGCCCACAGCTTTAAAAGGCTGAGAACCCCTAGGTTAAATGGAACAATACCTGTGTTCTTATAATTAGAGGTTATGGCAGGCACTGATGGCCAGTTTCTCTTTGATTTGCTATGCCATGTATCCCCTACCTCACGAGCAGATGTGATTCATTCCTAGTTTATTATATGCTCAAGGGGTATCTGTTGTTTAAAATAATTTCTTCTACAAAACTGTCTGCTTGTCGATGGATCAGAATCCCAGTAGCACTGCTTCTCCTTGGTTCTTCAGGTAAAAATGCATTTCATTGACCACAACCCAAGTGTATGATATAACCCATAGATTCCAGCATCCTCCTACATCCTGGCTTGGGCAGTGGGTGGTCTGTTTTAAAAGACTGTGTATACTTTTTTCCATTTGTTATCTAAAGCTACAAAGTGGAAATATAATGCAAGCGTGGCACCAAAATGGCCGCCACGCTCTTTGTGCCCCCCCCACCGGACGAAGGCAGCCGGGTAGTTAGGGGGTGTGGCCAGCTCCCTTATAAAAGGGGTGGCCACGAGGCAGCCGCGCTGCCATTTTGCGAAGTGACGGAGCGGAGAAGTTTTTCCCTCTTACCTCCGTCGCTCTTCCCTTTTCGCCGGGTAGCCTATTGGGTGGCGTTTTTTCCTTCTCTTTCTCCGGCTTCCCAGCAGATCGTTGCCCCTCTAAGAAGAAGGCAACTGCAAACGAGGTTCGCTCCACGCGGAGGCGCCAGCCGGGTCGGAGGACCGCGACTGCGCCTCCCCAGCAGCCCCCCTTGTCAGAGCCCACCGGGACCGGTGGGATGGGGTTGATAGCCCCTTGGCCTGAGGCGGGCCGTCCGCGTACCGGCCCGGCAGGGGCCGCGGCCCCCGGCCCGCATGTAATGGCCACTGCCCTGGCATGGCCCATTCTTCGGGGCCTTCTTCTATTAGTACGCAGCTTCCTGCGGGGGGTTCCAGCCATGGGGGGTGGTTGGGTTCCCTACCCTGGCAGGGGCCGGGCCTGGGCTCTTGGCCGTATTTGGGACCCGGGGTCCAGGGACCTGGACCGGCGCCTGCGGCCCATGGGCCGGCTGGCCCTTAGCCCCCCTGGGATTAGGGGGCTATGTTAATGTTGAGGCCCTTCTGGCCCGTGTTGCGGCCCTCGAGGCATCCCTCGCGAGGGTTGACCACGCGGGGGTTCCTTTTGGGGCACAGGTTGATGCTTCGTCTGCCGAGCAGCGGCAGGCGGCGGGACGGGTCGAGCTGCCCGAGGCGCGCGGGCCGGCATTGGCCACTGCCTCGCAGCTCCCCAATCAACAGGCTGGTGCGGAGCAGGCCCCTTCGACGAGCTCAGTCGCGATCGTGAGCTCCGACGCCCCCAGTGGGCCGGAACCCCCGGTGGGGGCGGCCCACGGGGGTGCAGCATGTGAGTATGCGGTTCAATCTAGTGCACCCACACACCTAGCTACCTTGGGGGGAACATTTCAGTGGCCATGGCCTCGCACGGGTGGCGCGACGGTTCAGTCGCCGATGTCCTCCTTGGGGATCATCTCGCCCAGGCTACTAAGGAAATGATCTGGCGTGGGGAGTATGTGGACATCTTCTCCCGTCTTAACAGAGAGCCCACCAAGGAGGAGAGGGAGGGGCAGGATGAGAAGGATAAGGAACAGGCACGTTATCGTAAGCCGCCACGCACGTGGGCCAACTGGTTGCCAGCGTACCTCATATACATGGCGGTTTGCTTCAGGGCCGGGCCAGATCTGGCAATCCCGATGGTCCAGTATTTGGACAATATATACCGGGCGATGGTTGACTTCCCGGGCCCATCGTGGTTGGCTTACGATGAAGAATTCCGTATGCGAATTCCCCTGCACCCAGAGATGAGGTGGGACGAGCCCTGCCAAAAGCTGTGGCTTCTGTACATGACTCCCACGCGCCCTTCGCCTGGGGAAAGATACCATTGTGGACACGCGGTCCAGCGAGCGGCTCCAGCACAGGTACCCCGCACAGTGGCGGGGCAGGGGGTTCCAGCCCGCCTGCTGTGCTGGACTTTCTCGTCCAATGGTTCCTGCAATAGGAAGAATTGCCGGTTCAGGCATGAGTGTCCCTCTTGTGCTGGCCCCCATGCTGCATCCGCCTGCCCCAGGCCTGGAGGGATGCGGGGCAGGGGTAGGGATGGACAAGGGGCTGGCAGGACTGCTGCAGAGGGAGCTGGTCCATCGAACGGCCCCCTCCCCAATTAACGTGGACATGTTGGGGCGTTGGCTCACATTGTACCCGAGGGAGGCAGATGCAGTTTACCTGCTTCAGGGTGTTCGACTGGGGTTCCGTATTCCTTTCACGGGAGATAGGTCCCCCCAAGACGCCCCCAACCTTTTGTCCCTTAGGGGAAGGGAGGAGGTGGCTGCTGCCAGCATTGCTAAGGGGGTTGATGCGGGCAGGGTCGCTGGCCCTTTCCCTGCACCCCCGTTCCCCAACCTTAAAGTGTCACCCTTGGGCTTAGTGCCCAAGACATCACCGGGTGAGTTCCGCCTGATCCATCACTTGTCCTACCCAGCCGGCAGATCGGTCAATGATGCTATCCCTGATGACCTTTGCTCGGTCAGGTATACATCTTTTGACCGAGCGCTGCGCATGGTGCGCTCATGTGGCCCGGGTGCGCTGTTAGCTAAGCGCGACATTGAGTCTGCCTTTCGACTCCTGCCGGTCCACCCGGGTGACTTTGAGTTGCTGGGTTTCAAGTTCCGGGGAGAATATTATTTCGATAAGGCCATGTATTTTGGCTGTTCCATATCATGCTCGGCATTCGAGCGTTTCAGCACCTTCCTACAGTGGGCTTTTGTCCGCAGGTCAGGGTCCCGGTCTGTAGCCCATTACCTGGATAATTTTTATTCGGGGGTGAACGGGGCTGGGACACGTGTACACGTCTCCTCAACACATTTCAGACGCTAATGGAGGAACTGGGTGTCCCTTTAGTGCCCGAAAAGAACGAGGGCCCATCTACCCAGATAGTCTTCCTGGGGGTGGAGATTGACACGGTAGCGCAGGCTTCTAGGTTACCAGGGGATAAGGTGTCAAGGATAGTGGCCCTTATCTCGGACTTGCTTGCTAAACGCAAGGCATCACTGCAGGAACTGCAGGTGCTACATGGTCACCTCAATTTCGCTTGCAGGGTGGTCGCACCGGGCAGGGCATTTGCTTGGCGCTTGTGCGACGCCATGACAGGCTTATCCAGGCCCCGCCATAGGGTGAGACTGACCCAGGGCATTAAGGCAGATATGCTTATCTGGTTCCAGTTCCTGAGGGAGTTCAATGGGGTGTCATTTTGGAGGTCTGACCTTCTGGCTTCCCCTCGTTTCCAGATACAGTCCGATGCCTCGGGATCCCTGGGTTATGGGATGTACTTCAATGGGAACTGGGCCTATGGTGGGTGGCCACCAGCCTGGTCGGGCACGGGTCGCCTGCGTGATCTTACTTATCTGGAATTTTTCCCATTCTGGGGGCTTTGATGCTATGGGGTGAGGAGTGGGCCAACTCGGTTGTTCATTTCTGGTGTGACAATGCGGCCGTTGTCCACATTGTCAACTCACAAACCTCTAAATCACCCAGGGTCATGGACCTGGTGTGCCAGTTTGTATTGCGCAGCCTGCGCCTCAATGTGCTGTTCAGGGCCAGGCATGTCCCGGGTGTCAATAATACTATCGCTGACGCTTTGTCCCGCCTGCAGATCTCCCGGTTCCGCGCCTTGGTCCCAGATCCGGAGGAATTTCCCTCGCCACTCCTGGACGAGATATGGACCCTTGACAAGGAGAGGTGAACCGGGCGATCGGCATGTCACTGGCGCCACGCACGCGTAAGGCGTATCTCCACGCATTCATTTCTTTCCAAACATTCTGTGCCCAATTTCGGCTGCCAGACACCTGGCCGATCCCAGTGGCCCACATCCTTCGATTAATGGTTCACCTACGTGCCCAGGGCCTCACACCTTGCACCATAGCATCCAGGCTGTCAGCGCTGGCTTTTATGGCCACAGTAGGCGGTCATGCGGACAAGACCGCTGGCTTCCGTGTGAGACACGTTTTGGAGGGGTGGGTGCGGGAGCGTGGGCGTAGCCCGGACGACCGCCACCCAATTTCCCCAGGGGTTCTTACCCAACTGGCACGGGGCTGGCAGGACCTATGTTTGATAGGTATGAGGCAGCCCTGTTTCATGCGGGTACAACGGTGGCCCTTTTTGGAGCGCTCCGCAGCAGCGAGCTTGTGATGCTGTCTAAGGCAGATGCAAGTCGTAGGGCACCGGAACTCGACGATGTCTATGTTTGCAATGATTGGGTCAGTTGAGGATACGCTCCTCTAAAACGGATCAGCACGGCATAGGCAGTGGAGTGAGACTGCTACGATGTTCCTTGGTAGACATCTGTCCGGTTGGTGCCCTACAGGAGTTCCTTGCACTGCGTGGCACGCGCCATGGCCCGTTTTTCCTGTCACCAAGGTGGGTCTCCCCTTACTAAATTTCAATTTTGGAGGGTGCCGGGAAGGCACTAGCCAGTTTTGGCCTCCCTGGGGCTCGTTGCGGCACCCATTCATTCAGGATAGGGGCGGCTTCTACTGCAGCTGTTTTTGGGTACTCCGGGGCTGACATACGCCACATGGGAGGGTGGGGATCACAATGTTTTCAGTTTGTGTTCGCCCTCTTCAACCGTGAGTACCAGTTTCGTCACTGCACTGTTTCTCCCCCCTTTTTTTTCCTTGACAGACCCTGGGTGTTGTCACCCGGTGACAGTGTGCCTGGTGGGCCATAGCCACGTGCACAGGGCAGCGTGTTACGCTGCCCTGTGCAGCGTGTTACGCTGCACAGGGCAGCGCGTTAAGCTGCACAGGGCAGCGCGTTATGCTGCACAGGGCAGCGCGTTACGCTGCGGCGACAGAGTGGGGACCCCGACTGGGACTGGGTGCATCCGTACGTCTCAGGTGGTATGGTAAGCGCGGCATGTTATGGCGGGAACTGTTGCCATTCCTTTTCTACATCAGGGATGCTGACTCGCCTGATGTCCTGGTTATGAACCTTGGGGGCAATGGCTTAGGGCGGGTCACTGGCCTATCGCAGAAGCTTGCGATTTGCAGTGACCTGCCCTACTCACGTTATGTGTGGCCTGCCACAACCCTCAATTGGTCAGACACGATACCGCGGTACGCTTACAGGGGGGCGTGCGGCCTCGAGGCTCTTGACCGAGCCGACGCTCCGTGAACGGGGCTATTGCCTGGTTCCTTTTCGACAAAGGTGGGGGACGCGTCATTAAATTACGAGCTTTTACTCAGGGGATGGGGCCCATCTGTCGCAGGGAGGTATGGACCTCTTGTTAGTGGACTGGCGAGCAGGCCTGTTGACCGAGCTGACGGTCTTGGGGGGGCGGTGAGCCTTTTCGGAAGCCTCCCCATGTGGCGGGTAGCACTGGTAAGGTAAACATTTATGACCCACAGGTATCCGGCAGGTTCGCAATTGACTGGACAACACTAGACAGGCATAAGTTGGTTAAACGTTGTCCGGTCAACGACGAACCAGGCAACGGGGTGATGGCTACAGCTAGACAGCATGCATCACCCCGTGATTTCACGGATACGCGTCAGAGGGTGGGGTCATTAGTTAGATATTGACTACGGTCAACAATTTGTTTGTTGTCAACAAACAAATGGATACAAATAGATACATTGTAACAATTGCCGTTGGCAATTTTGGGTGGTACCTTACCAGTGTTACTTCGGCCTGCTTGCCTTAAGAATTATAATTGGTCAATTACCAATAGAAATTTATAATTCGGACTAGGGCATGAATCAATAAATGTGGCCCAATGCCGTTATCCACTTTCATCAGTGTCTGAGTCCTTTATTGGGGGGTGCGCCTGCAATGCAAGCGCGGTGCCAAAATGGCCGCCGCGCTCTTTGCGGCCCCCCCACCGGACGAAGGCAGACGGGTAGTTAGGGGGCGTGGCCAGCTCCCTTATAAAAGTAGTGGCCACGAGACAGCCGCGCTGCCATTTTGCGAAGCGACGGAGCGGAGAAGTTTTTCCCCTCCACCCCCTCCCTAGTTAACAGTGTGATATTTTGGTCGCTTCGGGGCCGGGTGGGAATTTTTAGCTGGGACCCACAATTGGCTCTCGGGTCCTGGTTTTTTCGCCCATCCCACACTGTTGCTATGGTTTGATATAGGGGTTTCTGTTGCTGCTGTTGACTTTGGTCACATGGGCGGGTAGCACTGGTAAGGTAAACATTTATGACCCACAGGTATCCGGCAGGTTCGCAATTGACTGGACAACACTAGACAGGCATAAATTGGTTAAACGTTGTCCGGTCAACGACGAACCAGGCGATGGGGTGATGGCTACAGCTAGACAGCATGCATCACCCCGTGATTTCACGGATATGCATCAGAGGGTGGGGTCATTAGTTAGATATTGACTACGGTCAACAATTTGTTTGTTGTCAACAAACAAATTGATACAAATAGATACATTGTAACAATTGCCGTCGGCAATTTTGGGTGGTACCTTACCAGTGTTACTTCGGCCTGCTTGCCTTAAGAATTATAATTGGTCAATTACCAATAGAAATTTATAATTCGGACTAGGGCATGAATCAATAAATGTGGCCCAATGCCGTTATCCACTTTCATCAGTGTCTGAGTCCTTTATTGGGGGGTGCGCCTGCAATGTTCAGCAGCTCTGATTTTCAATGATTTGGAGCAAAACACAATTATCTCTTGCTTTCTATATTATATATTTATTGCATTACTTTGTTGTTCAAAGAAATGCACAAGATACTTGCTACTTGCCTGTGGTGTTTGCAGGATGTACACCAGCTATTTAGTTTATCAATGTTCAACATCCTAATTTATTTGGGTGACAAACCATGAAACCATTTTGCAACCATATGGATGCCGTAATTCTTCAGACTGCCTTTCCTTTGCTTACTCTCCTTTTCCTTGGGATTTAATTGCTCCATTTCTGTTTCTTCTAATTTTTTCTCCAAGCAGCTCCTGCTGCAACCTCTGAAACTAGAATTTGACATTCCCCTGCTGGAAGGCCTAATCTCGAAAGGAACACAGTTACTGTGTCAGAAAGAAATGTGGGTGACTCTTGCGCTTGGATGAATTACACATTTTTTATCACTAAAACAACAACAACCGACGATGACGATGTGTCAATCAGTCATATTGCTTGGCAACACCTATTGTTATGTTCAAACAAGTATTTTAAATGCTTCTAAAAATAGTGTGAAAAAATGAATTTTCTGTGCATTTGAATAAAAAAGATGGGAAAGCTATCAATAGGATATTTCATGTTGAAAACTCAAAGTTCTGTGTAAGGGTGGGGGGTGGGGGAGAACAAATTCCCTCCCAAACCACTTCATGTCTATGCTATGACCAAGAAGATCTGTCAGATATGCTTTGATTTGGATAGCTGTATTGAGCAGAAGGTTGGACTCATTGGCCTCACAAGCACCTTCCAATTCAATTATTCTATGATTCTGTGATTTTCTTCAACTATCAGTATTTGTGGCTGGCTCTCCTCTGTTTCTCTGGGCATCCCACAGAAAAACAACATACATTTCTACATTCCACTGATCATTCAAATGCTTTTAGATGTCAGCAGCCTTCATTTCTTGTCACTAGTTATCTTGCCTTGGGCTGATGGAAGGGTCAATCAATAGAAGTATCTAGAGTGCTACCCTTTCTCCATTCCTGTCTTAATTTTGGATCTTTAATCTAGCTAGAAATCCACTCCTCTGATCTGTGAAATCTGTGAGCAACAATTTAGAGCTGTGTTACCATAAACTGAGCTCCTCTGAAAGACTCATCTTGAGGGGGTAATGTGGCTTTGTGTCCCCCAAATCTGAATCTTTCTTTCTTCCCTCCAAAAACAATCAGGCAGGAACCAATTTCTTCAGTGTGGTTAATTTATTGCAGCCAAAAGAGCCATAGAGAAATATTAAAGCAACAGAGGTTCCTGGACTACCCCCCTTTCCCCCATGGTGGGGGGGGGGGAGTGAGAGATTCACCCATCCACCCAAAAGATAAAAGTAACAGCTTTTTAAGATAGAAAATAAAAATGTTGCAAAGTAGAGCGCAAGTACAATTGGTACAGGGAATTTATAATGCATTTCACTGCTCCCAGCCTCCCTCTCCTTAATTCCAGCCTCCAGCTGATGTAACCCAATCATTCTCTATCCTGGTGTCAATTACACATATCAATCATGGGACTTTGCCTCCGCCTCATCTTCCCACTCTCTATGTAACCCCTTCCCTCTCTGGAATGTGGAGCAGATAAGTGTGTAGCCCGCAGACACATCCACCCCCTCCTCTTCCCCCACTCCATCTGGTTATTTTGAGAACTGCTGGAGAAAAAGGAGCTCACGTGGGGGAAGGGAAGGCAACTGGCTTCTGCCCTTACATCCTCCAAGACAATAAAGGAAATCTGCACACTTGATTGATATGCACTCTCATATGCAATATAGTGATATAGTGCATGGTAGACACAGCATGTTCAAGAAACTCTTCAGTCACTTACTCTGATCAATATCATTATTGTTATTGTTGTATAATAATTGTGTGAAATCTAGTCAATTCTGACTTATGGTGACCTTTTACAGGATTTTCTAAGTTGAAAACAACAGAATTGGTTCCCTCCTTCTGGGGAATTGTACAGTTTGGCCAAGACCATGCAGGCTAGCTCTTCTTAGATGCACAGGGGAGAATCAAACTCCCAACTTATGGCTCTGCAGCCAGATGCATAACTCACTGAACAAGTGGGCCAACAAATTTCAATGTTACCTGCTTCAATATTTCTTTCAGGCAACTTTTACACATGTACAGTGATTATCTACTCATTTCTGGATTGTTGCCATTCAGTAAAAATTGCCAAGTACAGAAATCTATCAACAGAAATGATTTTGCTTTATCCCATTGGCTTTTCAGACATTCTCTCTGATCTCTCCTTTGCAGATATACACCATTTGTTACTCCAGATTGTGCTTTAGTTTAAGACTGTACTATTTTCTAAATGTTGAATTGTCGCTTATGAGATATCTTTGAAAAACAAAAGCATAGTGTTCCCTATTACACTTTGCCATGTTCATCAGATCTACAAGGTGAATATTGCAAAGGAATTTTGATAAGGCAACAATTCTCTGCACCCTCTAAGAATTTTCTCCTTTCTCACCTGAAAGTCAGTGACTTCCACCATTATTGTGGAAAACAACCAGTGATCTTGAAGCAGAATGCATGGCTTGTCTCACAACAACTCTGAGAGATAGGTCAGTTTGAGTAAATGTAACTGTATGTAATAATTTTTATTTTCACATATGAGGATGAAAAATGTGAAAAGTCTTTTCCCTGCTGAGTAGGAGTTTTGTTAATTTCAACATTTTTTCCTGCAAAATACAATCATGGTTTGTGGATTTTTATACTTTAAAATGTCCTGCTTATTTACTTGCTTGCTGATTCGGAAAATGATGAACAAAGTGTTGGTCTTTTCATTCTCATGCAAAGTAACATCTCACTGCAGAGAAATTTTGTAAGTGTTCATCATATCCTCTCCCAGAATTTCTCAGCCAACTTGGTCAGGGAAATCCCCAGAGTTACAATAAAAAATGTTCTGAGTACTGGTGTTTCCCAGGTTCTCTTGTTCACTTGGATTTTTGTACATTATAATCAGTGGTGGGATTCAAAAATATTTACTACCTACTCTGTGGGCATTGCAGGGGCAGGTGCAGGCCTAGGACCCGAGGCTTTGGCAACCAGAGGGCCGGGTCCAGGTGGAATTTCTACTACTGGTACGGGTGTACCGGGGCATACCGGCTGAATCCCACCACTGATTTTAATCAAAAAACTCAGGTGGCACACTAGTCCTCAAGAGGCAAAACATCCGTTTAGTAAAGGCAACACCATCTAATATATTCCTCACTCTCTGCTTTAAGAAACAACTTCAATGTTATTTATTCCTCCAGTTCTACAGACTACCTTGTTAATACTTATTGTAATTGCAAAAGAATGAGGGAGAGTGGGGTGAGTTTTCCAGTAAAGCTTTGCTTCCCCATATTTATGCATTATCTTGGTGATGCCGCACACTCATATATACAAAACATTCTTTTCTCGTATGCCTGGAAGTAAATAATTAAGCTGATCCCACTAGGAAGCATCTAAATCTTGTTTTTATGCCTCATGAAACTTGCATCTCTGTTGTACTGTCACAGCAGCTGCCTTCTTCATGAGTAGAGAATATCATTTTGAATATTAACTGCATTGTACAGAAATTGTGGTGTATCTACTTTGCACGATTACAACACAACTGAGTGCCTCCTCTGGAAGGAAATTTTAAATAATAAATTAAAAGAATGTATTTCCTAACATCATCTGAAGAAACTCTTAAAGTTAAACAAGCCTTAAAAGGCCTGGTTCTGTAACTGGGCTACCAGTGCTTCCCTGATAGATATTTATGTGGTGGTCAGTCTCATGATAACACTGGCAGAGATAATGTTGTGGTTCAAACACACTTTCCAAACAGCACTTCTTTGGCCTGAGATAAATCTTTAAAAAGTCACTTTCCTTTTTCTCATACCTCTTGTTGAACCAAGCAGTTTGGTTTCTTTTGGATCCCTTTCTTTAAAATTCTCTCTGCTCTGGCTACGATTTTCATACATTTGGGTTCATTATGCACAGAAACAACCACTCTTAGACCAGTGTTCCCCAACCTTTGGTTTTTGGACTTCAATTCTTTAGTGTATGAGAGTCAAGACACAAGGCACAGCCAAAGGCTGGGTTAACTCAGGTTTATTGCATGGTGGACAGAGGGAACATGAGGTAATGGCGGACGAACAGCTCTCTATATAAGGCAGTAACGTATTTGAATGTGGCTCCACGGTAGCCCGTTGGCTACTGGTCCGCGTGACGTCATGGCTGGTCACGCCCTTCTTGTCCAGGTGTAGGTAGCGGCGGGAAACTTCCCGCGCTGCGGTCTTTGATGGGTTTGAACCAAGAGAGCTTGGACGCTCGCTGCTGCCAGCTGGTGGTCATTAGCTCGCGTCCTATTACAGGGTTTATGTGATACAGCTGAAGGTTACATTGTTACTCCTCGGCAAGGTTACATTGGTTCAGATACATTGATATCACATGTAGAAGGTTACACTATTAGGACACAACACTCCTCCCCCCTAGGATGAGACGAAGTCTCTCAGCCAAGATGGCTTATTTCGAACACGCTGGGGTCTCGGCGCGGGCTGCCCTGCCCCGGCTTCGCTCCCTCCTCCTTGCTCCCTGGCTTCCTGCCCTGCAATCGGAGAGGATGACTTGTTAGTGGTTTGCTGCGGCTCTGCGGCTTTGTTGGGAGGTGTGTGCTTTGTTTGGGAAGAACCGGGGGCACTGGGGACTAACGAAAAACCCCTCTTCTCGCTTGGATGGGTGGGGGAACACTCCGAAAACCCCCCCCGGCTCGCAAAATCAAAATCAAAATCGGATTCGGGGGAAGCGGCAGCGGCGGCCGCACACTCCTTTTCCCTCCCCCCGGGCTCGGATAGAACTGGGGTATCAAAAGGATATGAGTCGGGCTCGCTGCTTTCCCCCCTGTCTCCCCCTTGGGCTAAACGGGTGGGGGAGAACCCTATCGCTGAATCCTGTCGCTGTGCCCCACTGGTCGGCCCCTCGCTCACTCGGTGCCTCAGTTGGTCAGCGTGCCTCCTCCAGAGGAGGCCGGTGCTAGTTTCCACCCGATAGGACACTGGCCCCGTCTGTTCTATTATCGTCCCTGGCACCCAGGCTGGGCCTGCGTTGGCATAGTTCCTGCAATGTACAGGATCGCCTACGCCGAAACCTTTCGAGACCGCTAAGCCTATGTTCTTCCCTTTGTCCTTGACCTTCGACGGGTCTAGCCTGGACAAAAGCGTGGTCAGTTTCCTCCGCATCAGCAGCTCGGCCGGCGAGTAACCAGACGCTAAGGGGGTCACTCTGTACGCTAATAGAAATTGACAAACTTGGTGATGTAGATCTCCCGAGCCCATGCGCCGCAGCGCATCTTTTGTGGTGCGCACCAACCGTTCCACTTGGCCATTCGTGGCCGGGTGAAACGGCGCGGATGTGACATGCCGAATTGCATTTGCCTCCATGAATGCTGCGAATTCAGCGGACGTGAAACAACTGGCGTTATCGCTGACCAAAGTGTCGGGTAAGCCGAACGTGGAAAAGACCCTCCTTAGCTGGCGAATGGTAGTGGCGGAGGATGTGCTCTTTACCGGAATGACCTCCAGCCACTTTGAGTATGCATCCACCACCAGGAGAAACATGGTTCCCCGGAATGGGCCAGCAAAATCTACGTGCACCCTGGACCACGGTCCCCTTGCTGCGTCCCATTCCCTATGCGGTAGGCGGGCCACCTCCGGTCGAGAGCATTGACATGCCTCACAAGTGCCAACCATCTGCTCTATGTCGGCGTCCAGCTGGGGCCACCAGAAGTAACTCCGGGCCAACGCCTTGGAACGGACGATCCCCGGGTGGCTGACGTGCAACAGCTTTAGCACCTTCGGCCGCAGGGACGTAGGGACCACCACCCGTTGGCCCCACAAAAGGCACCCCCTCTCTAAAGACAACTCCACTCGCTTTCGGAAGAATGGGTCGAATTCCGTGCCTGGGGATGACGCCGGCCACCCCTTCTGCACCCACGAGCATACCTTCTCTAGTGTTCTATCCTTTCCGGTCGCCCTGGCAATGTCGGCCGGTACTATCGGGGGTGATTCTAAGACCTCTATTAGCAATACCTGGCGGTCTCTTCTTACCCCTGCTTTCTGGTCGTCCGACAATGGTAACGGCGACCGTGAGAGCGCGTCTGCATGGCTGATTTCCTTCCCTGGCCGGTATACTAACTCATGTTGATATGCGTTAAGAAAAATAGCCCACCGCAGCATCCTCGGGGACAGGATCTGTGGCGTGGGCTTATTTGTAGTGAAGATTCCTAACAGGGGCTTGTGATCAGTAACGATCTTGAACGGCCGACCATACAGAAAATCGTGAAATTTCTTGGTTCCCGCTACTATCGCTAGTGCCTCCCTATCGGTCTGTGCGTAATTCCGCTCTGCTTGGGACAGGGACCTTGAATAAAACGCTATCGGGGCCTCCCTTCCGTCGTCTAACACGTGGCAAAGCACCGCCCCCACCCCCACCGGGGATGCATCGCAGACCAAAACTATGGGCCGTTTGGGGTCAAAATGAGTCAGGATTGCCTCGGATGTGAGGAGTTGCTTTAACTCTGAGAACGCTCTTTCTTGCTCGTCACCCCACAGCCATTTTTCCTCTTTTTTAAGCAGCCGATGGAGCGGCTCGGCAACAGACGCCTTCCGTGGAAGGAAGGTATGGTAGAAATTGAGAAGCCCCAGAAATGACTGAAGCTCGGTTTTGGAAGTGGGGCGAGGGGCTTTCTTAATGGCGGCTACCTTAGATTTGGACGGCCTAATTCCCTCGGGTGTGACACGGAACCCTAAAAACTCAACCTCTGTTTCGAAAAATACACATTTGTCTTTTCTCAGTCGCAGCCCCGCTTCCTCGAACACGGCCAGGACCTTATCCAATCTGTGGGCCAGCTCGGCCTTACTCCCCCCCGTTATCAACACGTCATCAAAATATGGCAACACCCCCTCCAACCCCTTCAGGAGGCGTTCCACCAGCGACTGAAAAATGCCAGGTGCCGAGTTCACGCCGAACTGTAACCTCGACACCTGGAACGCCCCCTTATGTGTGACTATTGTTTGTGCCGCCGCTGTGGCGGGGGTTACCGGGAGTTGCTGGTAGGCCTGTGCTAAATCGAGTTTAGCGAAACACTTTCCCCCATTCAGCCTGGCCAGAAGGTGGCTGACCACTGGCACCGGGTATGCATTAGGGCGGATTGCCTTATTAATGGTACACTTATAATCAGCGCAAATGCGCACCTCCCCGTTAGCCTTCAGTGCTGTTACAATTGGAGTCTCCCACTCCGCGGAATCCACAGGAACGAGAATCCCTTGACCCACCAGTTTGTCCAGTTCCGCCTCTATTTTGTCCTTAAGCGCGAACGGTACCCTGCGCGGTTTAAGTCTTATCGGGCGGACCTCCGGGTCTAAGTCGAAGGCTACAGGGGGTCCCTTGAACTTTCCCAGTCCACTTTTAAAAACGGCGGGGTGTGCGTCACACACTGCTTGTATTGGGTCCTCGCCTACGGCATGCACCCCCCCTATGAACAGGCCTAAGGGCTGAAACCACTGTGTTCCGAGGAGGCTACAACTCCCCCCTTTTAGCACCACTAGGGGAAGTTCCGCAGAATGTCTCTTAAAGCGAACCCGGAACGTTCCGACCCCCAACACTGGAATGCTGTTCCCCTGAACGTCCCGTAGTGTGGCCCTCAACGCTTTAAGTTTGGGCCGCACGTGGGGGTCGATTTTCAAGAACTCTCTCTGGGGGATTATAGAATAGGAGGACCCCGAGTCAACTTCCATCCTAATAGGGGTCCCTTGTACTAGTACCTCAACAAAGTAATGGGGCTGTCCCGCAGACACGTTGAACACAGGAGCGTCGCCCTCGCTGTCGTCCGAGATGCGGCCCACGCCGTCCTGCTTCCTCGTGGCCCGGGCGCCATCTTTGGGCCTCGCTGGACGGTCCGGTCTGGCTGAACGGTCTTGCGACTGTCTCCGGCCCTCTTTCCATTTCCTGCACGCCTTGGCGATGTGCCCCCGATGTCCGCAGTTGAAGCACTCGGCTTTCCTGAATGGGCACTTCACGCGCTCATGGGCCGCTCCGCAACCATCGCAGCGGCGCCCGCCTCTCCGGACCTTCTGGACCTCCTCGCCATCGCTACTTTCTGAAGACGATTTCGAGGTCGGTCGGGTTGCATGCACCGACTGACCGGACTTCCCGTGCGACGAGTTTTCCGCTTTGCCGGCCCTCGGACGCCACTCACGCCACTTGTGCATCTCGTCTACTCCAGCATTCGTGGATTCCGCGGCTTCCGCGGCCTCTACAACCTCTTCCAGTGTGGGTGGTGGCTCCTTGTTCATCAGGCTGCGCTGCACTTCCTTGTCCTTCAGGCCACACAGCACTCCGTCCCTGAGGGCCATCTCTAGGATGTGGTCCCATTTGCAGGGGGCGGCGGCTACCCTCATAGCCATTACGAAGGCTTCTAACGACTCGTCCGGCGCTTGAACTCGCCTCCAAAACGCACTCCGAGCGGGAAACATTGCCCTCGAGGGTCGGAAACGCTCACGCAGCATTTTCATGATGTCACCGGCTTTGAAATCGCTCATCTTCTTCGGTGCAAGGATGCCCACCAGCGTCCGCTTGGTTTCCATCCCAAGCATGCGGGTGAGGATGGCCCTCTTCCTTTCCTCGTCGTCTTCTTTGACTTTGAGCTCCACCAGTGCCGCCTGGAAGTCCATCTCAAAAAGCTCCCAGTCTTGCGGTTTGGTGATGTTGAACCCGCTCTGTGTCCTGGCTCCGTGGGGATCCATTATCCCACCTTCGTCGCCAATTTAGTGTATGAGAGTCAAGACACAAGGCACAGCCAAAGGCTGGGTTAACTCAGGTTTATTGCATGGTGGACAGAGGGAACATGAGGTAATGGCGGACGAACAGCTCTATATATAAGGCAGTAACGTATTTGAATGTGGCTCCACGGTAGCCCGTTGGCTACTGGTCCGCGTGACGTCATGGCTGGTCACGCCCTTCTTGTCCAGGTGTAGGTAGCGGCGGGAAACTTCCCGCGCTGCGGTCTTTGATGGGTTTGAACCAAGAGAGCTTGGACGCTCGCTGCTGCCAGCTGGTGGTCATTAGCTCGCGTCCTATTACAGGGTTTATGTGATACAGCTGAAGGTTACATTGTTACTCCTCGGCAAGGTTACATTGGTTCAGATACATTGATATCACATGTAGAAGGTTACACTATTAGGACACAACAAATTCCCAGAAGCTTAAATCAATTCCTCAAAGCACTGAACAGCCAATGTATTGACTTAGGCTTCTGGGAATCAGAGTCCCCCTGGGGGAGGGGGGGCTGGGCCACACATCAAGAAACACTGCTTTAGACCCAACACTGCTTTCTCCCTCTGACTGAGGGTCATTTAGGCTGTGACTGCACTGGAAAACAATTGGGCTTTGCAGTAATTTGATTTTCAACCTATATTACATTCACCTAGTATGCAATTCAAGTCTCATTTCAGACAAGAGCCCCTCACCCCACCCAATTTATTTTCTTCTTTCCTCTGGTCCCTCCTCTGTCAATCCATTTATGGGGGCATAAATATGGGAAATAATAATGATGATGACCAATGCTAGGGTGATCTACTGCTAATCTCATATATGTAAGAATTTTCTTTAAATTTTTTTTTTAAAAATTGGAAGATGATACGGGGGTGAAAATAATGTTTGGTGTGTTTCCCCCAATCCTGAACTTCAGGCCCCAACACCCTATGTCCCAAAACATCACCTATAGACAGAACCCACCTTTATAAGAACATATAAAAACTAACCACAAGGGCAAAAGCCCATTTGAATCATTTCAGCTTGAAAAAGTAGAAACCCCCCAGGGGCAGAGGAGATAAGCCACTTTGGATTGATTCAAATCAGCATTTGCATCATGTGGTCAGTTTTTAAAAGCTACTGTTTTAGAAGCAGAGGACATTCCACACTTATTGCACAGTAATCACAACCTTAGATACCTTATGATCTTTATCAGCAGAAAAGGCTCTTTTTGCCCCAAGAAACTTAATGTCCTTGATTATTCTGGCCATCATCTTCTACTAATGCCAATTCCAGTTGAAATAAAGCAGAAGGTTAAAAAACCAGGCCATTTTCTCTTTGTCTCTAGAGTCAGCACTGGGTAAAGTTAAGATGCCTCTCCTATTATCTAGACAGATTTATACACTCAATGACTTTCACAGCAGCAGTAAAAGGTGGGCCCAGAAAGCAATCCATGATCTTTGTTCATCGGTGACTTAACAGCAGAACAAACTACAGTGTTAGTGTTAGTGAACACAATCAAGGGCCTAAAACTTTCTATTAGATACTATCTTTGATAAATCTGCCAACAGATTTACAATATATTCCACTCAATATGTTCTACCTAACACATCTCAACCCCACTTGCGATTCATGTAAACCTTTGCACATCCATCACAAAAATTTGTATAGGCACAGCAAGCCTGTTCTGCTGAATGTGCTCAAGCCATTATCTTTGTGATCTGTTGAACATAGAAATATTGTAAGTATGTGTGCTCAGTTGAATACATTTTTCAGCACCTATACTGATCTTTGTGGTGAACATTCAAAAGTCTGCATGACTCACAGGTGAAGTGTGGATGTGGTGAATGGGGCTTATCTTCATCCCTGTGCTATACTCTTTGAATGCCTGAATAGAGTTTGGAAGGGAGGGGAAGAAGGGCTGGATCTTAAATTCTTATTGTACACATGTTGTCCTTGAAGTTTATGAGAAAGGATGCTGCAGGCAATGACATCAGCCTCATCAGGTAATGATCTTACATTTCACCCATACTAGTCCATAGATCCCATAATTTGTTACGGATAACATGTAAGTTGATACCAACTAAAATTATAGCAGTTGTTTGACATTTATCCATTCATGTTAATTTTTTCCACTTCCTTTATAGAAAGCAACAAGGGAATCCTTTTTTTTAAAAGGCAAAAACCTCTTAGACATAAAATGAAAAAATAAAATAAACATAACAACTATAAAAACCATTTTTAAAGCCAGGTTTAAAAATATTGTCTTCACATCCTTCATTGAGTCAAAGAAAGGGGATCATTTAAAACTTTGACTAAGTTCCAGTGTTTCTCAACCTTTGGTTTTTGGACTTCAATTCCCAGAAGCCTAAGTCAATTTCTCAAAGCATTGATCAGCCGATGGACTGACTTAGGCTTCTGGGAATTGAAGTCCAAAAACCAAAGGTTGAGAAACACTAGACTAAACTCTTTCTTGTGAGCGTGACAAACAAGTCTGTGACAGTAAAATCTTGTAAAAGTCCACCTCTGTGGATCTTAATAAAAATAAAAATAAAGCGGATTTATACTGAGGTAGACCATCCTTCATTTAGGCAGCTGCAGCAGGATTGAATAAGACTTACTGATCATGTATGGTTGCCATAAGTCCCGTTTTTCTGGGATTTTCCCAGATTCAAGCTAAACCATCCGGTTCAAGGAAAAACATGTAAAAGTCCCAGGAGAGAGCAAGAAATGCCCATGTCTACGGAGGGATTCCTTCTTCACATGACCGCAAAGGGTTAAATGTCAGCATTCCTAGAGAGGAATGGAACACTGTGGATAGGAAGTGAAGAGTTGTCTCTCACAAAGGACCTCTTCCAAAATAAGTCCCTTCCTTTTCTCCTTCCGGAGGGAAACGGGGACTCCAAGGGCTGCATTCCCATTCCAAACCTCTTTTTAGAACTTTCTTCTAAAGGATCCTCATGTGGGGTTTGAAGGTGAGTCCAACTCAATTGGCATTTTTGGCAATGCTCAGAGCGTGCTCCCTACCTCTCAGAGAGTAACTGGAAGCCTGTGATGGAAGAGGAAAATGGAGTTTAAACAAGTCATGGCATGAACACTGACATCACACCTGGAAAGGAGAAGGGGAAGACAGTGTGAAGGAATTACACCTTAGAGGGCTAGTGTTTTTTCAGGTCAGAAACAGATGTTACAGAGAACCCTAAGATGTTAGATTTGGATTTAACCCATTTGGAACAGGAAAACTCTTAACCAATATGAGCATTGGAATATCACAGCACGAGTGTATTTCATTTCCATGATCGTTGATTTCATAATGACAGAACAATTGCCTCACGCACCTGCCTACCATAGGCATGCGGGAGTGCACCTGCCGGGGTCCCAGGGCCAGATGACGGTTATGCCCCTAAATTGATCTGCAAAGGGAAGTATACTCGACAGGAGGTTGTGTGTGTGACCCAGTGTTGTTATAGTGATGCTAATGTCATAGCCCCAGGTAGGTCATCCGATTGTGACATCATTATGATGTAATTGAGCTGGCTAATGTACCAGTCCCAGTTAGGGATGCAAAGGGGACAGATGTATGGGAAGAATAAGGGAGGACCGTCGATGGAGAAGTGTGATGGGTGAGGGAAGAGAGAGACCAACGAAGGGAGACAGGAGTGACCCACGTGGGAAAGGCTGGCCTAAGGTAAAAAAAAAAAAACAGAGCGAAGCCGGGTAATCAGCTAGTTTTTGATAAATTTGGAAAGAGACTTAATTTGAAAGTGATGGGTTTCTGTTGAAGGGATAGGAAAGGTCTGCCTATGAAGCCATAAACCAGGGTTTCTCAACCTGCGGTACAATTTCAAGTGGCCCCCCACTGCCTCCACCACACCAGGAAGTGCCATGTGGTGTAGGAAGGGCAAAATAGTCATCTGGCCCCCAAAGCTGTCTGAGGGAGTGTGACCTGGCCCCCCGACTTAAAAAGGTTGAGAACTCCTGCCATAAACAGTACCTGTGACATGTGCATGCGCTTCTAGTGTTCTTACAATGAAGAGCATCTTAAATGAAGAACTATGAGCATCCTGCATTGGTTTGAAGCCAAATATACTTTGCTGCAGTTTCCTGGCAGAACTTCTTCTGACAGCGGGATACCTGAGCATAGCAAGGAGCTGATTAAAGGGCTCCACGGTGGTGTCTTTCGCTCTGCAAGCAGCTGGTGGCATTGAGCTGTCATTAATTTTGTTATACCTGGTAGTTGCCCAGAACCTTATAGGCAAGGAGCTTAAAATAACAAAGTGCACAAAGAAGAACTGTCTCTTTTCTCTCACACACATACACTTTTTGTTTTGTTTCAGGCTACATTTAATCCAGCGAAGCTTTCCTTCCTCTTTCTTTCTCATGCTCAAAAGACAAGCTGACATGCTTAGTTTTTTGGAAGATCAGATATTTCAAGACGCACAAGAGCAGGTTTTCAGTTTCCAGGAAAAAAAATTGTGTTTGAGTGAGGAAGAAAGATTCTGTGGCCTAATATTTAGCAGACATTCTAGAAACTGAGATATAGTTCAGAGTCCCTTCTTCACCCTTTCAGTTAAACGCCCACACAGTGTTTGCAGTTAGCATCATGAGAAGAAGCATTTACTGATTCACGACACATTTGTCCAGCCTTCTCCAATAATGGTGCTCTCCTAACATGTTGGGCTATAATGACCATCATCCATACCCAGGATAATTATGGTTGTTGGGGTTCACAGGAACTGTAATCTGGTACATTTGAAGTCTGTCAGGTTCGAAAAGGTTGAATTAGTTAGATCAGAAAAAAAGAAATTTCCAGCACAGCTTTCCATGACGTTCAAGTCTTGTTTGTTTTCTGTATTCAGAAGAAGAAATATGTCTGAAATGCAGCTGCTGTCTGAGGCAAAGAGCAAATGGCATTTTTACCACCTCCCACCCATCCTAAATTCATGATTTCCACACCTGGTCTGGATATCATTTCCTATTATGAAAAATCCCACATGCAACACTTTTCCTCCCTGCTATAAAAATGTTGTAATAGATCAAATGGGGCCAAGGTGGCTTAGTGGTTTAGATGCTGATCTTGACAACCAGAAGATTGACAGTTCAGCAGTTCACAACCCAAATGCTGCCATGACAAAGTGAACTCCCATCATCTGTCACATCTCCTGCCAACCTAGCAGTTTGAAAGCAAGAAATTACAAGTAGATAAATAGGTAATGCTTCAGCAGTAAAAGTAACAGCACTATGGCATCTAGTCATACCTGCCACATGACCATGGAAACATCTGCAGACATTGTGTGCAGGCAGTGCTGGTTCTTTGGCTAAAAACTGAGATGAGCACCACCCCCTAGAGTCAGATACAACTGACTTTCAAGCAAGGGAGTCCTTTAACTTTAATAAATCAAATGATCTACAGCAGTGATGGTGAGCCTTTTAGAGAGTGAGTGCCCAAACTGCAACCCAAAACCCACTTAATTATTGCAAAGTGCCAACATAGCAACAGGGGAGGAAGGAAACGCTCCCATTGGGCTGCTGGGCAGAGGGGTGGGGTGAACTTTGTGTTGGGGGTAGGGAGGAAGTGCTCTCATTGGGCTTCTGGGCTGAGGGGCGGGGTGAACTCTGTGCTGGGGTGACTGCATAGGTGCCCACAGAGTGGGCTCCGAGTGCCACCTCTGGCATGCGTGCCATAGGTTCACCATCACTGATCTACAGTAGGGATAGCTCTGGACCTGAGCACCTCTTCTCCCTGTTTGAGTTGCTTTGAAATCAGGATTATCTTGGAGGGAGAAATTAGATGGTGTCTGAATTTGCCCTTTCAAGCAAATGGCTTTTTGCTTCTTTCTTATTCTATAATTCCATTCCCAATTTCAATTAAAACCAATTATCAGCTGACATCTGTTCTGTTCCTCAATAGTCCAACATGACAGAGAAACATCTATTTTGACAACATTCACCATTTATACTAAGAGACATGCACCGATGAGGACTTGGGTTTGGACAATGACAAAAAAGTGGCTTAATTTTGGCAGTCAAGGGTTTGATTGGGACACGAAAGAAGAAAAAGAAGATGATGAACAAGAAGAAGGGATTTAGCAGGCCATTGCCTTCTGCAATTGAGCTGTTCTTATGGAGGTAATGCTGGAAAGAGATGCATTAAATGCAACATGTTTGTTCATTTCTGCATTTCTTTACGAACTCTTCTTGTTTAGTTGCAATAAATAGTTTAACAGATTTATTCATGCAGACTGGATAGTTTTGGACAATTAAGGGTCTTTCCCTAGAAGACTGGAAGGAAGTTGACCTATTTAACAGAGATGTTTTGAGTATGACTTGAAACATTTTTGGGGCCAGTTGAACATTCATTCAACCTCTTGGAAAATTCAATTTGTAAGTTTGTTTGTAACATGAACTCTCTAATGAAGCTATCAAAGACAAATGTGATATACATGTTAGGAAAATAATTCTATGTTCTGGGCTGTCTTTTAAGTTCAAATACTACTCCTTCCCTGACTTTCCCTTTCCAACATAAGGAAAGAAATGCAAAACATATGGTCCCTTTCTTAAATAGTGTGGTATAAGAATAAAATTTGGACTTCACAGCACCTTCCTGCATCACAGTGCCTGTTTTCAAAGGAAATGTTTCCGAAAATGTCAATGGAAAGGAATTTAAAAAAAAAAAACAATGGGATTCTAAAAGACAGAAACACTGGAATGAAATTATATTCGTGCAGATACAGAGCAACCTCTGCATGTTCCAAAGGTGAAATCTGATTCAATCCTTGCATCAGCTTTCAAGAGAAGGGATGACAGAAAATATGTGAAACACTACAGCATTTTATCTCCATTCAAGATTTCACTCACCTGTGGTTACAACTGCTTGTTTTATGGAAACTGAAGGCTATTAGGACAATCTACAAGTGAAGCTCATTCCTGTTTTAATATTGTTGACTACTGGAAGCAGGACTATAGATGGAGGTCTTCAATTAAGAGACATTTATGAAAACCTCTTGGAACAAAAAAATATTTAGCTATCTTTGTTTTAAAAAATCAAGACGTAATCAAAACCACCCCAGAACCTATCAGGTCTCTGGGGTGGGATACAAAAGCTGGTTTGTCTTAGATTTTGGCCCAAACTAAAAGTATTCCTTTATTTTGTTCTTATCAGGTACGAGGCAGTGATGTCCTCTGAGTGCTTGCCTTTCAAAGTAAGAACGTGCAGCATGTGCCATGACATAAGGAACTTTGAACCTCAAAGTAACAACCCAGATTTTTGTACATTCAGAAAGGAAACTCTTACATCTCACATTTGATGCCTTGGAAAAAAATTCACCACCATCCCTATGTCTAGAGTTTGAACATTTCTTCCAGGTCCTGTTCTTATGTGACAGGAAAATAAAGACATTCTGGCCTTTATATGAGACCCACAGGACACATATATGTTGTGCTTATTCATTTTCATTGGCCTTACCCTGGCTGACAGTTCAAGCTTTGGAATCAATATTGTTCCAGAGACAACAGCATGTAAACCTGCCACGATGCTTGCTGCAGGACTTTTGGCATTGTGTACATGCTCCATCAATTTATTATATAGAGAGGAGTTACCTCTGGGTAGCTAAAGAAAGAAAGAAATGTTTACAGGACTGTCAAGCCAGCAGATTCTTAAGGGTAACTTCAAATTCACCAACCAAGAGGCAGTCTGAAGCAAGGGCAATAGAACCACACATGCCCTGTTTTCATTTCCATTGGAATAAATCGATTTTCACTCTCAAAGCTCACTACTGTCACTGGTACTCATTTCACAGAGTCTCCCTGTTTCCACAGCCTGCCATTTGCACAGTGAATTGCTATTTGTCTAACACATTTCCACAGCTTTTGTGCTCAGGCGTTAATTTCCCCCATGTCTCTCTCTGTTTAGGTCTATTAGACTTAGCAGGTTGCTGTGTCAACCCAGTTGTTTTTCTCTTTTGTAATCCCTACATATGCCTGTGTTAAAAGAACTGTATAAGCACAACATATCCCTTGGTCCTTGGAATGAGTATTTCAGGTAATTTCCCATTTTAGAAGAAACTGATTCTCGGCTGATTAAGAAGCAGTGAAATGCTAGTTAAGCTTCTGAAAAAGGTACCATTCATCTTGAATTCATTATTACATGTTCATAGCTGTACAAGAATGAGGATACACAGCACCATCTAACCATCCTAGTGCTAGCGTGTAACAATTTTATTTCTGTATGAGCTTTTGTGGATTATGACCATGTCTTCAGACACATAGATTTACATGGTATTTACAGTGACAGAAAACAGGGGCCTAGCAGGAAATAACACTAATCTAGAAACTGATACCAGGAATGATTCCGAATGGACACTAGCTAGAGCCGCTATTAGGGCCTACCTAGTGGTGATGGGGGTGGTGAGGAGGCAATACTTCACCTCCCTTATTGCCTCTGCTGATAATCGCCCAGCCACCCTGTTCCGGGTGACCAGGTCCCTCCTTGGTAGGGGGGGGCTGTGCCTGGTTGGCAGGGATCGGCTGAGGACTTTGCTGACCACCTGGTGGAGAAAATCGATCAGATTCGCTCAGGGTTTAATCTTGGCGTGGATGGGGAGGGTCAGGGGGGAGCCAGTGCACAGTCTTCCTGTATTATCTGGGATCGGTTTGATCCTGTTGCCCCAGATGAAGTGGACAGGCTCCTTGCGGTGGTCCATGCCACTAATTGTCCATTGGATCCATGTCCCGACTGGCTGGTAGAAGCCTCCAAGACGGTGACAGGTGGCTAGGTCGGGGCTATAATTAATGCGTCTTTTTGGGAGGGGATATTTCCTGCACTGTTGAAACATGCTTTGGTGCGCCCCCTCCTGAAGAAGCCATCCCTCGATCCAGCAGTCATAACCAACTACAGACCTATTTCCAACCTCCCCTTTTTGGGGAAAGTATTGGAAAAGGCAGTGGCGCGTCAGTTGCAGGGGGTACTGGATGAAGCGGAATATCTGGACCCCTTCCAGTCAGGATTCAGACCTGGATATGGTACTGAGACTGCATTGGTCGCACTGATGGATGATCTCTGGCAAGAGCAGGATGGCGGTCATCCGTCCGTCCTTGCTCTTCTTGACCTCTCAGCGGCTTTTGATACCGTCGACCACGGTATCCTTCTGGAACGGCTCCGAGGATTGGAGATCCAGGGCACTGTGTGGTCCTGGTTTTCCTCATTTTTGAGGGGCCGGTGTGGTTGGAGAGCGAAAAGTTGCTGCTAGAAGAACAGGTGGCAGCTGTGGCCAGGAGGGCCTTTGCCCAACTTCGGGTGATTCGCCAGTTGCGCACGCTCCTGGACTGGGACTCTTTCTCATGGTCACTCATGCTCTGGTGACCTCCAGACTAGATTATTGTAATGCACTCTACATGGGGCTGCCCTTGATGACCATTTGAATGCTGCAGCTGGTCCAGAATGCGGCGGGCCGGGTGGTGATGGGGTGTGGACGTTATGCCCATGCCTCACCACTGCTGCGGGAGCTGCACTGGTTACCCGTTTGCCTCTGGGTGCAATTCAAGGTGCTGGTTTTGACCTTTAAAGCCCTATATGGTAGTGGGCCAGGTTACCTTAGAGACCATATCACCCTAAGGACATCTGTCCGTCCAACCAGAGCGGACCAGAGGGGCTCCCTAATAGTGCCATCGGCCAGGGGGGCTCGCCTCTCTGGCACAAGGAGGAGAGCCTTCTCTGTGTCCGCACCAGCCCTTTGGAACCTCCTGCCTGTGGAACTGCATCTCCAGACGGAGTTGTTGCCCTTTAGAAAAGAACTAAAAACCTGGCTGGCAGGCCAAGTTTGGGGTGCAGGTGGAGGGGTGGCTTCCGTTGGGTGGTTAATATAGGGGAGGATGCCTTCCCCATGGTTTCTTCAGTTCCTGCACCCCTTTCTTTTTAGGGGTGGGTTCTTATTGCTGGTTTTTATCTGTTTTATTTGTTTTTATCTGTTTTTACCCACTGTTGTGAACAGCCCGGAGTCGGCTTTGGCTGAGTGGGTGGTATAAAAATTTAACAATAAATATATAAATAAATAAATAATAAAAAAGTTATTTTTATATATATATAAAAACCACACACAACCTTTTATTGTATTGAAGGAAATCCAGTCATGCCTAAGACAAGCATGGGGGGGGGGTCTACATTTTCTCACTGAAACCCTAAAGCCAATTTCCATGTCTGCAAAGCAGCAGCTATGTGTGGATATCTCTGTATATAGCTAATTGAGAACAAGCAGAAAGTGACCTTAGATAAAGAATGGGTAAGGAGGCATAACTAACTGTACCAATTCCCATGTAGCTGAGGAGAAAACAAGGAGATAAGTTCATCTTGATTGTATCTGAAAGTGTACCTGTCTTTGTATCTAGTTCAAATCATTTCCTACAAGTGTTGATGCTGTACTTTAGTTTTAAAAAACTGGGAAGGTTTTGTGTTCAGGGAATGAAGAAGCAGACGAGTGAAGTAGTGAAATTCAGCTCTTTATCAGTGGGGTTTGAACACAGTTTGGATGCGGCAAAACTCGGACTTATATACACTATAAACAGTAACAGTAACAATAATACAACAAGCCCATTGGCTAACAGAGTGCACATTTTCGATCCACTTATTTGCATAAGAATAGATACATGAAAAAGATACATTCTGCTCCTGTTAGAAAACACAGTTAACATACATAACATTCTTCCCCCCAGGTAAAAACAAAATCTTTTAACCAGGATGGCGGTCTAGTTTCCCTTCTGGGTCGGACACTTGGCTGAGCCGGCTCAGGGGCTCGTAGGATGGGCGACCCAACTGGAGTGAGTGATTGACTAAAGGGGGAGGATTGTCAACCCGAATTAAACCCCGTTTGTCAGATGGAGGAGCAGGAGATTGCTCAAAACCAAAATCTAATTCTGTGGATGAATAAGACAACTCAGGGTCGCTCCTGTGTGTACTAAGAGTGGAGGGCGACTCCAAACAAAATTGGTCATAATCAATAAAGGAATCCAGAGTGCTAGGCTGGGACAGTGTAGGGGTACACCAGGCTGGAATAGGGGAGTATTCCACAAATTCCCCTTGAAATCGGTTCCTAGAAGACACTTCTGGGTCAATGTTGGCTGGCTGCAGACTATTACCTCTGCTTTAAATGGGTGGGGGCCTACCCTAGCGTTGAGTGTCTGTATTTGTCTTCTGGGTCCAGTACTCTGGGCCTCAATTTATCCCTGTGCCTCCTCCAGATCAGACCAGTGGCTGTTTCAATTCTGTAAGAAACCCGTGCACCCACATAGGACCACCAGCTGCATAACTGCGGCAATGTACAGGGTCTCCGGACAAGAAACCCTTCTGGTGTTGGATTGCTATATTTGTGCCTTTGACCTCTACCCTAGAGGGATCCAATCTGTCCAGCAAGGATGACAGTTTCCTTTGCTGGAGCAATTCAGCAGGGGACAGCCCTGAGGCAGGGTGGGGTGGGGTGGGGTGAGCCTATATGTGAAAAGAAACTGGCATAACTGGAGCTCCAAATCCCCTTCACCCGTACACCGAAGCACGTCTTTAGTTGTGCGCACCTGCCGCTCTACCTGGCCATTGGTGGCTGGGTGGAATGGGGTGGCAGTGATGTGCCTAATTGCATTCCTTTCCATGAAGGATTGGAATTCTGCAGATGTGAACGTGGACGTGTTGTCGGACACCAGCACTTCTGGAAGTCCAAATGGTGCAAACAGCCTTCTTAGGTGCATTATTGTGGTGGCTGAAGTGGTATTAGGCACCCTAATCTCTTCCAGCCACTTAGAGAATGAATCCACAACCAACAAAAATAGGGCACCCCCTAAATGGACCAGCAAAATCTATGTGCAACCTGGACCACAGGCCCCGAGCAGAATCCCATTCCTGAGAGAGAAGGTGGGATTGCTCTGGGTGAGAGGATTGACAACTGGCACAAGTGCCGACCATTTGTTCTATGTCTTGGTCCAGTTGCGGCCACCAAAAGTAGCTACAGGCAAGGGCTTTGGAACGGACAATTCCCAGGTGACTTGTGTGAAGTAGATGTAAAACCTTTTTCCTGAGAGTGACAGGAATGACCACCCGCTGGCCCCATAGAAGGCAACCTTGTTCCACTGACAGTTCCAAACACTTGCGGTGGAATGTTCTGAATTCCTCAGGTAGAGGAGAGACAGGCCAGCATTTGTGTACCCAATACATTATTTTAGTCAATGTTACATCCTTGGCTGTAGCCTTGGCTATATCTGAGGGGACGACTGGGGGCGAGTTGAAAGCCTCAATCATAAGGACCTGGTGGTCACTTTCGATTTCACAATCGGCTTCCCCGACCCCTGGCAGTGGAGAACATGACAGGGCATCTGCATGGCTGATGTTCTTGTCGGGCCTGTGCACCAAAGTAAAATTGTATGCATTTAGGAAAATTGCCCAATGCAACATCCTTGAGGACAGAATTTGAAGTGTAGGCTTCCCATTCAGAAAGATTCTAAGGAGGGGCTTGTGGTCAGTTACGATGGTAAAAGGTCTTCTGTAAAGGTAATCATGTAATTTCTTAGTGCCAGCCACGATTGCCAATGCCTCCCTGTCTGTTTGAGTGTAATTTTTCTCAGGCTTTGAGAGTGAACGGGAATGGAATGCTACGAGGGCTTCCCTACCGTCACTTAGTACATGGCATAACACAGCTCCCACCCCCCACAGGGGATGCATCACACACAAGTACAATTTCCTTGTTAGGATCAAAATGAGTTAATACAGCATCTGAAGATAGCAGCCTTTTAAGTTCTAGTAACGCTTTCTCCTGGCAATGGCTCCAGTGCGAAATAGTATCTTTCTTAAGAAGCCGATGTAATGGTTCAGCAACTGAGGCTTTGCAATGGAGAAAAGCATGATAGAAGTTAAACAAAACTAGAAATGATTGCAATTCGGCTTTACATTTTGGCCTAGGTGCATTTTGCATGGCCGTCACCTTGGAGTCAGAGGGCATAATACCTTGGGGTGTAATACGGTACCCCAGGAACTCCACTTCCCATGCCAAAAACACACATTTGTCTCTTCTGAGACGTAGACCAGCCCTCTCAAAACATGAGAGGACTCGATCGAGACTGGCTGCTAGTTCGACGGTGTCCTTAGCGGTGATCAGGACATCATCAATATATTGCAGGACACTGGGCAAACCTTTTAAAATATGTTCTACAAGAGATTGAATTATTCTGGGAGCCGCATTCACCCCAAATTGTAGTCTAGTTACCTTAAATGCCCCCCTATGTGTTACTATGGTCTGGGCTATGGCAACAGCAGGAGACACATTCAATTGTTGGTAAGCCTGGGCAAGGTCAAGTTTTGCGAAGCAATTTCCTCCATGCAAGGAGGCAAGAAGGTGGCTTATCACGGGCACAGGATATGCATTCAGGAATAGCTTTATTAATGGTACACTTGTAGTCAATGCATATCCTGACCTCCCTGTTACTTTTCAAAGCAGTCACTATTGGTGTCTCCCACTCTGCGGAGTCCACTTGCACTAAGATGCCCTGCCCCACCACTTTGTCCAGCTCAGATACTGTCTTCTCCTTTAAAGAAAAGGGCACCCGGTGTGGCTTCATCCGGATGGGACGGACGGTTGGGTCAATCTCAAAGTCAACAAGGGGTTTGTATAAACCTAAACCCTCTTTGATCACCTCAGGATGTGCAGCACAAATGTCCCAGATTGGGTCAGCGTCTATTGCGTGAATGCCAGAAAGCCAGATTCCCAGGGGCCTAAACCATTGGGTCCCAATAAGACAGTTAGTGCCCTGCTTAACTACAACCAATGGCAAGGAGGTGCGAATGTTTTTGAATTTGACCAAGAAATTTCTCACCCCCAGGACCAGAATCTGCCAACCTTGCACATCCCAGAGGGAAGTTTTAAAAGATTTGAGCTTGGGCCGAGAGGCAGGGGGAATTCTCAAAAACTCCCGCTGTGGGATTATGGAAAAGGTAGTACCTGAATCCACCTCCACCTTGAAGGGGACGTCATGCAGGCTCAGTTCTGCGAAGAAATGCTCGCTGACAATGGCCACTTGGCACGGCTCAGGCTATGGTGACACATTGGCAATGGACATTTTGTGGTGATGACTCTTCTTGGACTTAGGTGCTGGAGTTCTTTGCTTTTGCTGTTGGCATACTTTAGCAATGTGCCCTCGTCGCCTGCAGTTGTGGCATTCTGCGTTGTGGAAGCGGCACTTCATGCGGTCCTGCTGGGCTCCGCAGCCATCACACTTGCAAAGGAATTTCTTCTCCCGATCGTCACGGTGCTCTCGGTGCTTTCGTCAGACCGCTCGGACTTCTCCCTCTGCGTCGCTGGACTCTGATGAAGAGGTGGAACCAGGCAATGAGGAGAATGAAGATGAATTTTGCTGAGCTTGCACAGCTGAGTCGGTGGCACTGGTGGTGGAGTGGCGATGCCGGAAAAGCTTGATGCTGGACCGTGCGGCCTCATCTAGTACAGCCTTGAAAGTTAGCATCTCTCTGAACATGAGGCGACATTGAGCATCTTCATCCCTCATGCCGGCCAGCAGACGGTCCTGGAGTGCTTCTTCGATGTTATCCCACTAGCATGGGGTGGCAGCAATGTGCAGAGTGGTGGCGTAGTCTGCAATGGACTCCCCAGGTCACTGCTCCCTTCTGTGGAAGGCCACCCTGGCTGGGAAGATCGAGATCTCTGGCTGCAGGTGTTTCCTTGGTGCGGACATGATTTCTGCGAGCGGCAGAACGAGGTTTTGCTGCAGTTAAAGTTTTTGTTGTAGTTTATAAAGCACAAATGTTGTAGTGTGGACAGTACTGGACAAGAAGGGCCTATATCCTAACTTAGTTGAAAATGACATCTTGGAGAAAAACCATCCTCTCCGGGCATTTTATTCATTTTCAATTTCTTTATAACTACCTTGATTTCCTTTTCTGTTATTAATTCTTCCATCCTATCCCTATGCTCTTGAGTTACTTTAACCCCTTTTTTCTTTTCCAAATATTCCTTTAACTTTTCTAAATTTATTTCTTTCTCTGAATATAAATCTTGATAAAATTCCTTTATTATTTCAACCTTTTCCTTTATCTTATTACATCTCATTCCATGTTTGTTTATCAAGATAACTATTTCCCTTTTATTTCTTTTTTCTTTTGCCACCCTTGCTAAAAGTTTTGAATTTTTATTACTGTATTCAAAATACTCTTTTTAAATATATCAAATTCTTTTTAACTTTTTCTATATCTTCAGCTATCAATTCTTTCTTCAATCTTTGTATATTATCTAATATTTTCTTCCCTCGTGTTTTAATATGCTCTTCTTGAAGTTGTTTAATTTCTTTCTCAATTTCTTCTTGTTTACTTTTTAACTGTTTATTTCTAATACTCATTAATTTTATACATTCACCTCTAAATACCAACTTCATAACATCCCAAACTATATTATAATTTACTTCACCTGTATCATTCCATTGCCAATATTGATTCCAATTTTTCCCCATTTTTTCTTTGTTTTTAGGGTCACTAAACAATTTAGAATCATACCTCCAGCTATTCTTTTTTCCATCTGTCATTCCCACTTTTAATTCTAATAGAATTTTCGCATGGTTTGATTCTTTAGAAATTCCAACTTCCATTTCTTCTATATTTTTAAGTAAATTGTCTGTAAAAAAAGGGAAGTCTATTCTGGAGTAAGAATTATAAATTTGTAAAAAAATAAGTATAAACTCTTTCTGTGCATTTAAATTCCCTCCAAGCATCTCTCAGACCCAGTAGTTTAACCCAATTATCTATTATTTTCATTTTTTATCCAGTTCTATCTCTTGTTACATTTGTACAGTCCATACTAGACCTTATTAAATTGAAATCGCAATTATAATTTTTACCATTTTTTCTTTTATCAATATTTGATATACTTTGTCTAAAAATTTATCTTGATTCTCATTTGGGGCATAAATATTCACAAAAGTTATTTCTTCATCATCAACTACTCCTTTTATAATTAGAAACCTACTTTACGGATCACTAATACTTTTTCTCATAGTAAAACCCAGTCTGGTTGATATTAAAGTAGCAACCCCTCTTGCTTTTGAATTGTCATATGCCTTTTCATAAATCTGAGTCCAACCCAAGAATAATTTATTTGTATCCTCCAATTTCTGATGTGTTTCCTGTAAAAAGATTACATCTGGACGGTCTTTTTAATGAGCTAATTCCAACTTTTTGCATTTAATTTGTGATCCAGTACCTTTAACATTCCATGATAATATCTTAATAATCTTCATATCTGATTTTGAAACTTTTAAATTTATTGTAATCCTCCAAGGCAGTGCATATAACTAAATAAAATACCTATTAACCCAAAAACATACCTACAAATAAAACAAAAAAATTCTTCTCTACCCCCTACTTTTCAATCCAAAAAAGCCGCCTCTGCATTACCAAAGAAGGAGGGGGGAGCATGCAAGATGTGTCTAATAATTGATCTATAAGCTCTAAGTGCATCTTCATATAATCAATCCACTCTGACCTCCTCCCTCAGATCACTTCACTAATTCAATTTAACCTTTCAACCCTCATCAGATTCTGTCACCTCCACCACACTCTCATCTGCAGGCTTCGAGCCTCCTGCAGCACCTCTTTCTTCCTTCTCTTCCTCCTCTCTCTCAGTGATCCCTGTCCCCATCAGTTCCTCCTCTGACTAACCCTATTATTCTAAAGTATTCTAGTGGGTTCGTAGTCGAATCAATTGTGTGCATCTTCTTTGAATAAAAGAATCTCACTTGTAAGGGAAAACTCCAATAATATTTAATCTATTGATCTCATAAAACTTTTGTTACTGGTTTCATTTTATACCTCCACACACGTTAATCTGGAGAAATATCATTGTAGACTTCAACCTCATCACCATCAATTTTTAAAGCACTAATTCCCATTTGTTTTATTTGAGCCATCACCCTCAATTTATCCCCAACATTTACAAATTTAATCAGGACATTTCTTCGGACTTTCCCCATTCTTTTTGACCCAAGTCGATATATACTGAGAATATCTTCAGCCACAAACATTTTACCCATGTTAAGACTATTTAACCAATCAAGAATTCTCAATTTCAACTGATCTTGATTTTCCCCGAGAATTTTCTGATCACAAAATTTTGTTTTCTCATTGATTCTTCAATCATATCAACTCTTCTCTCTTGTATCTCCACCTTAATCTTAACCTCATATTGCTGATTTTGAATTTCTTTTACATCAGTTTGAATGGTTTTCACATTATCTTGATTAGAAACAATTACTTTTTCCATTCTATCAAAATTAACATTTACTTTCAAAACAAACTCATTAAATGTCCCAAAAAGTTTCTTGTGGCTCTCCATTCTTGCTTCTTCATTTTTTTGTGTATGTGCATCCAATTTCTCCATTCTTTGACCCAACTTTCCAATTTCTGTCATAAGGACAACCTCATCAAATTGTATTGGTGAACTATTTGCTCTTTCTCTAACTTCCTTCTTTTCTTTCTCTTTCCTTCCCTCTGTTTTTATTAGTACACAAATTATCCAACTTATTTTCTTGTTTCAACTGTTCTTCACCACAGTCCAATCCAAATTGTTCTGATGAAGTCAATCAATCAAATTTATAATCCATAAAAAACAGGAAAGTGAAAAACCAAAATCTCAGGAGGAAAAATTTTCCCTTTCAAAAAGAAAAGAGAAAGAGAAAGAAAAAAGAAAGAAAGAAAAGTAAAAATGGGGGGGGGGGATATTCTTCCAGTATTTAATCCAAACTCCAAATCACTAGGATTTATATCCCATTTGACTTAAAAACGAGTCAGAAAAAGAAGGGAAACAGTAACTCCACAACTGCAGTGGAGGCAAAATAAAAACAGCATGAGATGACGAACGAACCAGTACTTCAAATCAATATTCCAAAAGTAATCCAAGGGGGAAAAGGGCCAAAGAAGTCAAACAAAAAGAAAAAATAAACCCTTTAAACAAAAGAAGTCAAACTATTTGATCCATATATATATATATATATATATATATATATATATATATATATATATATATATATATATATATATATATATATATATATATATATATATATATATATATATATATATATATATATATATATATATATATATATATATATATATATATATATGTAGGAATCTGATCCATGTAAAGATAATCATTCAGCCTCATTAGCAGCAGTTTATAGCCCCAGATCTTTTAAGAGAGAGAGTTAAAAGGTCTAACGGAGTCCAGCTTCATTAGACGGAGTAAGAAGGAAACAGAGATAGAGAGAAAGCAAAACACACACACGCTGCACTGTTGGCTGACAAAGGAATAATCATGGCTTCTCTTTATTCAAGCAGAGTATATCAGAAACGAAACTTAACAGAAACAAAACTTAAGGCACAGAGCCAATCAGAAAGTCAGAACCCAAATAAGGAGAAGAAAGGAGAAATCTTCTCATATTCTACGCATGCCCAAAATCAAGCGTTGTCTCTCATGCAGACAAAGAGGCCTTTGTTTACACAATGTGAAGGCAGACAGGAGACAGAAACCAGATGCCTTCCCACATGTCCTCCTTTTTCATTTAAATTTGAGAGAGGGACAGCTAATCATACCCCTGCATGTCATCATACTCCATAACTACTCCTCCATATACATCATCACTGTCCTCCTGGACATCGTACCCCTCCTGACTCCTGGTACCTTGTTCCGGAGGATGATACCTCATTGAGTACAATTGCCATCGTGCAAAACCCGATGTCTCCCTTCTACGCAGTGGACATGTGTTACACATAGAAATAAGGTTAGGAATACAATTAATGCAAAAACACAAAGATATAAGGCAGATAATAATAATGAACCCATAAAAGAAAACTTGTCTAAGGACAGATAAATCAGGCAACCAAGAAGTCATCCAATCAAAGAGATTAACATCAGTGCGTGCATTGTTAGTAATGCTCTCCTGTAAATTCTGAAGTTCTTTCTCAATAGTATTATTCAGATCCTGGAATTTTACCCGACATCCCTGGTTCCCGACCAGTTTACAAAATCCTCCGGATTTAGCTAACAGGTAATCTATGGCCAGTCTGTCCTGCATTTGGTCTTGATGAAGCTCAGTGATTTCCATTTGAAGATCCCGTATGACCCTCCCTGTGGCATTGATTGATTTCTCCAGCCTACAGGTGAGTCCCAAAATGGACCTTCTATTCTCCTGGGAAATGGCACCTGGGTATGATCCCAAGGTGAGTGCTTCAGTGATAGCACTCCCTATAGCTCTTCCCCAGGAGCTACCATCAGAAAGCTGAACATCGATTATCACTTCATCATTGCAACCAGAACCCATCGGGCCGGCAGCAGCTCTCCGGCGCCGTGCATCTGCCTGAAGCGGCATTTGCACTTGTACGGGTAAGGTAAAATAACCCAATGCTGCACATTGATATTGTCCTGGATGGAAATTCATGGCAACTCCATTAAAAAGAACCACATGTTGGGATCCTTAATTTGCCATCCATTGCAAATTGAACCACTATCTATAGCAGAATAATCAGGAGTAAACATAGGAAACACATCATATATATCTTCAATAGTAGTGTTAAACAAGGTATAATTAAGCTTATAAGAACTGTTATAACTACCCCATAACCAAAAATAATCATCACATCCTGTATAATTGCCTACATTCCACAAAACCCTTTGTGCTTGAGTCCAGTGCTTCCATTTACTATTCCAGACTCCAGAACTATGACAACAGAAACAAAGTCCTTTAGTGTATTTCTTGAATGTCATGCTTCACCAGCGGGTGTTGTTAAATTGTTCTAGGGGATTAGAGAAGAGTGTAGACCTATCAACATGTTGCAAATGTCCAATAACCAACTCAGGTGTGTTGAACAATGCCGGAAGAAAGGCCATTTGAGACACTGCCAGTGGATGCTCATAGTATAACGTTGCATTCTTACCATGAACCTCAAACATATAGTTAGCATGACGAAGCCAGAAGTTGGGGTTGCCCCCATGAGGTATTGTTCTCACAGCTGGAAGCACAGTAAGAAAGAAAAGAACAAATGTCAGCAAATTTAGTCTACTGGTGAACCACCATCCTGGAGCTGAGTAACCTTCTTCTCTCTCCATGGGTGGATTGCTCGAGCAGGAATCCACACAGGTCCTGAGGTCGTAGAAACCGCTGCGTATCCTCATCCCCAGGTGATTAGAGGTACAGGACCCTTCCACTCAGGATCCGGTTGCTGCCGATAAACGACCAATGGCTTAGGAAGACACTCCTCAGTCATGAAATGCAATTCGACTGGAGAGTGTGACCTGTTATGGGGAGCAAGAAGAAAATTAAGAGTATACAGTACTTTAGCAACAGCTGTAGGTATTTCAGCCACAGGAACCCCTCTATCTCCCACTTGCTTGTGTAACAAATTTTTGAATGTCAGGTGGGCTCTTTCAACAATCGCCTGTCCAGTCGAGTTATAGGGTATTCCATGGGTTAGCTTAATGTCCCACTGACGGCAAAAGTCCTGAAAGGCAGAAGAAACATATGATGACCCATTGTCTGTCTTAAGGCTTTTAGGTTTACCCATTACCGCAAACGAACGAATGCAATGCTGTATAACATGTCTGGATGTTTCACCCCGTAAGGGTGTAGCCCATATAAATCCAGAGAAGGTATCAACAGTCACATGTAACTTAGAAAGCGGAGCCAAAGCAAGTACTTGTGTGACATCCATCTGCCATAGCTGATTGGCTTCTGTTCCTCGAGATTAACAGCATCAAATGGCAGGAATATAGGAGACTTCATACAGGAAGCACAGGATGACACAATGTCTCTAGCCTGTGACATAGGAATGGAAAATCGTTTATGCAAAACCTTAGCAGATTGATGAAACATTGCATGACTGTCAATGGGGTTGTCAAAGAGAGAAAAAACCTCAGCAGAGTCCCGGAGAGCAGAATCTGCTCGTGCATTGCCCTCCGTCAAATAACCTGGGATCCTTGTGTGAGAGCGTATGTGGGCAATGAAGAATGGGACCGTACGGTTGGAAAGAAAACCTTGAAGCTGTTGGAATAAAGCAAAAAGATCCCTATCCATCGATGGAGACAAATAAGCTTGAGCTAAAGTAAAAATAAGGCGGTAAACATATTGAGTATCCACAATCAGGTTAAAAGGCACATCATAAAACGTAGAGAAAGCAAGTATGACCGCTGCCAGTTCCGACCGCTGGGCCGATGCTTGAGGTCCTGTAAAAACAACCTCCCATTCCCCAGTAGGACCCTTCCATGTAAGTACTCCACGGGAGGGGGAGCCATCCGAGAAAAGAGTAACGGCATGCAAGATAGGTTGCATGCAAAGCGGGGATGACAGGGAGTAAGAAGTGAGCTTCAGCAAGGTAAACCGCTTATCCTTGGGGGGGTTAAATTTAACTTGTCCCACAAAGTCCGCCATGGCCACCTGAAATGCCTCAGAATGCTGTAGCAAGGCGGTTAGCTGATCCTGCAAAAAAGGAAAACAAACAAAGTCAACGTCATAGCCAGTCAAATTCTTTGCCCTAGTACGGCATTTAAGGAAAAGATCAGCAATCGCATCAGGCAGGCGATAACAGTTTTTCGAGGGAGTGTGCGCCAAGTGCAGCCATTCCACGATGGCCACCTTCTGAGCGTTGACAGGCGCGAACAAAACCGCAGTGGGCAGCCTCGGTGTTGGAAGAAGAGCGCATGCCAGCGCAACGGTGCCTGAGGGCACCCGATCCACAGCGATGGTATGCAGCTTTTCGTTGAGGCGTTGAAGAGCTGTACACATCTCCGTTGTGCAGGGAATGATGTCCGCTGGAGAAGTGTGTCCAGAAAGAGCAGCAAAGAGTGGTGACAGTTCCTCAGTGCTCAGGGCCAAGAAAGGACGAGCCCAATTTATGTTCCCTAGCAATTGTTGCAATTGCACAAGAGTGAACTGCTCTGGAATAGCTATTGTTGGCAATAGCGGAGTTGAAGCGGTAGCTGAGAGCCTATGTCCCAGATATTGGAATGGATACATCCGCTGCACTTTTTCAGGAGCTATGATCAAGCCCGCTTGTTGCAAAATGTCTGCTAGGTCCTGCAGGTGTTTCTCCGTGACTTGTGGACCATGCAATAAAATGTCATCGGTGTAATGATAGACTTTAACCTCTGGATGACGTTGCCTGAAAGGTTCCAAAGCCATGTTCACAAAATGTTGGCATAGAGTCGGCGAGTTGGCCATACCCATAGGCAAGACACACCATTCAAACCGTTGAGTAGGATGTTCATTATTGTATACTGGCAATGTAAATGCAAATTTTTCTCTGTCTTGTGGCGCTAGCAAGATTGTATAAAAACAGTCCTTCAAATCTATGACCATGAGTTGATGATCTTCAGGAATCATGTTCGGATTAGGAAGTCCAGATTGTAGAGGTCCCATTGGCAAGATGTGCTCATTAACTTTTCTCAAATCATGCAACAATCTCCATTTTCCCGACTTCTTTTTCACCACAAAAATTGGAGTGTTCCAAGGACTAGTGGTTGTTTGAATATGTCCCAGATTTAATTGCTCCTGTACAAGGGCCTCCGCCGCCTGGAGCTTTTCTCTTGAGAGCGGCCATTGATCCGTTCACACTGGCGGGGTGTTTTTCCATTGTAGTGGAAGTGCATGCAACGGCGCTGCAGGGGAGGCCCGTATCAAAAATTTGTCTGCAAGGTACACCCCGTTTTAGCCAGGAGATCCCGGCCCCACAGAGTAATAGGAATATCCATAATCAGGGGGTGAAGAGAAACTTTTGTTCCCCCTGAGATCTCAAAGACGATTGGATGAACACTCTGCTGTGCTGGCTCGTACCCGCCCACCCCAAAAACTTCCCTACAGGGGTGGACGGCCCATCCAGTTGGCCAATCTTTTTTTGCCACCACTGAAATATCGGCTCCTGTATCGATCTGTCCAGACACTGAACGTCCACCCATAATCAGCGGGCGGGTCGGTCTATCCTCGGTGATTTGTATCGCCGCCATAGCTGCTGTTACAGTCCCCTCCTAGGATGGAGTTGCAGTGGTCCCTAGTGGGAGCAGATGAAGGCGTCCTACAGGTTGTCCCTTAGGCAGGGTAAGATGTTGCGTGGCTGATGCAGGGATGACAATTTCTTGGTGACCCAATGTAACTGACCCTGCTGCAATGTGTACAGAAGCGGGTAAGGCGTCTGGGCAAGGAAGAACAATGCCCACCATGCCCTGGGGAATAACATCATCAACCAGTGTGGGAAGAGCCTCCACACACCCTGGCATAGTAAAAGTACAGTCCTTGGATAACCTCAATAATAGCCCTTCTTTTAAAGGATGGTTTTTTCTATATAGTGAAATCATTTCTTGGGCAAGTTCCATATCTTCTTTCATCTCTTCCAAAACCTCCGCTATTGCTTCCTCACTGACCTCTGGCAGCCCTATTATTTTGCCTGGGCCCGAGCCTGGCCCGCACCCCCATTTCCCTGCTGCTGTGGAGAAAAGTCAGAGTCTTTGTGCTGAGCAGCTGAGGAGTTGGCATTAGGATTTGAGCGGCACTGATTGGCTCAATGGTACCCTTTCTGGCAAATGGGACATTTCCTTGAAGGGCGTGCTGCCGGCTTTTGAGAGGAGCGACATTGTGCTTTAAAATGCCCTTCTTTCCCACAACCAAAACAACGTTTGTTTTGAGCCTGAGTTGTGGGCAACTGAACTGCAGCTGCCAGAAGTTGAGCCTTGTAACTGTGAGTCCCCACATTTTGACAAACTTTCATCATGTCTGCTATCGATGTGCCTGGCCGAGCATAAACAGCTGTCAGAGCCCCCTTACAATCCTCATTGGCATTTTCAAAAGCCAGTTGTTTCATGAGCATTTCCCGTGCCGGGACATTTTCCACCTGGCGGCTGAGGGCAGTCATGAGTCTGTTAATGAACTCAGTGTAATCCTCTTTAGGGCCCTGCCTTATTGCTGCAAACCCAGCAACTGAGCTATCCCCTTTGGAAGGAATCTTACTCCAGGCACGCATGACTATCTGTGCAATATCTCCCAACTGGGCATCAGTGAGTGCCAACTGCTGTGTGGGATTGGCAAAATTTCCCTCCCCACATAACATATCCATCGTGAGTGCAGGGCGTGTGCGATTTACCTCCCAAGCCACATCCCTCCACTCCTGCAAGCAGAGCATAGCTTCTGCAGGAGGCAGGAGTGCTTTGATCATCTGTTTCCAATCAACTGGTAGCAATTTTTGAGAAGCAATGGCTTCCAACAAAGCTTTTGTAAAAGGTGCATTAGCTCCATAGTCACGTATGCTGACTTTTAGTTCCTTCAGATATTTGTAATGGAGGGTTTCATATCTATCTGGGACTGCTGGTGCATTGCCAACAGCCGGAGCCCCCCTAATTACTGGGTATATCTCAGGAGATTCCACATCCAGCACAGCTGCAGTTAAAGCAGCAGAGAAGAGTGTTTTTGTAGGGCTAAAAGTGCTTGATTGCTGCAAGGCAGGATATAATGTCCCATCTTCTTTTCCACCCCCATCCCCATCAGGGGGCTTATGCTGTTGTCTCTCATATGATGGAGGGGCAGTTGGCTGGAGGCAAAAGCTGTGGAAGGGGGCCATCAAGCCTTTGTGAGAACAGAAATTTTTTAGGAGTAAGTCTTTGAAGGCAGTTTCTGACTTCCTCCCACGTAAATTGTACTGAAACAAAAATTCTCTCATGCTTTTGCAAGTCTTTCCCCACCTGATTCCACTGTTTTAAGTCCAAACATTCATCATATTTAACCCAAGGACTGATTTTTCCTATAACTTGAACTAGCTTTTGTATTTCCTTCTCATCAGCCTTTCGTCCATTCATATGTAAAAGATCTGAGACATCTTTACAAAGTTCCTTCCCAGGCGAAGTTAACACGCACCCCACAATTAAATTGTTTTTTCCTTTTTTCCACTCACCTAGTTGTAATTCTCAAGCGCTTGATTGGACCTTCCCTCTGGTCGGACCTGTCTGGTCGAAGGTGAATGATGACCTTGCCCCTGGTCGCCAATTATGAGGTGTTAATTGCTGAAGCAGAGTTCAAAGAAGGCTCTCTCATTGTAGTTCAAAGCATCACACGGAGCGCCACTTGTAGGAATCTGATCCATGTAAAGATAATCATTCAGCCTCATTAGCAGCAGTTTATAGCCCCAGATCTTTTAAGAGAGAGAGTTAAAAGGTCTAACGGAGTCCAGCTTCATTAGACGGAGTAAGAAGGAAACAGAGATAGAGAGAAAGCAAAACACACACACGCTGCACTGTTGGCTGACAAAGGAATAATCATGGCTTCTCTTTATTCAAGCAGAGTATATCAGAAACGAAACTTAACAGAAACAAAACTTAAGGCACAGAGCCAATCAGAAAGTCAGAACCCAAATAAGGAGAAGAAAGGAGAAATCTTCTCATATTCTACGCATGCCCAAAATCAAGCGTTGTCTCTCATGCAGACAGAGAGGCCTTTGTTTACACAATGTGAAGGCAGACAGGAGACAGAAACCAGATGCCTTCCCACACACACACACACACACACACACACACACACACACACACACACACACACACACACACACACATATATTCCACAATTGTAATCCAAACCGCGGCGGCAGTTTCCGAGCATGGTCCCTCCTCCCTTCTCCGAGCCCATACAACACCAAATCTCCACCTTTTACTTTCTTTTTTTCTCCTTCTCCTTATTTCTCTCTTATTTCTCTATTTCTTTCTTCCACTTCACTTTCCTCTCTTCCAAATCCAACTCTGATGCTCCGTCTTTCTGTACTTTTTAAAGTTTCGATCTTCACTTGGCTTGCCGCCATTACTCTTTCTCATTCTCCTTCCTCTTCCTAACTTCCACGTCCTTTGTCCTCCCAACTTACTTATCCTCCTGGGCTCCGCTTTTCCGCCACAACCACCTTAGTCGCCACTGCCACGCTTATGTATATCCAATTTTAAAAATAAAGCTCCAAAGCCTGGTTCCAATTATAAAGGTCCTGTCCAGCCTTGAAATGGCTCGTTTGGCTCTGCCTGCGCCGTGCCTCACTTACCGCCCGATCTCCGACCCCAATCTCAGCCACAGTCAATGCAAAAAAGATCCCAAGACTTCAGAATACTGCTTTTTCAATAGTTTGAACTATTTTTATATTTTCCACATTTAAAAACTTATTAAGTAGCGCGAGCTGATCGAAACACATCTTACTCCGGCACCATCTTGGAATTTATAGAACTGGTGATTCCAAGACTCTTAAAGTTGTTTAATTATATATTAGAAGGTGGTTCAATACCAACTTCATGGTATAGATTAGTAATTGTTTTAATTCCTAAGCCTGGGAAGGATCCAGAGAAAGTACACTTATAGGCCAATTTCATTAATTAACCAAGATGCAAAGTTTTTTACCGCAATTCTTGCAAATAGATTAAATGAATTTATAGGGGATTATATAGATAATGATCAAGTGGGCTTTTTGAAAGGTAGATATATGACAGATTTTACAAGGAGAGTTGTGGATTTGTTGGATATTGCCAGTCAGAAGAAGGAAAAAATTGGACTTTTATCTTTGGATATTTTTAAAGCTTTTGACTCGCTTCAATGGAGTACAATTAAGGAAATTATAAGAAATTATGGATTTGGTATAAAATTTATTAAACTAATAGATCAGTTATATCATAAAGGTTCAACTAGGGTGAGAGTAAATGATGTATTTACAGACAAGATACGGCTTGAAGCAGGAACTAGACAAGGATGTCCATTATCTCCAATATTATTTGTAATGACAATGGGATTATTAGCTATGTATATAAGGGATGACAAAAAATTTGAAGGGATAGAAAATATAAAAATAAGGCTATATGCAGATGATACAATGATTATAATGAAAAATCTAGTAAAAGCAATGGAACGGATTCATATACATCTCGGAGAATTTGAAAACATGACTGGATTAAAAGTAAACTGGGATAAGACAGAAGCAATATTTAGTAATGTTGATGAAGAAGAACAAAAGAAGATAAAGAAAAAATATAAATTACAGATTTAAAAAAGTGTTAAATATTTAGGAATAAATATTTCAGATAAATTAGAGGACCTTAAGAAATTGAATTATGATAAGCAAAAAATAGAAATAAAGGAGAAAATAAAACAATATAATAAATTAAAACTATCATGGTTTGGCAGGATTGCTTTATGCAAGATGAAATTATTACCAAAAATAAATTTTCTATTTGATGCTTTACTGATTCAAATAAGAGAAAAAGAAATAAGGATATTTCAGACTATCTTAAATACTTATTGTAACGGGGGGGGGGGGGGGAGAGACCAAGAATTTCAAAGAGTTTATGGTATTTACTGCAAAAAGATGGTGGATTGGGTCTTCCAAACATCAAAAATTTTTATAGGGCATTTCAATTATAAAATATTGTTAAAATTTTAACTAAGAAAGATATAATTTGGGTAGAACTTGAGATAAAGAGTTACAAAAAATTGGTAACGCGATTTTTTGGATAAGAATGAGAATAAAGACAAAAAACAAGATGACTAAAGCAATTTTAGACGTGTGGAAGAATGTGAAAGGAAAATTGGCACCAGATGTATCTCTGATTATAGAAATGGAAGATCTTAAGATGTTCCCCGTAAATATTGACAAAAGAATAAGAGATATATTTATTAGAAATGATGTGTTTCTGTTAAAGGATTGGCTAATGATTTGTGATAAAATTGAACAAAGAACTGAAATGTATAAACAAATGAAATTAAATTGGTTACAAATAATCTTGATTAAATAAATGGAATGAAAATATAGAGAAGAGCTTCGTTTAGAGAGAGCTAAAACTGAAGGGTTAGGAAAGGTGAAATGTTGTTAAAGGGATTAGTAAGCAAAATATATAAAAATTTAAACAATGAGAAAAATTCACAAAATATAATTAGAACAAAATGGGAACAGGATTTGAACATAAAGATTTCAGAAAGGAACTAGAATAATAAATGGAAGAGAAGAATTATGATAAGTTTATCAATTAGGGTAAAGGAACATAATTATAAAATGTTATGGAGGTGGTACTTGTCTCCGATTAGACTTTATCAAATGGATAATACTAAAACAAGGAATTGTTGGAGGTGTAAAAGCAATATTGGTACATATGAACATATGTGGTGGAGTTGTAAAGTGACAAATGCTTTTTGGAAACAAATAGAGAGGGAAATTGTGGAAATTTTGAAAGGAGATATAAAATTGGAGTCAAGTGCCGCCTTACTGACATAAATAAATGATATAAATATATGTAGAAACAAAAAGAATTTCTTTCTATAATGTTGACTGCTGCAAGACAATGTATAGCTAAAAATTGGAAAAATGATGTAATTTTAGAAATGGAAGAATGGTATGAAGAAATGTGGGATATTGCATTGAATGATAAATTGACATGGGAATTGAATATAAAAAAGGGATAGTAAAGGAAAATAAGTTTTGGGAAATATGGAGACCTTTTGTAGAGTATGTATTAGTAGATGATAAAGGAAATAAACCAGTACCTTTTCCTATGAGTTTTTGGAGACATTAGAAACATAAAAAATTGTGATCCTCAAATTTCACAGGGAGTTATTATTATTATTATTTGTCTAATTATTAAAAATGATACATGCTTCTTTATGTAATATTAAAGTAATAGATAAATTTATGGAATTGATAAAATATGGATTTGAAGGTATAAGAGATAAATAACAAAAGGATTGTTTAAAAAGAGATGTATAATTGATATGATGAAAAAGTGAAAAAAGAAGACAGATAGAAATTGAGGAGCATGTTAAATGCAATATGTGTAAGGATTTAATATGTTAACATAATGTATTTTTTTGTTTTTTCTTAACTTCATTGATATTTTTTGTTATTATTATTAAGTTTTTTTATTGTATAATGTTGATTTTACCTATGTTTATACATTTGAGAATTAATTTAAAAAAATTTAAAAAAGAAAGAAGGAAAGAAAAAGAAAAGAAAATGACATCTTATGTCCATGTTTCATTTCTTGGACCTAAGACACAGTGAAGTGAGGTATTGCCTGATAATGTAGCTGATACCCAGTACAGTGGTACCTCAGATAATGAAATTAATGCATTCCATGGGACCTTTTGTTCTATAAAAGTTTTGTAGTGTGAAATGCATTTTCCCATAGGAATGCATTGAAAACCTTAACTTCCAACCAGGACCTTAAAAAAATAGAAAGAAATACCGTAACCACTAGAACACACATTAAAATGGGAAGATTATCTACCTACCTTTTCACCAAAACATGGAGTGCTGAAATGCGGTGGGTGGCGGTGGTGGTAGAATCATGCACCTTTTTTGACTACATTTCCAGCCTCCATGGCAGCGGTGGGGTGGGGGAGCATTTATGCCATGTTTTGGGCCTGAAAACATGCTGATCTAGGCACTTCTGGTTTTGCCAATTATCTTCTTTTTTGGGGGGTTGGGGGGGTCCTCCAAGGCTTCTCTTGGATGGGGGGGGCCTTAGGGGAGATTTTTTGCATCTTTTAAAAAAACTAGGCACATTTTTGGTTCTGTGACTTCAAAAAACACCTACTTTTTTTTAAAAAAAATGGTGCAAAAATGCTCCCCCAAAGCCCCCCATCCAAGGGAAGCCTTGGAGGACCAAAAAACAACAACCAGGAGCAAAATGGCAAAACCAAAAGTGCCTAGATCAGTGCATTTTCAGGCCAAAACATGGCAAAAATGCTCCCCCACCCCCACCCCAGTGCCATGGAGGCTGCAAACGCAGCTGAAAAAAGTGCATGATTCCACCACTGCCGCCACAGCAGTAAATGCATGTACTGGGAGCAACCAGATGAATGTAGGGGGCAGGTCATGGCGGGAAAACATTGGGAACCCCTGCCAGATTCAATGCACCCTTTCGCTATGCGGGGGGGGGGGAATCTGAGGATGCAATTTACCTTGATTTACTTTCATTATGTGGTCCCCCCCCCCCATTATCAGACCCCTTCATTATCTGAGGTTTTACCGCACTACTCTCTGCAACTGCTCTATTGTGATTTTATCCATGCCTATGATTATGATTATTCTTCTGCCATGTCTGAATCTGTGTAATGATGATCAGCCATGAAGACTGTCCTGATAATATAATCATACCTGTCAACCTGCGGCTCCGGAAAAACTCGACCTGCGCACATTGCAGGTCACTTTCCACGCATGCGTGGAAGGGTTTTACCCTTTCCACGCATGCACGGAAGCACTACGCCACTTGCGCAGCCCCTACGCAAACAGCATAGCGCATGCGTGGAAGGGGTAAAACCCTTCCACGCATGCGCGGAAGTGCTACGCCGCTTGCGTAGGGGCTGCGCAAGCGGTGTAGTGCTTCTGCACATGCGTGGAAAGCGTTTCCCCCCCACTGCCAAATTACGGGTTTTGGGCAGCACGGGGTGGGTTATGACGTCAATCAACGTCAAATTACGGGGTTTTCCCGGCCAAATCAGGATGGTTGACAGGTATGAATATAATGCAGAGGCCTTTCATCTGCCATCTGCATTGCAGCATGACACCTATACCACTGAACCAGTTCTGTGAGTCACTTTCTGATCCTGAGCCCTTTTGGCATGCAAAGTCCTCATCAGCCCCAGGCCAGTATTGATGAAGCTGCTGTCCTCCTTCAAGATGGATTTGAGTGGGATTTAATCCACTTGGGGACCATCAGTCTTGACTATGATTAATTTTCTTAGCACTGTGAGTGGACCAAAGAGCCAAGTCTAAAAATTAGGAACTAAGTCCTAAATATGCAGGTGAGACAACATATTTGCAAGATCGCTGATTTAAAGAAGCAAATTAACAACTCTTGACAATTGTTTGGAATCAGTAACCAAATATTTTGGAAGGACACTGGTTGCTGAAATTAGCGTGGCAAGGAAAATGACCTGATCCTGTTTCTGTATTTTTAAAAATTTCTTTCCTTAATGCTTGGTACTTTGCTATTCTTATTCTTTCTGTACTTTTGAGATTGTTTGTTGATGGAACTTCCACTTCTATAAGGTATGATTTTTCTAGTTGTTCATCTGGAAATATAATACTTTATTAAGTTTAGCTGTTTTATCTGTGAGAGCTTGCTTGTGCCAGTATATTATTGCAGTTTGATTTTCCAAGACTGGAAATGGCTGGGATTTAGAATATAGAGGGGAAGATGTGAGCAGTCCATAAGGTATGCTGAAAACATTTGCTTGCTTCCTTCTTTCTTCGTGTCAGATGCACCACCATCATATAATAACATACAAAGTTAAAATTAACACATCTAAAAACAAAATAGAATTTAAAAGGGCTAGATGACATTCACCCAATATCTGGCCACATCAACAGCATTTCCTCTTGCCAACATAAGGGCCTCCTCAGTGCACATTGAGGGGCATCATGTGCATTGTATCGTATAGGAGATAGTTTGTACTTCTCTGCGTTCACACATGCTGTCATCTACAGGGAAACCCCACTTTCTCAGATTAGCACACCTGTCAAGTATCCCAGATTAGCCAGGATTTCCCGTATTTCCGCGCCGGTTCTTCCACTTTCCTGCCACAATCCTGTAATTTGACTGGCGGGGAAATTAGTTACTGTATGCACAGAACCCTTATGCACATGCGCAGAACCCTTCTTCACATGCACAGAAGGGTTTTGCACATGCACAGAAGGGTTCTGCGCAGAAGGGTTATGCGCAGGTCCCGTATTTTCCGGAGCCACGCTTGACAGGTATGGATTAGCCCTTGATCTTCCTACCCTGGCACACAGTCTATTTAAAGCTTTCCACACAGGCCATGGTTGTTCTTGGCCAGACGGTATCCAGATGTAGAAAAACATTTGCTGAAAAATTATCTTTGCAACTTCATTATGCCTGCCCATGTAATCCACTGATGCTAGCTTGTAGCATCCAGCTATTATATGATCACTTGTTTCACCTTGCTTCATAATTATTTTCTGAAAATACCTAGTGCAATGCAGAACTGAATCCCTCTATTTCAACCTGATGATGTCCTAATTTAAGCCACAGGGTCACTGCTAACTGACATTATCTTCCAGGAAGTAATTGCGGTCCCATCCATGCCATGAATCCCTGCACTGTGAAACTTCATTAATGAAATTTGCTTCTCATTTGCAAGCTGCCATACTATTGATTCTTTATTGTTTTCCACTATCATCAGATTTGATGGACATTAAATTAAATGAAAATGTATTTTTTTACAATGATGGTGTTTACTGCTGCCTCTAATATAATGATGTTATATGATGATAAAATATGGTGATAATATCATTGATATCTTAACAGTGATAGGATGGGATGCAAAACATAATTCTACAAATTTTCCAAAACACTGATGAACATATTACATTAATTCCTACAATAAATCTTTTGGCAGCTGTGTAGTCTCCCTTATCCAATTTTAAAATTAAGTAGTATTGCTGCTGAATGATCTAGTATTTTAACCTAGTAATTTTTTTTAAAAAAATGCTTATTAAAGCCCCACATGGGGAAACTAACAATTAAAATGATGACTAAATCACAATGGTCAGAATTGTAGTTGAGATTTACATTTGTATAAAAGAAACTGCAGGGACTGTGGTGGATTAGTGGCTAAAATGCTGAACTTGATGACTGGAAGGTCGGCAATCCAGCAGTTCAAGACCCGAGTGCTGTACGATGGAGTGAGCTCCCATTTCTCTCCCAGTTACTGCCAGCCTAGCAGTTTGAAAGCAAGAAATTGCAAGTAGATAAACAGGTACTGCTTCAGTGGGAAGGTAACAGCATTTTGTGCACTCCAATATCTAGTCATGCATGCCACATGACCATGGAAACATCTGCAGATGCAGACAGTGCTGGCTCTATGGCTGTAAATGGAAATGAGCACCACACCCTAGAGTCAGATGCAACTGGTTTTCGAGCAAGAGAGACATTTACCTTTACCTAAGGAAACTGCATTAGTCTTATCAGCAAATTTCTTCTCATTGACAAGGTTACATTCCAGAGGGTGATCAGGTGTATGCTCAACAATACAATTATTACCATAATAATGAGTGGCAATCTGCCATCCAGACTTAAGCAATCTTCCTTATGCAAGCGTAAATTGCCAATAAGATAGTAGCCAATGAAACTGTAAAACTGTGTAATGGTTAAAAAAAATCTGGCCCAATAAAGCAGATAAAAGCACTGAGTGTTGTCCATGGTCTTACACATTCAAATTGTCTTATGATTTATTACCCTCTGCATTAGATTAACAGAGCTTGAAACAAATCATATTCTTGACATTTGACAAGTGTCTAGATTTATAACCCCCATAACTGCTGCAACATTTTGTTAAGGCCCAGTTCTTTCTGGTTCTTTACTTGATTCATTCCTATAATCCTCTTTTATGAATTCCCCAAAAGGAAAAAAATAATAATGTGATTACTTACTGGGGACTTTGCACATTACAATACTTTGAATGTGTAGTTCAGTGATCCTTCAAACAGTCTGTACATTTAATGCATTACCATTGAGAATATTATTGTTGAATTTGCCATGAGATGGCAAACACATCTGATTAGCAGAGTCTTTAGATGACAATTTTTCATCATCCTGTTATTTAAGGGGCAAATGCATTGGCCATTTTACCCTGCAATTTATATTGCATTGGGAACAGATGAATTTAAATTAATTGTCGGCTTCAACTCGTATCTGAGAATGCATTTTTTCCTGAAGCAGGAAAAATGCCATTGGCGTGAATTTGTTTAAGGCGCATCCCAGCTTGTCATGAAGTTGTTGCCTGAAATCCTAGGGTTCCTGGGGGGAGCATGAGGGGCCATCACCTTTATTACCTGAATACCCAAAGCTTTGCAGTGCCCCAAAGTAAGGAGGTGCATTGTATAAAATACATCAGAAAAGAACATTCCAATAAAAGTTGCATTTATTTAAAAGCAGGATCTAGCTGGCAGAGGACTGAATGGAACCTTATGAAACATAAATGAGAAATACAAAGAGTAAAGACATTGAGAATACAGGATAGAGAGAAAACTATGATAATCAGCAATACAGAGAAAACATGAATGGACAACATAACATGATGTGATAACAGTATGAAAATATTCTGGGTCTTGGGTCCCAGGCCACACAGGGGGGGGGGGGTCAATTGTGTGGCAGGAATTAGGGCCCAGGGCTGTTAGCTATTCTTAGCCAAAAGTAGCAGCCATGAAAATTTGAAAAACCTCTCCTTTTATAGTTGAGCCAAAAAAAATCCAGGCAGCCCCCAGATTGGCTCAAGAGGGGACACATGGCAAATTATTGGTGGGCATGCCCTCCTTCCATGAGGAGTAAGATGCCCAAAACAGCATGTACACAATGGAGAAAAACCAATTGCTGCATAGGCCATAAATCTAACACTAAAACCTTCAACCTAAGTCCCTCACTGGCAGCCCATGAGACAGAAATACACATCCTAAGAAAGGCCCAGGGATAATCTACATCGTAACCGGCCCACGCTCAGCACTGTAGAATACTGTGTTTGAATTGAAATTCACAATTAGCTCCATTGGAAAGCATACCTTAACTAGGGGCATCATTCCCTTTACAGGAGGGAACGCCTAGAGCACCATTGGGTGAAGACTTGGAGTGAGTGCGACCAAACATGAGTTAGAGCCGCTATTAGAGCCTACCTCGTGGCGATGAGGGTGGTGAAGTGTCACTACTTCACCACTCTCATCGCCTCTGCTGACAATCGTCCAGCGGCCCTGTTCCGGGTTACCAGGTCGCTCCTGGCAGGGTTCCGCTGGCGAGTTTACAGACCGTCTCGCAGAGAAAATTGCTCGCATTCACTCTGGGTTCAATCCTGACATGGAATCATATCACCTGGAGAGGGGCAGGGCAGAGTCTAGCCATGTTATCTGGGATCAGTTTGATCCTGTTGCCCCTGATGAAGTGGACAGGCTCCTTGGAACTGTGTGTGATACCACGTGCTTATTTGATTGCTGCCCTCCCTGGCTAATTAAAACTGTCAGGGCTACTACAGGCAGCTGGGTCGGTGCGATGGTGAATTCCTCCTTGCGGGAGGGGGTGTTCCCAGCGGTTTTCAAACTTGTACTGGTGCGCCCCCTACTAAAAAAGCCCTCCCTCGGCCCTACAGTTATTTCAAATTTTAGACCAATCTCCAACCTTCCCTTCTTGGGGAAGGTGTTGGCAAGAGCAGTGGCATGGCAGCTCCAGGGGGTTCTGGATGATACAGATTATCTGGACCCGTTTCAGTCAGGATTTAGGCCCAGTTATGGTACCGAGACTGCATTGATCGCACTCATGGATGATCTCTGGTGAGAGTGAGACAAAGGTAATCCTTCTGTTCTCACTCTTCTTGACCTCTCAGCAGCTTACTATACCATAGATCACGGTAGCCTTCTGGGCCGGCTCTGAGGATTGGGGGCCCAGGGCATTGTGTTGTCCTGGTTCTCCACATTTCTGAGGGACTGGCCCCAGTCGGTGTCTTTAGAGAGTGGGTTGTCCAGTCCTAGGCCGCTCTTGTGCGGGGTGTCTCAGGGCTCGGTCCTCTTGCCTCTACTATTTAACATCTACATGAAACTGCTGGGTGAGATTCATTCCCGTGGGGTGAGTTACCATCCGTATGCTGATGATACCCAGCTATACATCTCGGCCCGTGGGGACCCGGGTGATGCAGTCAAAGTCCTAACCAGGTGCCTGGAGGCTATGCAGGTCTGGATGGGGGACAACAGGCTTCAGCTGAATCCTGGCAAGACTGAGTGGCTATGGGTTTGGGGTCCCGTGTTATCCCAGGAGCTGCCATCTTTGGCTCTGAATGGGGCATTGCTGCCTCAGACAGATCCGGTACGCAACTTGGGGGTCCTCCTGGACTCGTGGCTACTGCTTGAGGAGCAGGTGGCAGCCGTGGCCAGGAGGGCCTTTGCACAACTTCGTGTTATTCACCAACTGTGCTCTACATGGGGCTGCCCTTGATGACCATTCGGAGGCTGCAACTGGTCCAAAATGCGGCTGCTGGTTCTGACTTTTAAAGACTGTCAGCCCATCCTACCAGGGCAGACAGTAGGGGCTCAGTACTGGTCCCCTCAATGAAAGAAGCACATCTATCTGGGACCAGGAAGAGAGCTTTCTCCGTGTCTGCCCCAGCCCTCTGGAACCTCTTACCTCTGGAGGTGTGCATTCAGACGGAACTTCTTCCCTTTAAAAAAAACCCTGAAGACCTGGCTTTGTCAGCAGGTGTGGAGCCCTACTGGCTCCACCTCCCAGCCCTGTTGGCTTGTTTAAATTCTATGGTGATTTTTTTCTTTTTTCTTTTCTGATTTGGTTTTAAGCGGGTGGAGGGAGGATAAGGGTATTTTTTTAAAGGAAATGTCAGTTTTATTCATTTTCAATCTTGTTTTTAATTGGAGGATGTTTAGGGGTTTTAATTGTAAATGTCTATGTTGTTTTATAATGTATTTTTATCTGTTGAGTGGTTTTCTCACCAGGAGGGCAGGGTATAAATTTATAAAATAAATAAATAAATAAAATATGCACGAATTAAGTACCAGTGGGGAACAATGGGATCCTGGCCTTTGATCTGTGATGGGAGAGCAATGCCAAACTTCCCTTTATCTGGCAGGCAGAGTCAGATAATGCTTTACTCTGTTCATGAAAATATGAATATTAAAAGACAGACCTTCAGAAATCAGCCAACAAAGTGACCCACACACTATGATCACGGAGCCATCTCTTGTGGCACATATGAAATGAGACATGCAGGATTTAACACCGGGACTGCAATGGACTGTGGCAGCCTTGAGGATATGGACAAGGTGCACCATCACAGCCTGTCCATCTGGCATGGCCTCTTCTGCCTCCATGAGCATTGGGAATCAGAGTTCCTCCTCCGCTCATTTTGCCGTTGGCCCCAATATGATGATTTCCAGTGACATTTCCTCCACTGGTGGTGGTGGTGGGGACCATCACCCCACCTAATTTAAATTAAAACACAGCAACAATGTGACATAAAGGTCAAAGCAGGGAATTGCTTCTTTTGAGTGGGAAATTGTCTTTTTCTCTTTTGTTGACCGCCAGGGACATTTCAAATTTGTTGTCACTGGGTTGACATTGCTTTTGTCCATGAAGTGCCCAGTGTGACCACATGATAGATGTAAAATAGCATTTGTAGGGGGTGTCACATCCATACAAACAAGCGCCCATAGCCTTCGCTGAAACACAGTACAGTGGTACCTCATACAACGATTTTAATCCGTTCCATGGGGCTTGTCGTTGTACGAAACAATTGCTATACGATGCATGCATCGTATAGCAATTTCCCCTATGGAATGCATCGTACAACAATTTTTATTTTTTTTTGCTAAGTGGTTTTTTCCCATTGAAAAATTTTTGTATGTTTTTTTCCATAGGGAAAATTGTTATGTGGGACACCATTTCCCCGCAAAACCTAATTGCCATGCAATTTCATTGCTATATGGGGCGATAGTTGTATGAGGTTCCACTGTATCACTATGGCACTTAGAAGGAGTAAATGTAAAAGGAACTGGGTGGAAGGGAATTGCCAAGTAATACCTTGTTCACACTTTAAGGAAGATAAACAGAAAGAGCCGGCTTGAAGATTTTTGGTATTTCTGAACCACAATCATACCTTGGGCAATGGCAACCTTGCTGTGCCAGCTAATCTTTCTCACACTAGGTCAGGCGAAAGGAACTCTAGAATGATTTCACCAAGAGGTGACTTCATTTTGGCAGTTTCACCTCTGACCTAGACATGCAAGAAGAAGAATTGCCTTAAGGGAACTTTTGCTGTTGGTGCTCTGTACAAAAGTGAGCTCTCTGTCTCTCCCTTTCTTGACACCCTTCTGGATAGCTACAGCAATTTTAGCCAGAAAAATCAGATATGGTTTCACTTTTGATTTTAAATCAGTTAACTTGCTATGACTAAGAAGCTGTGTTAACTCTTTCTTGATCTATAACTGAGAATACAGATTTAAATAATGATGTATTTGAAATGCCATATTCTTTTCCTATTTTTCTTTCTGCTATTAGTATAAGTAATAAGTGTTTTAAGTAATATAACTGGCATTTGTACTTGCTTGTTTTAACTTTATTTTGTTAATTTTGCAGCTCTAAAGTTTGCCTCAATGCACTGCATAGAAAAATTACAATACTCTAATAGAAGACAGGCTTTCTTAGTTACTATGTAAATTTTAAACTAGTCTCCTGCCTACCTTTTTATGTGTGAATCATCCTATTTCATTGCCAGTATTAAAATGGGTTTCCACTACCAGTCCAGTCATGTTCTGTTTGTTGCACAGAAGTGGATTCCATCTTGCATTCTGCAAAGTATCATGGGTCAGGACTTGGTAACTGTCTCATTTCTCATTCCATTACAGTACTGAAGGTTATAGCTAGATCACAGACTGGCAAACTTGACTGCTTAACAAACATCTTCAGGCAATGGTTATTGGCTAACTAAGCTATGGTGGTCTTGCATAATGTAGACAAACTTTTGTCGCGTGTAGTCATTTCTCAGCCTTTGGTGAGCTGAAGTGAGATGTTTGATATCATTTAACATCTTTTGGCAGTCTAATTTTGTATAATAGAACAGCTAGCGGTACGCTAATTAAAAGGGGTTTAGTGCCTAAAAAGAATCAGCAGGTTTCTGTCATTTCCTAATCAAAGAGAAAATGGTTCTCTTCAATGATGTGAAGGGGATCTGGTGCCCCCACCCGACCCCAGCTCCCTTTTCTCCTTCAATTGTATCATGATCAGATAATGATACATTAAGCTGTTCCTGGGATAGAAGTAGATAAATGGAGAGTTTGAAGGGGAAATGAATAATAAAATTCACTTAAAAATAACCATATATATTCAGTTGATAGAATTTGACATTTTCAATTGATAATATAATTTATGACCAACACAATGATCAAAACCAGTCTCTTCCCCTGACTGTGAGTAAAGGAATTGGATGGACCATTTCACCATATTTCTCCAATGGGAGGGAAAAATTAGCAAGTTTCCCAAGTGCCGAGCTTGCCCTCAACAAGGGATGTACCACAGCTGAGTGATTATTCACCTGTTACAGCCCATAGATTGCAGGATCCTACACCACTAACTGTGGTGACTACGGATTCTGGGAGTTGAAATCCAGCAATATTTTAAAATCTACTGCCACAAATTCTCTCCTTTTAATGAAGGCCTTTTCTTCATTACACCGGTGTTAATAGCTTAGCTGTCACCTTGTCTGTTTAGCTATGTCCTAGACCTAGAGTCATCTAAGCATTTGACATCTGTTGGAGGTAAGGGTTGAAGGTGGTTGCTGCATGAAAAGAAACAGTGGGGAACATTTGGAGAAAATTCCACAAAGTCTCCTTTTTATTCTGAAGTTGGGACTGAGGGGGAAAATATCAGAACTTTTCCATGAAAAATGACTTCAGAGAAACTTTTGCTCAGCTTCAGTAAAGTGACAGAAGTGTATATTTAAATAAAAGAATAGTGGAATCCCTGGGAAAATCTTCAGCTTAGTGCTGAGGTGCTTTGTGTGCATAAGATCTCAGATTCAGTCTCTGGCAAACAAGATGTCATCCAGATATTTTACACGACAACTCCAATTGTCTCTGACCTTTCGCCATACCGGCTGGGACTCATGGGCATTGAAGTTTTATCCTCTTATTTGCCCAATCCTGCTCTAGGATCTTGATTTAAGGATGGGGTTGTCACCTTCTCACTTTAATTCTCAATAAGGAGCCATGTAAAGCTGAACTGGAAGGCTTGAAAAAGTCTGTTTGACTAAGCTTTTTCTAGCAGTCACAGGAAATACCACTGCTGGTCATAGCAGTGTTTCTCTCTGTACTCTAGATTTGAGAGACACCAAGGCAGTACAAGGCAGTTTTATATACACCAAGTTCAAAGCTATTGTTGGTTTCATGGTGGTGTATTCACTTAATATATCCATCACTAAATTTAAATGAAGATTTTTCAAGTGGATTTTCTTTGGGCATCTTGTAACAAAAATAGTCTCCCATGGCAGTTCACATTTTGTTTTTCATGTCCATTTAGCAACTGAGATTTTTTTAAGCGATATGCTGTATTTGGAAAGTTCTGGCTTTGTGGTTTATATTTTGGACAATAATTCAGGGTGTTATGTGTGTCTTCATTTGATTAACATCTGACTGGTTTTTTCCACAGACAAATATAATTCTGATTCTGTTACAGTATTACAAGAACTGGCTTAAGCCACTTTGCTACCCGAGGTCAAGGACAAGCTGATATACTCTTTCTCATCTACTGTACATATAGCAGACAATTGGACTGTCAATAGAACCTTATGTAAAGACTGGTGATGAGATAGATGTTGTTTAGGGCACCAGGAAAGGCAGTGTGGCAACATGAGGACACAGCTGCAATGAGGAAACTGTGAATGAACAGCTACAGGGTGGCCCATAACTTACCCGGCCACAAAGAGAGTAGGGCTTTGCTGGAGGAGCAGCTCCCATTGAACTGCTGGGCAGAGTGGCAGTGTGTGTGCCCCCGGAGATGACAGGTAGGGACTTAGCGGCCAGGTAGGGACTTATGGGCCACCTGTAGAAGAGTGCAACCAGTTTCTTTTTTCACTGCTGCCTGAACAGGTTGTCTCACTTTGTGGTAAGGTGGGCTTCAAACTGTTTTCCCTGTTCCACAAACGAAATCGTGGTTCTGGACAGTTGATTTAGACCAGAGAGACAAACAATGGAAAAGCTTTAAACAGTCTTTCCCTAATTGATACTGATGCATCTACATTCAGAACCCTACTGCTTCTGCTTTAAAGGATAGTAGGATTTAAAAGAGCTTACCATTGCCATCCCACTAGATATTATGGACCAGTCCTCCAGTCCCATGAGAAGAATGAATTAACAAAAGACCTAGGAGTCATATGAGAATGTTAATGAATTCGTATTTCCTATATTGAAGTGTCAAGGGAAGCAGCATAATAGAACACTTGCCCGTTCAAGCATCAAAATAATTTTATCAGTAACATTTCCCTGAAGTGAGATATAAATAACTCACCCATAAACTACATCCACATATTTCAAGTGAACTTTCAGATCTTTCAGTTACGTAGTGCATTGCCCACAGCAATTATGCAGCAAGTGTCAGCAATAAATTTTGCACGGGGAAAGAAACTTATGGTTCTGCTCAAACTGTATTTTTCCATTATTCATATATAACCTGTTGCAGTTACACAAGGAAGCAGACATTGCATACTGCATTTTAACAATCAACCTTTTTGAAATACAATTCCTCTGTTGTGAGTTGGCTGGTTTCAGACAGAGATAGATAGATAGATAGACAGACAGACGTGTTATGTATCTTCCTGTTAGAACTGACTTTTAGATACCCTACCAGAGCTTTCAAGCTAAGTGAGCTATTTAAGGAGCAGTTTTACAATTTCCACACCCCAGTGAGTTTTTTTTTTGGATTGAGTGAGGATTCAAACCCAGGCCTCCTCAATCCTAATAGTCTGTTTCACATCAGGCAGCACTAGAAGAGGAGTGGGTTGGCTTAGGATTCAGGATTCACCCAAACCAAAATGTGCAACTCTAATACTAAATATTTGTATATAGATTTCTGATATGTGGTGTATTTTATGTATTCTGTAAAGTACATCAGAAAAAGTAGAAGTTCATTGCTTTTTATCAGAACATTCTTGTCACTGAAATGCAGAACTAAGCATGGACCTTATTTATGACCCTAAATCAATACTGTAGCTGGCCAAAATATCTCAGAGTAAAAGAGTACCACTTCAGCCTGAAAGTATTCTTCCACAGGTTGATTCCTAATTCTTAAGTTTGAATTGTGTAATCACTCACTCTCATCATTAACTTTCCACATGGAATTATTGTGAGGATAAAATGAAGCGAGCACTGTCCTTGTGCTTCATGGAGGAAAGTTAGGATAAACATATAATAATGATGATGCAAAGAGAATAAAGGGTAAGAAGGGAAATTTTAAAAAAAGTTTTGTATTCATCTGATCTGTAAAAGCATATGAAATGTAAAAGAATTGGTAAGACTTCCCCCAGGATCTTGGATGGATTTGGAGTCTAAGCTCTTCAGAATGGCTGATTTCACCAAGTCTCTTAAGAAAAGCTATCCACTGATTGAAGAAGCAACCATGTTTTCCCTCACTTTGTTCACATTCAGATCTCCATCACCCCTCACTGCATTGCTCATGCAGTCTTTTAATTATTCTGCTTTTCTTCGAAGCAAATCATGAAATTTTAATGTCCACATTTTTAATTTAGAACACAAAAATCCCTAAGTAAAAGAAATAATGGTGTGAATGAACATTGAGACTTGCCTGTTTTCCCCATCTTTTCTCACAGAAAAAGCTGAAAGTACTGAATATTTCTTTCAAAACAAACCTCAGGTTCTTTGATGTGAAGCAGAATTTTAAATCCTTTGTTTTCCAGAAGTTCATCTTGGGAGATGGTTCACTGCTCCTGTTGTCTTAGTGCCTGTTGTCTTTTAGAACAGTTACCATGGGAACCTAATATCAAAAGCCCATTATGGGGAGAGAAAGCACACATACCCCAGTAAGGTCTCATTCCTTTTGTAGGAGATATTTACTAAAAGCACATAGGGAAAGTTTGCTTGCATATTTCTGCTGAATATAGATTTTCAGTGAAAGACATATTATTTTATAAAGTGCATATTTTCACGTTGACTCTATTTTTTTCCACTCAGTTTCCTCAGAAATTGGGAGATCTATGGCCACAGTCCAGATCTAGATGCTCATAATTTCAAAATGGCTGAAGAAAACAGATTGTGTTTCTACACAGTTGGTGTTCCTCTCCTACATCATGGCTCTCTCCACTTGCAGGAGTTACATTTGGCTGCTTATGTTTGCTTGGCAAGTTGGGGAAGATGGCATTGTTGGGAAGGCCTGGCAAACTTAGCAAGTGAAAGCAGCCGGCACTGATTCAAGCAGCAGCAGATGACAGTGTTTGTCATGTCAGTTTTCTACAATGCCCCCCATACTGCCCTGTCACTGCAGGAATATTGGCCCTACAGTAAAGGACACCACTGTAATTTGTAATTTCCCACAGTGCCCAGAGGTGATGCTCAATTGGACGCAATGCGGAAAATTAAAATGGCTGCTTCAAATTTGCTTAGCCACTCTGACTGGAGTGCTGGAAACAACAGATAGCCTGGGATGGACACCAGCAGTGAGTCCTGGTTGAGGATGGGGCTGTGGAACCTGACCAAGAATGATAAGTGCTGTGGCCAAGTCTGGAGAGAGACAAAGAGAAAGGAGTTATTTGATTAGGGCACTGTAGCCCACTCTCCACTCACTTTCCAGGATCATTTACCTTTCCCTTGGTTCATGCCATTTGACTGGGATGCTTAGGGTTAGATGGCAGGAAGGGAACTTAACAGCATGAGCCATGGGCAGATAGCAAATGCAAATGGCAACATATTGATACAGCATGGGAAAAGAGGCCCAAACCCAATGTTAATGTTTTATATTAAAATCTCTGGCATCCCCTGGGATATCTGGAGTGAGTGGGTTGTGGGAATCATAGTCCAAGAAATTAATTTTTCTAAGCTCTAGTCCAAATGAATGTACTCCTTTCCCCAGCAACATCTCCAGTGCCAACTGCAACCCAAGAATGGGACATCTCTGGAAATCACACTAAGGGCTCCATAGTTCACAAGCTATATGCCACTTAACAGTTTAGGAAAGCAGCCTTTCTTTACCATTTGTCCCCCACCATCTATTACTGACAGCTTCCCTGCTTGTCATCCTATTCTTTGCTTCCTCTTTTACTCCTTTGGATGTCAAGGGAGATACAAGGTTTATGCTCTGTCAAGTCAAGTGGCCTCCACTGGTGTTATTTGGTGTTCTTGTAATATTTATTTGATGCTCTCTCTCCACCTTCCTCTGGGTGTGCCTCGTGCTTTTTATCCTTCTCGTCTTTCCACATATGCCTTGTATGGCATGAAATTCCATGACATTCTCTCCAAATGGGCAAACCACTTTATTTATTGTCTCTATGTGTAACTTAAGCTTGGTTCTATTCCAATTCTTTCCCTTATGATCTAGTTCCTGATTTTACCCCTTCTAGTCACTCCAGCAGCTTCCTCAGACATCTCATTTCCATGGTGACCAACTTTAGTTTCTGTTTTGTTGTAAGTGCCCATGTTTGGCACTGGTAATATAAAATGGGAATGGATATACAGTGGTACCTCATACAGTGATTTTAATCCATTCCACAGGGCTTGTTGTTGTACAAAACAATTGCTATACGATGCATGCATTGTAAAGCAATTTTCCCTATGGGATGCATCGTACAATAATTTTTTTCGCTAAGTGATTTTTCCCACTGAAAAATTGCTGTACGATTTTTTTCATAGGGAAAATTGTTATGTGGGACACCATTTCCCCCCAAAACCGAATTTGTTTTATGATTTTGTTGCTATACGGGATGATTGTTGTACGAGGTTCCACTGTACTTTGTATAAGGTGTTTCATTGTGCTGATTTGCTCCTGCCTGTGTAAGAGGCAATCAATTTAATGATTGTGGCTAACAGGCATAAATTGTCTGGTCCTCCATGACACTGTCTAATCCAGGGGTTCCCAAACTATGATCTGCCAAGTATATCATCCCATGCCCTCCTAACCACTCCTGGAAGCTGAAGTTAAATGCACCCGGGCGTGCATGCGCAAAACACGGCCATAAATGCACTGGGCTGTTGTAAATGTGTTTATGACAGCTGTATTTACGACAGCCATGGTTGCATTTACAGCAGCATTTTGCATGTGCACGTGAACATTTAACTTCCACTTTCAGTGGGAGGAACCATGTGAACAACCCACTCAACCATGTGACTGGCCCATGACATGAAAGGTTTGGGTACCCCGGTCTAATCTATTTCTAAAGCCACTTGTCCTGGGACTTCATAGATGCCTTAGTAAGAGAACATCATGCTGTTCCCCTCTCCATCCTACCTCTTCCCAAAGAATGGAACATCATCATTTTCAAATTGTTGTTCTGTGCTGTAACCATGCCTCTGCTTCAGAATGTGACTCTGAAGCATTGATCTCAAAGCACAGCATGTCTCCTGGCAGAGATGAAAATGGAACATAGATCTTTCAGGAACTTCTGCTTTCAGAAATTGCTGCTGCTGCTTTTAATTCTAAATACTTCCATGACATTTACAGCTGGAATTTCATTTGATGCTTGATTGTGGAAGCTGTTGTTGGGGGGGGGGGGGGGATAATGTGACTGGACTTTTAAAGTAAGATACAGCACATTGTCACTATACTTGCTCAGGACATTAACTGCTGTATGTATCTTTGTTTAATTATGCATGTTTGGGTCATAAGAGTCTAAGGGACAAGAGTTAGTCTTATTTGTCACAGGACAGTCTGCATCTGCTCAGTAGAGCTGGAGGGAAAAAGGCATGGTTTAGGAGACAAATAAACAGCTTGTTGGAAAAAATCTAGTAGATCAGATAGTACGGAAGGTGTTTGTGTGTGCATGTATCCATGTGCGTGTATTTGTTATGGAATACTGAACTAGACAAAATCGGATTCCACACGCTAAGACAGATTTAGGAGTTTTTATTTGGCCAAATAGATTCAGGAACCCTTTACCAAGCTAATAATCCCTGAATGAATATACATTTTCAGAGCCATCTTTTTATAGTATAAAATTTGGAAATTTCTACACATTACATCACTATGGGATAAGCCAAAATTATTAATTAACCTTCTGACATTTTCATTCATATCAGGTCAGAACATTCAGAATATTTGTTCATGTCATATAAGGAACATGTCTCATGTCACATTATTGCATTTCACACAAATATCCTGTGTTTACACTACATGTTTGTTCGGCTTCTGTTGATTTTAGCTATATTGTCACAGTGAATCGATAGGGTTATACTGACCTGTTTAACTTTACAGAGTACTGAGAAAATAATTTTTACTTTTAAACCAGAATTAATATTAGAATTCTTTCACCCCTATTTCATTCCCTCCTGATTTCTTGAAAATTATTAAAGTTTAATAACTTTTTCACATTCTATTGCAATAAATAAACATTTCTATCATGTTGATTGCAGATTCCTCAGGCTTTGGCTGGGCGTTGAAAAGACCGCCTCCAGTTTGGGTCATTAGCCAAGCTGCCGTCTTCTTTCTTGTGTTGATTATTTAAGCAAAATCTATGCATTTCACTCCTTCCAGGGTTTAAAACTGCACCAACAAAAAAATACTACCCACAGTATATAGTTCTTTTTGGTTCTGCAATAATCCATTTTATCAATGTTTAACTATAGACCAAACTTGCCGTACTTTGATTTCTACTGCAGTGACTTAGTTAATAATTTCCTAACTTCCATTTCCTTCTATGCAGGCCAGATCTGGCCATCTCTATGTGTTTAGGACAGAAATTCAAATAGGGAAATACAATACTTTGTACAGAGGGGAGTTCTCATTTCATGCATTGTCATTGGCTAAAACCTGGACTTATTGATTTAGGCTTTCATACAATTCCGCAATGCTTTCAACAATCCCACTTGCTTTCTCAACCTTCCCTAACTGTGGATTAAATGAACAAGGATGATTCCACTAAGCCTCCCTGCTTTTAAGTAAGTATTCCCTTACTGGCTTTTTATTTTATTTTCATGTACTTCAGATGTGTTGTATTTTCAAGTCCTCAAATTCTTTAATCAAATACTCCTTGTGTTTGTTTTGGCTTATTTAAACATAGCTGTTTTTCGCTTTGCTTCTGCCCTTTTGTTCCTTTTTGCCAACTGTGCCTTCTGTTTTCTGATTAATTGCAAGGGATCTAGGCATTTTTGTGGAGCTTTGATCAGTCTTTGATTACTAACCCATAAATGTCCCTTATTTTCCAAATCATCTGGAGGGCATGGCCAGTATGTACTTGTACGTCTGCAGAAAAAGTAAGCTGGTTATTCTGCCACTTCTCCTAGAACTTTTAATACTTATTTCTGCGTACTTTCACATACTGCCTGAAAAAGTTGGAACAAACCTAGTAGCCTTAAAGTTTGGGGCTGACTAGGGATTCAAATTCTTGGGGTGCTCAGTTGTTGTTTTCTTTCCTTTTTTTCTTCTTTTTCTGGGATTTCCCAAATTCCTCTGGTTTCTTCAATCATCCCATTCCATCTCAGCCAATTCATCATGTTTTTTTGTCTGTATCCATAACTTCCTCTGCCAAATGGGTGTATTTTTCTCATTCCTCTCTCGGGGCAATTCCTCTGCCAATGGCCCTCTTGCTTGCAGTAAGCACACTGAGTGTTGCCTCTTCCCAAAGCAAGGGTGATCATCTCAGCTTTCTAATATTCTCTCATTTTCTGCCTTCTTCTCTTGAATTATTGAAGATTCCCCGTGCCCGGTTGGGCATCAGTGGCTTCTGGCAGAGGTTAAACCAGTGAGCAAACTCCTGGCCTCTGGCCCTTGTCAGGGCGTAAGGGGGGTGAATTAATGATAGGGACTAATTTGGCCGCTTGTAGCCTGACCGACGATTCTGCCGAGCAAGCATCTCGCAGACCTCAGTTACCCATTAGAATAATCACTCATCCCCTGGCCAAGGTAATCCCCGGTGTAAATATCGGCCATATTTACCCTTGCCTAAGCCCTAAACAATGGTCTTCCTTGCCCCGTGTTTGTCCAAGTTAATCAACTTCCCTTTGAGAGGTTCCCCATTAACCCAGATACGTGAGTTAGGTAATTTTCCAGCCCGATGACTGTTTCGCCACCGTTGCGCTTTTCCCCCTATAAATGATGTTGCCTTTTTCCAATAAAGTACTGATCTGATCTCGCTCCATTTGCCTCGTGTCGTCACTTGATCAGTCTCCTCCGGGACCTCAAGGCCACCCCAGTGGCCCCGATTCCTACATCTGGTGACCCCGACGTGATTTACTCGTGAGTAAGCGACCCAGGAGAGGTCTACTCACGAGTAACGAACCACGCGGTCCGGTTCCACGCTTGAACCGCAACCCGTCAGCCCGGAGGACAGCGCGGCGCTCTGGCCGGCAGCCAGCCTGTCAGAAGGACGGCCAGCGGCGAGGCATTCCAAGAGAGGCATTCCTGCACCTTGCTCCTGGCTTTCGGGGAGACTTGCGCCAAAGGGAAAAACGCGTTCCGCTCAGGGCAGCTGTGAGCCCCTGACAGCGCAGAGGCCGCCGAGGGCCCGTGGCAGGAGGCCACGCTCTGAGCTCCACCCAGACGATCGTCGCCAAAACCAGTTACCTTGCCCCCAGACGCGTCAACCCGTCCCGAGGAGGAAACTTCAGAGGACAACTCGCAGGTAATATGGGGACTTGTTCTCAGGGACAGAGTCCGTCCGCTAGCCAAAAAACTCGTGAGGAAGAGTTTAAAATCCTGGCCAGGGTATTTAAGTTACGCTTTCACAGCAGGGAACTAGCGAGACTTTTGGCGTACCTTAGGGAACACTGCCTGCTTTACCCAGAAGCAGGTACGTTAACCCTACAGCTCTGGGATCGGATAGGAGACTGCATTCAGCAACCCCCGAAGGCCCCAGGAGGGATAGTTTGCACATGGAGGAAGTGTAGGAAACTCTTAGCTGAGATCGAACCAGTCCGGATAGAAGCGGAAGAACCCCTGTTAGATAAGTCATCAGTTCAGCCAGTCGAGCCGACTGCGCCCACCGCACTCTATCCGACATTCAAGTACCAGCAGAGTAGCGCAGGGAGCCTTCCCGCGGTGGCAGCTGCAGACGTCACCGAGGGAATGCAGGGCATGAGAAGCGCAGGCGCTCCTCTGACAGCTTCGGGTTCCTGAGTTACCAAGAGTCCCCTTCAGCGCACAATTGAAGAGGAGATTAGGAAGGGGGAATTACCAGCAGAAGAGCTAGCTGAGCTCAGACAGATATGTCCAATCCGCATGGAGATGGACGCGCTCACGGGCGCACAGCAGATTGTTCATTCCCCAGTCCCGTATAAGCTGCTCATGGCTATGCGGAAGGCAATTGCAGAAACAGGGCTCCAAAGTCGTTTTACTAGGGGCACGCTTCAGCAAGTGTGCGAAACCACCATGTGGATTCCTCATGATTGGAAAGCCGTCATGAGGATGATGCTGACCCCTAGCCAGTACATGATCTGGGACAGCGAGTTCCGCCTAGAGGCGCACACTCGGGCTGCCAGGATGGGAGGCGCGGTGCTCCCTGAGCAGCTGTATGGCTCGGGTAATTTCGAGTCAATCAATGCTCAGATCAACCTGCCTCTCGCCAATCTCGAGATGTCAGCCGAGGCAGCCTTTAGGGCTTACTTTAAGATCCCAGCCACTGGCAAAGCGGCTAAAAATTACACCTCCATTAAGCAGGGAGCCCAGGAGCCCTACATGGACTTCATCAATCGCCTGGAAGAAGCCATTAGCAGGCAGATTGATAATGAGCAAGCCCAGGAAGAGCTCATGATTAAGTTAGCCAAGGACAATGCCAACTTGGACTGCCATAGAATCTTGCAGTCCCTGGGCAATCGTCCTGACTTGACCCTATCGGACATGATTAGAGCTTGCGCCGACGTTGGCACAGAATCCTATAAGATGGGTCTGCTAGCGGCAGCGGTGCAAGGAGGGAAAAGACCTAATGGTAAGAGCAAAGGAGCATGCCACAATTGTGGCAAGATCGGTCACTTCGCTAGGGAGTGCCGATCCAAGGGAGGCGGACAAAAGTCCGGCCGTCCCAAGGCTCCAAACACCCTCTGTCCGAAGTGCAAGAAGGGCTATCATTGGGCCAGGTATTGCCAGAATTCGGGAAACCGTAGCACGGGCATGTCTCTGGCCCCAGTCCAAACAGAGGCGTCCTTCACCCAGAACTCCCCAGAGCCAGAGTAGAGTCCAACCCCATCCCAGACATTGCGAGGGCGCAGGCCAGCCCCAAGGGCAGCACGGGACTATAATTGACTTGCCATGGAACCCCTGCCCAGAGGCTTTATAGGTTTAGTTTTGCCCCATAGTGTAGCTGGTGCACGCGGAATTTTTATAATTCCAGGAGTCATTGACTCGAATTTTTCAGGCGTTCTCCAAGTTCAGCTTTGGACACACCTGCCCCAAACCATCCCTAAAGGAGACAGCTTAGCGCAACTGATCATGGTTCCTTGTCACTCGCCAGTAGAGAGCCAGGGAGGGCTCAGTGACAGCTTCGAGTCCCGGTCAGAGGACCGCTCGAGCGCCAGTGAGGCAGCGCAAGGATACCAGGTCTTAGCGACAGTGGAGACCAACATTGAGTGGAAACAGCGCCCGGTTATTGAGGTATTTCTGAATAATCGATCATTCTCAGGCCTATTAGATACCGGAGCAGATGTCAGCGTGATAAGCAGGGGCCAGTGGCCAAGAGAGTGGGCCATTGAGCCAGTCTCCGATGTGTGGGTGGTAGGCGGTGTTCAGGAAGCGTTTAGGAGCCGAGAGTGGGTAGAAGTCACAATCCCAAGGGCTGAGGGCACGGCGGTGATCCGACCGCACATTCTTGACGTGCACATCAACCTTTGGGGGCGAGACATTCTGCAGCAGTACGGTGCTACGCTTACCTTTGGGTAATGGCGTTGCCACTTAAATGGCTCACTGATACTCCGGTCTGGGTAGAACAATGGCCGATCGTGGGGGAGAAATTGGTTGCTCTCAAGCAGCTAGTTAAGGAACAACTAGACGCAGGACATATAGAACAGTCCACAAGTCCTTGGAATTCGCCAATTTTTGTTATTAAGAAGAAGTCGGGGAAGTGGCGACTCCTCCACGATCTCAGAGAGATCAATAAATGCATACAGCCAATGGGTCCACTTCAATGCGGCATCCCGAATCCGAACATGATTCCCGAGGGGTGGGAGATCCTAGTCGTAGATCTCAAGGATTGCTTTTATACAATCCCCTTAGACCCCAGGGACCGGGAGAGGTTTGCCTTTACGGTGCCAGTCGTGAACCACAGTGAGCCTACGCAGCGTTACGCGTGGAAATTTTTGCCACAGGGCATGCTCAATTCGCCCACTTTGTGCCAAATTTACGTTCACGACGCACTGGCAAAGTTTCGAAAACTTCACCCACAAGCCTTAGTTTGTCACTTTATGGATGATATTTTGGTAGCGTTGCCAAAGCTTGGCAGCGAAGTGTTTTCAGACCTCCAGGCCAGCCTGGGGGACAAAGGGTTACTCATTGCCCCGGAGAAAGTGCAGAGAACCGAGCCCTTCTCATACTTGGGCCATCGGCTTCTCCGCTCTTTCGCCGCACCAGTTTTGCCTCAGATCAATTTACAGGACTCAGTCACCTTGGTAGAATTACAGCAGGTTTTAGGAAACATTAATTGGGCCAGACCGTATTTTCGATTGGATACGGATCTTCTGAAACCGCTCTTCTCGCTGCTAACGCTAGGTAAGCAGCCGGCAGACCGGATAAAAATTTCTCGAGACGCGCGCTTGGCGCTCGAAAAAGTTAACCAAGCTCTCAGCCAAAGATGGGTAGATAGAATCGCCCAGGGGCCATATGCCCCAATCCTGAATCTGTACATCGTACGGTCGGGATCCATGTTCACTGGGGCGCTAGGAGTAGACTCAGAGAAGGGAGCGAAAATTGTGGAGTGGGTGTACTTGCCTAACACCTCATCTCGGAACATTGTTCCGCCCCAAGAACTGGTCTCCGCGGTGATCTACCGCGGCAGGCTGAGAGCTAGGGACATTTCTGGGCACGATTTAGCCAAAATCGTGGTCCCGTTCACCAAGGAACAAATTCAGCAGTTGATGCAGCTAGGTGACTCGCTTCCGATAGCCTTGGAAGGATTCACTGGAAGCTTGGCATACCACTTGCCTAAAGACCCCAGACTTGTCTCGCTTCAAACAGGAACGGTCAGCTTGTTCGAACTGCTCTCGCTGGTCCCACTTCAGGGGGCCAGAACAGTCTTTTCTGATGGCGGACGCACCTATGGTGTCCTGACCTGGCAGGAGGGCGAAGCTTGGCACACGCTGCTAACTCTTCCACAGAAGTCCGCGCAGCGGGCGGAGTTGGCAGCCGTGAACCTTGCTTTGCGCACCTTCGCCAAGGAACGTTTAAATATCATAACCGACAGTCTGTATGTCAGGAATTTGCTTCACAGTCTACCAGGAGCTTACATTACCTCCGCGATAGACAAGAATCTGCTTAGTCTGTTTCTCACGGCTCAATTTCATTTGCGAAACCGCACGAAGCCGCTCTATATTGCCCACATCCGAAGTCACCAAGACCTACCGGGTCCGATTTCGGCGGGCAATAGCAGAGCGGACGCGGCGGCAAAGGAAATTCAGCAACGTTCAGTTTTGGGAGTTTTCACTACTCCAATTCAAAGTCATGCCTTTTTTCACCAAAACGCCAAGGCACTCGCCAGACAGTTCAATTTGCCACTTTCTCAAGCCCAGGGTATAGTACGCTCTTGCCAGCATTGTGCAGGGGCGCCGGGGGGCCCTCGTGGGGGTCAACCCACGGGGGACAGAGGCCAATCAGGTGTGGCAAATGGACGTCACGCATGTGCCGCAGTTTGGCAGATGGCAGTACATGCACGTCTGCATAGACACTTTTTCCCAGTTCGTATGGGCGACGGCGCAGAAGGGGGAGACTGCCTCCCACGTGGAGCAGCATCTCCTGTCCTGCATTGCGGCAATGGGCAAGCCGCGGCACGTGAAAACGGACAACGCCCCGTCCTACTGCTCTAGGCAGTTGGCCGCCTTCATGGCCACCTGGGACATCAAGCATACATTTGGCATTCCCTACAATCCGCAAGGGCAGGCGATTGTAGAGCGGGTCAATCGGACGCTAAAGTCCTATATTGACAAACAAACAGAAAGGGGGGAGCCACCAGCCCTCCCCACATCACAGGGACAAGCACAGTTTTGTCTGAATAAAGTATTGTTCACATACAATCACCTCAATGTTTTTTCGGACTGTACGCCACAGGAGAAGCACTTCCGCCGTTCGGAAGCTCTCCCGCGACCTATGGTCCTGTACCGAGTGCCACCGGACCCATCTTGGAGGGGCCCGGTGCCGCTCATAACCTGGGGGAGAGGGTATGCTGCAATTATGTCTCCTACAGGTGTCGTTTGGATTCCGGCTCGGTGCGTCAAGCCTCATTTGGAACCTCATGGCGTGGACCCAGACCGACCCGAGTCCGATCCCGGAGATGGAGGACCTCACTCTGACCGAGGAGACCCACCAGGAGAAGCGGCGGCTGCGGACCCAAGCGCAGAGGATCACCTGGGGGATGGTCAAGACCCTTTGCAGAGAGGCCCAGGACGCCCTCCAACGCGAGGAGAAGGAGCTGACACCGGAGCACTTCGTTGCAGCAGTCTTTGCCCAGATTAATGCCAACTCCGTGGTCTTCACCATCATCCTGGCCCTCGCCCTGCTTTTGGGGGGAGGCGCTCAGGCCGCTTCACTCCAGGCTAACGGCCTGCCGCCCGGTGAAGACCTTTCAGCACGGATGCACTACAACTTGTGGGCAAGGTTGGCGGGTCTCGTCAACCAGTCCGATTTTTGCCTGAAGCAGGACATTGGTTCTGCCTCAATCCTCAGCACCTGTCTCATCCCAGTGTGCCACACTCTCGATGCACGTGCCAGGGATGGTGACTGGCTGTTAAAGAAGATTTTCGGACCGCACCTCCCTCCGAGTTTTGCAGCCTACGCTCGCTGGGGGGGATTGCGGCTCACCATGACTTTGCCGGCTGATGCAGCCACTCTTCACACCCCGCGAGTGGCGGCCAGCCCGAACTCTACTTGTGCGCGAATAATCGGCTGCGCCACAGGCGGCCGGACCCAGCGCAGCTGCCTCCATACCGGCAGCAGCAACTGGACTTGTGCAAACCCAGAGACAATTGGTTCGTTACCTGCCCATGTCACCCTAACCTCAGGGTGGTTCTTCACATGTAATCAGTATACCTTTAACTATATTCCTGCAAATGTATCAGATTCCACATGTTGCCTTAGTCGGTTGACACTGTTGCTCCCCACTAGGGATATGGTTACCCCAAGCACAAATGTTTCAAATGTTCCACATGCTCCAAATGTTTCAAATGTTTCTGCACCCATCAGGCACACTCGCACCACCCAGCTAGACAGCTCATGTGACAGCAGCTTTAGAGTCCTAAGCCCAGCCGAATACGTCTCACTATCAGTCAGTATAGTTGGCGTGCCAGGCTTAGCCATCGGCAACGCACGGAGAATTGGTCGCTTGGCTTGCGGCTTGGCAAAAGCCATCAACCATACCTCCACAGCGATAGCGCTCCTCAATCAGGAGCAGGCGGAACGTCGCCATGCCATCCTCGACAATCGAGCGGCTATCGACTACCTCTTATTATTGCACCACTTGGGTTGCGAATCCCTTCACGGTATGTGCTGCTTCAATCTTACTGACAACTCCCGGAAAATCCAAAATCAGCTCACTGATCTCCACACCATAGTCCAGGGCATCACTGAGGGTTCCGCATGGGGGGCTTGGTGGAGTTCATTGTGGAGCTGGATGTGGTCATGGATCCCCTGGGGGTGGCTCCAGACGGTACTCAAGGTGGTAGTGGGGGTGACTATACTAGGCATAGCGTTATGCTGCTTTGCGCAATGTATTCCCTCACTGATCTCGAAGTGCCGCCCCGAGAAGAAACCCCGTGACGTCATTCCCGATCAACAGCTGATGCCGCTTCTGCGCAGTCGCCAGTCAGGCTCTTAATATAAAAAAGTAAGGGGAGATGAAGATTCCCCGTGCCCGGTTGGGCATCAGTGGCTTCTGGCAGAGGTTAAACCAGTGAGCAAACTCCTGGCCTCTGGCCCTTGTCAGGGCATAAGGGGGGTGAATTAATGATAGGGACTAATTCGGCCGCTTGTAGCCTGACCGACGATTCTGCCGAGCAAGCATCTCGCAGACCTCAGTTACCCATTAGAATAATCACTCATCCCCTGGCCAAGGTAATCCCCGGTGTAAATATCGGCCATATTTACCCTTGCCTAAGCCCTAAACAATGGTCTTCCTTGCCCCGTGTTTGTCCAAGTTAATCAACTTCCCTTTGAGAGGTTCCCCATTAACCCAGATACGTGAGTTAGGTAATTTTCCAGCCCGATGACTGTTTCGCCACCGTTGCGCTTTTTTCCCTATAAATGATGTTGCCTTTTTCCAATAAAGTACTGATCTGATCTCGCTCCATTTGCCTCATGTCGTCACTTGATCAGTCTCCTCCGGGACCTCAAGGCCACCCCAGTGGCCCCGATTCCTACAAATTATATTAGCAGGTTTGCTAAAATTGACAGGACCTTTTGCTGCTTCCTTTAAGCTTTCCAAAATCAAATATCTGTACTGTTGAAGACTTGTCTTTTGCCAGTTTTAATTTTTGCTTATCTTCCATATTAAGGAGCGTATTTATTATTTGCTGCATATCACTCCATGTGGGGGTTATGTGTTTGGACTATGGTTCCAATTAGTTCAATCACCTCACTTGGCTTGGTACCAAAAGGTCCATAATGCTGTTTCCAATTTAACAAGTCTGTTGTGGTAAATGGTACATATTGGAAGATTGACTGATTTACTGGCTCATCATCTTCCCTCATATGGCTGGTTATCATCTCCCTCAGTGGGGCCACTATCTCCTTTCTTTTTTTTCATCGTTGGAATGACGTGTGCCATTGGGGTGTTTGGAGGTGGCTCCCTACCAGCTTCATTGTTATATGGTGAAGGTCTATTATACCTTTTAAATTTTTCTTCTCCCTGTTCAATTACATCTTCCAAGATCTCAGTTACTTTTCTTAGTTTTTCTGTGGTTGGGGAAGTTTCACTTCTGTTTGGGGTCTGAAAATTTCCTGCAGAGTGACTGCTTCCTGCATTTGCTAATACAAGGTCTGGATAAATATGTGAAACTTGGCCATCTTGTGGCACTGATTTTGGCATGACATAAGGTAGAGGTCTTTGAAACAGAATTTCATCTTTTTCATTTCTGCTTAAAATTTTCAATCTTCCTTCTGTCTGCCATTCTATTTCTGGGGTATTGGGTGTTCTGACCACTTTCATTCCTATTTTAGATTTCTTATCTTTGGATTTCTTTTCCTTCATTAAATATGCTTTTACACATTCAGCCTGGCATTTCCATAGCCAAGGGGGGGGGGGGTCACGGCTTTCTGCATTACAGCTTGCCGTGCTGATATGTAGGGATACTGATCCCATTGTTTATTCTGCGTTATTCTTCAAAACACTCTATTTATAAGACCCAAATCTAAGGAGCCTTCCGGCGGCCAACCTTCTTGGAAACTGGGTCATTCATATTCACAAAACTTTCTTAACTTAAATTTTGTTAAAGGGGGTTCATGTGTCTCTGGTATAAATATCTCAAAGTTCTCAAGGAAACACCGTAGTGGCATTCTTGGAACGCCACTACCACTACCCATTCTAAACTAAACAGTACCACCGGCCTGGGGCACCCGAAAAATCAAGGGCTACCATCAGGAAATGCGATGATTTAACCACCCACACACAATATATATATATAAAATCTCACACACAAAAATCAGGTTCGCCGCCTTGATTTTTCCAGGAACACTGGGTAACCGCCCGTGGTTCATTAAGGACTCAGGAATCGCTGTCCCATCCCCTTGAAGGTGATCAGGCTCCACTTCCACTACTCAAATGAGTGGGCACACATAAGTATACTTCTACAGTTTCATACAGTTTCATACAGTTTTATACTTGCCTGCAGGCTTTTGAAAATCCACCTTCTAGAGTTCTCCGTCTGTCTTAGCCTTCCGGATCCTTGACTGGTCTGTTTCTTCTGACAGTTACTCACCGCCTCTTCACTGATTTCCTAGAGTAGATCAAAGGTCTACTATGCCAGCATTTTAGGTTATCCCTGGAGAGGCGCCGTTTTATCCCATCAGGAACAGCCGTCTAGAATGACAATGGCACCTGCTGTTTGTCAAGTCAGTCCCGGCGGAGTCACCAAAAATGTTATGGAATACTGAACTAGACAAAATCACATTCCACACGCTAAGACAGATTTAGGAGTTTTTATTTGGCCAAACAGATTCAGGAATGCTTTACCAAGCTAATAATCCCTGAATGAATATACATTTTCAGAGCCATCTTTTTATAACATAAAATTTGGAAATTTCTACACATTACATCACTATGTGATAAGCCAAAATTATTAATTAACCTTCTGACATTTTCATTCATATCAGGTCAGAACATTCAGAATATTTGTTCATGTCATATAAGGAACATGTCTCATGTCACATCATGTCATTTCACACAAATATCCTGTGTTTACACTACATATTTGTTTGGCTTCTGTTGATTTTAGCTATATTGTCACAGTGAATCGATAGGGTTACACTGACCTGTTTAACTTTACAGAGTACTGAGAAAATAATTGTTACTTTTAAACCAGAATTAATATTAGAATTTTTTCACTCCTATTTCATATTGGGCATTGCTATATTGCATCTGCTATTAAACATGATTTATACCTGGGAATATAAAAAAGCAGGTTCAACGCAAAGGTTAATCCACCAGTGCACAAACCTTTGATCTTGCTGAGATCCCATTAACATTTTCAGACTGCAAAGAGTTGGCATTAGGATGGCGCAAAAATAAAGATACAGTAAAACCCCAACTTACATATGCCTCGAGTTACATAAAATTCAACTTACATAATGATTTTTGTACTAAAACCATGACCCGATTTACATAAATGTCCCGATTTACATAACACAATTTCCTCTGGGTTTGCTACAAGTTATATAAAAAGTTCATTTTTCCTATGGGTTTGCTTTGATTTACATAAATATCATTTTCCTATGAGTTTACTTGGAGTTAAGTAAAAAAATCATTTTTCCTATGGGCTTGCTTCAGGTTATTTAAAACCCGATTTTCATAAAAGCCTATGGAACAGATTTTTTACATAAGCAAGGGGGTTTACTGTACCTTAAAATCGCAGTGTTTTGAGAAATGTCTCACAATGTTGAATTCACTTGTGGAGCAGACAAATATTTTCCCCACTCCTCTGTGGTTTCTGTTATAACGACTGAAGGTAAACTCTTTAAAGTAGCATTGCAATTAGCAGCCATGCACAACCAGTGTGAAAGAGTAAAACCTGTCATTCAGCTGGTATAGATAGCAGGAGAAGTGCTGCCTTTGGGACAAAAGGTAAATAGGTGCTGTTTCTACTTTCTTCTTCACTGGCAATTATTGTGCCTGTTTCTGGGCTGCACCTTTCATTTTAGGACTTCAGTGTGATTAATTAACAAACACTAAACAAACCTGATTCTGTGCTCCTTCTGCATCAGTAACTATTTTGCACCTCCCTCTGAGATAATGGAAGAGCTCTTCGATGCTCTTTGCAGATTAAAATTAGAATCTACATTGAACGGCATTAAATCCAGCGTGCGGCTTTTGAATCCCGCCCTCCCACCCCATGAGCCGTTACTGCAGAAATGTAATTCTATCCATTCTAATCATGTACAGTAACTGAAACTCCTTTTTTACTCTATGTGATTAAAAGTTAAAGTTCCTGCCACTAAATATCACTGACACCAATGCAAGGTCAACCAAATTGTCAACAGGAATGCATATTCCTTAACAATCAATCTCTCCTATAGCAGGATTTCCTTGGAGACAGTGCATTTGGCAAGTACACTTGCAATTTAAGCCAGTGTTTACTTTCCAGTCACTAAACCAAACACAGTAAGTGCAAGATAAATAGGAGAATAAAATTATATACTGTGACAAAGAGACCCTGTTCATCACTTGAGAGAAAACCTCTTCTAAAAATGTGAGACACCTAATGCCCATTTTGAACCTTGTCAATGTAGCATTTACAGTCCGAGAAACAGTTTCTCACTTATATGTACTCCAGCTCCTCATTTTAATAACCATTTAAAATATTAATTTTCAGGCTCTTTAATATGTGCCAAATTTCCCTTGCAGGCATTATTTCAATCCAAAAATCTCTGTGTGTATGATGAATCCCGATGAAGCTGACTCAGACTAGTGCTACCATTGGCCAGAGTGAGACCACCTCTTTAGGCTTCAGATATTAGCAGTGACATCCCCCCATTTATAATGCAACCTCGTTCTGTTGTAGAACAGAGAAAATCTTAAGAAAGGAACACTGTTTGGACGGCCCTGCACACACGCTACCGCCTGGACTGCCGGGGAGTCCATTCAGCGCAGCAGGCACAGCCATGCAGCAGGGGGTGGTGAGGTGGGTAGTCCCCAGATGGCACTGCCAGCCCTTGCCATGGCCGCCTCCAGGCTGGTGCCAGGCCAGGGTGTGCCATGTCAGTGGGGCAGCTGGTGGTGGCTGTGGCAGCCCGCCGTACATTCACCGTTTCTCGCCTCCTCCTTGCGGTGCCCGTCTTTTCCTCATCATCTCCACCACCATGTTGGAAGTGGCTGTGTCATGTGTTGCCTCCTTGGGTGGCCCTGCACATGCACCGCCGCACGCAAGCTGCTGCCTGGCCTGCCGGGGAGTCCATTTAGTGTATGCTTCTTTGTGGAGGATGGTTGTTGACTGGTGTAGAATTCAGTGTGTTTCTTGTATAAGTACAGTGAGGAAAAGCAAGGGAAGCAAGAGATGGAGAAATAGATAGTCAGAAAGGTTTCAGGCCCCTGTCTCTCCTTGCCCCTTGCAAATCTACATGCAGATTGCTACTCTCAGGCTCTTTCTTTCACTTTTTTCTCTGTTTCTGTACCTGCGATTTTTTTTTTAGCAAGATGAGGACACAATGATGGCTACCAACTTACCTGCATACAGAAGGGAATGCCTAGACAAGCTTGTAACTAAGTTTAAGAATCTTTTTCCTCCTGCTCAGTAGATTGATTTCCTATGACAATAGACACAGTCCCCCCCCTTTCTGCCTTCTTGTTATGGTAGTGATAATCCCAAAGGACATTCACACATTTTAATTTCTTTACATTTATTAAGTATTAAAGTTCATATAGCATATTCTCTGTAAGGTTTGAGAATGGCTAACCCAATAGGGAAGGCACTCTGATGTCAGCAATATTCCAATACACATACCATCCACATTCTACACATCACTATGTCACAAAACGTCTGGGTTGCTAAGCAGCATTTAGACACCTGCGAAGGACCCACGCTTGCGCATTAGCATTTGAACAGAGATGAGGTAACAATGGGTCATTCAACTCAAAAGAGGGGAGAGGAACTCCACCCAAACCTTAACAGGAAGAAGACACTTTTACCTGTGGCCAGTGAGAGGACCCGTTGCCTGCGAGAGGACCCCGCCGCCTCTCGCCTCCCGATGCCCACGTCATTGGCTTGGGAGGAGAGGTACTGCTGGCCCACTGACATCGCCCTCCTGGCCCCACCTGGCCAGAGGGGTAGAAGAGGCACCGCTGCTGTGGCCAGCAAGAGGACCTCATCGCCTGTGAGTGGACCCCACCGCCTCTTGCCTCCCAATGCCCATGCCATCAGCTTGGGAGGAGAGGCACCTGTGGCCTACTGACATCGTCCTCCTGGCCCCGCCTGGCCAGAGGGGTAGAAGAGGTGCCACCACTGTGGCCAGTGAGAGGACCCCATCGCCTGTGAGAGGACCCCGCTGCATCTCACCTCCCAATGCCCATGCCATCAGCTCGGGAGGAGAGGCACCTGTGGCTGGCCGACACCGCCCTCCTGGCCCTGCCCAGCTTTGTTGGACGTGAGCAGCTAGGACTTGTACAATATATTTTGTGTGTTCTATGGTTGGGAACTTATGTTTTGTATTCCTTTTGGACACTTTATATTTTTTATGAACATTTGTCTCTGCGGGCAAGCTGGAGCAGTCCCTGCAGTGCCGGACACTGGGAGTAACATCATGCTGGCGTCCTTGCCTGCCCCCCCCCCGGTGTGTTTACAAATATTTTGCACCTGCCACTGTTGTACCTATTGTATTGTATTTTTTGCTTAGTTTTTGATACACTGTAGATACTATATTGTGCTTTCTACTGTGTTCTGTAATACTGTATTTTTAATCTTTTGTTACATTGTATATTGAACTGCGTGTAAACCGCCTTTAGTCTCCCATTGGGTTGATTAAGGCAGTATACAAATAACCTATCTATCTATCTATCTATCTATCTATCTACCTGTTAGTTACACTTTGACATTCACACTTTCAACCATCACCTTAGAAAGGGGAAAGGTAACATTCTCATAGGAGTGTACTATGGGATATCCAACACCTGGGGACAGGATTACATCAATCTTGCATCATCCCATGTCTGGGTAAACAACTTTTAGTCAAAACAATCAGATCTTTCACATCCATGAGGGGAAGTGTAAGTGGGCAAAATAGAATAAAAACCCCAGAAATTGTGAGTTCAGGAGCACATATTTTGGCAGGAGCATACGTTCCACGGAATCTGGACCATGGAACTTTAGGTAGAATCCTATGAGGTGTTCAGCCAATACCTGTCAAGTATCCCATATTGGCTGGGATTTCCCATAATGTTGTGCCGCTTTTCTTCCTTTCCCCCCCAGAGCCGCCGCTATCCCGTAATTTGGCGGTGGGGGAAAAGTGGTTACTGTGCATCCCCTTCTGTGCAGGTCCCTTCTACACATGTGTAGAAGCTTTCTACATATGCATACAAGCCTTCTACGCATGCGTAGAAGATTTCTGCACAGAAGGAGATGTGTAGAAGGCTTCTACGCTTGCGTAGAAGGCTTCTATGTATGTGTAGAAGCCTACACATACATAGAAGGGTTCTACGCAGAAGGGGATGTGTAGAAGTGTTCTACGCATGCATTGAAGTCTTCTACACATGTGTAGAAGGATTCTGCACAGAAGGGGATGCGTAGAATGCTTCTATGCATGTATAGAAGGGACCTGCACAGAACAGTTTTGCGCAGGTCCCGTATTGTCCGGAGCTGCATTTGACAGGTATGATCCAGCCCGGCACATCAGCAGCTCTGAGTCTTTGGCTAAACCACCTGGGGCAAAGTACTTACAATAGAATCTGACAGAAATGCCAATTTAGATAAGTTAGCTATTTCTTATTTTATTAAATTGATGCCGCCCTGAGTCGGGTTCTGCCTGAGTGGGTGGCATATATAAATATGACTATTAAATTAAATTAAATTAAAATTAGCTTGTTTAAGTTAGGATAGATAGGGATTAAAAGTTTAGTTAGATTGTATTGCTTTGATCTGTATTCTGCCTATTTTGTGGATGAAAATACTTCTTCAATAAAAAGCCTCTAAGACATCGAGACAGCCTCGCCTTTGAACCAGAAGGGAGTATTCCATGCAGAGCCAAAGCAAGATAAGGAATGCTACATCTTTGCATAGGCATAGCCTTGAGGGTGGACTCTATTCAAAGAGGACATTGGTTTGGAATTGATATGGTTGCCAGGGTTACTCTGAGGAAGGCATCTGCATCCCTTGCCAGGCCTGGGAATTTTATCAACTAAGGCATCCCAGACTTTGAAGGTAAAAACTATCTTCAAGGAGGCCATTTCCCAGCACATCCTCCCTCCAAGTGAGGGGTGTTTGTGTGTGTGTGCGTGTGCGTGTGCATGCGTGCGTGCGTGCGTGCGTGCGTGCGTGCGTGCGTGCGTGCGTGTGTGTGTGTGTGTGTGTGTGTGTGAGAGAGAGAGAGAGAGAGAGAGAGATAGGAAGGTGGCAGTTTTAAAAGGACTGTGTTCAGCCGAGCTACCATATTTCCCAGCTTCAGAGAAAGAAGCATCACCATCTTTCTACTCGTTCGTGACAAAGTGGCATCTGTGTGGTAGACTGGAGGTCAGCAGGCCGTCAGAACCCAAAGGGAGTGCCTATAGGGGCATGTGCGGGTCCCCCCTTCAGGACAGTTATTCTTCAGAGTTATTACTTTTCTTCAATATTCAGAGGCTCATTACTAGTCCACTGCACTCTGCCAGTAAACATCAAATCATCCAGACAGTCCAAGGCTTTCAATCATCACAGTTGTAATCTATTTATTTGATTTTCAATTTTCCAGTACTGCTGCCAAAGCTATCTATAATATTTCAAGAATTGCATGCCTTTGAGTCCGTTCTGATTTGGGGCAACCCTTTTCCAGTGTTTTCAAGGTAAAGAGCTCACAGACGTGATTTTTCATTCTCTTCTTCTTGGGGTGCCCTAGGACTGTGCAGCTTGCCCAAGTGTACACAGACTGGCTCTTTCTCCTAGGAGGCATAGTGAGGAATCAAACTCCCATGCTATACCACTGAGTTATTCAGCTAGCTCATAACATATCAAATAGTATAACAATTAAAAAACGTACCTGGGCAATCTACCTGGACACTCTATCCAAGACCTGAAAGTTGTGATTCTGGAACAGAGAAATTACAAGACTAAGATTCACAGACAGAGAGAGAGAGAGAAGAAGAAGAAGAAGAAGAAATCAAATGCATCCATCTGTTGGACACCCACCACAAGAGTTTTAATATTAGCCATACATTTTGTATTTTGTTATATTATACCACCTTCATGATATCCCCTTTCACAGCATTTCTCACAGAATGGAGGATGTGCTCACACAGAAGTTAAATTCATTAGCATAAATTCAATTCCAGGTGTTTGTTTTGTAATTCCTCACAGTATAGTTCCTCACATTGTAATTCCCCACATTGTAATGCCAGGTGTTTGTTTTGTAATTCCCCACATTTAAAATTGAATTGGGGACATTTAGAGCTGATCCAAATAACCAGAGATCATCTACCACTGCCAGCTGTGTGAAGCTGTATTGATTTGCATGATGACGTCATTCTGATTTAATCACTCTATGACTCTGTATCTGGTGTATATAAGCTCATGCCTTGCTGTTCCATTCCTATGTCTGATGAAGTGGACATACTCCACGAAAGCTGACATTAAAAATATAGCAGTTAAAGTGCTGCAGTGTTTTTGTTTTTTGTTTTTACTTTCTGATATGCCTGAAACACAGACTAACACGGCTACTATTCCAAAAAGATCAAAAATAGTAAAAGTTGTGGCCATGGGTTTAATCAATAAATAAATCCATTGTAAAATAGCAATACAATATTCAATAAATACAAATAAACTACAATAATCCAGCAATTTAAACTAAACAGGAGAGAGCACAAATTCTAATACATATAACACTCCACTTAGTGCTGTTGGTAGTCTAACCCAGTGATGGCGAACCTTTTAGAGACTGAGTGCCGAAACAGAGTGGTGGGGTGAACTCTTTGCTGGGGGGAGGGAAGAAGCACTCTCATTGGGCTGCTGGGCAGAGGGGTGGGGTGAACTCTGTCCTGGGGCAATGGTGTGTGTGCCACCATAGAGGGGTCTGAGTACCCCTTCTGGCACATGTACCATAGGTTCGCCACCATTAGGTCTGACCCCTCCACTTGAATTGATCCTGGAGGGAGGGAGAACCAAGAGGAGACTTGCAGAGAAGATTGCAACTCACATGGAGGGAAGGGTGTGCTTGGGCAATACCTCAACTGTGGCAAGCAGGGAACAAGCCCCATGGGCAGCTGTGGTGAAAACTGGTTCAAGTTCCAGCTTTTGCCTCTCACCTCTGCTGAAGCTGTAGCCAGGCTCTACCATTAAGGAACTGGCTGCTTCTGTAGGGCCTTGTTTGGAGTTAACTCCTGTCTGCCCCTTCCTCTTTCAACCGCAGTCAGTTCTTGCCACAGCATCATCTTGCTTAGCTACAGAGCCTGGCTGCAGCTTCCGCAGAGCCAAGTGCAGAAGCTGCAGCACAGGTAGACAATTTCAGTGGCTGCATCCTGGTTTATGCTTCAAAATGGCTGCCCAAGCATGGATTTTATAATGATTCCACACTATGAGACTGCATTCTGCTAGTCATTACTATAATGGGTGGAATCCTGTTGCATGACTGATACTTGCAGAAGGTTGATGAGGTCACCAGCAGGGATGAATTTGGGTTATTAATCATTTCCTCCATCTGCCTTACAGCTTCTCCGACACCCTTGTAGTCTCTTTCATTGCACAGATGTTGTGGCAGAGCAGACATTGGACAGAAGGAAAAAAGTCATTACTGAAAATCTCCCCAGTTGACAACATCATATGTTGTGGTTGCTCCTTTCTTGGGACCACACACGCTCCCAATTTTAGCGCTTTCCCCTTCCCTCTGTTGCTTTGACATAATTTTAAAAGATGATGTCCACTAGTGGCAGGGCAAAGGTGTCTTTGGTATAAACCAAGAAGAAGCTTTGGGAATATTTTCAAGCCTGCCATTAAAGACAAACAGACTCTTGTCTCCCTCTCTCACTGAATTATAAAGGTGCCTTTTCTGTATGTGGAAAAAATGGGTGTTGGGGAAGGTTCTGCTGTGAAAATCTTATTTTTCACAAGCTGAATAATTATGATTTAACCACTTTTGTCTTAATTTCATGGAGAAAGAAACTTGTTTTGAGAGACAAACACACATTCAGAAAGTTTTCTGTAGTATATTTTAACCTCTTCCAGTCAGGCCAGGTTATCATGCTATGGTAATAGAGTAGACCATACTGTCAGCTACTCAACACTGAGTGTCAGACAGTGGTTAACTAACCTGATAGCCCTAAGGTCTAATGGATTGGGTGCCGAAGTCCACAGGGAAGGGTGATGGTCCCAAGTGGATCAAATCGCACTTGAATCCATCTTGATGGAGGGCAGCAGCTTCATCAATGCTGGCCTGGGGCTGAGGAGGACTTTGCATGCCAAGAGGGCTCAGGACTAGAAAGTGACTCATGGAGCTGGATCAGTGGTATAGGGATCATGCTGTGATGCAGAAGGCAGATGAAAGGTCACTGCATTATATTCTCAGGACAGTCTTCCTGGCTGATCACCATGAGGATCACCAATATTCAGATTTGAAGAATTTTAACCTCCAATTTGTATTAGTTGGCTATAGTTTTTGCCACTTACTTCATTAGAGTGGACTCTGCTTTACTACTTCAGACAAGCTGAACCATTTAAATGTGGGTCATTTCTGTAGGCGGTGCAGCATAAGTGGCACGAGATGTGACATTTTCCATGATAGTGCTACGTTTTGCACCCAGGAAACTCAGTCCTTCAATGAATTTTGCAAATTCTTTGTTTGCAAATATCATTTGATTGCCAACTTTCAGAAATACAGACAGAATTCTCACCAAATGTACAATTCCAAAGATGTACAGTATATTTATTTCCTAAGAATTTATTCTGTAAAACATACCTGCATATGCTGAAAATACTGCTATAATTTGAACTTGGCAAAATAAATGAATGAGATTTTTGGGGAGAAACACCACCTTTATTATTATTTGTCTAGTTCAGGGATCAGCAAAGTTGGCTCCCCAGATGTTCTTGGACTTCAATTCCCAGAAGCCCTGATCAGCAGGTGTGCTGAGTCGGGCTTCTGGCAATTGATGTCCAAGAACAACTGGAGAGCCAAATTTGCTGACCTCCTGGTCTAGTTCATGAAACAGTTTGCAATGGATCATTAGTGAGAATTAGCAAGGTTCTACTCTATTAAACATGCCTTGTTCACACTTTTAGTTGGAGGGAGAACACAGCTAGATCTGGAAAAGAACTAGAAAAATTACATTTCATTTACTGGATATTATGGCCAATTAGCAATTTAGCAATTACACTTATGTAGCGCCCCATTTTGCTTAGTGCATTCTCTTGGTGGTTCACAAGAAAATTAGCATTTTATCCCCAACATGTTGGGTACTCATTTTACTGACCTGAGAAGGATGGAAGGATGAGTCAACCTTGAGTCCCATCAGAATCGAACTCACAACATCAGCAGTTTTGGCTACAGTACAGCAGTTTAACCACTATGACACAAGGGTTTTGAATGAGATTTTATCAAACAGTAGTGGTACATAAAAATGTCAGTACTGAAGTGGCAAAAATTTGGCTAAGTAGGAGGCTGGATTAGGATTGCAGGTCAACAGCCTGAGATTACAGAGCCAACTTCTCAGTCTGCGGTAGGTAGTTGTGACATCACAAAAGCAAGGTGACCAAAAGTGGGGAGGGACACACCTACAAACACCTGAGTGCTGAACCAATGAACCCTAGCATCATTAGCATAGAATGTCACAGTGCACATACACACACAATTGAGCAATCCTTTTCCAACCACTTTCCCTTAGATACGTCTTGTTGTGTTCTAATGGTTTTACCTTTCACATGAAGTACAATGTATCTGAGCCAATGTAACCTTGCCTATAGCAACAATGTAACCTTCAGCTGTATCATATAAACCCTGTAATAGGACGCGAGCTAATGACCACCAGCTGGCAGCAGCGAGCGTCCAAGCTCTCTTGGTCCGAACTCATCAAAGGCAACAGCGCGGGAAGTTTTCCCGCCACCACCTACACCTGGACAAGAAGGGCGTGACCCACAATGACGTCACGCAGACAGTAGCCAATGGGCTACCATGGCACCACGTTCAAATGTATCCCTACTGTATATAAAGAGCTATCGATCCGCCATTACCTCATGTTCCCTCTGTCCACGATGCAATAAACCTGAGTTAACCCAGCCCGAGGCTGTGTCCTGTGTCTTAGTTTCATACACTAAATTGGCGACGAAGGTGGGATGATGGATCCCCAAGGAGCAGCCAGGGCACAGAGCGGGTTCAACATCACCAAACCGCAAGACTGGGAGTTGTTTGAGATGGACTTCCATGCGGCGCTGGTGGAACTCAAAGTCAAGGAAGACGATGAGGAGAGGAAGAGGGCCATCCTCACCCGCATGCTTGGGATGGAGACCAAGCGGACGCTGGTGGGCATCATCGCTCCGAAGAAGGTGAGCGAATTTAAGGCGGACGACATCATGAAGCTGCTTCGGGAGCGCTTCCAACCCTCGAGGGCGATGTTTCCCGCTCGGAGCGCGTTTTGGAGGCGAGTCCAAGCGCCGGACGAGTCGGTCGAGACATTCGTGGCCGCCATGAGGGTAGCCGCCGCCCCCTGCAAATGGGGCAACATCCTAGAAATGGCCCTCAGGGACGGCGTGCTGTGTGGCCTGAAAGACAAGGAGGTGCAGCGCAGTTTGATGAATAAGGAGCCGCCACCAACGCTGGCAGAGGTCGTCGAGGCCGCGGAGGCCGCAGAGTCCACGAATGCTGGAGTGGACGAGATGCACCAGTGGCGTGAGTGGCGTCCCAGAGCCGGTAAAGCGGAAAAATCGGTGCACGCAACTCAACGGGCCTCAAAGTCGTCTTCGGAAGGCAGCGACGGCGAGGAGGTCCAGAAGGTCCGAAAGGGGGGGCGCCGCTGCGATGGTTGCGGAGCGGCCCACGAGCGTGCGAGGTGCCCATTCAGAAAGGCCGAATGCTACACCTGCGGCCGTCGGGGGCACATCGCCAAGGCATGCAGAAAACGGAAGGAGGTGCCGGTGGTCAGCCACCTTTTGGCCAGGCTAAATGGGGGAAAGTGTTTCGCTAAGCTCGACCTGGCACAAGCCTATCAGCAGCTTCCCGTAACACCCGCCACGGCCGCGGCACAAACGATAGTCACACATAAAGGAGCGTTCCAGGTGTCGCGTTTACAGTTCGGCGTGAACTCGGCACCCGGCCTTTTCCAGTCGCTTGTGGAACGCCTCCTGAAGGGGCTGGAGGGGGTGTTGCCTTATTTTGATGACGTATTAATAACTGGGGGGAGTGAGGCCGAACTGGCAAAGAGATTGGACAAAGTACTAACGGTGTTCGAGAAAGCGGGGCTGAGACTGAGGAAGGACAAATGTGTTTTTTTCGAAACCGAGGTCGAGTTCTTAGGGTTCAGGATTACACCCGAGGGTATCAAGCCATCCAAATCCAAAGTAGTAGCCATCAAAAAGGCCCCTCGCCCCACATCCAAAACCGAGCTACAGTCATTCCTGGGGCTCCTCAATTTTTACCATACATTCCTTCCGCGGAAGGCGTCCGTGGCCGAACCGCTCCATCGGTTGCTTAAGAAAGAGGAGACTTGGATGTGGGGTGACGAGCACGAGAGGGCGTTCAAAGAATTAAAGCAACTCTTGACCTCTGACGCAATTCTAACGCATTTCGACCCCAAACGGCCGGTGGTCCTAGTCTGTGATGCATCGCCGGTGGGGGTGGGGGCAGTACTTTGCCACGTGTTGGATGACGGAAGGGAGGCCCCGGTTGCATTTTATTCAAGGTCCCTGTCCCAGGCAGAGCGAAATTACGCACAAACCGACAGGGAGGCATTGGCAATTGTAGCGGGGACCAAAAAGTTTCACGATTTCTTGTATGGCCGCCCGTTCAAAATCGTGACGGATCACAAGCCCCTGTTAGGGATTTTCACGGCAAGCAAGCCCACCCCGCAGATCCTATCACCGAGAATGCTACGATGGGCCATTTTTCTCAACGCTTACCAACACGAGTTGGTGTACCGGCCCGGAAAAGAGATCAGCCATGCTGATGCACTTTCGAGATCCCCTTTGCCCTTGTCGGACGACCAGAAGGCTAGAGTAGGAAGAGACCGCCAGGTGTTACTAATTGAGGTTTTAGATGCACCCCCAATAGTACCAGCCGATATTGCGAGGGCGACAGGCAAGGACAGGACACTCGAGAAAGTCAGCTCATGGGTACAAAAGGGGTGGCCGGCATCGTCCCCAAGCACGGAATTCGACCCATTCTTTCGGAAAAAGCTAGAGTTGTCCCTAGAAAGGGGGTGCCTATTGTGGGGCCAACGGGTGGTGGTTCCTGCAGCCATGCGGCCGAGGGTGCTCAAACTGCTGCACGTCAGCCATCCGGGCATCGTTCGTTCGAAAGCGCTGGCCCGCAGTTACTTTTGGTGGCCACAGCTGGACACGGACATTGAGCACATGGTCGGCACTTGTGGGGCATGCCAGGGATCCCGACCAGAGGCGGCCCGCCTCCCGCATAGGGAATGGGACACAGCAAGGGGGCCGTGGTCCAGAGTACATGTAGATTTCGCTGGCCCATTCCGAGGAACCATGTTTCTCCTGGTGGTGGATGCGTTCTCCAAGTGGCTGGAGGTTATCCCAGTAAAGAGCACGTCCTCCGCCGCAACAATTAGCCAGCTACGGAGAGTCTTTTCCACGTTCGGTTTACCCGACACTTTAGTCAGTGATAACGCGAGTTGCTTCACCTCCTCGGAGTTCGAGGCATTCATGGGAGCAAACGCCATTCGGCATGTCACATCCGCGCCGTTTCACCCGGCCACGAACGGCCAAGTGGAACGGTTGGTGCGTACAACAAAAGATGCGCTTCGGCGCATGGGCCCGGGGGACCTAAATCACCAAGTATGTCAGTTCTTGTTAGCGTATAGGGTGACCCCCTTAGCGTCGGGTTACTCGCCGGCAGAACTCTTGATGCGGCGAAAACTGACCACGCTTCTGACCAGGCTGGACCCGACGAGAGTCGAGGATAAAGGAAAGAACATAGGATTGGCAGTCTCGAAAGGGTTCGCCGCCGGCGACCTTGTTTACTGCAGGAACTATGCAAGCGCAGGGCCAGCCTGGGTGCCAGGAACGATAGTAGAACAAACAGGGCCAGTGTCATATCGGGTGGAAACGAGCACCGGTCTCCTCTGGAGGAGACACGCTGACCAACTGAGGCGCCGAGTGAGTGAAGGGCCGGTCAGTGGGGCACAGCAACTGGATTCAGCGATAGGGTTCTCCCCCACCCGTTTAGCCCAAGGGGGAGAAAATGAGGGACATCAGTCCGAATCCGGGGGGGAAAGCAGTGATCCCGACTCATATCCTTTTGATACCCCAGTTCTATCAGAGCCCGGGGGGAGGGAAAAGGAATGTGCGGCCGCCGCCGCGTCCCCCGAATGTAATTTTGATTTTGATTCTGGTCTTGCGAGCCGGGGGGGTTTTCAGGAGTGTTCCCCCACCCTTCCAAGCGAGAAGAGGGGTTTTTCGTTAGCCCCCAGTGCCCCCGGTTCTTCCCCGAGAAAGAGTACACACCCCAACAACGCCGTGGAGCCGCGGCAAGTCACTAACAAGTCTCCCTCTCAAATTACAGGGCAGGAAACCAGGGGACAAAGAGGAGGTAGCAAACCCGGGGAAAGGCAGCCCGCATCGAGACCCCAACGTGTTCGAAATAAACCATCTTGGCTGAGAGACTTTGTCTCCTAAGGGGGGGAGTGTGTTGAAGTGTGGGCTCGAGACATTGTCTCGTCCTAGGGGGGAGGGGTGTTGTGTTCTAATGGTTTTACCTTTCACATGAAGTACAATGTATCTGAGCCAATGTAACCTTGCCTATAGCAACAATGTAACCTTCAGCTGTATCATATAAACCCTGTAATAGGACGCGAGCTAATGACCACCAGCTGGCAGCAGCGAGCGTCCAAGCTCTCTTGGTCCGAACTCATCAAAGGCAACAGCGCGGGAAGTTTTCCCGCCACCACCTACACCTGGACAAGAAGGGCGTGACCCACAATGACGTCACGCAGACAGTAGCCAATGGGCTACCATGGCACCACGTTCAAATGTATCCCTACTGTATATAAAGAGCTATCGATCCGCCATTACCTCATGTTCCCTCTGTCCACGATGCAATAAACCTGAGTTAACCCAGCCCGAGGCTGTGTCCTGTGTCTTAGTTTCATACACTAAACGTCTCCATGTCTGAAGATCGAGGGAAGCACAGAAATTCCCTGAGACTTCAGACAGTGCTTTGAAATGAAGCTAGACTAAGTACCTGAACCTGGCCCCCATTTCAAAGCACAGACACTCACACATGTGTTTCTGGTCAAAACAGTCCAATGATTTTCTGCTCCTGACCCACCCACTTGAACCTCCCCAACAAACAAATTTGAGAGCTTGTCCAGGCATTTCCTGTTTGACACCATTTTCAGACCTGGACAGCTGACGGTTTTCCAGCGAGTGTTTCAGAGGTTTTGCTTTGTCTAGCTTTCTGGTTTAAAGGGGACAACCATTATCTCCCTGCCAGTTGGCTCCTAGGTGAGACATTCCTCATTAATAGGTCTTTTACATTTCATTTGAGCATTTACAGAACATTTGAATACTTTGATAGCAATAATATAACTTTTGGTCATGCCCCTTTTCAGTTCTGTGTATCTTCTTTACTTCCTCTTCTATCCCTTCAAGTGTTGAAGGAAATTCTGGGTATATCACCAACAAATGTGTGCCCCCTCCCCAGTTCCAGTTCACCACCAGTATCTCTTGACAATACTTTAAAAGTCACCCAGTGGTTTAGATTGTAAATGTCTGTTTGAAGGTTCCACCCATTTTGTTGACGCTCTCCTGAGCAAAGTAGATACATCATAAGAGAAAACAAATAAGTACACTCAAGTGGCTCAAGTGGCTCAGATGCTGACTGGGAGGCGGAAGGTCAGCAGTTCGATTCCCAAGTACTGCAGCACGGAATGAGCTCCCGTCTTTGTCCCAGCTCCTGCCTACCTAACAGTTCAAAAGCAAAAAATTGCAAGTAGATAAATGGGGACCACTTCTGCAGGAAGGTAACAGTGTATATGCAGTGGCTCAAGTGGCTAGGACGCTGACTGGGAGGCGGCAGGTCAGCAGTTTGACTCCTGAGTACTGCAGGATGGAATGAGCTCCCGTCTTCATCCCAGCTCCTGCCAACCTAGCAGTTTGAAAACAAGAAATTGCAAGTAGATAAATAGACCACTTCAGTGGGAAGGTAACAGTGTTCTGTGTGCTTCGGTGTCTAATCATGCTTGCCACATGACCACAGAAATGTCTCCAGAAGCAGACAGCGCTGGCTCTTCAGCTTTGAAACAGAGATGTGCACTAAACCCTAGAGTCAGATACGAGTGGCTTTTGAGCAAGGGAAACCTTTACCTTTAGCTTGGAAAGGGCAGCAGAAAGGCATGAGATTGGTTTTGTATTGTGTTGATGCATATGCTCATTATGACAGTTCTTTTTTAAATAATACTTTTTATTAAATTTTTTAACAAATAAAATATAAAACACAATACAAAAGAAAAAACAACATACTAAAGAAACTAAAAAAAATCAATATACACAAACAATAAAAAAAGAAAAAATATACACACCTATCCTAATACATTTTTATACCTATCTTTTCAAAACCAAAATCTTACCACCATCCTAAAAAATAAAAAATCTCTTAAATTTTGACTTAATGGTTATTCTCTAACATTAACTAATGTTCCAATACTCATTTCCCCATAAAGTCATAATATGCAATTATGGGAAAAACAAAAGAAAAAAATACAATAAAACAATTATAAATAATCATCACCCAGTGTCTATTTACATTGCCCTGGAGAGCTCAGAATATCTCATTATTTTATTTCCAAAATTCACTTTGTTCAGGTACAGGTCTGTTTCTATCCTCCCCCATAAGGGAGTAATCCACAAAAGGTTTCCAAATATCCCAAAATCTATTCACTTTTAAATTATCCCTTTTTTTAATCTCCCAAGACAATTTATCCTTCAATGCTAAATTCCACATTTTTTTATACCATTCTTCAGTTTGTATAGTTACATCATTTCTCCAGTTTCTAGCAATACATTGTCTAGCCGTCGTAAGCATTATTTCTAATAATTCTTTCTCATCCTTATTTAAATTAATACCATCCACATTTGTTAACAGAGTGGTTCTTGAATCCAGTTTAATTGTCTTACCCAGTAATTCTCCAATCTCTTTTTCAATTCTTTTCCAAAAATCTTTTACCACGTTACAACCCCACCACATGTGCTCATATGTTCCAATTGTATCCTTACATCTCCAACACATTTTATCTTTTTTATTATCCATTTGGTACAACTTCACTGGAGTCAGATACCATCTCCAAAACATTTTATAATTGTGTTCTTTTATTCTAACCGACATAGTTCTCATAATCCATTTATTTCTCCATGTATCCTTTTCTATCTTTATATTCAACTCTTGCTCCCACCTTAATTTCAAATCCTCTTGTGGATCACCTTCCCTATTGAATATTGTATACAATTTCCTGACTAATCCCTTAGTATTTTTATCTCCCTTTCTAATTTTTAGAATCAGATCTTCAAATTCCGTCTTTTCTCTTTCCAAATCATATTCTCTCAAATATTTGCTATTCCATTTATTAATCCTCAATCTCTGAAACCAATTCATTTTTAATTGCTCAAACAAATTTATCCTACTAATCTCATCACTACAGATCCGTAACCAGTCTTTCAATAGGAAAACCTCATTCTTGTCCAATACTTCATTTACCTCATCATCTATATTAATTGGAAAGCTTGCCATATCCAAAATTTCCAATATTGGAGAGACATTTGGGGTCAGATCTTTCTTTACTCTCTTCCATACGTTCATTAATCCTTTCATCATAGTATTTTTAGTTACTGTCTTTCCAAAATTACTTCCTTAAAAAAACCATTTTACCTATATATCTATAGTCCCTCATCTCAATTTCCTCCCATATTACCTTTTCCCTTGCCAAGATCTTTACAACATTCTTAATTTGAAATGCTCGATAATATGCCATCAAATTCGGCATTCCCAATCCACCTTCTTTCTGTGATAAATACCAAAGCTTTTTTGGTAACCTGGATTTCTTTCCACCATTACAAAAATTATTAAACAAATTTTGAAACTCCTTAACTTCCTTATCCTTCAATTGAATCGGTAACACCTCAAATAAAAAATTTATTCTAGGTAACAACATCATTTTTGTGAGCGCAATTCTTCCAAACCATGACAGTTTCAACTTTTGAAAACTTTGTATCTTATTGTTAAGTTCAATTTTCAAACTATCATAGTTCAGTCTTTTAAGGTCTTCCAATCTATTTGATATAATTATTCCCAAATATTTCAACTTATTTTAAATCTGAATATTAACTATTTGCTTTATCTTCTTCTGGTCTTCATCACCCATGTTACAAAGCATCATTTCCGATTTGTCCCAATTTATCCTCAGCCCAGTAATATCTTCAAAGGCATTTAATTGTACTCTAATTCGGTCCATTACTTTCTCAGGTTGTTTTACAATTATCAAAGTGTCATCGGCATACATACTTATCTTATTTTCCATAATCCCCACTATTTTTCCATCATCTCTTACAGCTTTTGCTAAAAGCTCCATTGCCATAATGAACAATATTGGAGATAAAGGACAGCCCTGTCTAGTGCCAGCCTCTAACTTTACCTCATCCATAATTTCACCATTCACTCTGACAGTAGCTGTTCCTTGCTGATTTAGTTGACCTATTACCCTTCTAAATTTTACTCTGAATCCATAGCATTTAATTATCTCCTTAATTGGAATCCATTGTAGAGAGTCAAAAGCCTTAAATATATCCAAAGATATTAAACCCACTTTTTCTTTTGTTTGACTCACAGTATCAATTAAGTCTACTACTCTTCTAGTCAGATCTGCCATGTGTCTCCCTTTCAAAAAACCCACTTGATCTACATTTATATATTCCCCCATAAAATTATTAAGGCAATTAGCCAATATTGCTGTGAAGATCTTGGCATGTTGGTTTATCAATGAGATTGGTCTATAAGATTCTACTTTTTCCAAATTCTTTCCAGGTTTTGGCAACAGTACAATTGAGGTCCTATACCATGAAGTCGGAATTTGTCCTCCATCTAATATGTAATTATATAATTTTACCAACTTTGGTACCACAATGTCTCTAAATTCCTTGTAAAAATCAACAGGTAAACCATCTTCTCCAGGAGCTTTTCCCAACTTCAGACCAGCAATTACCTCTTTCACTTCTTTGTCAGTCACTAATTCTTCCATTCTATCCCTATGCTCCTGTTTTATTCCACTAATTATTTGCTTCTCTAGTTGCTTCTTAAGTTTCTCCTCATCTATTTCTTTCCTTGCATAAAGGGCTTGATAAAATTATTTCACAATTTTACATTTATCCTTTATCTTATTACATCTTATCCCTTGTTCATTAATCAAAACACCAATTTCCCTTTTTTCCCTTTTATCTTTTGCTGCTTTTGCTAATAATTTTGAATTCTTATTACTAAATTCAAAATATTTTCTTTTTAAATAGACCAAATCTCTTTTCACCTTTTCTATATCTTTACCTACCAATTCAGTCTTTAATCTTTGTAAATTGGCAAAAATCTTTTTATTCTTTGTCTTCGAATGTTCCTCCTGTAGCTGCTTTATCTCATTTTCAATATTATCCTGTGCCAACCTATAATTTTTGTACCTATTACTTACCAACTTTATACATTCCCCTCTAAAGACTGACTTCATGGCATCCCAGACCATGTTATACCCCACCTCACCATTATCATTCCAGTGCCAACTTTCCTTCCAACTCTTAATAATTTGTTCTTTACACTTTTGATCTCTAAATAAATTAACATCATACCTCCAAATCCTTTTTGATCTAATTTCATTCCGTAATTTCAATTCCAATATCACCTTAGCATGGTCCAATTCCTTAAATATTCCAACTTCCATTTCCTCTATATTTTTAATCAAATTTTCAGTTGCAAATATATAATCTATTCTGGAATAAGAATTATGAACCTGTGAAAAATATGTGTATACCCTTTCTGGACCTTTAAATTCTCTCCAGAAATCTTTCAAACCTAAGGCAGCCTTCCAATTGTCCAACATCCGCCCTTTAATCCCTTTTCCACATTTTAACATATTTGTACAATCCAAATTTGATCTTACTAAATTAAAATCCCCGGCCACTATCATCTTCATTGTTTTTTCTTTTACCAAAATCTTGTGCATTTTTTCTAAAAATTCCACTTGATAATCATTAGGGGCATATATATTCACCAGCATTATTTCATCATCGTCTATTTTCCCTTTCAAAAATCTCCCTTCAGGATCCAAGATACTTTTTATTATCTCAAACCCCAATCTAGCCGAAATCAATATTGCAACTCCTCTTGCTTTTGATGTACCATATGATTTTTCATAGTGCTGCATCCAATTTAAAAATTTTTTGTTTATATCCTGAGATTTTTGATGAGTTTCCTGAAGAAAGACTATGTCCAGTCTATCTTTCTTCAGAGCTGATTCTATCCTTCTCCTCTTAATCTGAGAACCTGTACCTTTTACATTCCACGTTAATACTTTAATCGCTCTCATAATTTAGTTTAATTTGTCTACCTCTTGCACCACTTCCGAGTTTTCCATTGGGCGTGTTACCTCTTATCCCAAAACAATTAACATAAAACTTAACCAACATTAACAAAAAGCAACAAAAAAAAACATTTTTAACTCTCCCCACTTACTATAAAAGCGGCCTCCAAAAACAAAGGGGGGAGAAGGGGAAAGCACATCAAAAATGGCGTGACCACTATGGACACCCCACAGATCCCAGCTTACATTCCTTCTTCAGCACCCTTGGGCATATCATCTTCTTCTTCCATATTTCTTCCATAGTAAAACCCTCCTGAAATTATCAAACCCTCCTTTAAAGCCTCCATTCCTTAGTACCATTCTCCAATAGCTTTGCATCCACCAAAATATCCAAGACATTAAGACCTTCTCGCACTGAAAATCTTCTCCCCAGATTCCAGAACAGTAATTGCCTTGGAAACTTCCAGTTATACTTAATACCCTTGCCAATCAAATGTTTTGTTGCCGGTTTCATCGCTTGTCGCCACATTCTCTACTCCACCGCAATATCGTTATAGATCTCAATGTCAGCACCCTCTATCTTCAAAACTGTTGGTCCAGCTTTTTTAATATGTACTATTAATCTTGTCTTGTCAGCCACATTTGCAAACTTCACCAACACGTTCCGAGGTCCGGTTCTACCTCTCTTCTGTCCAAGACGATATATACTTGCAATTTCCTCCGGAACAAAACTATATTCCATCTCAAGAGAATTAAGCCACCCCAAAAATCTGTCTTTTAATGAATCCAGTATATTCTCAGGAAAATTTTGAATTACTATGTTTGGGCGTCTTAATTGTTCTTCCAATATTTCAACTCTTTTTTCCAATGAACCCACCTTAACATCTCTTTCCTTCTCTTTTTCTTTCATCTTTTTCACCTCAAATTTAAGTTCTTTCTGTTCTTTTTTAATTTCGTCCTGTTCTTTTTTTAATTCAACTTGCTCTTTCTTTAATTCATCAAATCCTTTATTTGAGTCTCTTGACATATCTGCAATTTTATCCTGTAGAATTATTTGACCTGCAGTCAATTTAGCTTCCATCTTTTCAAAACATTCAAACATCCTTTCAAAGTCACTCTTAGGACCCAGCACTTGGGGCTTCGAAGTTAAAGTTGCAATTGGATCTGTCACTGATATTGGGGTTAGTGCTACTGTTGATACCATTCATGTTTTTGGAATTACTATGCTTGATGTTTTTTGTGAAGTTATTATTATCGGTGTTTTCGATGTTGCTGTGATTGGTATTTTTGATGCTGGTGTTGTAATCATTGTTATTGGCGGTGCTGCAATTGTAGTTGTTACTGCTGTTGTTGCTGCTGTTATTATTGTTGTTGCTATTGTTATTGGGGTCGTAACTGGTGATTTGGCAATAGTTGTGGTGGTTGTTATTACTGCCTTCGTCATTAATGCTGCTGTTGTTGGAGTTATTACTGTTGTTTTAGCAATGGCTCCTTGTTGTTGTTTTTGCTGTTGCTGTTGTAAAATCTTCCTGACCCTCTCTTGCTCCTCGGCATCAATCACCTCCTGTTTTAAAGTTTTCTTCATTACATCACTCTCCACCTTTAACCACACAAGCCTTCGATAACTCCTGTCAGATGACATCTCCCTATCTCTCAACCAACCTAACTTCTTTTCCTTTTCTTTGCCTCTTCCCTGACGACTCATCCACTTGCACTTCCACTCACAAATCATAAACAGTACATTATATATATATATATATATATATATATATATATATATATATATATATATATATATATATATATATATATATATATATATATATATATATATATATATATATATATATATATATATATATATATATATATATATATATATATATATATATATATATATATATATATACTATTATTTTTCAACTACAATCTTAAAGGACTTTTTGATAAATTCAATCTAAGGGATTAATAATAGGGTTAAAGAGAGAAGAAAGAAGAAAAAAAGAAAGAAAGAAAAAGAAAAAGAATTTTTTAAAGAAAAAAGAAAGAAAGAATTTTTTTTAATATATATACTGCCCCCCCCCCCCAAAAAAAGAGCTCTTTAAAAAAAAATTCAGGTCAGTTCAGTTCAGTTCAAATCAATTCAAATTTTGATTATATATGTGTAGATTCAACTCCCTCCTTGAGAGAGAGAGAGAGAGAGAGAGAGAGAGAAGAGAATTAAAGAAGTTATTTTAAAAACCTCCAAATAAGCTGTCAGATTTGCTACTGCTGTACAGTATGATCAGTATAAACTTAAAAATACGTTGTGTGTGGAAGAGTTCTAATAGCCAACACCACTATCATTAGACCCTAAAAATGCAAGCCAAATTGGTCACTCCAGGTCAACAAATAAGGAAGAGGCTGCCTGTATAGTCAATGGTTCTTACCAATTCAAGAGCAAGCCACTTTCATTACAACGGGAATATTTTACAACTCCTGGGGAAAGGCATTTTTCTCTTAGCTACTGTGAATATTGCAGCTAAACTCAGAGTGAACACAGAAGGCTGAGGAGTAGTGGTAAAGGACGGTACAATCCCTGCTACTTATAAAATCCTGGGGCTTTAGCATGGTGAGCCCTGGCTCCACTGCACCACTATAAAATGCAGAGGTAATTGTAGATGGGAGCAAGGTGTTTTTTATACTACCAAAGCCAATAAAAGACAAAGTAGTTACTTGTACTTAGTAACTAGATAATAAAGTTCAAATAAACATTAAAAGAATTTGGGGACAGGAGATTTTTATAAACAGGGATGAGCAACTTGCTACTTGGCAGCCAAATCAAAACACATGGGAAAAGAGACTTCTGCTGCTAGTTTGGAGATCACAGCAGTCCTCAGAAACACAGCTGTTACCCATATAAACTTTCAGTTTTTCTAATTATTACTGTTCTATTATTCACACCATCTGTCTCTTTTCCATTGGGTTTCTTCACAAATTCCAAAGGACTGACTCCCTTAAGAAACCTTTCAGAAGATTTACTTCTTTTAAACAGGTTCCAGGTTTAGTCCCTGGCCCTTTCCAACTTCCTTGGCTGGGACAGATATCTATCTGAAGCCAATCAGGATCCAATATAGTTCATATTACTAGAGTGATGTTGATTTATCCTAGATCTTGCAGAACACAGGCTTTGCTGGATTTAATCAGGGAAAGAAAAGAAGAAACCAAGCTACTAGGTGTAGTTGTGTCATTCCCCCTCCCTGAACTGCAAATAATACAAAGAATGGTGTTATTGACTACCTCGCCAGCAAAGAGACTTCAGACAGCTGTTTTCTTGCTAAGTATATATGGATAAGTCAATGAAAGAGATTATGAAATTACTAGCAGGGGTGCCCGGCTTCGCCCGGGTGGGGTGGGAGGCTGTCCAACCTCCCGGGGTTGCATTGTTCAGGTGCTCCTTCTCCTGGGCTGACCTCTGTCCACTAGACTCCTGCCCCACCCTGCCAGCTGGCCTGCCTTGTGATGTCACATTGGCTGACCACTACCAAGGGCTGACAACTACCAAGGGCTGACCAAGTCTGGGCAAGACAGCACAAAGGGTATGGCATCACAAAGACCCAGACCTGGTCAGCCCTTGTGATGGGTTGAGGACAAAAGGATCAATTTGGGGGGCATAACACCCCCCCCCATGGGCTTCAGGACCCCAACAGTGACCTGCTCACGTGCACAAGGTACATGTGTGCTGAATTTCACGAGGTTTGGTCAAGGTGCGGCAGCCCATTTCAGAAGCCAGGGAAGGTGGACCTTAGTCCTATTCAGGTATTACATAACACAGAATCATCATTCTCAGAGAAGAGGGCTATCCCCTAGCCCTCTCTATCACCCCATCTGGAAAGCAACATGTCTGCAGAATAGAACTATGCTGAATAGAACTATCATTGTATGAGGCTGGATGAGATTCTCCTTGCTAGACTTTCTGAGCAGCTGCAGACACTGAAGCTAAACTAAGAATTGTGGCTGTTCACTTCTCCTTCTTTCCTCCTGACTCTTGTTCTACAAAAGAGAAAACAATTTACAGAGCTTGAAAATGGTTACTTATAAGCAATATAGCTATGTGCAACAAGTTGTTGTTTTTCAGTAACTAGATTAGAGCATAATGCAGGAATGAGGTTATAAGGGAAATAGATTGGAATAGAACCAATCTTAAACTACATACAGGGACAACAAATAAAGTGGTTTGTCCATCTGTGTTGGATTTGTGCCGCGAAGCTGGTTGCGCAAGCTGGATTGGAACCGTGAAGCGACTGTTGGGTCCTGGAGGAGACTGGTCAAGTAACGACATATGAGGCAAGATGGAGCGAAGACCAGTGATTTAATGAAGACCAATCATCAGTATTTATCATGTTTAGGCTGCATGTAAAAGCATTGCGATACTGGCAGGTTTCACACATAATGTTTACACAAGTTAATTGGGGAAGTCTACAGGGGAAGTTAATTAACTAACTTAATTAACGGCAGAGGAAATACATTGTTCTGTGTTATCTGGGATAAACAAGTGGCTAGTATTGGCTCTAGGGCTTAAAGTAATCCGCAGACGCGAGATTACCTATTACGTGCCTAGCACGTTAGTCATTAGCTCTCTATTGTCCGAGCTGTTTGTCAGATCAGCTATTGATGAATAAAACTCTATCTAATATTCCGCTCCCCCAATTTCTGTCCCCTCAGGAACCCCTGGTAACGATGTGATCACCCATTACCAGGGTTCTGTCAGGGCCAGTTATGGCAATTGTGTGCGCGGATCCCACACTCCCCCTTTATTTGTTTAATTGGACCTGACAGACGGCTCGACGTAGGAGCGGCATCAGCTGACATGCAGTGAGGACGTTCTGGGGTTCTCTCCATGGGGGACACCTTGACATCAGTGAGGGAATACACGAGCATGCCGTATGTGTGGAGGTACCTTCGTGCTTGGGGCAATCATGTCTCTAGTGGGAAGCAACAATGTCAAACGACTGCTACAACAAAGGGAATCAGATACATTTCAGGAATGTAGTTCCAAGTATACTGGTTACATGTAAAAAACCATCCTAAAGGCAAAGTAATGTGAGCATACATTGAGCTAATAGTCTCTGGGTTATTACAAGTCCAATTGCTGTTGTTGGGGTTGAGGCAACGGCGCTGCGGCCCTTCGACCACAGAACAACCGGTCATGCGAGCACAAGTTGAGTTCGGGCTGACCGCCACTCGGGGAGTGTAGAGAGTGGCCGCATTAGCTGGTAGGACTTTCGTGATGTGGGTTCCCCAATGCGCGTACGTTGAAAAGGCAGTCTTGTAAAACGGACCAAATATCCGCTTCACCAACCAATCACCGTTCCTGATGTGCACATCTGGGGAGTGACACACCGGGATGAGACAAGTACTCAGAATAGAGGCAGAAGCAGTGGTCTGCCTCAGGCAAAAATCGGACTGATTGACGAGGTTCGCCAATCTTTCCAACACGTTGTAATGCATCCGGGCAGAGAGATCTCCATCTGGCATCAGGTTGTTGGCTTCCAGTGAAGCTGCTTGAACCTTTCCCCCCGCAAGCAAAGAGAGGATCAAGATGATGATGGTCATCATGGAATTAGCAGTAATCAGGGAAAAGGCTGCAACCAAGATGTTCTCCGGTGTTGGCTCCTTGTCTTCCTGCTGAACGGCATCCGTCGCCTCCTGGCACAGGGACTTGGCCATCCCCCATGTGATCTTTGGCGCTGTCATCTGCTGTCGCTGCCTCCTCCGCTTGGCTCTCCCCATCAGGGTTAATTCCTCCATCTCCGAGATTGGGTCCGGGACTGCCTGGGTCCACGCCATTGGACTTGAAGTGAGGCTTGACACACCGGGCTGGAATCCAGATAACGCCTGTAGGAGACATAATTGCAGCATACCCTCTTCCCCATGTTATGAGTGGTGCTGGGCCCTTCCAAGAAGCATCTGGTGGCACTCGGCAACACACCATCGGCCACGGGAGAGCCTCCGTGTGACGGAAGTGCTTCTCCTGCGGAGTGTAATCTGAAAAAACATTAGGGTGATTGTACGTAAACAATACTTTGTTCGGACAATGCTGTGCCTGGCCCTGATTTTTGGGGAGGGCTGGTTCCCCCCTTTCTGTTTGTTTGTCAATGTAGGACTTAAGCGTCCAATTGACCCGTTCCACAATCGCTTGCCCTTGCGGATTGTACGGAACGCCAAAGGTATGCTTAATGTCCCAGGTGGCCATGAAGGTGGCCAGCTGCCTGGAGCTATAAGCTGGACCATTATCGGTCTTCACGTGCCATGGTTTGCCCATGGCCATGAAGCAGGAAAGGAGATGCTGCTCCATATGGGAAGCCATTTCTCCCTTCTGTGCTGTAGCCCAAATGAACTGTGAAAAAGTGTCAATGCAAACGTGCATGTACTGCCATCTGCCAAATTGCGGGACATGTGTGAGATCCATCTGCCACACCTGGTTGGCCTCTGTCCCCCATGGGTTGACCCCCCACGAGGGCCCCTCTACCGCCCCTGCACAATGTGGACAGGAACGGACTATGCCCTGGGCTTGGGAAAGTGGCAGGTTGAACTGCCGTGCAAATGCTTTGGCATTTTGATGTAAAAATGCATGACTTTGAATCGGAGTCGTGAAGACTCCCAAGACTGACCATTGCTGAATTTCCTTTGCGGCCATATCCGCTCTGCTATTGCCTGCAGAAATCGGTCCAGGCAAATCCTGGTGACTTCTGATGTGGGCGATATAGAGTGCTTCAGTGCGGTTCTGCAAATGAAATTGAGTTGTGAGGAAAAAACTTAACAAGTTTTTGTCTATCGTGGGAGTGATGTATGCTCCCAGTAGACTGTGAAGCAAATTCCTAACATACTGGCTGTCAGTGATTATGTTCAAGCGTTCTTTGGCAAAGGTGTGCAAGGCGAGGTTCACAGCTGCCAATTCAGCCCGCTGTGCTGATTTCTGCGGAAAAGTTAGAAGCGTGCGCCTGGCCCTCCTGCCAAGTAAGAACACCATATGTACAACCCCCATCAGTGAAAACTGTCCTAGCCCCATGAAGTGGAACCAGGGACATTAATTCACACAAAATGACTGCGTTTGAAGTGAGACGAGTCTGGGGACTTGGCAAATTGTATGCCAAACATCCAGTGAATCCTTCCAATGCAATCGGAAGCAAGTCACCGAGCTGCATCAGTTGCTGAATTTGCTCTTTTGTGAATGGGACCACGATTTTTGCTAAATCCTGCCCTGAGATATCCCTTGCTCTCAGCCTTCCTTGGTAAATCACCGTGGAGACCAGTTCCTGTGGATGAACGATGTTTTGGGAAGAGGTGTGTGGTAAATACACCCATTCCACGACACTCGCCCCCTGCTCGGAGTCCACCCCTAGGGCTCCAGTGAACATGGATCCTGTCCGGATGATGTACAGGTTGAGAACAGGAGCATGTGGCCCCTGACTTATCCTGTCCACCCATCTCTGGCTGAGAACTTGGTTGACCTTTTCAAGAGTCAAGCACGCCTTTGAGGAATGTTTATCCGGTCTGCCGGCTGCTTGCCTAGCATTAGCAGCGAGAAGAGTGGCTTCAGAAGGTCTGTATCTAGCCTAAAATATGGTCTGGCCCAATTAATGTTCCCCAGAATCTGTTGCAATTCTACAAGGGTGACTGAATCCTTTAAGCTGATCTGTGGCAAAACTGGTGCTGCGAAAGAACAGAGAAGCTGATGGCCCAAGTATGAGAATGGCTCGGTTCTCTGAACTTTCTCCGGGGCAATGAGTAACCATTTTTTCCCCAGAGTGGCCTGGAGGTTTTTAAACATTTCGCTGCCGAGTTGCTGCGCTGCGACCAGGATGTCATCCATGAAGCGACACACTAAGACTGTGGGGTGAAGGTTTTGAATCTTTTTCAGTGCATTGTGAACGTAAATTTGGCACAGGGTGGGCGAGTTGAGCATCCCCTGTGGCAAATATTTCCACGCGTAACGTTGCATGGGCTCTCTGTGGTTCACGACTGGCACTGTGAAAGTGAACCTTTCCCGATCCCTAGCATCTAAGGGAATGGTATAAAAACAGTCTTTTAAGTCTACGACCAAGATCTCCCAACCCTCGGGGATCATGTTCGGATTCGTGATGCCGCATTGAAGCGGATCCATTGGCTGGATACATTTATTGATCTCTCTTAGATCGTGAAGGAGCCTCCACTTCCCTGACTTTTTCTTGATAACAAATATGGGTGAATTTCAAGGACTGGTGGACCGTTCTATGTGTCCTGCATCTAGCTGTTCTTTGACCAGCTGTTTCAGGGTGACTAATTTCTCCCCTGCTACCGGCCATTGTTCTACCCAGACTGGTGTGTTGGTAAACCATTTAAGTGGTAGAGCCATTACCCGAAGGTAAGAGTGGCACAGTACTGCTGCAGAATGTCTCACCCCCAAAGGTTGACGTGCTCGTCCAAAATGTGCGGCCAGATGAGCGCTGTGCCATCAGCTTCAGGGATTGTGACTTCTACCCAGTTCTGGCTTCTAAATGCTTCTTGAACACCGCCTACCCCCCACACATCGGAGACCGGCTCGAGAGCCCACTCACGTGGCCACTGACTCTGATCATGCTGACGTCAGCTCCGGTATCTAATAGCCCATCAAAAGGTTTTTTATTTAAAAAAAACTTTATGACTGGCCACTGCTTCCACTCTATGTTGGTTTCCACTGCCGCTAAGACCTGGTATCCTTGCACTGCCCCTTCGGCGCTCGAGCAGTCTTCCGACCCGGATTCTGAGCTGTCCCTGAGCCTTTCCTGGCTACCTGCTGGCGAGTGACAAGGAACCATGATCAGTTGCGCTAGTGTGTCTCCCTTGTGAATGGTTTGGGGTAGGTGTGTCCAGAGTTGAACCTGGAGTACACCCAAAAAATTGAAGCCAATGACTACCGGAATTAGAAGAATTCCTCGCGTTCCTGCGATACTATGGGGCAAAACTAAACCTACATAACCTTTAGGCAGGGGTCCCATGTACTGGGAATTGACCAGATAGACTGTGCCTGGCAAGTCACATGTGACTTCTGACTGGCAAGTCAAATCTAGTCTCGCACTGCCTCTAGGGCTGGCCTGCACCTCCGGAATGCAGGGAATGTGACCGGAATTTAATCCAGCTCTGGCTCTCCCAGAGCGATTGAGGTCTCTGTTTGGACCGGGACCAGAGACAAGCCCGCGCTCCGGTTTCCCGAATTTGGTAGTTCCTGGCCCAGTGGAAGCCTTTATTGCATCGTGGACAAGGGGTGGTCGGAGCCTTGGGACGGCCGGTGTTTTGGCCGCTGCCCTTGGTGTGTCGGCATTCCCTAGTGAGATGACCAATCTTGCCACAATTGTGACATGCTCCTTTGGTCCTGTTTTTGGGCTTCCTACCACCTTGTACTGCCGCTGCTAACAGATCCATTTTGTAGGAATCTGTACCAATGTCAGCACAAGCCCTAATCATGTCGGTGAGAGTCAGTTCAGGACAATTGCACAGTGACTGCAAGATTTTATGGCAATCAAGGTTGGCGTTGTCTTTTGCCAGCTTCATCATGAGCTCCTGTTGGGCTTGCTCATTGTCTATCTGTCTACTGACTGCTTCCTCCAATCTATTGATAAAGTCCATGAAGGACTCCTGGGCACTCTGTTTGACTGCTGTGTAATTTTTGGTTGCTTTGCCAGCTGCCGGGACCTTGAGATAAGCCTTGAAGGCTGTCTCAGCCGCCAAATGAAGGGTGGTGATTGGCAAGGCGATCTGTGCATCGACACCTTCGAATGGACCTCAACCATATAGCTGGTCAGGGATTACTGCTCCGCCCATCCTGGCAGCCCTTGCCTGCTCTTCGAGATGATACTCGCTGTCCCATAGCAAATACTGGCTGGGGTTGAGCATCATTCGCATGACAGCTTTCCAGTCGTACGAAATGAGCATCATAGTTTCGCACACTTGCTGAAGCGTGCCCCTGGTGAAGCAACTCTGAAGTCCTGTCTCTGTGATTGCCTTCCATATAGCCATAAGCAGCTTCTACGGGACTGGCGAATGGGTCGTTTGCTGCTGACCCATGAGGGCATCTACCTCTATGTGGACTGGGCATATCTGCCTAAACTCAGCTAGTTCTTCTGCTGGCAACTCCCCCTTACTGGTTTCTTCCTCAACCATGTGCTGGATGGAACTCTTGGAAGTCTGGGAACTTTTAACTGTTAGAGAAGCGCCAGCGCTTCTCATTCCATGCATTCCTTCAGTGACATCTGCAGCTGTCACTGAGGGAAAGCTCCCTACACTACCCTGCTTGAGCTGAAATGATGGATAGAAAGCCGTTGGGGCTGATGGCTCTGACTGCGCTGGGGGTTCCTCGGCCTCTATCTGGACTGGGTCTACCTCTACTAAGAGTTTCCTACACTTGCTCTATGTGCTGATTATGCTGTCTGGAGCTCTAGGTGCTTGCTGAATGCAGGCTCCTATCCTATCCCAAAGTTGGAGGTTAAGCATGCCTGTTTCTGGATAAAGCAGACAATTTCCCCACAAGTACACCAAAAGATCCGCTAACTGGGCGCTGTGAATGCGTGTATGGTATACCCTGGCCAGGGCCTTGAACTCCATTAAGTGAGTTCTCTGGTTAGCGGTCAGACGTTGTCGCTGAGGACAAGTCCCCATATTACCTGCCGGTCTTTTGAAGTTTTCCTCCTCGGGACAAAGCGATGCGTCTGAGGTTAGGTAACAGGTCTGGCATGACGAACCTCTGGGAAGGAACTCGGAATGTGGGCTGCTGCCACAGGCCCTCAGCAGCCTCTGCGATGAAGTCAGGGTTTCACAGCCGACCCTGAGCCAAACACGTTTCCACTAAGCAAGCTGCCTCAGAGGTTTGGAGTGTGCTCTGCCTCTCTGGAATGCCTCGCAGCGTAGCTGTCACTCAGATCGGATGGCTTGCCAACCAGAGCTGCCGCGCTGTCCTCCAGGACGATTCGTACACGGTTCTGGCATAGAACCGGACCGAGAAGATCGCTTACTCACGAGTAAATCACGTCGGGGTCACCAGATGTTTAATTTGTGCTGCGAAGTGGGTTGCGCAAGCTGGATTGGAACCGCGAAACGGCTGTTGGGTCCCGGAGGACACTGGTCAAGTAACGACTCACGAGGCAAGATGAAGCGAAGACCAGTGTTTTAATGATGACAAACCATGAGTATTTATCATGTTCAGGCTGCATGCACAAGCATAGTGATCCAGCATACTGGCAGGCTTCACACATTATGTTTTCACAAGTTAATTGGGGAAGTCTTCAGGGGAAGTTAATTAACTAACTTAATTAACGGCAGAGGAAATACATTGTTCTGTGTTATCTGGGATAAACAAGTGGCTAGTATTGGCTCTAGGGCTTAAAGTAATCCGCAGATGCGAGATTACCTATTACGTGCCTAGCACGTTAGTCATTAGCTCTCTATTGTCCAAGCTGTTTGTCAGATCAGCTATTGATGAATAAAACTCTATCTAATATTCTGCTCCCCCAATTTCTGTCCCCTCAGGAACCCCTGGTAATGATGTGATCACCCATTACCGGGGTTCTGTCAGGGCCAGTTATGCCAATTGTGTGCACGGATCCCACACATCTGGAGAAAATGTCTTGGGGTTTCATACCTTACAATGGATACGTGGAAAGAGGAGAAGGACAAAGACTATGACGCAGACCCAGAGGAAGGTGGAGATATAACATCAGAGAAATATTACAATAAGCCAAAAAACACCAGTGGAAGCTGCTAGAAGTGCCAGAGCAAGAACCTAGCATTTCCCTCGACACCCGATGGGATAAAAGAGGAAGCAAAGAAGAAGAGCATAATGCTACATTTCTTTTAAAGTTTTTTTTTAAAAAATAGTTTATTTAAACTTAACAACATTTAAACACACAAAAACATCATTATAACATACATGAAGAAATCATACAATTTTATATTGACAAAACAATTCACTCTGTGCTCCCCTCCTCCCATGGGACTTGTGCTTCCAATTTGTAATTACAGTATTTATTTATTTATTGCTCAAACTTATATAGCAGCATAAAGAGCACCTCACTTAAAGACTAACTCACTTAAAGAGCAGAATTTTCACTGAATGATCGCCTCACTTAACAACTGAAACCAACCAATATCTCGCTTAATAACTAAATTGAGCTTCACAATCCCCCCCCCACCGCCAGAAGTCACTTGCAATGGTGTTTTGCTTAAAGAGCAAACTTGTTTAAAGAACAATCCTGTGGAACACATTATGCTTTTTAAGCAAGGTGCCACCGTATTTCACTTCTATCGACAAAGTTTTATATGTTCATGGCCGTTTCCAAGAAAGTTGAATACTCCTTTCTTGGTTTTGTTCCTTTTACTTTGATTAGTAGATATTCTATATATTCCCCCCAAATCTCTTTACAATAAGTAACCTTGTAGCTGTCATCATTGTTATGATCATTTCCCTCTTTTTTTGTATATTAATGCTTCCTAAATCCATTAGTAATGCGATTCTGGGACATATTTCTAATTTTGTAGATAATATTTGATTAGTTTCCTTAAAAACTTTTCTCCATGTTTTCTTAACAGGTTCACATTCCCACCATAAATGTAGGTACAGCCCATGTTCTTCCTTACACCTCCAGCATTCCTTCTTGTATATAGGGTTAAGTTGATTTAATCTCATTGGTGTTATTTACCATCTCCAAATTGTTTTATAGCAATTTTCTTTTAATAGACATACTTTTTATATTTCTATGTTTCCAAATTTCATCCCAGTCCCCATTCCTCATCTTAATCCCTAAATCTGTTTCCCAAACTGTTCTTAATTCTTTCTGTATCTCTTCATTTTCTGTTGATAACTTGTAAATTTTACTAATTAGTCCTTTTATTGCTATTGCCTTATCTAACTGGACATTTCAAAAAGTAACATAATGAGCAGGAGTGAGCTTAATTTATTGATATGATATACTGTATAATGTTCCCTAATTACTTTATAGTTACTTTCATATTCTTTTAAATCCTATGCATTTCCTTTAAAATTGTTATGTGTGGGGCTTTTTTAAAAGGAAAAGTTATGGAAAAGTACCAAACAATGCAACAAGCCACTTCTGAAGCATTTCAGGGTCATGATGGCCATGTTAATTCTATTTTAGGATTTTCTTTCATCGATAAAGCAAGAGTTCTTTCCACTTCCTCCTTCCCAGCCCCGGTTTTAAAATTCTGGCACTTTTTTTGTAAGTCTTTTTGCAGGTTGGTGTTGATGTTGACCAACCCTGCTGAGGTGATAAATGGGAAGGGTTATGGAATTATTCGTTGAAAGCATAGGGAAGCATTTTACTGAAATGGGATAGTCAGTGGTGATGTGCATGATTAGTTAGTCTGTTTCTGAAAACAGCAAATTGTGCTCAGTGGGACACATCCTGTTCCCCATCTGACAAGCCATTAAGTGCAAGTCACCCCATGAAGATTTATGAGGAGCAGAATTTCAAGCCATAAGCAACCGTGGAACACTTGTTCTGTGGCATCAGATAGCCTGCTGCTGGTGGAGATGGATTATAGTAGCAGAGATGAATTGGTGCTAAGGCATTAGGAAGCAGTTTATCTTCAGGTTTTATTTTTTTTCTTCCATACAGCTCAGAACAAGTTTCGCCTTTTCTGAAAATGTACAGTCTGCCCTGCTGGACAGGGCATAGAGAAATCAAGAGTCTAGGATTCACTTGAGAAAGCCTTGATGCTGGGAAAGGTGGAGGACAAAAGAAGGGAACGGCCAAAAATGAGATGGCTGGATGATATTGTAGATGAAATGGGCACAGAGCTGGGTGGGTTGAGGAGGATGGTGGAGGACAGAGGTGCCTGGCAGGCAATGGTCAATGGGGTCACAAAGGGTCAGAATTGACTGTGCGATTGAACAACAACAAATCATCACTGCTTCTGAGGTTGCAGCTCCAATCTATACCTATAAAATGGTGCGTTAACTGTTGGAATGTGACAAAGGATGTTGCACCAGACCCCACTAGCCTGTAATGGGCCTCCGTTCACTCGCTCGACCCCAGTTCACAGGTAACTGTCGGGTTGAAATTTTCAGCCGGGGGGCATGAGCCCCCCGGATGCAAACAAAAAAAAGGGAACTTCAATTCCCAATGTTCCTTGCGCCGTGCCACACCAGAGCCAATCAGGCTGAGTGGCGTGGAAAAGGAATGTTCGGAAATGCGCCACGGCCAATCAAAAAAAAGCCACAGGAAAAAACCGCTGCAGTAACTAAACCCACGCAGGCAAATCTACAAGCCCCAGTGTCCTGCGTGCCATTAGCGTGCAGAACGCTGAGGCAGCCGGCACGTGAAAAATAAAATAAACCCCCCTGCCACCGCTGCCCTTACTTTCAACGGGCCAGGGATTGAGCCCAGCCCATGAAGAAAAAGAGACACCCCCCCCCATGCCCTTTCTTTTGCACGGGCCAGGCTTCGAGCCTGGCCCACAAAAAAAAGAACACCTCCCCCACCCTTTTCTTTCCATGAGCCAGTGATTGAGCCTGGAAAAAAAGACCCCCCCCCAAAAAAAAAGTACACACCAAAACAGTCAAAAACAGTCACAAAAACAGTCAAAACGAAACACAAAAACATCCAAAAAATTACCACAAAACATCACAAAGACCCCCCCCCCCAAAAAAAAACCCAACACAACCCCCCCCCCAAACAAAAACAAAAACAGGGAGCTTACCAAGAGATGTCTTCATTCCATGACGACCGGAACTCAACTGAGAAAATGAAGAGAATACTTACCGGAAGTGACACCCAGAGGACAGAAGAGAAAAATTGTAGAGAGGAAGAAAAGCTCACCACCCCCACCCAGAGGCCACAAGAGAAAAAAACATTCAAAAATATTGAAACTATTGAGATTAATTTCCAAATTAATACAAAAAGTTATCAAAACATTCAAAAATATTCACACTAATCTCAAAAAATACCAAAAAAAACCAGAAATCACCTTTCACTCAAAAAACCCAAAAAAACCCCAAAAATGCGTACAAATAAAGATTAAAAAAAACCCAAAATTAAATTTAAAATTAAATTAATTAATTTACATTAAATAAATTAAAATAAAATAAAATTTGCATAAACATAAAACAAAAACCTTCCAAAAACAATTTAAAGAGCCCGGCACTGAGGAAGCCGGCGCACAAAAAATAAAAATAAAGCACACACTGGGAGCGCAAGTCCGCCACAGGCGGACCCAGCACCTCAAAGCCACAAAATCACAAAACCTTTCAACACCATTTAAAACAGCCCAGCACCATTGGTTGAAGAAAAACAATGAAACCCTTTACCATCCAACACAATTTTACAAAGCCCGGCACTGCCGGGCAAAAAATGTTAGTAGCAAATAGTACAGGATTTGCTTCCAAAGTAGATTGAACAAGTTAAAACTGATTTTAATGGATCACACGACTCTTCTTCCATGTTTAGGCCAGACATGAAACTGCCAAAATGAAGGCACATTTTGGTGAGTTCATTCTGCAGTTCCACTCGCCTGACCTAAGGCCAATGTGAATCAGCCCATTCCTTTCTTTTTCAGGTACAGAGTTTATTTTCTCTGCCTCTTGAGGTGGGCTCCTAATTTTTCAAGCTGGAATGATTCAAACAGACTTTTCCCCCATGTGATCAGTTGCCCCATTGTTCAAAAAGATGGGAAGGGGTGACAGTGGGGTGGTATTCATGTAACATATTAAGCTGGGTGTGATATATATTTATTTATCTTTTTTGGGGGGGAAGTGTGGTCACTCACATTCACAAATTTTCTCCCTGAAGATGAGCACTGCCCCCTAGTGTCGGATATGCCTGCCTTTTGAGCAAAAGTGACCTTTACCTTTACTGTAGTGTGATTTACCAGAGTAAACCACAGGATTTGAACAAATGTTTAAGAGAGAGTGACTTTGTATTAGAGGTTTTTCAGATCATGTAGCCTATTTTACCTTAGCAGATGCTGGAATGGTCCCTGGATGATTTATTTAGCTGATTGTTTTTTAAAAAGATTAAGTCCACATCACCAGCCTGCAAAGAGGATTCCCAAGGTGTACCATTTCACATTGGATATAACATCTAGCCCTTTTTCTTCACTTAAAGCAGAAAAAAATGCTGCCAAATGAAACCAGACCAATAATTGGGAAAGTGATATGTACTTGCAAGGTTATCCCTGCTGTGAGACCTTTTGCAGCCAATCAACTTTCACATCTGCTTCCATGGGGTGGTGTGGGGGGAGAAAGCCAAAAGAAGCTCAACAATCCAGCTCACCTCACACTTTTGAGAACTGCTGCTGCAGGAGGCTACATCTCATGTGAGCTTTTTTTTTTCTTTTTTGCGGGAATTTGGTTTATGTATTTATTTATAGTTTGACTTATATGCCGCCCCACTCGCGCAGTGCGACTCTGGGTAGGCTCACAATATGTCTACACTATGTATCAGCACAATGATATACTATCAACACTAAAATAACAAATAATCCTCTACCACTCAATGCCCTTACAAAGCCTAGGGCTCAACGTCTTTACAGAGCCCAGGGCTCAACGTCCTTACAGAGCCTGGGCTCAACATCCCTACAGAGCCCGGGCTTAATGTCCTTATGAAGCCCAGGGCTCAACGTCCTTATGGAGACCAGGGCCCAACGTCCTTACAGAGCCCAAGGCTCAACGTCCTCGATGGAGCCCAGGCTCAATGTACTTGATGGAGTCTGGGGCTCATGGGGGCCATGATACAGGTGCTCCCACTCCCCCCAGCTGGCTGGACTGGGGGAAGGAGTTGGTGCATCGGCATCAGCGGCAGCAGCGGTGGTGGTCTTATGGCCACGGGAGCTGGCCCAGGTGCTCCCACTCCCCCTAGCCGGCTGAACCGGGAGAGGGAGTTCAGCGCATCAGTATCGGTAGCAGCAGCAATGGCGGTCTTATGGCTGCGGGAACCGGCCCAGGTGCTCCCACTCCCCCCAGCTGGCTGGACAACGAACAATGGCAGTATATGAACACTAATTGAAATAAACATTTTGAAGCTAATTTACACATTTCAGGAAATGGACAGGATCTGGTCCATCCTGGATATTTAGACTGGTGCTTTAAACCCACACTGGTATTGCATCCACCTGCACTATTGCAGGGAAGGCCACACAGTCTGTGAACTGCTTCCAGACAGGTAATTTGGATTATATCAGTTTTACACTGAAAGATTATCCATTATGCATGCAAGACCATAGCATTAACACTCATACCAGCAATACGTAAAATATCAAACACAGTTACAAGACTTTGTCCCGCTTAGTCTCCGATTGCAGCTACTACCTTATGCATGTTTTCACATTTTAGAAATGTACTAAGAGTCTATTACTTGCTTACCATATGCCCTGTGCATTTTGCTAAATGGGCATAGCATGGCATGGCAATGAGGCGAAGCACACATCAGATTAGAGTGAGCATCATCCTTCCAGAAAGGAAAGCACTGAAAATCTTTATTCTGTTTCTGAGAGGTCTTGCCATTCCAGTTTATGACTGACCCATAAACAACATAAATATAGCTTGAGAAACAGCTGCCTTGCTATATTTTGCCCTGAACATGACCTTGGAAGCCCTTCTATTTCCTCTTCCTACTGTATGAAAAAGTCCCTTGCATTCCACTAGGTGCGATAAGAACTGCACACTTAATATTTCCAAACATTTAACTTTTTTCTTTCTTTTCAAGTTACATATCTTGGTATTTTGCCAACAATACTAGGATGAATACTGGAAGTAAGAAAGAAGCTGGGGGAGGGATGCAAACAAACAAGAAAGGATAGCTTCTGATCAGACTTTTTCATGACAGCTGCTGCATTTTTGTCCCAAGGAAAATATAAGAATTCAGGCAGCTCTGTTGATCAACCTCTGTGTCAGAGTATGCATAGGTATGTGCAGGAAGCAAGAATGAAAATTGGTGGAAAAAACATCAGCCATTTAAGACATGCAGATGGCACTATTTACTGGCAGAAGGCAGTAATGACTTGAAATGACTTTTAGTGAACCTAAAAGAAGAACCATAACAGGGCTGCAGCTGAATGTTAAGAAGACAAAAATCATTACTAAACAATTACAGGTCCATCCCCATATCCATTTGAGGCATTTTCCAAGACCTTCCATGGATACATGAAATTGTGGATAACAGCAAGTCCTATACTTAACATATAAAAGGGGTTTCAAATGCCTCCCTCATTCTATATGAGAGCTCCCAAAAGGTCTGCTTTCATTCCTCTTTCCATTCCTTGCAGACAATGGCCTATAGTGGCCAGCTCTGGTAATGTACCTTAGAAACACTTATGTACTGTATTTCAGAGATTTTTTTTTAATTGAATATTTTTAGACCCACAAATATGTGGGACAACCTGTACACAACTTTAATATTGATAACAAAGAAATGGAAACAGTGAAAGATATTTTTACACATTAGTTCTATCATCAATCCAAATGAGGCCTGCAGTCAAAAAAAATCTGAAGAACACAGAGACTTGGAAGGACGGCAATGAAGGAATTATAAAAGATCATTGTTGATAAGAATGTGTCATTGTAGACCAAGGCCAAGATCACTCACAGCCTTATATTTCTGATTACTATGTATAGGTGTGAAAGCTGGACAATAAAACTGGCTGATGTGGGGGGGGGACTGATTTGTTTGAAATATGGTGCCTGAGGAGGGCTTTGTGAATACCTTGGACTGCCAGAAAGATGAACTAATGGGTCCTAGGACAGATCAAGGCTGAACTATCTTTGAAGACAAAAATGTTGAAATTGAGACTAAAAGACAATAATGCTGGAGACCATTGATGGCAGCACGAAAATAAGACCAAATACAAGATGAATTCATTTCCCAAAAGAAACCATAGGCTTGAATTTACATGAGCTAAGCAGGGTTATTGAGAACAGAACATTCTGGAAATCTCTCATTCATAGGATCATCATAAGTTGGAGATGACTTGACTGTACATAACAACAGCAATACATGCATCCAGAGCTCAAGATTTTCCAGGAGTTTTGTTTACTAGTAGCAGGAGAAATACTTTATCTCAAAGTCGACAAACTTATTCTAGTAGATCCCTGTCTGCCAGCTACTGTGAAAACTTCAGATAAGCTCAGAGGGAGGATGGATTTTGAAGTAGATAGTGCCACTTTCCAAATGAAATAAAAGGTCTTGGCATCTCCACCCGTTGAGCAACTGCCTCCAACTACACTGTTTGGGTTTTTCATATCACCATCCTTTCACTCTTATATTCTTTGTGCTGTTTCCATTTCACTTAAATCCATCCTCGTTGGCTGCAATTCCTATCTGAGAATGCATTTTTTTTCCTGAAGCAGGAAAAATGCCATTGGCATGAATTTGTTTAAGGTGGATGCCAGCTTGCCATGAAGTGACCCACACACTGTGATCACGGAACCATCTCCTGTGGCACATAGGAAATGAGACATGCAGGATTTAACACCAGGACTGCAATGGACTGCCACAGCCTTATGGACAAGGAATGCCTCCACAGCCAGTCCATCTGGCATGGCCTCCCCCCTCCCCCTCCATGACTGTTAGGAATCAGAGTTCCTCCTCGGCTCATTTTGCAGTTTGGCACAATATGATGGTTTCCAGTGGCATTTCCTTCACTGAGGGGACCATCAGCCCACCTAAAGGGGCTCATTTCCCATAGCCATTGGCCCCTTTAGGGAGTCAGATTATTTATGACCACCCAACACTCAGTGTTGAGTTGCTGGCTGCACGGTCTACTCCATTACCATACCAGGATGTCCGGTCAGACATTTACTTAAATCCAAGAGTCAGATAAATTGTGAAGGAACCATTCTTAATTGAACTTTGATCAGAAGCACAAAATCCTCAACTCATTGATCATTTCTTTCCCAATTTCTTGGTCATTTCATTGGCGTTCTCCACTTCAGGCATCATTATGAATTATGACAGATGTCAGGGACAAAAAGCAGGCTTTTGGCTTTCGCTTTCCACAGTGCCTTCTTGTAGACACAACAACTAGGCTTTGCGCCGAGAAAGAATGTGAAACTTAGAATTGGCTAGATGTGATTGGCTAGAGACCTACACATGGAAGGTCAGAGGTGGGAGATGGAGATTAGAATAAAAAGGAAGATGGGAGGAGAATTGCTTTGTTTTGCCATGAGGATGCAAGGAGCCTCACCTCTTAGATGGATGTGAATAAAGATTTGCAGGCCCAAGGCCTGAAGTAAGCAAGTGTTGTTATTTTAAAATGAAATTACTAGTTTGCAAAGTCTGAAACCTATACTATAACTATATACTTGAGAAAGTTTGGTGTATGCAAACCAAGACACAGGACACAGCCTCGGGCTGGGTTAACTCAGGTTTATTGCATCGTGGACAGAGGGAACATGAGGTAATGGCGGATCGATAGCTCTTTATATACAGTAGTAATACATTTGAACGTGGTGCCATGGTAGCCCATTGGCTACTATCTGCGTGACGTCATTGCGGGTCACGCCCTTCTTGTCCAGGTGTAGGTGGTGGCGGGAAAACTTCCCGCGCTGTTGCCTTTGATGAGTTCGGACCAAGAGAGCTTGGACGCTCGCTGCTGCCAGCTGGTGGTCATTAGCTCGCGTCCTATTACAGGGTTTATATGATACAGCTGAAGGTTACATAGTTGCTATAGGCAAGGTTACATTGGCTCAGATACATTGTAATCCATGTGGAAGGTAAAACCCTCAGAACACAACACCCCTCCCCCCTAGGACGAGACAAAGTCTCGAGCCCACACTTAAACACACTCCCCCCCCTTAGGAGACAAAGTCTCTCAGCCAAGATGGCTTATTTCGAACACGCTGGGGTCTCGATGCGGGCTGCCTCTCCCCGGGTTTGCTACCTTCTCTTTGTCCCCTGGTTTCCTGTCCTGTAATTGGAGAGGGAGACTCGTTAGTGACTTGCCGCGGCTCCGCGGCGTTGTTGGGAGGTGTGCTCTTTCTTAGGGAGGAACCGGGGGCACTGGGGGCTAACGAAAAACCCCTCTTCTCGCTTGGATGGGTGGGGGAACACTCCTGAAAACCCCCCCGGCTCGCAAAATCAAAATCAAAATTACAATCGGGGGCAGCGGTCGCGAACTCCTCTCCCCCTTCCCCGGCCCCTGATAGGACTGGTGTATCAAAAGGGTATGAGTCGGGGCCGCTGCTTCTGCCTTCCCCCCTTGCTTGGGACTGTTGTCCGCTGCTGTCTCCCCCTTGGGTTAAGCGGGTGGGGAAGAACCCTAACGCTGAATCCTGTTGCTGAGCCCTACTGACTGGCCCACTCACTCGGTGCCTCAGTTGGTCTGCGTGCCTCCTCCAGAGGAGGCCGGTGTTAGTCTCGACCCGGTACGACACTGGCCCCGTCTGTTCTACAACCGTCCCTGGTACCCAGGCTGGCCCTGCGCTGGAATAGTTCCTGCAGTGAACAGGGTCACCGGCGGCGAAACCTTTCGAGACTGCCAACCCTATGTTTTTCCCTTTATCCTCGACTCTCGTCGGGTCTAGCCTGGACAGGATCGTGGTCAGTTTTCGCCGCATCAAGAGCTCTGCCGGCGAGTAGCCTGACGCTAAGGGGGTTACCCTATACGCTAAGAGGAACTGGCATACTTGGTGATTCAGGTCCCCCGGGCCCATGCGCCGCAGCGCCTCCTTTGTTGTACGCACCAGCCGTTCCACTTGGCCATTCGTGGCCGGGTGAAACGGTGCGGATGTGACATGCCGAATGGCGTTTGCCTCCATGAATGCTCCGAACTCAGCGGAGGTGAAGCAACTAGCGTTATCGCTGACTAAAGTGTCGGGTAAACCGAACGTGGAAAAGACTCTCCTTAGCTGGCTAATTGTCGTGGCGGAGGACGTGCTCTTTACTGGGATAACCTCCAGCCACTTGGAGAACGCATCCACCACCAGGAGAAACATGGTTCCTCGGAATGGGCCAGCGAAATCTACGTGCACTCTGGACCATGGCCCCCTTGCTGTGTCCCATTCCCTATGCGGAAGACGGGCCGCCTCTGGTCGGGATCCCTGGCATGCCTCACAAGTGCCGACCATGTGCTCAATGTCCGCGTCCAGCTGTGGCCACCAGAAGTAACTCCGGGCCAGCGCCTTTGAACGAACTATGCCCGGGTGGCTGACGTGCAGCAGTTCGAGCACCCTCGGCCGCAGGGGCGTAGGGACCACCACCCGTTGGCCCCACAAAAGGCACCCCCTCTCTAGGGACAACTCTAGCTTTTTCCGAAAAAATGGGTCGAACTCTGTACTCGGGGACGATGCCGGCCACCCCTTCTGTACCCATGAACTAACTTTCTCCAGCGTTCTGTCCTTGCCTGTCGCCCTAGCAATGTCGGCTGGTACTATTGGGGGTGCGTCTAAAACCTCAATTAGCAACACCTGGCGGTCTCTTTCTACTCTCGCCTTTTGGTCGTCCGACAAGGGCAAAGGGGATCTCGAAAGTGCATCAGCATGGCTGATCTCCTTTCCGGGCCGGTACTCCAACTCATGTTGGTATGCGTTGAGGAAAATAGCCCATCGCAGCATTCTCGGGGACAGGATCTGCGGCGTGGGCTTGCTTGCCGTGAAAATCCCTAACAGTGGCTTGTGATCGGTCACGATTTTGAACGGGCGGCCATACAAGAAATCGTGAAATTTTTTGGTTCCCGCTACTATTGCTAACGCCTCCCTGTCGGTTTGTGCGTAATTGCGTTCCGCTTGGGACAGGGACCTTGAATAAAACGCTACCGGGGCCTCCCTTCCGTCCTCCAACACGTGGCAAAGCACCGCCCCCACCCCCACCGGGGATGCATCACAGACTAGGACCACTGGCCGTTTGGGGTTGAAGTGCGTCAGGATTGCCTCAGATGTTAGGAGTTGCTTTAGCTCTTTGAACGCCCTCTCGTGCTCGTCACCCCACATCCATGTCTCCTCCTTTTTAAGTAACCGATGGAGCGGTTCGGCCACGGACGCCTTCCGCGGGAGGAATGTATGGTAAAAATTGAGGAGCCCCAGGAAAGACTGTAGCTCGGTTTTGGATGTGGGGCGAGGGGCCTTTTTTATGGCTGCTACTTTGGATTTAGACGGCTTAATCCCCTCTGGTGTGATCCGGAACCCTAAAAACTCGACCTCAGTTTCGAAAAAGACACATTTGTCCTTCCTCAGTCTCAGCCCCGCTTTCTCGAACACGGTTAGTACTTTGTCCAACCTCTTTGCCAGTTCAGCCTCACTCCCCCCTGTTATCAACACGTCATCAAAATAAGGCAACACCCCCTCCAGTCCCTTCAGGAGGCGTTCCACAAGCGACTGAAAAAGGCCGGGTGCCGAGTTCACGCCGAACTGTAACCGCGACACCTGGAACGCTCCTTTATGTGTAACTATCGTTTGTGCCGCGGCCGTGGCGGGGGTCACAGGAAGTTGCTGATAGGCTTGTGCCAAATCGAGTTTAGCGAAACACTTTCCCCCATTCAGCCTGGCCAAAAGGTGGCTGATCACCGGCACCGGGTATGCATTAGGGCGGATCGCCTTGTTAATTGTACACTTATAATCAGCGCAAATGCGCACCTCCCCGTTAGCCTTTAGAGCCGTTACAATTGGAGTTTCCCACTCCGCGGAATCAACAGGAATAAGAATCCCCTGGCCCACCAGTTTGTCCAGTTCCGCCTCTATCTTGTCCTTGAGTGCGAACGGCACCCTGCGCGGTTTGAGTCTTATCGGGCGGATCTCCGGGTCTAGGTCGAAGGCTACAGGGGGTCCCTTGAACTTTCCGAGTCCTTTCTTAAAAACGGCGGGATGCGCATCGCAAACCGCTTGTATTGGGTCCACCCCCACTGTATGCACTCCCCCTATGAACAAACCTAAGGGCTGAAACCACTGTGTCCCTAGGAGACTACAACTTCCCCCCTTAAGGACAACTAGGGGCAGTTCCGCAGAATGTCTCTTAAAATTGACCCGAAAATTCCCGACCCCCAACACCGGAATGCTGTTTCCCTGTACGTCTCGTAGCGTGGACCTCAACGTTTTAAGTTTGGGCCGCACGTGGGGGTCGATTTTCAAGAACTCTTTCTGGGGAATTATAGAATAGGAGGACCCCGAGTCAATTTCCATCTTAATAGGGGCCCCTTGTACTAATACCTCAACGAAGTAATGGGACTGTCCCGCGGACACGCTGAACACTGGGGCGTCGTCCTCGCTGTCGTCCGAGACGCGGCCCACGCCATCCTGCTTCCTCGTGGTCTGGGCGCCATCTTTGGGCCTCGCTGGACGGTCCGGTCTGGCCGCACGGTCTTGTGACTGCCTCCGGCCCTCCTTCCGTTTTCTGCATGCCTTGGCGATGTGCCCCCGACGGCCGCAGGTGTAACACTCGGCCTTCCTGAACGGGCATCTCGCGCGCTCATGGGCCGCTCCGCAACCCTCGCAGCGTCGACCACCCTTTCGGACCTTCTGGACCTCCTCGCCGTCGCTGCCTTCCGTAGACGACTTTGAGGCCCGTCGAGTTGCGTGCACCGACTGTCCGGACTTCCCGTGCACCGAATTTTCCGCCTTGCCGGCTCTAGGACGCCACTCACGCCACTGGTGCATCTCGTCCACTCCAGCATTCGTGGACTCTGCGGCTTCCGCGGCCTCTACGACCTCTGCCAGCGTGGGTGGCGGCTCCTTGTTCATCAAGCTGCGCTGCACCTCCTTGTCCTTCAGGCCACACAGCACTCCGTCCCTGAGGGCCATCTCTAGGATGTCGCCCCATTTACAGGGGGCGGCGGCTACCCTCATGGCGGCCACGAATGCCTCGACCGACTCGTCCGGCGCTTGTTCTCGCCTCCAAAACGCGCTCCGAGCGGGAAACATTGTCCTCGAGGGACGGAAGCGCTCTCGCAGCAGCTTCATGATGTCGTCCGCCTTAAATTCGCTCACCTTCTTCGGAGCGATGATGCCCACCAGCGTCCGCTTGGTTTCCATCCCGAGCATTCTGGTGAGGATGGCCCTCTTCCTCTCCTCGTCGTCTCCTTTGACTTTGAGTTCCACCAGTGCCGCCTGGAAGTCCATCTCAAGCAGCTCCCAGTCTTGCGGTTTGGTGATGTTGAACCCGCTCTGTGCCCTGGCTGTTCCGTGGGGATCCATAATCCCACCTTCGTCGCCAATTTGGTGTATGCAAACCAAGACACAGGACACAGCCTCGGGCTGGGTTAACTCAGGTTTATTGCATCGTGGACAGAGGGAACATGAGGTAATGGCGGATCGATAGCTCTTTATATACAGTAGTAATACATTTGAACGTGGTGCCATGGTAGCCCATTGGCTACTGTCTGCGTGACGTCATTGCGGGTCACGCCCTTCTTGTCCAGGTGTAGGTGGTGGCGGGAAAACTTCCCGCGCTGTTGCCTTTGATGAGTTCGGACCAAGAGAGCTTGGACGCTCGCTGCTGCCAGCTGGTGGTCATTAGCTCGCGTCCTATTACAGGGTTTATATGATACAGCTGAAGGTTACATAGTTGCTATAGGCAAGGTTACATTGGCTCAGATACATTGTAATCCATGTGGAAGGTAAAACCCTCAGAACACAACAGAAAGCTTTAATAAAACTATTAAAATACAGAACCTTTGTGTCTATTGATTGGGCATAAAGAGTTGTGCTGGACCCACATTGCTCAGTGCCTCACACCACCATATGTAAATGGATAAGGGAACCCTGCACACAAATTCTAGTTTATAAACCAGACAGAGTATCAGGGAATACATGGTGCTATTTCCCCACTCAGAGGATACAGGCTGCCATTGGTGGAAATGACAAAAGGGCATGCATGGTGTGTTAGGAATAACTCTTCCAGGTTGCAGAAACTGAGATTCTAACCATTACAACAGACTATTCTTCAACTTTAACAAGATGTTTGAAATCAGTAATCAGTTTTTTCTCTCTTTTTCTCTCTCTCTCCAAGAAGTCTTTGAAATCTGCTTAGCTTCAAAGTAAAAAAAAAAGTCAGATTCCCCCCTCCCAGCTGCATCCCAATAAGAAAGTAGCAATATTAATAGTAAAGTCTCAGCAGAAAAAAAATGTTCATAGCTCAGTGCTAGTGATTTAGGGTTTGTCAAGGACTTTGGAGACATTTTAATCTAGCAGGAACAGAAGGTTGAAAAATAAAAAAAAGTTTATGATTCAGTAGGAAATTCCTCATCGTTAAGATGTTGAGCCTGATCTGACTGTTAACATGCTAAGAGGGAAGTGAGCCTTTCTGTGACAGTCTGTGGTCAAGAAGCCAGAGACACAAGTGTCCTCCTCCTCTCTCTCTCTTTTGGGGTGGGGAATGGGGGTTCTTTTTCCTCCTGGGTAAGCAAATAAATGTCAATTATTTTGCCCAGACATTATTACTCATGCATTTTGGGGGGCTTTTCCTCTACACAGATGGTAGAGGAAACAAATAAATTGCCATAAACATGTCACTATATATCCTGCCAAACCACACATTCTTGATATTTACCTGCTGTGCAGGCAATCAGGGCTTGGAAGTAACTTATTACAAATAATGTTCTGTCATCAGGCTTTAGAAATGGTTACATTTCTTTGTAACCTGCCCTTATTTCCCAAAGTAGTGTAGCCAGAACTCATACTGACAAGGGCTATTCACAGAATTATGGTCCGAAGAAGTAACTTTTCCAAGTTCCTTTTGCAATAAATCCCTGTTTGCAATTGCTAACAAATAATTGAGCTGCTGCTTCATGAGTGTAAAGTAATGATGGATAAGATCCTTCTTTTTGCTGTATCACAGTATGATGGTGCATCTTGATTAGCAAACAGTACTACATTTGTATCGGTTTTGCCAGGTTTGAAATTGATTCAAAGACTGAGGAATACAAAAACATACAGCTGAGGCATGCATTAACTTGCTGAAATGTGGGCTATTTTAAACCATCCATCAGGGTTCATTTATTTTGCATTGATTCCTGAACCACTGTATTCTTCTGTGTGCATGTTTGTTTCGGCACATATAGTTTGTCCCGTAAAGTTTGCAGTATACACCTGTAGCTCAAGAAGGGATTCCTCCCCATCCTTACAGTTATAATGTTACAATAGTTCAGCTGTTTATTTGCTGTCATGCCCAAGAATCTTTGCTGTGTTGTAACAGTTATCATATTTTTTGGACCATAAGACGCACCTGACCATAAGACGCATCCAGTTTTTAGAGCAGGAAAACAAGGGAAAAAATCTGAACCAAATAGTACTGTATGTATTTGCATCACTAACCAGTGGTAGCGCTGCAGGGGAAATGGGGGGCAGGTCAATTGCACTGAGGCAGGAAGCGATACTCCAACCTAGCCTCTTGCTCTCCCTGCAACCAGGAAGCATGGCTTCCCCCTCCATTTTGACGACATGGAGCAGGGACAAAGGAGCAGGGACACATGGAGCAGGAACAAGAAAGGTAAATGAATCCCTTTCTTTTTATGCACAGATTTGGTTTCCCACTTAAATGCATTGGGAACATACAAGCAGAAAAGCTTTAGAATACAAGAAATTGATTTCCAAAGCATTTAAATGGGAAATTGCAATTTGCGCACCTGTGGTAATGGCCCGCCAAATCTTTCCCCTCTCCTGAAGCCGAACTGCACCGGTGCAGCTGTGGTGGTGGAGGTCTTCGGCCAGCCGCGGCTGTTGTAAAATATCCTTTTACAACAGACTTGCTGGACAGCATATGGAATATAAGATGCACCCTCATCCCCCCACTTTTTTGAGAAAAGTGTGTCTTATGGTCCAGAAATATGGTAAATATATATTTTAAAAACAATTATTACTAGTTGGTGAATGGGAAGCAGCAGTGAGGTGGGCTTCACCTAAGAGTGGAGCAACTATGAAGGGCTATGCAGCAGATGCAAAGACAGAAGTGGCAGCTTCAAAATGAAGGCTGGCCACCTAACAGCTGACTGGCAGAGGTGACAGGAATACATTAAGGAAAAAAACTCCTCCACAGGACTGAAGGGGGGAGGGGAAATGAAGTGTTGCTTGGTGGCCACAGCTGCAGTGTTTTTAAAAAAATCCTATTCAGACAAGGTTACAATGGATGGGCAAACTGACACAAACACCACATGACCTTAAACCAGTTTTTAATTGGAAACCCTGTTTTACGGCAGTGTTTACACATTTATGACAGACATGGATGCATTTTATGGCAACGTTTATGCATTTACGACCATTGCAGGCTCATTTATGGCTGTCATAAACACATCCACTTCCACTTCCGGTGGTGGTGGCAGTCACATGAAATGGTGCTGTGGGCCAGGTCCGGCATGTGGGCCATAGATTGTGAACCCCTGCCCTCGAGCATAATTGCCACCAAGCTGATAGGCAGGCTGGAGACTGAGTGGATTGGGTCACAACCCATGTAGCGAACACCATGATCTGACACTTCTCTGGCAGCAAATTGTTCTTAAGAAGAAGGTCATGTTGATCCCTTTAAGTGAATTCATTTGAATGTTCTGCTGGCTTATAAAAAGTTAGAATGCAATCATTTCAGTCCTTGTGGCTTAAAGAAAGACACTTCATTAAACAGTCATTTTTTGTGTCAAAAGATAGAATGGACATGACTTTTTAGGAGGTTTTTTTGTGTGTGTTTTCTTTTCTTTTTTTAGGAAAGGAGGGGCTTTAGCAGAGACCGGTAGCTGTCATCAAACATTTGCCTTGCTCTGCCTGAACAATTCAAACCATGCTAAATGTACTAGACTATCCAATCCACCCATTTCAAGTAACAGTTCCACTTTCCTGCTCTATTGAGTCATATCAAACAGCTTTCCATCTCCAACAGGGGCATGTCTTATATAAAGCCAATGGATCTTAACTGCCCATCCAAGATAAAACCACCTCTCCGACATGCCATGTTTTAATCAGATTTACTTTATAACAACACATTGCTGTTGGAAAATGGTATCCCAACAATTTCCCAGCCATACAGAGTGAGGATTAAACTCAAAGAGAACTATGAGGCCTGAAGGTTTCTGCAATAGGTAAAGGTAAAGGTCACCCTTGCTCAAAAGCCAGTCATATCTGACTCTAAGGTTCAGTGCTCATCTCTGTTTATAGCCAAAGAGCCAGTGCTGTCTGCATCTGCAGACGTTTCAGTGGACATGTAGCAGGCATGCCTCAACACTGGAGTGCAGGAAACTCTGTTTACCTTCTCACCAGAGTGGTCCCTATTTATCTACTTGCAATTTCTTGCTTTCAAACTGCTAGGTTGGCAGGAGCTGGGACAGATACATTGTCACTGTCATTCCTCCAAATTAAAAGGCACTCTGGCCATGCTAGCAGGGGCTGCACTATACCAGAATATCCTACTTCCCCCAAAGTCAAACACTATGTCAGGGTGGATAGTCCTTATTTACTTTGGGAAGTCAACTTTTGGAGGAGACATAAGAATAAAGTTGCCCCCAATATTAATTGGGCGGGTGGATTTGTTGCAATTTTCAGAAGCCAGGAAAACAGTGGCCTAATATACAGTATATAAGTTTCCCTTTTTGCAACTATGTTCTGGCAAGCACTTGCTGACCTGGGCAAAGGGCCAGCGACTCCATAACCTATACTACAGCAGTGCTGCATATTTGAAATCTTGTCAGTAAAGGTTAAGAGGTGAGGTTCTCTACAGAGCAGAAACCGAATGAGGCTTCGATTGAACATGATTTAGATTTGACCCCAATGGACCTGTTCTAGATCTTGCCTTCTTCAGGATACATAGAGAATTAGAAGCATTTCACATCTAAAGGAATCCAAGAACAAAGTATCTATTTTACAAAAGCACTTGTAAAAATGAAAGCATACAGGGAAAGAATGAGGAAAAAATATGTATGTAAGCCACCCGGCTGGCTTCTTTAAAAAAAATTCTACAGTAGAAATTTTGAAATATGAACTAATTGCCTAAGAGTACATTTTCTTCCCCTATGATTAGAACAGCGTTCCATGCACATGACCACGGAAATGTCTGCAGAAGCAGACAGCGCTGGCTCTTCGGCTTTGAAACAGAGATGAGCACTGAACCCTAGAGTTAGATACGACTGGCTTTCAAGCCTGGGAAACCTTTACTTTTACCTTTATGATTGGACCTGCTATATGTAATGGGGGTTGTTCCTTACTTAAGTCTCTGGTGGAATTGGAGGTGATTTTAAAAGAAAAATATTAACTGGCTGATAGAAAAAAATATTTGCACCTGTGAGCTGTATTTTGTCCTAGAAAGTGAAAAGCGTTGCTTAATTGGTGCCAAATGTTTGCAGAAGAGTTATTGAATTTCTTTCCCAACAAAAGAGTGTTACAGAAACATTCCCAAGGCAGAGTAGTTAAGTCCTGAGATAAATCATTGCCTCTGTTAGTTAATGAGTATGTTTTCTCTCCAAGTGGCAGGCATCCCTGTGGTCAATTTCCCTCTTTCCAATACTTCACAAAATTGTGCATATAGAACAGGTGAAAAATATCAGATCTGCTGGGAATGAGACTTCTATTCCCCAAAGGGAAGGGATGATATCATCACAGCAGAAGGATTTTTTTGGGGGGAGAGGGGCATGGCTGTGCTCACAAGGGACATTTTCTTCCAAATCCATTTTTGCATTGCCTTTCTATAATCAGTGAAAATTCTATACTGATTCATATTGATGCCAGGTTTTTCAAAGAGTTCTTTGAGTTGTCTGTCTCATCATGACAAGCTTAGTGATGGTTGCTTGTACTACCTAATTGCAGCACTACTTTGAGAAACCATCTGTATGAGGTTTGGCTTTTGACACCCTCCCCTAACGTCTTCCTTTCTGGTGCTCTCCACTGTAACTGTAGGGGAAATAGGGTACTCAATCTCAGGCTCTGACCAGCTAGTACACTCCTGCCTGCTACCTTAACAGGGTGGAGAATAAGGGGAGAAGATAGAAGCAGCAGCAAATAGCAACATTTGAGCAAGGGGTAGTTCTCTGGTATTTCATAGTTGCACTATTGAGTGAATGACTAGAGAGATGTGGGGGTAAGGCATGTCTGAGTTTTCACTTGTTGTTGTTGTTCAGTCGCACAGTCGATTCCGACCCTTTGCGACCCTATGGACCATCTTTCTCCAGGCACCCCTGTCCTCCACCATCCCCCTCAGTCCTCCCAGTTCTGTGCCCGTTGTGTCTATAATACCATCTATCCATCTCATCCTTGGCCTCCCCCTTCTTCTTTTGCCCTCCACCTTTCCCAACATCACGGCCTTCTCAAGTGAATCCTCCCTTCTCATTTGATGCCCAAAGTACTTTAGCCTCATCTTTACTATTTGACCTTCCAATGAGCAGTCAGTGTTGATTTCTTCTAAGATTGACCTATTTGTTCTCCTCGCTGTCCAAGGTACCCTCAAAACTCTCCTCCAACACCACATTTCAAAGGCATCTATTCTTCTGCGTTCAGCTTTCCTAATTGTCCAGCTCTCACATCCGTACATTACCACTGGGAATACCATTGCTTTGACTATTCTAATTTTTGTTTTCAAGGTGATGTCTCTGCTTTTCACTATGTTCCCCAGGTTTCTCATGGCTTGTCTCCCTAGAATCAGCCGCCTCTTTATTTCATGGCTGCACTCCCCATCTGCAGTGATCTTAGATCCTAAGAAAGTAAAATCTGTCACTGCTTCTACTTCTTCCCCGTCTATTTTCCAGGAACTGATCGGGCCTGTTGCCATTATCTTGGTTTTCTTGATATTGAGTCTCAAGCCAGCTTTTGCACTCTCTTCCTTCAAACCGATCAAGAGATTCTTTAGGTCTTCCTCATTTTCTGCCATTAGGGTGGTGTCGTCTGCATATCTCAGATTGTTGATGTTTCTCCCAGCAATTTTGATCCCATATTGTGATTCCTCCATCCCTGCATTGCGCATTATGTGCTCTGTGTATAAGTTGAATAAGCAGGGTGACAGAATGCAGCCTTGTCTTACTCCTTTTCCTATTCCAAACCACTCTGTCATTCCGTGTTCTGTCCTAACTGTTGCTTCTTGGTTCATGTACAGATTTCTCAGGAGGCATATGAGGTGCTCTGGTATTCCCATCTCTTTAATCACTTGCCACATCTTGTTGTGATCCACACAATCAAATGCCTTAGTGTAGTCAATAAAGCAAAAGTAAACTTGTTTCTGGTATTCCTTTGTTTTCTCCATGATCCAACGTATGTTGGCAATGTGGTCTCTAGTCCCCCTGCCTCTTCTGAAACCAGCCTGCACCTCTGGTAATTCTCTTTCCACATGCTGCTGAAGTCTATCCTGTATTATCTTGAGCATCACCTTGCTAGCGTGTGGGATGAGCGCAATTGTTCGATAATTTGAACATTCTTTGGCATTGCCCTTTTTTGGGATTGGAACATATACTGATCTTTTCCAGTCCTGTGGCCACTGTTTTGTTTTCCAAATCTGCTGGCATATTGAATGCAGTAATTTGATGCCATCATCTTTTAGAGCTTTGAAAAATTCAACTGGGATACCATCATCTCCACTAGCTTTGTTGTTTGCAGTGCTCTTTAGGGCCTTTCTGACTTCACTCTCCAGGATGTCTGGCTCAGGTTCAATTTCTCCATCATTGTGACTATCAGGAGTGTTGAGTTCCTTTTTGTAGAGTTCCTCTGTGTACTCTTTCCATCTTTTCTTAATCTCTTCTGCATCAGCTAGCTCCTTTCCGTCTTTGTCCCTTATCATGGTCATTTTTGCTTTAAATGTTCCCTTGATTTCCCGGATTTTTTTGAAAAGATCTCTGGTTCTGCCTCTTTTGTTGTTTTCTTCCATTTCTTTGCACTGTTCTTTTAGATAGTTTTCCTTATCTCTCCTTGCTTTTCTTTGAAATTCTGTGTTCAAATGATTGTATTTTTTCCTTTCTCCTTTGACTTTTGCGTTCCTTCTTTCCTCTGCTATTTTAAGAGCCTCATCAGACAACCACTTTGCTTTCTTACTCTTCTTTTCTTTTGGTATGGTTTTCTTTGCTGCTTCCTGCATGATGTCCCTTATCTCTGTCCATAATTCTTCTGGCACTCTATCTATTGAGTCTAAGCCATTGAATCTGTTCATCACCTCCACCGTATATTCTTTAGGGATGCTGTCTAGATGATATCTGTCTGGTCTCTTTGCTTTCCCTATTTTCTTTAGTCTAAGCCTGAATTTTGCAATCAGTAGGTTGTGATCTGAGCCACAATCTGCTCCAGGTCTTGTTTTTGCTGACTGTATGGATGTTCTCCATCTTTGGCTGCAGAGTATGTAGTCAATCTGGTTTCGGTGTTGGCCATCTGGTGATGTCCATGTGTAAAGTCGCCTCTTGTGTTGCTGGAAGAGGGTGTTTGCTATGACCAGTGCGTTCTCTTGGCAGAACTCTATCAATCTTTGCCCTGCTTCATTCTGTGTTCCAAGGCCAAATTTGCCTGTTATTCCCTCCACTTTTTGATTTCCTACTTTGGCATTCCAGTCTCCTAGAATAATTTGAACATCATTTCTTGGTGTTTGTTCTATGAGGTGTTGTAAGTCCTCATAGAACTGGTCCACTGTGGCTTCATCTGCACCCGTGGTTGGTGCGTATATTTGGATCACAGTAACATTGAAGGGTTTGCCCTGAATTCTTACTGACATCATTCTGTCATTTTTGAGGTTGTATCCCATTACTGCTCTTCTCACTCTTTTATTGACAATTATGGCTACTCCATGTCTTCTAAGGTTTTCTTGTCCACAGTAGTAGATGTGATGGTTTCCAGAGCTGAATTCGCCCATCCCTGTCCATTTGAGCTCACTGATTCCCAAGATGTCAATGTTTATTCTTTCCATCTCATTTTTTACCACTTCTAGTTTACCTTGGTTCATTGATCTCACATTCCATGTCCCTATGCAGTATTGCTCCTTACAACATTGCATTCCTCCTCCCTCCTTCCTGTCCCTCCCCTTTCTCCCCTCTGAGGTGTTAAGCATCCTGTATCACCTAGCCTGCCCTTTTGTTTTGCCTTTTGTTTTGGTCCATAGGGTTCTCTTGGCAAGATTTATGGCGTGGTTGCCGGTGTCTGCGCCATTTTTCTCTCCTCATACATTTTATCACAGTTTTTAAAGTTTAAAACAGTTTAAACAACATATTATCATGCATATTATCACACTCTAAAACACAGTCTCTATGTTAATTGCTATATTAAGTCAGTATGAAGTCTCTATGTCAGTCGCTATATTAATTCAGCTACATTTTTCACATCAGTTACTTATCCTTGTGTCCTCACTCCCCAGGTGGGGTTGTTGTCTCTGGGTCCCTTGCTCCAGGGGCATCGCAGTGGCGGGCAGTGGATGTTTTCCCCGTGTCTCAGCTGTTCCTCTTCCCCTGCCTCTGTCTGCAGTGGTGGATGGTGACCTTTCCTGCCGCCTGCCTGGTCTTCCTCCCTCCCCCGGCTGGGGAGGTCTTGCGGCTGCTTCTGTCCGCGGGCAGCCTCCTCGTGGCGGCGGCTGTGGAGGATCGCGACCTCTCCCGCCGCCTGCCTGGTCTTCCTCCCTCCCCCGGCTGGGGAGGTCTTGCGGCTGCTTCTGTCCGCGGGCAGCCTCCTCGTGGCGGCGGCTGTGGAGGATCGCGACCTCTCCCGCCGCCTGCCTGGTCTTCCTCCCTCCCCCGGTTGGGGAGGTCTTGCGGCTGCTTCTGTCCGCGGGCAGCCTCCTCGTGGCGGCGGCTGTGGAGGATCGCAACCTCTGAGTTTTCACTTGCTTAGGTGTATATATGTATTTATGACTTCCCATGTGTGCCCTTTGGCTCCACCTGTCACTCACATTGGCCACTACACATTACTGGCACTCACAAAGTGGGACAGTCATTTTGGTGGTGGTTCTCTATGGTTTCAAATATACCTCTTGCACTGGAAGTGTAATATTCTTCTTCTTCCATTTCTAGGCCAGATGTGAAACTGCCAAAAGGAAGCCACCTTTTAGTGAATTCATTCTGCAGTTCCTTCACCTGGCTTAGTGTGAGAATTATTAGCTGGCACAAGGTGGCCGTTGCCTGGGGCACATATGATTGTGGTTCCATAACCTTCGAGCAAAACAAAGGAGATTGGCTAAATTGAAACCTTGCCACCTGGTGTGAAAGCACGGTTTGCATTCTCTTTGTCTGGTCACAAAAGGAAGTTTGTGTTTCAAAGACGATGTGGAGAAGGAGAGGCTGACAACCAGCTTCCTGTGATGGCAGATTTGAAAACACCATTAAATTTTCAGCTGCTTGTCCAACATGCAGCCCTACGTAGCACCATAACAATGTGCTATGAACTTTTATTAATAATTTTATGCCTGCCTGGAGAAGGCATGTTCTTGAAAGCTTGCAACATTTTTTTTAAAGTAATCCAATAAAGGTAGAACCTTCCTCATTATAACTCATTATAAATAATGTTCTGTCATCAGGCTTTAGAAATGGTTACATTTTTGTAACCTGCCCATATTTCCCATTAAGTGACTTTTACTTTTGTGAGTGAGGTGTCTTTAAAAGCTGGGAATCCACCTCTGCCCAAACACAGCCAGCATTAGGGGTCACTAATGTAGCATCAAGGCACTTATATATGTGTTGTACTTGCTTCCCTTCTGATGCTTACCTCTTCCACTTCTATGAGAGCCAAACACCTGGTCTCAATTTTTGCCCATGAATTCTCAGGAACCAATGGAGCCAATTTCATGAGGAGGTAGTTGCGGTTTCCCCATGCCCAATTGGCATAATTAGCCTCTGGCAGAGGTTACACCGGCGAAGGAGGTTCCTGGTCACTGGCCCTTGCCAGTACGGAAATTGGGGGGGGGGGCAGATTAATAGTATAAATCATAAGAGTTTATTCACCCACACCTGACCTGACCGGCAGTTCTGCTGAGAGAGCAGAATGCTAACCTCCGTTACCCATTAAGCAATTACTGACTCACGGATCAGCCTAATCTTTGGTGCAAATAGAAGCCATGTTTACCCCGGCGTAAGCCTCAGACAATGAATTTCCCCCGTCAGTGTTTGCCCGATTTAATTAACTTCCCCTAGAGAGATTTCCCATTAACCCGAGTAAATGGGTGATGTGATTTTCTGTCAGATGACGGTTTTTCCCTGTATTGCCTTCTGATCTATATATGATGATGCTTTTCCCTCAATAAACCACTGATCTGATCTCGCTCCATATTGCCTCGTATCGTTACTTGATCAGTCTCCTCCGGGACCTAACGGCTGTCCTAGCGGCCCCGATTCCTACACCTGGTGACCCCGATGTGATCTACTCGAGAGTAAGCGATCCACACGGTCCGGTTCTGCGCTTGAACCGCGTCCGATCATCCCGGGGGACAGCGCGGCAGCCCGGTCGGTAAGCCAGCCGATCGGGCAGACGGCCCAAGCGGCGAGGCATTACAGAAGAGGCATCCTACAGCTTGCTCCCGACTTTCACGGCGGCTTGCAGGTTACGGAAAAACGCGTTCCCCTCAGGGTCAGCTGTGAACCCCTGACAGCGCAGAGGCCGCCGAGGGCCCGTGGCACGGGGCCACGCTCCGAGCTCTACCCAAAGAATCGTCGCCAAAACCTATTACTTGCCCGAGACGCATCGACTCGTCCCGAGGAGGAAACTTCGGAGGACCCTTCGCAGGTAATATGGGGACTTGCCCTCAGCGGCAATGTCCGTCCGCTAGACAAAGAACTCATGAAGAGGAGTTCAGAATCCTGGCCAGGGTGTTTCAGTTAAGGTTTCACAGTGGAGAACTAGCGAGACTTTTGGTGTACCTAAGGGAACACTGCCTACTTTACCCAGAAGGAGGTACGTTAACCCTTCAGCTTTGGGATCAGATAGGAGACTGCATTCAGCAACCCCCGAAAGCTCCAGAGCGTGTAATTCGCACATGGGGCAAATGTAGGAAGCTCTTAGCGGAGGTAGATCCAGTCCGGATAGAAGCCAAAGAACCCCCAGCGCCAGCCGAACCATCGGCGCCCACAGCGGTCTATCCGTCACTCCAGTTTAGGCAGAGTAGTGTAGGGAGCTTTCCCTCGGTGACAGCTGCAGACGTCACCGACGGAATGCATGGAATGAGGAGCGCAGGCGCTTCTCTGACAGTTACAGGCTCCCAAACCAAGAGTGCCCTTCAGCGCACAGTTGAGGAGGAAATTAAGAAGGGGGAATTGCCAGCAGAAGAACTAGCTGAGCTTAGTCAGATTTGTCCAATTCGCTTGGAAATGGATGCCCTCACAGGGCAGCAGCAGGTAGTTCATTCACCAGTCCCGTATAAGCTCCTCATGGCTATACGGAAGGCCATTACAGAGACAGGACTACAGAGTCGCTTCACTAGGGGCACGCTTCAGCAAGTGTGCGAGAACACCATGTTCATCCCGCACGACTGGAAAGCCGTCATGCGGATGATGCTCAACCCCAGCCAGTATTTGCTATGGGACAGCGAGTATCGCCTCGAGGCTCAGACAAGGGCTGCCAGGATGGGAGGCGCAGTACTTCCTGACCAGTTATATGGGTCAGGGGCCTTCGAATCCATCGATGCACAGACCAACTTGCCACTAGCCACTCTCCAAATGTCAGCCGAGGCTGCCTTCAAGGCATTTCTCAAGGTTCCCGCAACTGGCAAAGCGGCTAAAAATTACACCGCAGTCAAACAGGGAGTCCAGGAGCCCTATATGGACTTCATCAATTGCTTAGAGGAAGCGATCAGTAGGCAGATCGATAATGAGGAAGCCCAACAAGAGCTCATGATGAAGTTGGCCAAAGATAATGCCAATTTAGACTGCCGTAAAATCTTGCAGTCACTGGGCAACCGTCCCGACTTGACTCTCACAGACATGATCAGGGCTTGCGCCGACGTTGGCACAGAATCCTACAAGATGGGTCTGCTGGCAGTGGTGGTGCAGGGAGGCAGGAAACCCAGACCCAAAGGAGCATGTCACAATTGTGGCAAGGTCGGTCACTTCGCTAGGGAGTGCCGATCCAAGGGAAGCGGACAAAATTCCGGCCGTCCCAAGGCTCCAAACACCCCGTGTCCGAAGTGTAAGAGAGGCTACCATTGGGCCAGGAATTGTCCGAGTTCGGGAAACCGGAGCGCGGGCACGTCTCTGGCCCCGGTCCAAACAGAGACATCCCTTGCTCTGGGCGCGCCAGAGCTAGACTAGATTCCATTCACATTCCAGGCATTGCGAAGGCACAGGCCAGCCCCAAGGGTAGTACAGGGCTAGAATTGACTTGCCAGGCAGACGTCACATGCGACTTGCCAGGCACAGTCTATCTGGTGGATTCCCAGTACATGGGACCCCTGCCCAAAGGCTTTATAGGTTTAGTTTTGCCTCGCAGTGTAGCTGGAGTGCGCGGAATTCTTGTAATTCCAGGAGTCATTGACTCCAATTTTTCAGGCGTTCTCCAAGTTCAGCTTTGGACGCACTTACCCCAGACAATTCACAAAGGAGACACATTAGTGCAACTGATTATGGTTCCATGTAACTCGCCTGCAGATAACCAGGGAAGGCTCAGGGACAGCTCAGAGTCCGGGTCAGCAGACCGCTCGAGCGCAAGTGAAGCAGTGCAAGGATACCAAGTCTTAGCGACAGTGGAGACCAACATTGAGTGGAAACAGCGACCAGTTATTGAGGTATTTTTGAATAAAAAATCATTCTCAGGGCTGTTACATACCGGAGCTGACGTCAGCGTGGTCAGCCAGAGCCAGTGGCCACGGGAGTGGGCCATTGAGCTGGTCTCCGATGTGTGTGGGGTAGGTGGCATCCAAGAAGCGTTCAGAAGCCGGGAGTGGGTGGAAGTCACGATCCCAAAGGCTGACGGCACAGCGGTCATTCGGCCACACATTCTGGACGTGCATATCAACCTTTGGGGGCGAGACATTTTACAGCAGTACGGTGCTACGTTTACCTTCAGGTAATGGTGTTGCCACTTAAATGGCTCACTAATACGCCGGTCTGGGTGGAACAATGGCCGGTAGTGGGGGAGAAATTAGTCGCCCTAAAGCAACTGGTTAAAGAACAGCTAGACACAGGACACATAGAGCAGTCCACGAGTCCTTGGAATTCGCCAATTATTGTCATTAAGAAGAAGTCGGGGAAGTGGTGACTCCTCCACGATCTCAGGGAGATCAATAAATGCATACAGCCGATGGGTCCGCTTCAATGCGGCATCCCAAATCCAAATATGATTCCCGAGGGGTGGGAGATCCTAGTCGTAGATCTCAAGGATTGCTTTTACACAATTCCCTTAGATCCCAGGGACAGGGAAAGGTTCGCCTTTACGGTGCCGGTTGTGAACCACAGTGAGCCCACGCAGCGTTACGCGTGGAAATTTTTGCCACAGGGCATGCTCAATTCGCCCACCCTGTGCCAAATTTATGTTCACAACGCACTGGCAAAGTTTCGAAGCCTTCATCCCACAGCTTTAGTATGCCATTTCATGGATGACATCTTGGTCGCAGTGCCGCAACTCGGCAGCGAAATGTTTTCAGACCTCCAGGCCAGCCTGGGGGAGAAAGGTTTACTCATTGCCCCAGAAAAAGTGCAGAGAACCGAGCCCTTCTCATACTTGGGTCATTGGCTTCTCCGTTCCTTTGCAGCACCAGTTTTGCCTCAGATCAATTTACAGGACTCAGTCACCCTGGTAGAATTGCAGCAGGTTTTAGGGAACATTAATTGGGCCAGACCGTATTTCCGATTGGATACGGATCTTTTGAAGCCGTTCTTCTCGCTGCTGACGCTAGGTAAGCAGCCGGCAGACCGGATACACATTCCTCGAGAGGCACGCTTGGCCCTCGAGAAAGTCAACCAAATTCTCAGTCAGAGGTGGGTGGACAGGATTGCACAGGGGCCATATGCCCTGATCCTGAACTTGTACATAGTTCGGGCAGGATCCATGTTCACCGGGGCCTTAGGAGTAGATTCCGAGAAAGGAGCGAGTATCGTGGAATGGGTGTACTTGCCAAACACCTCTTCCCGAAACATCGTTCCTCCCCAAGAATTGGTCTCCGCGGTGATTTACTGCGGAAGGCTGAGAGCTAGGGACATTTCAGGGCACGACTTAGCAAAGATCGTGGTCCCGTTCACCAAAGAGCAGGTTTAGCAATTGATGCAGCTCGGTGACTCGCTCCCAATAGCTTTGGAAGATTTCACCAGATGCCTGGCATACCATTTGCCGAAAGACCCTAGACTTGTCTCGCTTCAGACGCAGACAGTCAGCTTGTTCAAATTGCTTTCGCTGGTTCCGCTTCAGGGGGCCAGGACAGTTTTTATGGATGGGGGTCGCACATATGGTGTCTTGACTTGGCAGGAGGACCAGGCTTGGAGCATGCTGTTAACTCTTCCACAGAAGTCCGCACAGCGGGCAGAGTTGGCAGCGGTGAACCTCGCCTTGCGCACCTTCGCCAAAGAGCGCCTAAACATCATTACTGACAGTCAGTATGTCAGGAATTTGCTTCACAGTCTACCGGGAGCATACATCACTCCCGCAATAGACAAGAATTTGCTGAGTTTGTTCCTCACTGCTCAATTTCATTTGCGAAACCGCACGGAAGCGCTCTATATTGCCCACATCCGAAGTCACCAAGACCTACCGGGTCCGATTTCCGCGGGCAATATCAGAGCGGACGCGGCGGCAAAGGAAATTCAGCAGCGTTCAGTGTTAGGTGTTTTCACTACGCCAATCCAAAGTCATGCATTCTTTCATCAGAATGCCAAAGCGCTCGCCAGACAGTTCAATCTGCCACTTTCTCAAGCCCAAGGCATAGTTCGCTCTTGCCAGCATTGTGCAGGGGCACCGGGGGGGGGCCCTCGTGGGGGGTCAACCCACGAGGGACAGAGGCCAACCAGGTATGGCAAATGGATGTCACGCACGTTCCGCAGTTTGGCAGATAGCAGTAAATGCACGTTTGCATCGATACCTTTTCGCAATTCGTCTGGACGACAGCGCAAAAAGGGGAGACTGCTTCTCACGTGGAGCAGCACCTTCTGGCCTGCTTCGTGGCGATGGGCAAACCTCGGCACGTGAAAACCGATAACGCGCCATCCTACAGTTCTAGGCAGTTAGCGAACTTCATGGCCACTTGGGATATCAAGCATACCTTCGGCGTTCCTTACAATCCGCAGGGGTAAGCGATTGTGGAATGAGTCAATCAGACACTCAAGTCCTATATTGACAAACAAACAGAAAGGGGGGAGCCACCAGCCCTCCCCAAGTCACAGGGTCAGGCACAGCATTGTCTGAACAAGGTATTGTTCACATACAATCACCTTAATGTTTTTTCCGATTGCACGCCGCAGGAGAAACACTTCCGCTGTTCGGAAGCTCTCCCGCGACTGATGGTCCGATACCGGGTGCCACTGGGCCCTTCCTGGAGGGGCCCGGCGCCTCTCGTAACCTGGGGAAGAGGGTATGCTGCAGTTATGTCTCCTACAGGTGTCGTTTGGATCCCAGCTCGGTGTGTCAAGCCTCACCTGGAACCACATGGCGTGGACCCAGACCGATCCGAGTCCGATCCCGGAGATGGAGGACCTCACCCTGACCGAGGGGACCCGTCGGAAGAAGCGGCGACAGCGGACGGAGCCGAAGCTCACCTGGGGGATGGTCAAGATCCTTTGCCGTGAGGCCGAGGATGTCGTCCGGCGCGAGGAACAGGAGCCAACGCCGGAGAACATCGTAGCTGCAGTCTTTTCCCTGATTACCGCCAACACCATGGCAGTCACCATCATCCTGATCCTCTCCCTACTTGCGGGGGGAGGCGTTCAGGCTGCCTCACTAAAGGCGAACGACTTGATGCCAGGCGGAGACCTCTCTGCCCGGATGCATTACAACATATGGGAGAGGTTGGCGGGTCTCGTCAACCAGTCCGATTTTTGCCTGAACCAGGACATTGGTTCTGCCTCAATCCTGAGCACCTGTCTCATCCCTGTGTGCCACACTCCAGGCGTGCACCCCAGAGATGGCGACTGGCTCGTGAAACGAATTTTCAGCCCGTACAACCCAGCAAGTTCCTCGGAATATGCCCGCTGGGAGATGCGGCTGACAATGACTTTGCCGGCCGACGCAGCCACTCTCCACACTCCTCGAGTGGCGGTCATCCCGAACTCTACCTGTGCTCGAATGACCGGCTGCTCCACAGTCGGCCGCAGGCTCCGTTGCCTTGAAGTCGGCAGCGGCAACTGGGCTTGTAATAACCCACAGACACTAGGCTCAATGTATGCTCATGTCACCCTACCTTCGGGTTGGTTCTTTACATGTAACCAGTATACTTGGAACTACATTCCCGCAAATGTATCAGATGCTATATGTTGCATTAGTCGTTTGACACTGTTACTCCCTTCTAAGGATATGGTTACCCCAAGCACAAATGTTTCAGATGTTCCCTCACCCGTCAGACACACTCGTGCCACCCAGTTAGACAGCTCATGTGATAGCAACATTAGGGTCCTTAGCCCAGCTGAATACGTCTCGCTGGCAGTCAGCATACTTGGCGTGCCAGGCTTAGCCGTCGGCAACGCTCGGAGAATTGGTCAATTGGCTTGCGGATTAGCAAAAGCCATTAACCATACATCCTCAGCGATCGCGCTGCTCAATCAGGAGCAGGCAGAGCTTCACCATGCCATTCTTGACAATCGAGCAGCTATAGACTATCTTCTGTTACTGCACCACCTGGGTTGCGAATCTGTCCATGGCATGTGTTGCTTTAATCTCACTGACAACTCACGCAAGGTCCAGAGCCAGCTCATGGACCTCCACACCCTAGTCAAGAACATTAAGCAGGGTTCGATATGGGATTGGTGGAGTTCGCTATGGTCATGGATCCCGTGGGGGTGGCTCCAGACGATGCTCCAAGTAATCGTGGGGGTGATAGTACTAGGCATAGCAGGATGCTGTTTCATGCAATGTATCCCCTCACTGTTCTCACTGATGTCACGGTGCCCCTCGTGGGGGGAACCCCGAAGCGTCATTCCAGCTCATCAGCTGATGCCACTCTTACACAGGGTCGCCTGTCAGGTCCCTAAACAATAGAAAAAGGGGAGATGCGGTTTCCCCATGCCCAATTGGCATAATTAGCCTCTGGCAGAGGTTACACCGGCGAAGGAGGTTCCTGGTCACTGGCCCTTGCCAGTACGGAAATTGGGGGGGCAGATTAATAGTATAAATCATAAGGGTTTATTCACCCACACCTGACCTGACCGGCGGTTCTGCTGAGAGAGCAGAACGCTAACCTCCGTTACCCATTAAGCAATTACTGACTCATGGATCAGCCTAATCTTTGGTGCAAATAGAAGCCATGTTTACCCCGGCGTAAGCCTCAGACAATGAATTTCCCCCGTCAGTGTTTGCCCGATTTAATTAACTTCCCCTAGAGAGATTTCCCATTAACCCGAGTAAATGGGTGATGTGATTTTCTGTCAGATGACGGTTTTCCCCTGTATTGCCTTCTGATCTATATATGACTAGCAAGGGTTGCCCGGCGTTGCCAGGCTTTCCCCCCCATGTTTTTTAATTAAAAATGAGCCTTTTTTTGCAATAGTGTTACATTGTGTTGGAAGGTTAAATTGTGTTGTTTTTTTTTAAATTGCTTAGTCTGTAATTTTAATTTTTTAAATGTTTATTTATGTTAAATTTGTTTGGCTTGGCTGTTATTAACTGTGATCTGCTTTTTTGGGTTTTTTTGAGGATTAATAAAAGAAGAAAGTATGATATAAAAACTCAGCACAGGATTTTTTAAAGTTTCTATTGTATTTTATTGACATTTATATATTTGTGATTTGTGTGACAGTGTGTTTAGTGTAATTTTTTTTACTTTTTTTGGTGTGACCTTTTGTGTAAAATTGTGAGATTGTGTTTTGTTTGGGGCTGTTGTGTGTTTTTGAATTGTTTTTACTATTGTGGCCAGCAGGTGGTGCTGGTAGGGGTTATTGTATTTTGACTTTTGTTTCTCTCCTGGCCTCTGGGTGGAGCTTCTTCTGGTAAGTAGGGTCTTTCTGTATTCATTTCTTTTCCAGTCCTGGTGTAGGTAGCACGTGTTCTGGTAAGTTTGCTTGTTTTCTTTGTTTTGTGTGTGTGTGGGGGGGGCGGGGGGTTGGAGTTTGTATTTTTTGTCTGTTTGTTTTGTTTTTGATTGTGTCTTTGTTTACTTCGTATTGTTTTTGGTGTTTTTGTTTTTGTGTATTTTTGGCTGTGTTTGAGTGTTTTTAGTAATTTTTAAAAAATTATTTGTTTGGTGGTGGGGAAGGTACGTGGTCATTGGGGGTTTGGAAGGGTGGGCTAGGTGGTGGGGAGGGGGGCATGGTCGTTGGGGGTTAGGAAGGGTGGGCTAGGTGGTGGGGAGGGGGGCATGGTCGTTGGGGGTTAGGAAGGGTGGGCTAGGTGGTGGGGAGGGGGGCATGGTCGTTGTGGGTTATTAAGGGTGGGTTAGGTGGTGGGGAGGGTGGCTTTATTGTTTTATGGTGCTTTTTTGTGTGTAGTTGTGAAAGTAGATCGGGGTTTCCCCTTTAATATCAGTGGGTGGGGCTTGCGACCCCCCTCTCCGCTTGCTCCCCTGGGGTTGGGAGGTTTGTGGGGACAAAAGAGGTATGTACCCCCAACTCTTCTGGACCCAGTACACCAGGCACAGTGGATCGATTCCCTCCCCCCCTCCTTAAAACAACTCCGTTTTTAAAGAGTAGAAAAGACGGAGTTTTTTTTAAGGAGGGGGGTGGGAATCGATCCCCTCTCCCTGGTGTCCTGAGTCCAGAAGGGTTTGGGAAACATTCCCCTTTTGTCCCCACAAACCTCCCAACCCTAGGTTAGCCAGCGGAGAGGGGGATCGCAACCCCCACCCACTGATATTAAAGGGGAAACTCCAGTCGGGTCCTTCACGGAGGGATAGAAAGCCGGCTGGTGTGTGCTTGGCTGTGACGCGGTGAGTTGTTTTTCTTTTTAATTTTTTGGGCGCCGGTTTCCTCAGTGTTCTGCATGCTCATGGCATGCAGGACGCTGGGGCTTGTAGTAATGGGTTGGTGCTTTCTGTTTGTGCTGCGTTTTTTTAAAATGGTTTTATTTTGATTGGCTGCAGCGCGTTTCCGAACGCTGTCCCGTGTGAGAGCCTCTCAGCCTGATTGGCTCTGGCACGGCGCGGCGCAAGGAATGTTGGGAAGTGAAGCTGTTGCCCCACTGCCGGTTTTTTCAATCCTTCGTTGACCTGCGTACCCAGATCGGCTGTGTGCACGAAGGGTGAGTGCAGGCAAGTAGGGCGAGGCATAGCAACCTATAGCCAGTTCCAACGGTGAACCCTTGGATTTATAGGTTAAGATGATGCTTTTCCCTCAATAAACCACTGATCTGATCTCGCTCCATATTGCCTCGTATCGTTACTTGATCAGTCTCCTCTGGGACCTAACGGCCGTCTTAGCGGCCCCGATTCCTACATGTAGTGAGTGCTCCATCATTGGAGGCATTCAAGAGAAAATTGGGAATCCATCTGCTTTGACTTAGATTCCTGCACTGAGCAAGGAGTTGGGCTTCATGGCCATACAGGATCTTCCAACTCAATTATTCTATGAAATCTATGCTAATCTGGCCATTCTAACTAGAGCATTATTGCATCACAACTAACCAAAACCTTAGCATTTTGTATGAACCAGCCCAGTCAGTGACTTTACCATAAAAGTATGTGGACATGTTGATCGCACAGATAGTTGCCTGAACAGTTTCAGGTTTCTGGGGCTGTTTAGAAAAGGAGAAATCTAAATGTGTGGCTCACCAATCTCTTCCAGTTAAAAGCAAAGGGGCAGATCTTTAGCATGGTTTTATGATTTCAAGGGACTTCATCAGGTGGCATATTTATTTAAATTGGGGGATTATTTTTGTTCTTGCTGATAGTTACAATTTATTCAATTTGTTTATTTTTTATTGTGAAGATTTTTAAAAATTATGTTTTATGCTGCACAGAGTGGGAAAATATCCAGATGGGTGGGATATAAATGTAATAAATAAATAAATAAAATAGTTTGTTTCCAACTTAAAATCCATATGGTCCAGAATTATTTAGTTGAAATGAACTAATTCTGGTGTAAGATTTATTGGTAGTACCAAATGAAAGACAACATGGCATATTTTAGTGTCTATCCTATTCCCTACTGTTTCTCAGGACAAGTTTGATTCCCCACTGCACCTCCTTGACAGGAGCAGGACCCAATGATCCATAGGTTTCTTTCCAGCTCTGCAGTTCTAAGATTATTATTATAAAATAGAACTGCAGTGGCTTGCGGTTTCCCCATGCCCCACAGGGCATGGAACGGCCCGCCAGAGGCCACCGCGGTGAGAGACGCTCCCAGCCCGTGGGCTCTGCGGCCGCCAAATTAAGGGGGGTGAATAAAATATAGGGTTTGATTCACCCAGTTACCGTGACCTGACCTGCGACTCGGCCAAGTAAGCAGATAGCTGACTCCTGTCAAACATTAAGTGCATAGTTCATCTCCCGGCTCGGGAAATCCCTGGCGCAAATAAGCCATGTTTGTCCCTGCCTAATCCCCAAGACAATGAGGTCCCCAAACCCATGTTTGCCCCAGTTAATTAACTTCCCTTTGAAGAATTCCCCATTAACCCGTGTACGTGGGTGAGGTAATTTTCCTGTCAGGTGACAGCTTGCCACCGTTGCGCTTTTTTCCCTATAAATGATGTTGCCTTTTTCCAATAAAGTACTGATCTGATCTCGCTCCGTTTGCCTCGTGTCGTTACTTGATCAGTCCTCCTCCGGGCTCCTCCGGCCCCCAGTGGCCCTGATTCCTTCATCTGGTGACCCCGACGTGATTTACTCGTGAGTAAGGGGACCCTGGAGAGGTCTACTCACGAGTAACGATCCACGCGGTCCGGTTCTGCGCTTGAACCGCGACCAAAACCAGCCCGGAGGACAGCACGGCGCTCTGGTTGGCAGCCAGCCGGACAGAGAGACGGCCAGCGGCGAGGCATTCCAAAGAGGCATTCCTACAGCTTGCTCCCAGCTTTCGGGGAGGCTTGCGCAAAGGGAAAAACGCGTTCCGCTCAGGGCAGGCTGTGAGCCCCTGACAGCGCAGAGGCCGCCGAGGGCCCGTGGCAGAAGGTCCACGCTCCGAGGTCTACCCCAGACACCTGACGCCCGAACCTGTTGCCTGCAAAGACGCGTCGAACTTCGTCCCGAGGAGGAAACTTCAGAGGACCATCGCAGGTAATATGGGGACTTGTTCTCATGGACCAAGTCCGTCCGCTAGCCAAAGAACTCGGGAGCAAGAGTTCAGAATCCTGGCCAGGGTATTTCAGTTACGACTTCACAGCAGGGAACTAGCGAGACTTTTGGCGTACCTCAGGGAACACTGCCTACTTTACCCAGAAGTAGGTACGTTAACCCTGCAGCTCTGGGATCAGATAGGAGACTGCATTCAGCAGCCCCCCAAAGCTCCAGGAGGGATAGTTCGTACTTGGAGGAAGTGTAGGAAGCTCTTAGAACAGATCGAGCCAGTCCGGGTAGAGGCCAATGAACCCCCGTTAGGAAAGTCATCAGGCAGGCCAGTCGAGCCGACTGCGCCCACGGCGCTCTATCCGTCAATCAGCTATCAGCATAGTAGCGCAGGGAGCATTCCCGCGGTGACAGCTGCAGACGTCACCGAAGGAATGCAAGGAATGAGAAGCGCAGGCGCTTCTCTGACAGCTCCAGGCTCCCTAGTCGTGAAGAGTGCCCTTCAGTGCACAGCAGAGATAGAACTCAAAAAGGGGGAATTGTCAGCGGAAAAACTAGCTGAGCTTAGACAGATATGCCCAATCCGAATGGAGATGGACGCGCTCACAGGCGCTCAACAAATCGTCCATTCCCCAGTCCCGTACAAGCTTCTCATGGCTTTGCGGAAATCAATCTCAGAGACAGGGCTCCAAAGCCGTTTTACCAGGGGCACGCTTCAGCAGGCGTGCGAGACCACCATGTGGATTCCCCATGACTGGAAAGCCGTCATGAGGATGATGCTGACCCCTAGCCAGTACATGATCTGGGACAGCGAGTATCGGCTCGAGGCTCAGGCCAGAGCCGCCAGGATGGGAGGCGCGGTAATTGCCGAACAGCTATATGGTTCAGGTGCCTTTGAGTCAATCAATGCTCAGATCAACCTGCCTCTCGCCACTCTCGAGATGTCGGCCGAGGCAGCCTTTAGGGCTTACTTCAAGGTCCCAGCGGCTGGCAAAGCGGCTAAAAATTACACCTCCATTAAGCAGGGAGCCCAGGAGCCCTACATGGACTTCATCAATCGCTTGGAAGAAGCAATCACCAGGCAGATTGATAATGAGCAAGCCCAGCAAGAGCTCATGATTAAGCTAGCCAAGGACAATGCCAACTTGGACTGCCGTAAGGTTTTGCAGTCGCTAGGCAATCGTCCTGACTTGACCTTAACGGACATGATCCGAGCATGTGCTGACGTTGGCACAGATTCCTACAAAATGGGTCTGCTAGCGGCAGCCGTGCAAGGGGGTAGAAGATCTCATCCTAATGGAAAGACCAAAGGGGCATGTCACACTTGTGGCAAGGTCGGCCACTTCGCTAGGGAGTGCCGATCCAAGGGAGGCGGACAAAAGTCCGGCCATTCCAAGGCTCCGAATACCCTCTGTCCGAAGTGCAAGAAAGGCTATCATTGGGCCAGGTTTTGTCCGAGTTCGGGAAACCGGAATCCGGGCACGTCTCTGGCCCCAGTCCAAACAGAGGCTTCCTTCACCCAGATCCAGAGCTCCCCAGACCTAGACTAGATTCTAGGCACATCCCAGGCACTGCGAGGGCGCAGGCCAGCCCCAAGGGCAGCATGGGGCTAGAACTGACTTGCCAGGCGGACGTTACATGCGACCTGCCAGGCACAGTCTATCTAGTCGACACCCAGTACATGGGACCCCTGCCCAGAGGCTTTATAGGTTTAGTTTTGCCCCGTAGTGTAGCTGGAGCACGCGGAATTTTCATAATTCCAGGAGCCATTGACTCGAATTTTTCAGGCATTCTCCAGGTCCAGCTTTGGGCGCACCTGCCCCAAACAATCCACAAGGGAGACACGTTAGCGCAACTGATCATGGTTCCTTGTCACTCGCCAGCAGGCAGCCAGGGAAGGCTCAGTGACAGCGCGAGTGAGGCAGTGCAAGGATACCAGGTCTTAGCGACAGTGGAGACCAACATTGAGTGGAAACAGCGCCCCGTTATCGAGGTATTTTTGAACAAAAGAGTGTTCTCAGGGTTACTCGATACCGGAGCGGATGTGTCAGTGATAAGCAGGAGTCAGTGGCCTAGGGAGTGGGCCATTGAGCCGGTTTCCGATGTGTGGGGGGTAGGTGGAGTTCAGGAAGCGTTTAGGAGCCGAGAGTGGGTGGAAGTCACAATCCCAAAGGCTGAGGGCACAGCGGTAATTCGGCTGCACATTCTTGACGTGCATGTCAATCTTTGGGGGCGAGACATTCTCCAGCAGTACGGTGCTACGCTTACCTTCGGGTAATGGCGTTGCCACTTAAATGGCTCACCGACACTCCGGTATGGGTAGAACAATGGCCGGTAGTGGGAGAGAAATTAGTTGCTCTCAAGCAGCTAGTTAAGGAACAGCTAGACGCAGGACACATAGAGCAGTCCACAAGCCCCTGGAATTCGCCTATTTTTGTGATTAAGAAGAAGTCGGGGAAGTGGCGACTCCTCCACGATCTCAGGGAGATCAATAAATGCATTCAGCCGATGGGTCCGCTTCAATGCGGCATCCCAAATCCTAATATGATTCCCGAGGGGTGGGAGATCCTAGTTGTAGATCTCAAGGATTGCTTTTATACAATCCCCTTAGACCCCAGGGACCGGGAAAGGTTCGCCTTTACAGTGCCGGTCGTGAACCACGGAGAGCCCACGCAGCGTTACGCGTGGAAATTTTTGCCACATGGCATGCTCAATTCGCCCACCCTGTGTCAAATTTATGTTCACGGCGCACTGGCAAAGTTCCGAAGCCTTTACCCTAAAGCTATTGTTTGTCACTTCATGGACGACATCTTGGTAGCGTTGCCACAACTTGGCAGCGAAATGTTTTCCGACCTCCAGGCCAGCCTGGGGGACAAAGGCTTACTTATTGCCCCTGAGAAAGTGCAGAGAACCGAGCCCTTTTCATACTTGGGCCATCGGCTTCTCCGCTCTTTTGCAGCACCAGTCCTGCCTCAGATAAATTTACAAGACTCAGTCACCCTTGTAGAGTTGCAGCAAGTTTTGGGGAACATCAATTGGGCCAGACCGTATTTTCGTTTAGATACGGATCTTCTAAAACCGCTCTTCTCGCTGCTAACCTTAGGTAAGCAGCCGGCAGACCGGGTAAAAATCTCTCGAGACGCGCGCTTGGCGCTCGAGAAGGTGAACCAAGTTCTCAGCCAGAGGTGGGTGGATAGGATCGCCCCGGGGCCATATGCCCCGATCCTGAATTTGTACATCGTACGGTCAGGATCCATGTTCACTGGGGCGCTAGGAGTAGACTCAGAGAAGGGAGCGAAAATTGTGGAATGGGTCTACTTGCCTAATACATCTTCACGGAACATCGTTCCGCCCCAAGAACTGGTCTCCGCGGTGGTCTACCGCGGCAGGCTGAGAGCTAGGGACATTTCAGGAAATGATTTGGCCAAAATTGTGGTTCCGTTTACCAAGGAACAAATTCATCAGTTAATGCAGCTAGGCGACTCGCTTCCGATAGCCTTGGAAGGTTTCACTGGGAGTTTAGCATATCATTTGCCCAAGGACCCCAGACTTGTCTCACTGCAAACAGGAACAGTCAGCTTGTTCGAATTGCTCTCGCTGGTCCCACTTCAAGGGGCCAGAACAGTTTTCTCTGATGGCGGCCGCACCTATGGTGTTTTGACCTGGCAGGAGGGCGAAGCCTGGCACACGCTGTTAACTCTTCCACAGAAGTCCGCTCAGCGGGCGGAGTTGGCGGCCGTGAACCTCGCCTTGTGCACCTTCGCCAAGGAACGTTTAAATATCATTACTGACAGTCTGTATGTACGGAATTTGCTTCACAGTCTACCGGGAGCTTACATCACTCCCGCGATAGACAAGAACTTGCTCAGTCTGTTTCTCACTGCTCAATTTCATTTGCGGAACCGCACAGAGCCGCTCTATATCGCCCACATTCGAAGTCACCAAGACCTACCGGGTCCGATTTCCGCGGGCAATAGCAGAGCGGACGCGGCCGCAAAGGAAATTCAGCAGCGTTCAGTTTTGGGAGTTTTTACTACTCCAATCCAAAGTCATGCCTTTTTTCACCAAAACGCCAAGGCACTCGCCAGACAGTTCAATCTGCCACTTTCTCAAGCCCAAGGCATAGTTCGCTCTTGCCAGCATTGTGCAGGGGCACCGGGGGGGCCCTCGTGGGGGGTCAACCCACGAGGGACAGAGGCTAATCAGGTGTGGCAGATGGATGTCATGCATGTGCCACAATTTGGGAGGTGGCAATACATGCATGTCTGCATAGATACCTTTTCACAGTTCGTTTGGGTGACGGCGCAGAAGGGGGAGACTGCCTCCCATGTGGAGCAGCACCTCCTTTCCTGCATAGCTGCCATGGGCAAACCACGGCACGTGAAAACAGACAACGCGCCATCTTACAGCTCTAGGCAGTTGGCCGCCTTCATGGCAACATGGGACATCAAGCATACTTTTGGAATCCCCTACAATCCGCAAGGGCAAGCGATTGTAGAGCGGGTCAATCGGACGCTAAAGTCCTATATTGACAAACAAACAGAAAGGGGGGAGCCACCAGCCCTCCCCAAGTCACAGGGAGAAGCACAGATGTGTCTCAACAAGGTATTGTTCACTTACAATCACCTTAATGTTTTTCGGATTGCACGCCGCAGGAGAGGCACTTCCGCCACTCGGAAGCTCTCCCGCGACCTATGGTCCGGTACCGAGTGCCACCAGACCCTTCTTGGAGGGGCCCGGTGCCGCTCATAACCTGGGGAAGAGGGTATGCTGCAGTTATGTCTCCTACAGGTGTCGTTTGGATTCCAGCCCAGTGTGTCAAGCCCTACGTGGAACCGCATGGCGTGGAACCAGGCCGGCCCGAGTCCGATCCCGGAGATGGAGGACCTCACCCTGACCGAGAGGACCCGCCGGAGGAAACGGCCGTCGATGCCCAAGATCACCTGGGGGATGGTCAAGGCTCTTTGCAGTGACGCCCAGGACGCCGTTCAGCGCGAGGAGAAAGAGCCGACACCGGAGAACCTCACAGCTGCAGTTTTTGCCCTGATTCACGCCAACACAGCGGCGATCACCATCATCCTGGCCCTTTCCCTGCTCTTGGGGGGAGGCGTTCAGGCTACTCCGATCCAGGCCGACGGTTTGCCGCCTGGCGAAGATCTTTCCGCACGAATGCGGTACAACTTGTGGGAAAGGTTGGCGGGTCTCGTCAACCAGTCCGATTTTTGTCTACAGCAGGACATTGGTTCTGCATCTATCCTCAGCACCTGCCTCATCCCTGTGTGCCACACTCTGGACGCGCGCACCAAGGATGGCGACTGGTTGTTGAAGGCGTTCTTTGGCCCACACACTCCTACCACCTTCTCAGCATACGCACGCTGGGGGGGATTGCGACTTGTGTCAACCTTGCCGGCTGACGCCGCCACTCTTCATACCCCTCGAGTGGCGATCAGCCCGGACGCTGCTTGCACCCGAATGACCGGCTGCACCGCAGGCGGTCAGACTCGGCGCCGCTGCCTTGACCCCGGCAGCGGCAACTGGACTTGTAATAAACCAGAGACACTCACTTCGCTGTACGCTCACGTCACCCTACCTTCAGGGTGGTTTTTCACCTGCAACCAGTTCACATGGAACTATATCCCTGCGAATCTGTCGGACTCAATGTGTTGTATCAGTCGCCTGACACTGTTACTTCCTACTAAGGACATGATTGCCCCAAGCACAAATGTTTCTAATGTTCCACATGTTTCCAATGTTTCAAATGTCTCCCCACTCATACGGCACGCACGCACAACCCAGTTAGACAGCTCTTGTGACAGCAGCTTCAGAGTAATGAGTCCCGCTGAGTATGTATCTCTAGCAGTCAGCCTTGTCGGCGTGCCAGGCTTGGCCGTCGGCAACGCACGGAGGATTGGCCGCTTGGCTTGCGGTTTGGCCAAAGCCATCAACCACACCTCCACAGCGATAGCGCTCCTCAATCAGGAGCAGGCAGAACTTCGCCATGCTGTTCTTGACAATCGAGTGGCTATCGACTACCTCCTCTTGCTGCACCACCTGGGTTGCGAATCCTTTCATGGAATGTGTTGTTTCAATCTTACTGATAACTCCCGCAAGATCCAAAGCCAGATCACGAACCTCCACACCATAGTTGCAGGCATTACAGAAGGCTCCGCGTGGGGAGCTTGGTGGGGTTCCCTGTGGAATTGGGTGTGGTCGTGGATTCCCTGGGGGTGGCTGCAAACGGTGCTTAAGGTAGTGGTGGGGATAGCCATACTAGGCATCACGATTTGTTGTTTTGCTCAGTGCATTCCCTCGCTGATCTCCAAGTGCCGCCCCAGAGAGAAACTCCGTGACGTCATACCCGCTCAACAGCTGATGCCGCTCTTGCGCAAGGTCGCCAGTCAGGTCCTTAAATAGAAAATAAAGGGGAGATGCGGTTTCCCCATGCCCCACAGGGCATGGAACGGCCCGCCAGAGGCCACCGCGGTGAGCACCCGTGGGCTCTGCGGCCGCCAAATTAAGGGGGGTGAATAAAATATAGGGTTTGATTCACCCAGTTACCGTGACCTGACCTGCGACTCGGCCAAGTAAGCAGATAGCTGACTCCTGTCAAACATTAAGTGCATAGTTCATCTCCCGGCTCGGGAAATCCCTGGCGCAAATAAGCCATGTTTGTCCCTGCCTAATCCCCAAGACAATGAGGTCCCCAAACCCATGTTTGCCCCAGTTAATTAACTTCCCTTTGAAGAATTCCCCATTAACCCGTGTACGTGGGTGAGGTAATTTTCCTGTCAGGTGACAGCTTGCCACCGTTGCGCTTTTTCCCCTATAAATGATGTTGCCTTTTTCCAATAAAGTACTGATCTGATCTCGCTCCGTTTGCCTCGTGTCGTTACTTGATCAGTCCTCCTCCGGGCTCCTCCGGCCCCCAGTGGCCCTGATTCCTTCAGTGGCTCAAGTGGCTAAGATGCTGACTGGGAGGTGGAAGATCAGCAGTTTGATTCCTGAGTACTGCAGGAAGGAATGAACTCCCGTCTTTGTCCCAGCTCCTGCCAATCTAGCAGTTCGAAAGCAAGAAATTGCAAGTAGATCAATAGGGACCACTTCAGTGGGAACATAACAGCATTCCGTGCTCTCCAGTGTTTCGTCATACCTGCCACATGACCACGGAAATATCTGCAAAACAGACAGCTGGCTCTTCGGCTTTGAAACAGAGATGAGCACTGAACCTTTACCTTTACTAGAACAGCTTCTGCTTGCATAAAACCATACTGGCTACCAGTAGATCATTAGCACACCAAATAACTTTATATGCTTCATGGCAGAAAACATGACCAATTTTGCATGAAAGACCTTGAGCAGATTCACAGAATTGCTATTCTTTATGTCCCACTCCCCCCCCCAAGTAAGCATGGCACAGTTGTCATGGCAACAGAATAATTGTAATCACCCTCTCAATCCATAGTTATTTTGCTACAACACTACTTTGCTCAACAATGGAAAGTCAAGTTGATGGGGCCACGCCCTAGATTAACATTGGCAGCAGCCATTGAACACAAAACTATGATTGGGGGTGGGTGGGTGGGAGTCACATCATTTGGTTGTTCTTAGTACAAAACTTGCTTAGAATCAACTCTAAATGGGGACATCCAAGTCTGTCAGTCTCATTTTTATTGCATTTCTGAGAATCCCATTGGCTTTCTTACCTGGTTTGTTCCAGGCTGTAAGATTCCTTTTTTTAAAATGCAGAGGTAGTGTACATACATATTTTTCTTCATCCCCCCATCCACCCCATGCATTTTGGATGACATACATTTTTACGTATTTCCCTATAAATTAAAGCATTGTTGTGACTAATTTTTTTTACAAATATACTGTACACATTTTCAGTTGTTCATATTTCTCAGAGTCCATGTGACTTTGTTCACTTTGCATATGTGGGTGATGGTTTATGCTTTGTTCTTTTGTCAGTCTTAGGAAGTACAACAAGGATCTTTCAATAAGGAAATGTAATCTCCATTTCAAGAGCTGAACATTGCAAGAGGATGATTAGGTGAAACTTCTCCCATTGCTGTAATACTAGAGTAAAACAGCCATGCCTCCATCTATTTTTGTTGCATGCCAAAATCTTCAGCTGTTCTTACTATAGGTTGTCGATATTTCAATCTGCAGATAGATGCTGAAGTCTGGCCAGGTTATCCTGCTATGATAATACAGGAGACCATGCTGCCAGTGACTCAACACCAATTGTCAGGTGGTGGTTAGCTAACCTGACAAGCCCATTTGATTGTTGAAAGTCAGCTTACATTTGAAGAGTTATAAACCGTTGATTGCACACTTTGCATCGAGGATACAAGTCGCTCCCCCCCCATACCCACAGGGGATGAGTTCCACGACCTACTGAGGATATCTGAAACCATGGATAACATTGAATCCTGTATTTACATTGAAGACAGTGGCCTCTAATGGCCAACTCTGGTAATAAGCCATAGAAATATTTATTTCAGGATTTTTGTTGAATGTTTTTAGACCCACGGATAATTGAAATGATTGACACTGAACCTATGGATCTTTGGGGATGTCCTGTATTTTTGTTTGGGCAAGCATGGAGGAGGAAGGACTGGGTAACACTATCATATTACAAAAATGGACCAGGCTACTTAAGAGACCGCATCACCACAAAGAATTCAGCCTGTCCTACTAGGGCAGACAGGAGGGGCTCACTGATGGTCCCAACAGCGAAAGAAGTTCATCTGAGCAGGGCCAGGAAGAGAGCCTTCTCCGTGTCTGCCCCAGCCCTATGGAACCTCCTACCACCTGAGCTGCATCTCCAGATGGATCTACTCCCTATCAGAAAGATGCTGAAGACATGGCTTTGTCAGCGGGTGTAGGGCATGCTAGACTCCACTAGTCAAGCTCGCTGGCTGATTTAGCCTATGCTAGGGACCTTTTCCGGTTTCATTACTCTGTGTCTTATGTGGGTAAGGGGTGGGGTGGGGGTGGGGTGGTGTTGTTGTAGGAATCGGGGCCACTGGGGTGGCCTTAAGGTCCCGGAGGAGACTGATCAAGTGACGACACGAGGCAAATGGAGCGAGATCAGATCAGTACTTTATTGGAAAAAGGCAACATCATTTATAGGGAAAAAAGCGCAACGGTGGCGAAACTGTCATCGGACAGGAAAATTACCTCACCCACGTACCCGGGTTAATGGGGAACCTCTCAAAGGGAAGTTAATTAACTTGGACAAACACGGGGCAAGGAAGACCATTGTTTAGGGTTTAAGCAAGGGTAAATATGGCTGATATTTACACCGGGGATTACCTTGGCCAGAGGATGAGTGATTACTCTAATGGATAACTGGGGTCTGCGAGATGCTTGCTCGGCAGAATCGTCGGTCAGGCTACAAGCGGCCGAATTAATCCCTATCATTAATTCACCCCCCTTATGCCCTGACAAGGGCCAGAGGCCAGGGGTTTGCTCACTGGTTTAACCTCTGCCAGAAGCCACTGATGCCCAACCGGGCACGGGGAATCTTCATCTCCCCTTACTTTTTAATATTAAGAGCCTGACTGGCGACTCTGCACAGAAGCAGCATCAGCTGTTGATCGGGAACGACATCACGGGGTTTCTTCTCGGGGCGGCACTTCGAGATCAGTGAGGGAATACATTGCGCAAAGCAGCATAACGCTATGCCTAGTATAGTCACCCCCACTACCACCTTGAGTACCGTCTGAAGCCACCCCCAGGGGATCCATGACCACATCCAGCTCCACAATGAACTCCACCAAGCCCCCCATGCGGAACCCTTAGTGATGCCCTGGACTATGGTGTGGAGATCAGTGAGCTGACTTTGGATTTTCCGGGAGTTGTCAGTAAGGTTGAAACAGCACATACCGTGAAGGGATTCGCAACCCAGGTGGTGCAACAATTAGAGGTAGTCGATAGCCGCTCGATTGTCGAGAATGGCATGGCGAAGTTCCGCCTGCTCCTGATTGAGGAGCGCTATCGCTGTGGAGGTATGGTTGATGGCTTTGGCCAAACCGCAAGCCAAGCGACCAATTCTCCGTGCGTTGCCAACGGCTAAGCCTGGCACGCCAACTATACTGACTGATAGTGAGACGTATTCGGCTGGACTTAGGACTCTAAAGCTGCTGTCACATGAGCTGTCTAGCTGGGTGGTGCGAGTGTGCCTGATGGGTGCAGAAGCATTTGAACCATTTGGAGCATGTGGAACATTTGAAACATTTGTGCTTGGGGTAACCATATCCCTAGTGGGGAGCAACAGTGTCAACCGACTAAGGCAACATGTGGAATCTGATACATTTGCAGGAATATAGTTGAAGGTATACTGATTACATGTGAAGAACCACCCTGAGGGTAGGGTGATATGGGCAGGTAATGAACCAATTGTCTCTGGGTTTGCACAAGTTCAATTGCTGCTGCCGGTAGCAAGGCAGCTGCGCTGGGTCCGGCTGCCTGTAGCGCAGCCGATTATTTGCGCACAAGTAGAGTTCGGGCTGGCCGCCACTCGCGGGGTGTGAAGAGTGGCTGCATCAACCGGCAAAGTCATGGTGAGCCGCAATCCCCCCCAGCGAGCGTAGGCTGCAAAAGTCGCAGGGAGGTGCGGTCCGAAAACCTTCTTTAGCAGCCAGTCCCCATCCCTGGCGCGTGCATCGAGAGTGTGGCACACTGGGATGAGACAGGTGCTGAGGATCGAGGCAGAACCAATGTCCTGCTTCAGGCAAAAATCAGACTGGTTGATGAGACCCGCCAACCTTGCCCACAAGTTGTAGTGCATCCGTGCTGAAAGGTCTTCACCGGGCAGCAGGCTGTTGGCCTGAAGTGAGGCGGCCTGAACGCCTCCCCCCAAAAGCAGGGCGAGGGCCAGGATGATGGTGAAGACCACGGAGTTGGCATTAATCTGGGCAAAGACTGCTGCAACGAAGTGCTCCGGTGTCGGCTTCTTCTCCTCGCGTTGGAGGGCGTCCTCGGCCTCTCTGCAAAGGGTCTTGACCATCCCCCAGGTGATCCTCTGCGCTTGGGTCCGCAGCCGCCGCTTCTCCTGGTGGGTCTCCTCGGTCAGAGTGAGGTCCTCCATCTCCGGGATCGGACTCGGGTCGGTCTGGGTCCACGCCATGAGGTTCCAAATGAGGCTTGACGCACCGGGCCGGAATCCAAACGACACCTGTTGGAGACATAATTGCAGCATACCCTCTCCCCCAGGTTATGAGCGGCACCGGGCCCCTCCAGGATGGGTCCGGTGGCACTCGGTACCGGACCATAGGTCGCGGGAGAGCTTCCGAATGGCGGAAGTGCTTCTCCTGCAGCGTACAGTCCGAAAAAACATTGAGGTGATTGTATGTGAACAATACCTTATTCAGACAAAACTGTGCTTGTCCCTGTGAATTGGGGAGGGCTGGTGGCTCCCCCCTTTCTGTTTGTTTGTCAATATAGGACTTTAGCGTCCGATTGACCCGCTCTACAATCGCCTGCCCTTGCGGATTGTAGGGAATGCCAAATGTATGCTTGATGTCCCAGGTGGCCATGAAGGTGGCCAACTGCCTAGAGCAGTAGGACGGGGCGTTGTCCGTTTTCACGTGCCGCGGCTTGCCCATTGCCGCAATGCAGGACAGGAGATGCTGCTCCACATGGGAGGCAGTCTCCCCCTTCTGCGCCGTCGCCCAAACGAACTGGGAAAAAGTGTCTATGCAGACGTGCATGTACTGCCATCTGCCAAACTGCGGCACATGCGTGACGTCCATTTGCCACACCTGATTGGCCTCTGTCCCCCGCGGGTTAACCCCCCACGAGGGCCCCCCCGGCGCCCCTGCGCAATGCTGGCAAGGGCGTACTATACCCTGGGCTTGAGAAAGTGGCAAATTGAACTGTCTGGCGAGTGCCTTGACGTTTTGGTGAAAAAAGGCATGGCTTTGAATTGGAGTAGTGAAAACTCCCAAAACTGAACGTTGCTGAATTTCCTTTGCCGCCGCGTCTGCTCTGCTATTGCCCGCGGAAATCGGAACTGGTAGGTCTTGATGACTGCGGATTTGGGCAATATAGAGCGGCTCCGTGCGGTTTCGCAAATGAAATTGAGCAGTGAGAAACAGGCTAAGCAGATTCTTGTCTATCGCGGGAGTGATGTAAGCTCCCGGTAGACTGTGAAGCAAATTCCTAACATACAGACTGTCGGTTATGATATTTAAACGTTCCTTGGCGAAGGTGCGCAAAGCAAGATTCACGGCTGCCAACTCCGCCCGCTGTGCGGACTTCTGTGGAAGAGTTAGCAGCGTGTGCCAAGCTTCGCCCTCCTGCCAGGTCAGGACACTATAAGTGCGTCCGCCATCCGAAAAAACTGTTCTGGCCCCCTGAAGTGGGACCAGCGAGAGCAATTCGAACAAGCTGACTGTTCCTGTTTGAAGCGAGACAAGTCTGGGGTCTTTAGGCAAGTGGTATGCCAAGCTTCCAGTGAATCCTTCCAAGGCTATCGGAAGCGAGTCACCTAGCTGCATCAACTGCTGAATTTGTTCCTTGGTGAACGGGACTACGATCTTGGCTAAATCGTGCCCAGAAATGTCCCTAGCTCTCAGCCTGCCGCGGTAGATCACCGCGGAGACCAGTTCTTGGGGCGGAACAATGTTCCGAGGTGAGGTGTTAGGCAAGTACACCCACTCCACAATTTTCGCTCCCTTCTCTGAGTCTACTCCTAGCGCCCCAGTGAACATGGATCCCGATCGCATGATGTACAGATTCAGGATTGGGGCATAGGGCCCCTGGGCGATCCTATCTACCCATCTTTGGCTGAGAGCTTGGTTAACTTTCTCGAGCGCCAAGCGCGCGTCTCGAGAAATTTTTATCTGGTCTGCCGGCTGCTTACCTAGCATTAGCAGCGAGAAGAGCGGTTTCAGAAGATCCGTATCCAATCGGAAATACGGTCTGGCCCAATTAATGTTCCCTAAAACCTGCTGTAATTCTACCAAGGTGACTGAGTCCTGTAAATTGATCTGAGGCAAAACCGGTGCGGCGAAAGAGCGGAGAAGCCGATGGCCCAAGTATGAGAAGGGCTCGGTTCTCTGCACTTTCTCCGGGGCAATGAGCAACCCTTTGTCCCCCAGGCTGGCCTGGAGGTCTGAAAAGACTTCGCTGCCAAGCTTTGGCAACGCTACCAAAATATCATCCATAAAGTGACAAACTAAGGCTTGTGGGTAGAGGTTTCGGAACTTTGCCAGTGCGTCGTGAACGTAAATTTGGCACAAAGTGGGCGAATTGAGCATGCCCTGTGGCAAAAATTTCCACGCGTAACGCTGCGTAGGCTCACTGTGGTTCACGACTGGCACCGTAAAGGCAAACCTCTCCCGGTCCCTGGGGTCTAAGGGGATTGTATAAAAGCAATCCTTGAGATCTACGACTAGGATCTCCCACCCCTCGGGAATCATGTTCGGATTCGGGATGCCGCATTGAAGCGGACCCATTGGCTGTATGCATTTATTGATCTCTCTGAGATCGTGGAGGAGTCGCCACTTTCCCGACTTCTTCTTAATAACAAAAATTGGCGAATTCCAAGGACTTGTGGACTGTTCTATGTGTCCTGCATCTAGCTGTTCCTTAACTAGCTGCTTGAGAGCAACCAATTTCTCCCCTACTACCGGCCATTGCTCTACCCAGACCGGAGTATCGGTGAGCCATTTAAGTGGCAACGGCATTACCCAAAGGTAAGCGTAGCACCATACTGCTGCAGAATGTCTCGCCCCCAAAGGTTGATGTGCACGTCAAGAATGTGCGGTCGAATTACCGCCGTGCCCTCAGCCCTTGGGATTGTGACTTCCACCCACTCTCGGCTCCTAAACGCTTCCTGAACACCGCCTACCCCCCACACATCGGAGACTGGCTCAATGGCCCACTCCCTTGGCCACTGGCTTCTGCTTATCACGCTGACATCTGCTCCGGTATCTAACAGGCCTGAGAATGATCGATTATTCAGAAATACCTCAATAACCGGGCGCTGTTTCCACTCAATGTTGGTCTCCACTGTCGCTAAGACCTGGTATCCTTGCGCTGCCTCACTGGCGCTCGAGCGGTCCTCTGACCGGGACTCGAAGCTGTCACTGAGCCCTCCCTGGCTCTCTGCTGGTGAGCGACAAGGAACCATGATCAGTTGCGCTAAGGTGTCTCCTTTAGGGATGGTTTGGGGCAGGTGTGTCCAAAGCTGAACTTGGAGAACGCCCATAAAATTGGAGTAAATGACTCCTGGAATTATAAAAATTCCGCGTGCACCAGCTACACTACGGGGCAAAACTAAACCTATAAAGCCTCTGGGCAGGGGTCCCATGTACTGGGAATTGACCAGATAGACTGTGCCTGGCAGGTCGCATGTAACGTCCGCCTGGCAAGTCAATTATAGTCCCGTCCTGCCCTTGGGGCTGGCCTGCGCCCTCGCAATGTCTGGGATGGGGTTGGACTCTACTCTGGCTCTGGGGAGTTCTGGGTGAAGGACGCCTCTGTTTGGACTGGGGCCAGAGACATGCCCGTGTTCCGGTTTCCTGAATTCTGGCAATACCTGGCCCAATGATAGCCTTTCTTGCACTTCGGACAGAGGGTGTTCGGAGCCTTGGGGCGGCCGGACATTTGTCCGCCTCCCTTGGATCGGCACTCCCTAGCGAAGTGACCAATCTTGCCACAATTGTGGCATGCCCCTTTGCTCTTACTATTAGGTCTTTTCCCTCCTTGCACCGCTGCCGCTAGCAGACCCATCTTATAGGATTCTGTGCCAACGTCGGCGCAAGCTCTAATCATGTCCGATAGGGTCAAGTCAGGACGATTGCCTAGGGACTGCAAGATTCTACGGCAGTCCAAGTTGGCATTGTCCTTGGCTAACTTAATCATGAGCTCTTCCTGGGCTTGCTCATTATCAATCTGCCTGCTAATGGCTTCTTCCAGGCGATTGATGAAGTCCATGTAGGGCTCCTGGGCTCCCTGCTTAATGGAGGTGTAATTCTTAGCCGCTTTGCCAGTGGCTGGGATCTTAAAGTAAGCCCTAAAGGCTGCCTCGGCTGACATCTCGAGAGTGGCGAGAGGCAGGTTGATCTGAGCATTGATTGACTCGAAATTACCCGAGCCATACAGCTGCTCAGGAAGCACCGCACCTCCCATCCTGGCAGCCCGAGTTTGCGCCTCTAGGCGGAACTCGCTGTCCCAGATCATGTACTGGCTAGGGGTCAGCATCATCCTCATGATGGCTTTCCAATCATGGGGGATCCACATGGTGGTTTCGCACACTTGCTGAAGCGTGCCCCTAGTAAAACGACTTTGGAGCCCTGTTTCTGCAATTGCCTTCCGCATAGCCATGAGCAGCTTATACGGGACTGGGGAATGAACAATCTGCTGTGCGCCCGTGAGCGCGTCCATTTCCATGCGGATTGGACATATCTGTCTGAGCTCAGCTAGCTCTTCTGCTGGCAATTCCCCCTTCCTAATCTCCTCTTCAATTGTGCGCTGAAGGGGACTCTTGGTAACTCGGGAACCCGAAGCTGTCAGAGGAGCGCCTGCGCTTCTCATGCCCTGCATTCCCTCGGCGACGTCTGCAGCTGTCACCACGGGAAGGCTCCCTGCGCTACTCTGCTGGTACTTGAATGTCGGATAGAGTGCGGTGGGCGCAGTCGGCTCGACTGGCTGAACTGATGACTTATCTAACGGGGGTTCTTCCGCTTCTATCCGGACTGGTTCGATCTCAGCTAAGAGTTTCCTACACTTCCTCCATGTGCTAACTATCCCTCCTGGGGCCTTCGGGGGTTAATTTAATTTAATTTAATTTTAATTTAATTTAATTGTCACATTTATATACCGCTCACTCGGCCAAAGCCAACTCAGGGCGGTTCACAATAAAAATTAAAAAACACATGTTAAAAACAGTTAAAACTACCCACCCCCTAAAAACAAGGGCTGCAGGATCCAAAGGCACCATGGGGAAGAGTTCTTCTACACCAACCACCCAATGGAGGTTACCCTTCCACCTGCACCCCACACTTGACCCGCCAGCCAGGTTTTAAGTTCTTTTCTGAAAGGCAGCAATTCCGTCCGGAGACGTAGCTCTGTTGGCAGGAGGTTCCAGAGGGCCGGCGCAGACACGGAGAAGGCTCTCCTCCTTGTGCCAGAGAGGCGAGCCCCTCTGGCTGATGGAACAATTAGAGAGCCCTTCCAGTCCGCTCTGGTTGGACGGACAGACGTCCTCAGGGCGATGCGGTCTCTTAGGTAACCCGGCCCACTACCATATTGCTGAATGCAGTCTCCTATCCGATCCCAGAGCTGTAGGGTTAACGTACCTACTTCTGGGTAAAGCAGGCAGTGTTCCCTAAGGTACGCCAAAAGTCTCGCTAGTTCCCTGCTGTGAAAGCGTAACTTAAAGACCCTGGCCAGGATTCTAAACTCTTCCTCACGAGTTTTTTGGCTAGCGGATGGACTCTGTCCCTGAGAACAAGTCCCCATATTACCTGCGAGTTGTCCTCTGAAGTTTCCTCCTCGGGACGGGTTGACACGTCTGGGGGCAAGGTAACTGGTTTTGGCGACAATCGTCTGGGTGGAGCTCGGAGCGTGGCCTCCTGCCACGGGCCCTCGGCGGCCTCTGCGCTGTCAGGGGCTCACAGCTGCCCTGAGCGGAACGCGTTTTTCCCTTTGGCGCAAGTCTCCCCGAAAGCCGGGAGCAAGGTGCAGGAATGCCTCTCTTGGAATGCTTCGCCACTGGCCGTCCTTCTGACCGACTGGCTGCCAGCCAGAGCGCCGCGCTGTCCTCCGGGTGGACGGGTCGCGGTTCAAGCGTAGAACCGGACCACGTGGTTCGCTACTCGCGAGTAGACCTCTCCTGGGTCACTTTACTCACGAGTAAATCACGTCGGGGTCACCAGATGTAGGAATCGGGGCCACTGGGGTGGCCTTAAGGTCCCGGAGGAGACTGATCAAGTGATGACACGAGGCAAATGGAGCGAGATCAGATCAGTACTTTATTGGAAAAAGGCAACATCATTTATAGGGGAAAAAGCACAACGGTGGCGAAACTGTCATCGGACAGGAAAATTACCTCACCCACGTACCCGGGTTAATGGGGAACCTCTCAAAGGGAAGTTAATTAACTTGGACAAACACGGGGCAAGGAAGACCATTGTTTAGGGTTTAAGCAAGGGTAAATATGGCTGATATTTACACCGGGGATTACCTTGGCCAGAGGATGAGTGATTACTCTAATGGATAACTGGGGTCTGCGAGATGCTTGCTCGGCAGAATCGTTGGTCAGGCTACAAGTGGCCGAATTAATCCCTATCATTAATTCACCCCCCTTATGTCCTGACAAGGGCCAGAGGCCAGGAGTTTGCTCACTGGTTTAACCTCTGCCAGAAGCCACTGATGCCCAACCGGGCACGGGGAATCTTCAGGTTGTTTCTTTTAATGATTATTTGCTTTTTCTTCTGTTTTAATGCTGATTTTAGCTGGGGGTTTTGGTTTCTTGTTTTTAGCTGTGGTTGTTTTAATTGTTTTTATATTGTAATTTTTTATCTATTGTATTTTCTCCCTATCCCCTTCCCCCTTTTGTTGTTAGCTGCCCTGAGTGGTGTACCCACCAGGAGGGTGGGATATAAATGTTTAAAATAAATAAATAAATAAAAGGGAAAGGGAAAAAATAAAGCCAGAAAGACTGTTTTCTTGTCAGTGTGAGCTTTCATGGAATACCACGTACATCCTCACGCACAGGAAAGATATCTGTTAGATTTCAAGATGCAACAATGGTTTCATTTTTGATAGAGATGAGAAAAACGAGACACCTTGTAGCCCGTGAACTACACATGTAAATATAGTTTCGAGGACATCACTTTGTGAATGCTTTGAATTTGCTGGAGGCTCATGTTATATGATGGAGGTCATCCTGTCCCCTCCATTGCTTGTAGTAATGGCTACAACCTTGAAAACTAGAAAGTGGGTTGTGCTGCAAATAGTTTTCAAGGTGGGATTTCACTATGCACTTTAATTTTTCAACTGTGGAAATCTTCAGATTAATGATTCATATAGAGTCAGGGAACTCAGCTGCAGATGCTGAATTTCAGAAGAGCTAATGAACATTGGACTCCCATGTTTGTAAAAGTTCCTCTTCCACAGGCCTAGCCAGGTGCAAGGTATTTGCTTTTGTTTTGTAAACGTAACTAACCCGTAGTTCATTTTTTAAAAGTTCTGGTCTACCCATACATATGTTGTCAGAATACAAATGTCTGTGACACTTCATTAATACAATTGCAAAATTTCTCAGTAAAATGTTTAAGGGAGTACATTAAAAGGGAGGAATGGATAAACGTGTTTTAACAATTTGCCTTCTTTTGTCTGAGTCCAAGGAAAATGAATGAAATTTGTGCAAAGATGTGATTTCCTATCCCTTTTATTGATTCTAATGGATTTTTTTTAGAAATGCTACAATAGACGATCCTCGGTACTTCCAAATTCTATCCTCCCTCTTTAGATTTCAATGGTACATTTCAAGGTTAATATGCTTTGAAATACAAGTGGTTTAGAATGGAAATTCTTAGTATTACCAATGGGAAGACAACCCATTGCTATTCTATTTTCTGTCTTTAATAGGGTCTTTTGTAGTAAGAAAAAAAGATGAATGAAGCCATGGAGAAACACAGGAGCATTACACATGGAGGATAATAACATCTGCTGCCCCACACACCCCTAAATTATATGAGTGAGGCAGGGGGAAGCAGGTACAAGATGCAGGCACAGTTTTTTTAAAAAAAACATATTTCAAAAGCCTAGTTAGCCCCTTTTACCTAAAGGATTCCCTTACTTGAAATCCACTCGTATTCAACTCTAGGGTTTGGTGCTTATCTCTGTTTATAGCCAAAGAGACAACACTGTCTGCATCTGCAGATGTTTCCATGGGCATGTGGCAGGCATGACTAGACACTGGAATGCACGGAACACTACTTGCAATTTCTTGCTTTTGAACTGCTAGGTTGGCAGGAGCTGGGACAGAGACTGGAGCTCACTCCATTGTGCAGCACTTGGGTCTTGAACTGCTGACCTGCTGACCAGTCATCAAGTTCAGCATCTTAACCACTAAGCCTTTGCAGTTCTTAGCCCCTTTTACTTAGATGTAAATGCCTCTGAACTTTGAATGAGGGGTGGCATTGCTAGGATAAGTACAATCCTGTGTAAATCAAATAAATGTTTCCTTAAAAGCAAAGGTGGAGCAAGGGTTGGCTTTGCTACCTACAGCAGTACTAGCAGAATGGAAGTCTACTGTAACCCTAAATGCCATGGTTCTTTGTGTGGCTTGCTTATAAATCAATGTGACTTGGCTTGCATGTACTGAGCCCTTTTTAGAAGAAAGGTATAAAGTATAACTATTTTACATAAATATATGTTGATATTGCAAGCTACATTGGGCACTGTCCCTTTCACTTTTTTGCTTTAATACTATTATCATAAATGGACTCTTATTTTGCTTGAATCTCAAATGTGGTCAGATATTAGGTCAGATTTACAAGTTAATTAGCATTTTTTGCCCACAACATGCTGGGTTTCTAGTTTACTGACCTTCGAAGGGTGGAAGGCTGAGTCAACCTTGATCCCCATCAGGATCAAACTCACAATGTATTGTGGATTTTATATCAAATGCTGGGTGTGATGAGAGGTGGATTCTAAGAGACTTGAAGCTATTCTACCCTCAAGCTCTCTGTACTTCTGCTGTTTATTTATCAACATTCAAAAGTGTGGAACAGATTGTTTTATGACAGAGATGAAGAATATTAGACTGTCCAGATGTTTTGGCCAACAACTCCCATTCACTCTCTCTAGTATGAATGGTAGGCAGAGACAGTGAAAATGCATAGTGCATGAGAACACATTATACCAAGAATTGGCCATGTTGGCTAAGAGATTCTGGGACCTGCAATCCAAAGAAAGTCATTTCCAAAATCTTAAAATAACAGATCTTACCATCCTTAATAAACTTTACTAGCAGAGGTACCTGCTTCGCTGGGTGGTGCAGTGGCCTTGCTGCTGTAGTTTCACCCGCTGTAGATTCGCCCGCATGCTGCGCCCTTGGCTTGGGCACCAGTGCAGCCGTGCCCCACCCGCCCTGATGATGGACCCCACCTCCATGCAGAACCCATGTGTGGGACCCATGAGGGACCCTCACCCTCCCACCCCCGATGCCCCTGGCATCCCCGCCATGCAGCTGCCCACACCCCATCCGACATGCTTGGGAAGGACTACCTGGTGCCTCTTCAGGTCTCCCTTCTTTGGGTGTCCGTGCGGCGGCCCCATCAGCTGTCCTCCTCTGTCATCCGGGTCCTCGGCATGGCATCGTCGTCTGGCTCCTCAGCTGTTCTGGCTTCTGGGGTGGGCGCAAGGGTGGATATCTGGCCCTGCGCTGTCCCCGGTGCTTTGTGGGGTGGCACACACACCGCATGTGCGCCACCAGTCTGGGAAGGCATAGTCTGGGCCTCTGTGACATGCCCCCAGGTGCTGGGGGCACCCTCTTCATGGTCCATTTTTGGGGTGAAGGCGGTGCACGCTGTTAGTACCCCACGCCAGACACATCTGAAGTGCAAGGTAGGTGGGGCCGGCGTTGTCCGGGCAGGGGATGCAGGTCCGCTGCTATGTATTGGCAACATACAGCACCAGACCTTGATTTTAGTTATTAAGATAAGATATGCAGAGACATACACAGACACATGCAGTACTATGCAAACAGCTACCACCAGCTGGATGGGGAGAATTCAATGAGTGATCGGGTAGCATAGCTCAAGCTCCAAACCACACATTGACATTTGAGAGAGTCTTCTGCTGACTCTCCTTCCAACCCTCTCCAGGTTTTGTGAAGTTTAGAGTTAGTGTGTCTGAGTTATGGCCAACCAAATCACACATTGAATTTTCCCCAAACCAGCTCTTAGGGTCCTACGATTTTTGCAAAGTACCGTATACCCAGTTCTGTGTGGGACTATTCAGTTAATGTTATGAATGGATGCTCACCTAAGCAATGCGCTCTACATGGGGCTGCCCTTGTCAACAATTCGGAGGCTGCAGTTGGTCCAGAATGCGGCAGCCCGGGTGGTGATGGGGCACGGGCATTATGCTCGTGCCTCACCATTACTTCAGGAGCTGCACTGGCTACCAGTTTGCCTCCGGGTGCAGTTCAAGGTGCTGGTTTTGACCTTTAAAGCCCTTCATGGTAGTGAGCCAGGATACCTTAGAGACCGCATCATCCCAAGAATGTCCGCCCGTCCAACCAGAGCGGATCGGAGGGGCTCCCTTATTGTTCCATCTGCCAGAGGGGCTCGTCTCTCTGGCACACGAAGGAGGGCCTTTTCCGTGTCCGCACCGGCCTTGTGGAACCTCCTGCCTGTAGAGTTGTGGGAGCAGATGGAGCTGCTACCTTTCAGAAAAGACCTAAAAACCTGGTTGGCAGGGCAGGTGTGGGGCCCAGATGGAAGAGTGGCCCCCGCCTGTTGGCTTATAAATTAAGCCCCCATTTCTTTTAATAGTCTTCTTTTTTTAATGTGGGTTTATGTGGGTTTTAAGAGGAATTGGGTAGGTGGGTGGGTATGTTGGGTTTTAATTGGTTTTAATTGGTTGTACTGTTTTATGTGTGTTTTAACTTGTTGTGAGCCGCCCAGAGCCGGGTTTACCTGATTGGGCAGCATATAAATTTGAATATAAAATAAATAAATAAATAAATAAGCTTCTTTTTGGTGCTGACATCAACATCTTCTGCCACCTCAGACCCTGACAACACTTACAGAGATGGATGGGTGAGAATTTGATTCAGGGTTGTTTTCAGTTATTGTAACAACTCTCTAAAACTCACAAATGTCTTCATAAGGTTGATGTGAAGAATTTGAGATGTTAAAGAGTGACTTCAGGAGACTGTCAAATGAGCCTATTTATCTAGCCAAGCAGCTTCACTTTAAAAAGTCTGGCTTGGAATCCTTGTGTAATCAGTCATGTTTGTGGTAGTGCTGAATTACAATGGCCCACGTCCTTTGCCCCTTTATTGGTGCATTCCCTTCAGCAGCTACGTAACAAGCATTTACAATATTATCGATTCCATGCTGCAGATAACTGATGCTTGAAAACTTCATTGAGTTTAATTTTGATCAGAACTTTCCAAAATTCACAAATGTCATCAGTGTTCTTATGGGAGAATATTGAGATATTTATTTTAAAATAAAACCTTAAATGGCAGAAGTGGATGTGAAGTGGAAGTTTTAACTATCCTTAGCCATGTGCCATTCACCGCTTGCTGTTACCCACTTGTGGCTGCACTCTGGACAACCTTGAAACAATGTGCCACCAGGTAAAATTTAGAGATGCAGTGCTATTTCCCAACATAAGCATATGGGATGCAAAGTCAAAGAAAAATGTTAATAAAACCATACATATGTGATGTTACAATCTTGTTGAGCTATCTTAACAAGGGACAGACAAAGTATGCCCATAGATTTGAATGTGGCCATATTGTGACCTCCCAATGTTTGTTTTTTTTTTTAAATTGTGGCAAATTTTGCATAAAACAGGTTCTGAGTAAGACCACTCTCAAGGGAAAAAGCAAAACTAGAAGTAGATGTCTGAACACTTCTGTGGTTTCCCCATGCCCCAGTGGCATGGAACGGCCTGCGCAGAGGCCACTTCGGGAGAACGCTCCTTGAGCCGTGGGCTCTGCGGGCAGAGAAATTAAGGGGGGTGGATAAATGATAGGGTTTGATTCACCCAATTCCTTGACCTGACCAGCGGATCTGCTGAGAGAGCGAATAGCTAACTCTGTTACCCATTAGAGTAATCACTCATCTCCAAGCTCAACTTTACCCCGGGTGTAAACAGAGGCCATGTTTACCCCTGCCTAATCCCCAAACAATGGTGTTTTCCCCGGTCTGTGTTTGGCCAAGTTAATTAACTTCCCTCCGAGAGATTCCCAATTAACCCGAGTAAACAGGTGATGTGATTTCTGTCAGATGACTGTTTTTGCCACCGTTGCGCTTTTACTCCTATATATGATGATGCCTTTTTCCCAATAAACCACTGATCTGATCACGCTCCATATTGCCTCGTATCGTTTCTTGATCAGTCTCCTCCGGGACCTCCGGCCCTCAGCGGCCCCGATTCCCACACACTTCTATATTTATTTTCTTTTTCCACAATCGGTTGTAGGGTCAGAATGTCTCCCCTGTTCTTGGATGTTCTCTGCCGCATCAGATCATAGATGTTGGAGATGTGGTAGACAGAGTGTTAGTTCTCATTTGTGGTTGGTTTTGTTCTTTGATTATCAGTATGAAAACTATCACAGGCTGTCTAGTACAGTTAAAACTATTGTTAGCCACCCAAAAATAGATGGTTGATTATGACAAAACAATAATATGTTGTATAAACAGCAGTTGTGCATTTTAATAGACACCTTCAGGAAGTATCCACAGGTATCATTACAGATATTATTACTTCCCACTTCAGTGGAAAAGTGTTCCATGTGCTCCAGTGTCTAATCATGCCTGCCACATGACCTCGGAAATGTCTGCAAATGCAGACAGCACTGGCTCTTCAGCTATGAAACAGAGATGAGCACTGAACTCTAGAGTCAGATATCACTGGCTTTTGAGCAAGGGTGACCTTTACCTTTACCATTCCGAAACAGTGTTAACAAAGGTATAGTCCTGTATGCTTATGAATAAAATATATACCTATAGGGTACTGCAGTGGCTCAAGTTGCTAAGACGCTGACTGGGAAGCGGAAGGTCAGCAGTTCGATTCCCGAGCACTGCAGGACGGAAATGAGCTCCCGTCTTCGTCCCAGCTCCTGCCAACCTAGCAGTTCGAAAGCAAGAAATTGCAAGTAGATAAATAGGGACCACTTCGGTGGGAAGGTAACAGCGTTCCGTGCGCTCCGGTGTCTAGTCATGCCTGCCACATGACCACGGAAACGTCTGCAGAAGCAGACAGCGCTGGCTCTTCGGCTTAGAAACAGAGATGAGCACTGCACCCTAGAGTCGGATACGACTGGCTTTCGAGCAAGGGAAACCTTTACCTTTACTAAGGCCTTGCAGGGTGGTTGTCTGGATTTTGCTCAAAATTTTCATGGGGAATTGTTCTTAATTATTTAATCATCCAAGTACATACTGAATGAATGGCGATGTGACCTTGGATATATAATCTCTGCAATGTATTTATTGTGAAATAAATCTTGTTTAATAAAAGTACCAATAAAAAATTAAAATATAAAAAGATTAAGGTCCCTGGAACATAATAAAATATGAAATGACAGGTGTAGTTGTTACCTGTATGAATGTCAGTGTAGAAAATGTTACACTCCCAATAGTATGAAAGGTAAAATGCAAGTGTTTTAATTCAAGGAAAAATTCAAGGAAAAATTCACATGTACGTCCTATGCTGAGGTATGTCAGGCAAGAGGTAAGGCGTGTAAGCTGAACGCAAAAATTACCCAACTATAACAATATACCTGTACAGTATTATTTCATTCTGCACGCGAACTTGCTGTTATAGCGCTTTACAACTACGCTTCCTATTGTCTACCTAGCACCATGGGGATGAGGGTTCACTTTCTAGGGTCCCGGTGTGTCTTGTATGTTTGAGGTTAATGACTGAGTTGATTTGTGTCATTAGTGTATTAGCATGATTCGCGTGCAGAATGAAATAATACTGTACAGGTATATTGTTATAGTTGGGTAATTTTTGCGTTCAGCTTACACACCTTACCTCTTGCCTGACATACCTCAGCATAGGACGTACATGTGAATTTTTCCTTGAATTTTTCCTTGAATTAAAACACTTGCATTTTACCTTTCATACTATTGGGAGTGTAACATTTTCTTCGCTTGTTCGAACACCCCAGCCGTCCCACCTACCCACTGAATGTCAGTGTAAGCAATTTGCAACCAGCTTTAAAATCTAATGGTGTCGCTGGGCCCAGTTTATATGTGAAGGTCAGTTATGGTATTTTTGAACCACAATCGGGCATACCCTTGTAACAGCAACCTTGGGTTGCTTGCTAATCTCATAAGAACATAAGAACATAAGAACAGCCTTGCTGGAACAGGCCACAGCCCATCCAGTCCAGCATTCTGTCTCACACAGTGGCTCACCATTTCCTTCAGGGTATTCCCAAGGAGGTGCCTTCACCTTCTTAGGATTCCCTGGAATGGCATTGAGAGATATTCTGCCTATCTCTCCAACCCAGAGGTCGTCCTTAAGTATCCATAATTATAGCCATTGATACCCTTGTCCTCCATGAACTTGTCTAATCCTTTCTTAAAGCTGTCAAGACTGACAGCTGTCACCACTTCTTCTGGCAGGGAGTTCCATAGACCAGTAATCCTCTGGGTGAAAAAGTACTTTCTCTTATTTGTTTGAGAACTAGTACCCAAAAGTTTCATCGAGTGTCCCCTAGTTCTAGTGTTGTGCGATAGGGAAAACAGTTTTTCCTTATCTACCTTGTCCAAACCGTGCATGATTTTATAAACTTCAATCAGGTCACCTCTTAGACGCCGTCGTTCAAGAGTGAAAAGGCCCAACCGTTGCAGCCTCAGATGGTAAGGAAGGTGTTCCAGTCCCCTAATCATTCTGGTTGCCCTCCTCTGTACTTTCTCCAACTCCATAATATCCTTCTGGAGGTATGGCGACCAGAACTGTACACAGTATTCCAGATGGGGCCTCACCATAGATTTATAAAGAGGCAAAATAACACTTGCTGACTTATTTTCTATACCCTTCCTAATGATCCCTAACATTGAGTTTGCTTTTTTCACTGCTGAGGCACACTGGGTTGACACCTTCATTGAGCTGTCCACCAGGACACCAAGGTCCCTTTCCTGGTTTGTCGCAGAGAGTTCAGACCCCATCAGTTTATAAATGTAATTGGGGTTCTTTGCCCCAACATGCATCACTCTGCACTTACTAATGTTGAAGCTCATTTGCCACTGTTTTGCCCACTCCCCCAGTGTCAAGAGATCCCTCTGGAGCTCCTCACAATCTCTCACAGTTTTCACTACCCTGTATAATTTAGTGTCGTCAGCAAATTTGGCTACCTTGCTTTTTACTCCTACCTCTAGATCATTTATGAAGAGGTTGAAAAGCAGGGGTCCCAGTACTGAACCTTGGGGGACCCCACTCTTTACTTCCCTCCACTTGGAGAAGTGTCCATTTAGTGCTACCCTCTGTTTCCTGTCCCTTAGCCAGTTGCTGATCCAGGACAAGACCTGTCCCTTTATTCCATGACTGGTAAGTTTATTCAAGAGCCTTTGGTGTGGGACCTTGTCAAAAGCCTTCTGAAAGTCCAGATAAACAATGTCAACTGGATCCCCCTTATCCACATGCTTGTTGACACTCTCAAAAAATTCCAACAGATTAGTGAGGCATGATTTGCCCTTGCAAAAGCCATGTTGGCTCTCCTTTAGCAGCGCCTTCTCTTCTATGTGCCTATTAATTCTATCTTTTAGGATGGTTTCCATCACTTTACCTGGGACACATGTCAAACTGACAGGTCGGTAATTTCCTGGATCACCCCTGGATCCTTTTTTGAAAATTGGTGTTACATTCGCTACCTTCCAGTCATCAGGCACAAAGCCTGATTTGAGGGAAAGATTATATATTTTGGCTAGGATATCAGCAATTTCATCTTTAAGTTCCCTGAGAACTCGTGGATGGATGCCATCTGGTCCTGGGGATTTGTTAGTGTTTAGCTTAACAAGACATGCAAGGACCTCCTCCCTGGTTATTTCTATCTTGCTTAATTCTTCGGTTTCCCTCCCTACGAAGATAGGTTCTGTCACACTATGTCAGGCAAAAGGAACTGCAGAATGAACTCACCAAAAGGTGTCTTTATTTTGGCAGTTTCACGTCTGGCCTAGACACAGAAGAAGAAGTGGACCTGAAAATACAGACAGCAATGACATTCTCAGTGGCTTTGTGGGCTCCCACATAGCTCTCAGCTGCTACATGGTGGTGCAGTCTGCACTGAGGCCACAGTATGAAACACTTGGGTATCCAGATGTTTTGGATTTCAACTACCATAATCCTTTACTACTGGCCATTCTGGTTGGGACATCTGCGAGTTGGACAGAGCCAGGAAAGTTATTTTAGAAAGTAAAGCTACTTGTTACTTTGGGTACAGTCAGTTTATCATTGACATCATCACTGCTCTATCTACAAATGGGATCAATTGCATTGGGAATTATTAATGCAGACCGTTAACCTTATCCACACAATGGGGCTGTGGTGGCTCAGTGGTTAAGAAGCTTGCCTTGTTAGCTGGAAGGCTAGAAAGCCAGCAGTTCGAGAACTGGGTACTGCATGATGGATTGAGCACCAGTCTCTGTCCCAGCTCTTGGGGACATGAAAGGAGCCTCATTTGTGCATTCCCTGAGTGGAGTTTCCTCCGCAAAAAATCCTTTCAACCCAGAATAATTTCTGACATGAAATTATTATGATTATGATCATCATCATCCACACAATACAAAGAAATTGCCTTTAGTTTTGCCTGGTAGCCAATTCTTCTATTATGGCTTGAACAAACATTTTAAAATACGAAGGGTGAAACAAGTAATGCTTCCCTTACCACTTAAGACCAATAGACAAATAATATAATATTAGAATCCCTGTACAAATGCCACCAAACAGGAACTGTGCTCTATGGCTATATTATACCAGGATTATGTTAAATTCAAAGTGTTGGTGTTAACCTGTAAACTTGACATTCCTGTGGACAATTAGGATCTATCTATTCATATAGTTCCTATGAGGGTGATTAAACATTAGGCATCATTTATCAAATAAATATAATATTCTTATTACTTACAGCCTCAGAATGCTATGTAATTATATATGATGTCTAGGACATAACTACTAGGTCACAGCCTGTTTCAGGTAAACAGCATTCAACTACAGAGTTATAACCAACATAACTATATCTTATATCTTACACCCATCCCATTTACTATAAACCTTATCACTCTTAGCTATGCATTTCTCTTGACACATACCATGATCTCTTCTAATTATTTTTTCATAAGTGTCTTCTTCAACCCCCTTTTCTAGTGCATGGCCCATAAGAAGGGATCTGTAACAGAAAGGGACATAACCTCTCAAAATTGAAATTGGAAGTATTCAAATGCAAGGCCCTCACTACATAGGCCCCAGTGGGGATGAAGAGGCCACCCCACCCGCCACCCCACCTGGCTGGCATTTTTGGGACCCCCCCATGCCCTCGGACTTAAAAGGCAAGGGGGTGCCAGGTGAGCCGCCGCCGCCAAGTGTCCTGGCCCCGGTGCGGATGAAGAGGCCACTCCACCCGCCACCCCACCTGGCTGGCATTTTTGGGATCCATCCCCCCTTGCCCTCGGACTTAAAAGGCGAGGGGGCGCCAGGTGAGCCTGTCAGATGTAATATCAAACTGACCTGAACTACATGTACCACAATGCCTTGCCATTGTAACCCTATCCCCCTGAACCTTGCACCTCTGACCTCATCTAACCCTATTAAAGGACCACCTCACCCTCCTCATCCTCCCTTCCATCTTTGACCCCTGATACAGCCACTGACCGCCATGCGGGCAGTGGGAATAAAGACTTTAATTATAATAGACTGACTTTGGAGTTATTGGGCCGAACCATCTAAAAACTCTAGCAAAATGGTAGCAGAGGTTTGGTTTGCCCACAAACAACTCCAAACTAAAAACAAATGACCAAAAGGAGGACCCGGCTGAACAAAGGAGGGTCCAGAACACGAGCCAGACCAACTGGACTCAAAGGAGGACCCGAAACTCCGGAACAGGTAATCGCACAACCCCTAATGGTAATGGAAGAGGTCAACCCCGACCGGACCATCACGGAGATGGATCCAGATGGCCAAATGAAGGCCGAGACCGGAGGGGCACCCACCGAAAGGGACGACCAAGATGAAAGCCTGACAACCAAAATCTACAGGGTGATGGCCGGGAGAGGAACGATCCCCATGGCAGAGCTACTGGCCTTGATGAACAACGGAGACGAACCCCACACCAATGGCATGGTAAGCCCTACCCCGAGATCCTCCATGGCAGGAACCCCAAGCACCGCGCCGGGTTTGAATCTAGCCAAGATAGCCGACCAATTACAAGCGGCGGCCCTGGATTCAAACCCACCGGTGGGAAAACCCACCGGGACAACAATGCCCGAAGATAACCCACGCGCCCCAACCACGCGAAGAAAGGAAAATTCCCTGGGGCCCCAGAGGGTGGACACACAGGCCCTGGAAATGCGGGACATGCCAGCCCTCAGCCCCCAGAAACCAGAAGGGGGCGGAGACCACCAAGCAGGCACCATGCATCCAAGGGAGGCGCTGCACATAACCGGGCCAAACTTCCCACATGGGCAGAGGCCCCCTTCGCAGCCAAAAACCGAAGAGGACACGACCTCTCCCCAGAAGAAAGCCACCACAAACCCTTCTCAGCTAAAAGCCAAAGGGAACGCAGCCCCCCTAGAAACACACTACCGCGAATGGGAGGGACGCGAGACCCGCAAGACACGTGTCCGTGCGGGAAGACCAGAGGCACGCGCAAGGCGGAACGAAGAAAGTATGGCCTACCGTAACTCGCCGCCTGCCCGACCCAAGCACGGGGGACAACCGGACGAGGGAGCCGACCTCCACACAGGGCCATGACCTGAGGAACCGGAGCTATTATGACGCAAACCCCCATCGACCCAGCAAAGATGGCGGCCTCCATGCGACAGCTCCACAGAATCCTCCGATGAGGAAAGCGGCTCCAGCGATGAAGACGACCTCCCACCGGCGCTCCAACCTGAAGCAGCAGGACCTCCGGGGCAGAGGTCCGCTCACCTCGGCAGCCAGCAAACAATGAGATTCACGCAGGCGCAAGAGGAGCAGGGAAACTCCCTCTCTGGCAAAGGAGAGGAAGTGCAGGTCAACCCAGGTCGCTCGATGAGTAGAGGACCAGCGAACTCCCTCTACAGGCGACCAGAAAAACTGCAAATGGGACATCCAATAGCAAATATCTGTATACCCATCCCTTACTGCCAATATAAAGAAAGCCCAGGACACCAGACCAGATCCAGCAAAGGGAGCAGTGCCGGCCAGCACAGCCAACTACCTCACAACTTCCCAATCCTTTGCATGACTGGAGAGAACCTCATGGACTGGGAACAACAATGTCAGGTAATTTTGATGAGGGAGGGGGCTTTGTATCTGATCCAGGACCCACCAAGGAAGCCATGGACACTAAAGGTCGGCAGACTACACCATAGAGTGTTCTGTTTACTTCTAAGTTCTATTGACATTTCAAAGTATGGGAGTATCTCTGATGGGCTGACAGTGCATTAGGTTTGGGTGATATTGTATGAAATGTTTTATTGCAATGAAAGGACTACGACCTGCTTGCTATTGAGAGAGTTGTATGCATACAAAATGAAAGAGGGATCAACGATGAGTGAGCACTTGATAAAACTAAACAACATGAGATCCGACCTCATAAGAAGGGGGGAAATCGTGACAGATCAGCACCAAATTAGCATTATATACAACTCCCTCGATTCAAGCTGGGACTATTTCCTGACTCAACTGGATAATTTAGGAAGTGACAATGCCACATTGTCAGTTTCACTGAGCAAGCATGCCCTGGCCTCGAGTGTCACACATGTGGATCAAGGAAACACAAACCCACACGCGATCAAACATTTATTTTATTTATTTATTATTTATTTAGTCGTATTTATATATGCCGCCCACTCAGGCAGAACCCGACTCAGGGCGGCATTACAACAAATTCTAAAAACATATAAAAACACTTTAAAAACCCCTTATCCCACCCATCCATCCCACCCACTCTAAAAAAGGAAGAGAGAGTTCTTAATTCTTTACGTAAGCCAACAGGCGGGGACCGTGATCCCATTCGGGCTCCACACCTGCCCTGCCAGCCAGGTCTTCAATCCTTTCCTGAAGGGCAGCAATTCTCTTTGAAGTCTTAGATCTGTTGGCAGGAGGTTCCAGAGAGGACACTCCAAAGCCATGCCACGAGGACACTCCAAAGCCCAGACGTGAATCACAGGACGAGTACCCACGCAGACACAAGGGCGACAACGACAGGGGGGACAGACGACGAAAGTCACCTAGCCCAAAGAAAGAACCTAAACCACAAAAGGGGCAAGACAGACACAAATCAGATTCAGTGAACGTGGTCAAGCACAGCAAAGAGACCGGCAGCCACAGGGCAGACAGGACCTCAAACGCTCACCTACAACGATGGCTGATCGACTCCGGGGCAACCACCCACACATCATGCCACAGAGAGATATTCGACTCATTCGAAGAGGACTCCTTCAGAATCAAAGTCGCCAACCAGAAGCATGCGAAAGTAACCGGCAGGGGCAATGTATTCATCCCTGGAATTGGACAGGCCAAAGGCGTCCTTTACTCCCCTGAAATTCCATATAATGTCCTGGCCACCACCAAGCTCACAGACGACCCTAGCCTGAAGATAGTCTTCGAAAACAAGAAGGTGTCCATCGAAAGAAGGGGAAAGGAGATCGGAAGAGTGGAGCTCATAGGCGGCCTACCATACTTCATCACTGAGGGAGCCGAGGATGGACAGGCCGCGATAGGTTTAATCGACGACACTGATGATGAAGAGACGCAAGATTGCACCGTGGACGACCCCAGGGAACATGGACATGAAGACCCGGAAGGGGAAAACAATGAACACAACAGCCCCACAAGAAATGAAGGGGTTAGCAGCGCAGAGCGAAGAACGCCAAGGGTATCAATAGGGAAGCAAGTGCATGATGAGTGTGCGCACCTGTTGCTCAGGAGGTTGGGACACATAGGCTTCCCAACAGTCAAGAAGATGCTAGGAGGCTCAGAAGGACTAAGGGTCAAGAATTGTGGAAACTACCTGGAGTGCTCCGTATGCAAAAGCTCTAAAGCAAAAGCTGAAGCACGACCAAAAACATCCACCAGAAAATCAAGCCACCCATTCGAATTGGTCCACCTCAACCTGATGGGGCCACTCGAAAGGTCCTTGGGCCAGAAGAGATTTTTCTTGACGATAGTTGATGACTACAGCCGATACGCTTTCGTATACACCCTCAAAAGCAAGGACGAAACCTTCAGCAAGTTCAAAGAGTTCTACCAAAGGGTGCAAACTCAGAACAACACCAACATAAAGAAACTGATGATGGACAGAGGATCGGAATTCCTGTCCAAAGAGTTTGAAGACTGGATAACCGAGAAGGGGATGCTACACTACAAGACCGCACCGTTCTCGGCGTTCCAGAACGGAGTCGCCGAGCAAAGGAACAGAGTGCTCCAGACCACGATCAGATGTGCAATTGAAGATGCAGGCCTAAGCTTCTCATACTGGGGGGAAGCTTTGCTGTACTCCAACTACACGCTGAACAGACTATGTTCCAGTGTTATCGGAAAAATGCCCTACGAAGCCATGTACAGGTGGAAGCCCAAGTTGGCCCACATTCACATCTTTGGTGTGTTCGCAGGTGTACACATACCAAAGCAACTAAGAAAGAAGCAGGACAAGATAACAAAGAGGCTAAGGTTCATGGGGTATGAACCGGGTTCGAAGGCATACCATTTCCTAGATCACAACCTGAGAATAGTCATTTCCAGGTCGGCCACTTTCCATGAGCACGCAAACTGGAGCAAGATACATGCGAACGAGGTGCTGACAAATGAGTCAGTACAAGAAGGAGCCAGAGCACCATCACCCAACTCAAGGCCCAACAGACTAGTGGACACGCCACCAGAGAAGGGTGAGGATAGGCAGTCACATCAAGATGCCACAAGTGGTGTAGAGACTGAATCTCCAAAAACCCCAGCAGAAGCGCCCCGCAGGTCAACCAGGTCAACCAAAGGCCAAACTCCCAGAGGACTAAAGCAGTACGTGTTAGGAATAAACACCTGCCCCGAGACACCCGCAAATTACGATGACATAGACAAACTGCCTCCCGAAGAGCAGGACAAGTGGCAAGTGGCAGTGGAAAGGGAGATGGAAAGCCTCTAAACCCTCGGAGTGTACGCCCCTGCCGAGATTCCTGAGGGACAGAGGACAGTGGGAACAAAATGGGTGTTTAAGGTGAAACCGTTGGAAAATGAAGGGGTAATGTACAAGGCGTGACTAGTCACCCAGGGGTTCACCCAGCGATACCCAGATGATTACGAGGACACTTACTATCCCACGGTGAAGCCAGAAAGCGTAAAGGCCACCCTAGTGATGGCAACCATCCTCGGGGAGCAGGTGTATCAGTTTGACATGCAGACAGCATACCTCCATGCAGACCTTGACAAAGAAATATACGTCAGAGCACCACCTGGTTTTGGGCGCAACAGAGGGGAAACATGGTTACTCAGCAAAAAGCCTCTATGGCCTAAAACAGTCCGGCAGGAGATGGTACGAATGTCTGGCCAAGGCAATGAGGCAATTGGACGTTTTCCCAGTCAAGGACGACAAATGTGTCTTTCTAAGGAAATCATCAGAGGAAGTTGAAAAAGTTCTAGTATATGTTGATGATTTGTTGTACTCTGGGAAAAGTAAGTCAAAATGCGACGAGTTCGCTCAAGGACTGCAAAATGAATTCTCCCTGAAAAGCTTAGGGAGAGTAAACAAATATTTAGGAGTGCAAGTCTCAAGGATACCCAACGGTTTTGGACTCTCCCAGAAAGAGAAAATAGCCGAACTCCTTGACAGATGCAACATGTCAAATGCTCACCCCTGTGGAACACCTATGCAAACAGACTTCCTGAAGAATGCCTATGATGGAGGGGAACCGTTCGAAGACATCAGCCTTTACAGGTCCATCATCGGATCGTTATTACACATAGCCAACTGGACCAGGCCTGATATTACGCTGGCGGTAAACCTTCTCTCACGTTACTCCAGTAATCCAAAGACATTCCATTGGGCGGCCGTCAAGAGACTACTGAGGTACCTGAAGGGCACCATAGAGACAAAATTACTGCTCACCCCTCGAGTAGATGAAGAAATCAACCTGTCATGTTATGCCGATGCTGATTGGGGCAGGTGTTCAGGAACCAGAAAGAGCACATCCGGCTACATAGTGATGCTAAATGGCAGCCCAATATACTGGCACACCGAGAAGCAGAAACTGGTTTCTACTTCCACCGCCGAGGCCGAATATGTCTGCCTGTCCAATGCCGCATGTGATCTAATCTGGATAAATGAACTGATCTCTCTTATCTGGGAGAAACCCAAGCTCCCCATCACCATCCATGAGGATAGCCAGGCAGCCATAGAGATAGCAAAAGGTGATACTATAAACCGAAAATCCAGACACATAGATATCAAGTGCAGAAATGTAAGACAGATGATAAGGAAAGGCTTTATGGAGCTAACACATTGTGAAACAAAGGAACAAGTGGCAGACATACTGACCAAACCACTCCCCTCAGCCCAGCATGAACACCTGTTTGTTAGTTTATGTCTTAGCAAATAAAATACTCAAGTCTGTACTCAATGTAGTCAGCCCGTATGATATTAGAAGGGGTTTTGTCAGATGTAATATCAAACTGACCTGAACTACATGTACCACAATGCCTTGCCATTGTAACCCTATCCCCCTGAACCTTGCACCTCTGACCTCATCTAACCCTATTAAAGGACCACCTCAACCTCCTCATCCTCCCTTCCATCTTTGACTCCTGATACAGCCACTGACCGCCATGCGGGCAGTGGGAATAAAGACTTTAATTATAATAGACTGACTCTCTAAAAACTCTAACAGAGCTGCTGCCGCCGAGCGTCCTGGCCCCGGTGGGGGTGAAGAGGCCACTCCACCAGCCACCCCACCTGGCTGGCGTTTTTTGTGACCTGGCCTCCCCCTCCCCCTGCTCAGACTCAAAAAGACTCTAAAGGGGGGGGGGATTTTGTGGGTAGTCTTGGATATTTCTTGTGTTTATTGTTGCTAATGGGTTTATTTTTTGATGTGATATTTTGTTTTCAAATTTGACCTTTCGAATTGTACTGCACTGCTTTTTGAATTGTACAGTGTTGTATTGTATTGATTAATTTATGTTTATTATTGACTATTGATTATTGATTATTGTATTGAATTTACTTTTCATGCTTCTTTATTATTGTATTATATGAAATCTACATGTTGTAATGGCCGCCTTGAGTCGGCTTTGGCTGAGAAAGTGCGGGATATAAATTAAAAATTTTTATTATTATTATTATTATTATTATTATTATTATTATTATTATTATTATTATTATTATTATTATTATTATTATTATTATTATTATTATTATTATTATTATAGTCCAAAGCCATGTGTGGTTTCTCAAGACATACCAGAAACTGGGAAAGATCTTTCAGTATTGAATAAAGGAGATCAACAACAGAACACTCTGTCAGAACAAGTAAGGAGTGTCTGCTATCATAATCTACCCAATGTGTTTTCAAATACAAAGTTTCTGAATGTTTTCATAGGCAGCCAAGGTAAAAAGTATTTCTATAAACAACATTTAAAAAATCAGCCCTAAAGTGTTTTTTAACACTATGAACTCAATATTCATAAAACATCTAAATGAAATAGTGAGAAAGAATGTGGGTAGGTGGAGGAACATGAATAAATAACCTTAGCTTTATAAAAATGTTACTCCTTTCTTTATGGGAGATGAACATTTCTGCAGTCTTAGCAATTGGAAAATGCAAAAATTTATGGAAACTCAATCTGAGATTAAAAGTTGCCATGGATTATTAATAAGAGGAGAACAGAAAACTGCTGATCATCCTCTCCAGCCCTTTTCTCATTTGTAATCTTTGTGTCTCCGATCCATTATACAATGGACCATAATGAATATGCTGGCCTTGCTCAGCACAATGTAGACTGAGATAGAACAAATGATAGATTATATGTATAACCTCTGAGGTATTCTTTAGAAATGGTATGTAAGCTATTACTGGAAGAGAAGCTAGGCATAAAATTGCTGCAAATTCATGAAACAATGATAAAGGGGGGGGGGGATATAGAGCCATAAAGCAGCAAAGAACATGGGGAAAGAATGTGAGAGCAAATTATGAGGCAAGTGTTGCCATTTATCAGTGGAATTTTGTCAGTGCTTTATATTGCCTCTTGCCTCAGGGAGTTTAGTACTGTGTTTTAGCCTAAAACTAAGCGGCAGTGCCATCTCAGAGGTCATGATCACTGGTCACCTGCCAAGGAGCTCAGTAGGCCTCATTGTCAATCCTGCCAACTCTTATCAGTCGTAAAAGTCCTTCTCATTTCTCTACACCAGGGATTCGCAACGTGTGGCCCATGGGCTGGACGTGGCTGGCGGCACCATTTTATGTCCCCCCTGCCTCCACTGCACCCAGAAGTACCATGTGGTGAAAGAAGGGGGAAATTGCCATCATGTGGGATCCACGCACACAATTGGCATAACTGGCCCTGACAGAACCCCGGTATTGGGTGATCACATCGTTACCAGGGGTTCCTGAGGGGACAGAAATTGGGGGAGCGGAATATTAGATAGAGTTTAATTCATCAATAGCTGATCTGACAAGCCGCTCGAACAATAGAGAGCTAATGACTAACTCGCTAGGCACATAATAGGTAATCGCGCGTCTGCGGATTACTTTAAGCCCTAGAGCCAATACTAGCCACTTGTTTACCCCGGATAACACGGAACAATGTATTTCCCCTGCCGTTAATTAAGTTAGTTAATTAACTTCCCCTGAAGACTTCCCCAATTAACTTGTGCGAACATAATGTGTGAAGCCTGCCAGTATGCTGGATCACTATGCTTGTGCATGCAGCCTGAACATGATAAATACTCATGGTTTGTCATCATTAAAACACTAGTCTTCGCTCCATCTTGCCTCGTGAGTCGTTACTTGACCAGTCTCCTCTGGGACCCAACAGCCGCTTCGCGGTTCCGATCCAGCTTGTGCAACCTGCTTCACGGCCCAGATCCAACATCTGGTGACCCCGATGTGATCTACTCGTGAGTAAGTGATCTTCTCAGTCCAGTTCTATGCCAGAACCATGTCCGAATCGTCCTGGAGGACAGCACGGTGGCTCTGTCGGCCAGACCATACTTCAGACTAGATACGGACCTTCTAAAGCCGCTCTTCTCGCAGCTAACGTTAGGCAAGCAGCCAGCAGACCGGATACACATTCCTCAAGAGGCGTGGTTGACTCTAGAAAAGGTCAACCAAGTTCTCAGCCAGAGATGGGTGGACAGGATTAGCCAGGGGCCATATGCTCCTGTTCTAAACCTGTACATAGTCGGAACAGGAGCCATGTTCACCGGGGCTCTAGGGGTAGACTCCGAGCTGGGGGCGAGTATTGTAGAATGGGTGTATTTGCCACACACCTCTTCCCGAAACATTGTTCCTCCGCAGGAACTGGTCTCCACGGTGATTTACCAAGGAAGGCTGAGAGCAAGGGATATCTCAGGGCACGATTTAGCAAAAATTGTGGTCCCATTCACAAAAGAGCAGATTCAGCAGCTAATGCAGCTCGGTGACTCGCTTCAGATTGCATTGGAAGGATTCACTGGATGTTTGGTGAAAGACCCCAGACTCGCCTCGCTTCAAACGCAGACAGTCTGTTTGTGTGAGTTAGTGTCCCTGGTTCCACTTCAGGGGGCTAGGACAGTTTTCACTAATGGGGGTCGCACATATGGTGTTCTTACTTGGCAAGAGGGCCAGGCTTGGCGCATGCTTCTAACTCTTCCGCAGAAATCCACGCAGCAGGCAGAATTGGCAGAAGAGAATTCGCCTTGCACACCTTTGCCAAGGAACGCTTAAACATCATAACTGACAGTCAGTATGTTAGGAATTTGCTTCACAGTCTACCGGGAGCGTACATCACTCCCGCGATAGACAAAAACTTGTTAAGTCTTTTCCTCACGACTCAATTTCACTTGCGGAACCGCACCGAAGCGCTCTATATCGCCCACATCAGAAGTCACCAGGATTTGCCTTGTCCGATTTCTGCGGGCAATAGCAGAGTGGATGCGGCCGCAAAGGAAATTCAGCAACAGTCAGTCTTGGGAGTCTTTACGACTCTGATTCAGAGTCATGCATTTTCCCATCAAAATGCCAAAGCACTTGCACAGCAGTTCAACCTGCCACTTTCTCAAACCCAGGGCATAGTCCGTTCCTGTCCGCATTGCACAGGGGCAGTAGGGGGGCCCTCGTGGAGGGTCAACCCATGAGGGACAGAGGCCAACCAGGTGTGGAAGATGGATGTCACACACGTTCTGCAGTTTGGCAGATGGCAGTACATGCACGTTTGCATTGACACTTTTTCATCGTTCGTTTGGGCCACAGCACACAAGGGAGAAACGGCTTCCCATGTGGAGCAGCATCTCCTTACCTGTTTCGCAGCCATGGGCAAATCACGGCATGTGAAAACCGATAACGGTCCGGCTTGTAGCTCCAGGCAGCTGGCCACCTTCATGGCCACCTGGGACATTAAGCACACCTTTGGCGTTCCGTACAATCCGCAAGGGCAAGCGATTATGGAATGGATCAATCAGATGCTTAAGTCCTACATTGACAAACAAACAGAAAGGGGGGAACTAGCCCTCCTCAAAAATCAGGGTCAGGCACAGCATTATCTGAACAAGGTATTGTTTACATACAATCACCTTAATGTTTTTTTGGAATACACTCCACAGGAGAAACACTTCCGTTGCACGGAGGCTCTCCCGCGGCCGATGGTGCATTACTGAGTGCCACCGGATCCTTCTTGGAAGTGCCCAGTGCCACTCATAACATAGGGAAGAGAGTATGCTGCAATTATGTCTCCTATAGGCATCATCTGGATTCCAGCACAGTGTGTCAAGCCTCACTTCGAGTCCAATGGCGTGGACCCAGGCGCTCCCAGACCCAATCCCGGAGATGGAGGAGTTAACCCTGATGGGGAAAGCCAAGCAGAGGAGGTAGCGACAGCAGACGACAGCGCCGAAGATCACCTGGGGGATGGCCAAGTCCCTGTGCCAGGAGGCGGCGGACGCCATTTGGCGGGAGGACAAGGAGCCGACGCCGGAGAACATCTTGATTGCAGCCTTTTCCCTGATTACTGCTAATTCCATGATGACCACCATCACCTTTCTCCTTTCCTTGTTTGCGGGGGGAGGGGTTAAAGCAGCTTCACTGGAAGCCAACAACCTGATGCCAGGCGGAGATCTCTCTGCCCGGCTGCAGTACAACATTTGGGAAAGATTGGTGAAAATCGTCAATCAGTCCAATTTTTGCCTGAGGCAGACCACCGCTTCTGCCTCTATTCTTAGCACTTGTCTCATCCCGGTGTGTCACTCCCCAGATGCGTGAATCAGGAACGGTGACTGGTTGGTGAAGCAGATATTTGGTCCATTTTACAAGACTGCCTTTTCAACATATGCACACTGGGGAACCCAAGTCACGAAAGTACTACCGGCTGATGCGGCCACTCTGTACACTCCCCGAGTGGCGGTCAGCCCGAACTCAACTTGGGCTTGCATGACCGGCTGTTCCGCGGTCGAAGGGCCACAGCGCCATTGCCACCATCCGGTCCCCAAAGCTGTCTGAGGTAGCATGGCCCAGCCCCCAGCTTTAAAAGGTTGAGAACTCCTGCTCTACACAGACCTATAAAAATAGAGCAGCCAAATGATGTGTAATAGTAGCAAGGGGGAAACCATTTGAGGCAAAGAAGATTTTTATATATTTTTTTCAAAATGTTCTTATTTATTAGATTCCAAAAACTATATTATTAAAGCTCAATAATGCTAGTAGTAAGTCAAGCAGGAAGTCTTTAAATCAAACAAGTTTCTTCACTGATTAAGGAAAATAAAAGCTGTTTCATCACATGTAAATCACAAAAACACAACGTAAAGATCCAATATGTAGGTTTCAAAGTTGAGCCGGTCAATCAAACTTTTCAGAATAATCTTTCTTCAGGAAATCTAAGAATAATAAAAAGATATATAACATTAAATCCACCATAGGGTATAAAACATAGAGAAGAGATATCTTAACAATTTTAAAATAATTTTTCCAATAACATGATAAATCGAAAAAATACAATCAGGAGTCTAAACTCAGAAAAGCAATGAGAATCATAACAGCAAAAAAAAAATTTAAAATTAAAACAGTGAATGTCAAAATAACCAAATATTAAAACATACCAATAATCTCTTACGTGTCTAGAGCCTCTCATTGCAAATTCTTTGGTACTCATGACATTAAGGTTGGTCAGGAAAAACACTGTTAATATACTGAGTAGTTACAATAATAATAATAATAATAATAATAATAATAATAATAATAATAATAATAATAATAATAATAATAATAATAATAATAATAATAATAATAATAATAATAATAATAATAATAATAATAATAATAATAATAATAATAATAATAATAATAATAATAATAATAATAATAATAATAATAATAATAATAATAATAATAATAATAATAATAATAATAATAATAATAATAAACTTTAATTTATATACCACTCTACTCGCCCAAAGGCGACTCCGAGCGGTTTACATTTGCGCATGCTGTCTGCACAGCAGACAGCAGCAAACATAAACAAGAAAATACAATATAAAATATACAAAAAGTGTCAGAACATAATTAAAGTTACAATCAAAAGAAAGCAGTGATGAAATAGAAACAAAGACAAGATACAAACAATAAAGCCCAGCCAGAATAAAAGGTAAACGTTCCTCAATTACGTCAAAAGGTCCTCAAGTGGCTTCAACCCCCCCCCCCTCGGGGGGCGATGGTGTGGCTCCGGGGAAGCACAGGACCTCTGCGGTGGTGGCGGTGGCTTTTCACCCTTCTAGCCAAACGTGGCTCGTAGAGGGTGGCAGCGGCTGTAAGTGCAGGTGAGCTGGGCTCAATACCAGGCAGGCAGTCCAGGGCGGGGGAAGGCACCAGCGTCGGGAGCAGCCCCGCGGCGAGATCTTTGTAGCTGCAGGGGTCTGACGCAGCTGACCCCCATTTCGCCCGTAGGCAGTCCAGGGAGGGGGAAGATGCCAGGCAGAGATCATGGAACACATGAGAGCAAGAGCAGACAAAAGTGGTTATAGTGATCATTAAAGAAAGGAGGCAAATTCAATATCGCAATTTAACCCTTTAGGTGTCAAGGTCTGATATTTATGAATGTAATAAGACTCCCTTTGGAGTAATCTTCTTTCTAAATCCGTTTTCTCAAAGCGAGTACTGGAAATGGATTCAAGGGCAAAGAAAGTAAGCTGACTATCCGTATGTTCAATTTTGTTATAATGTGCAACCAAAGGTGCATTGGGGGTGCTGTTTCTAATACGGGAACAATGCTCAATTATCCGAGTGTACAACGACCTCCTCGTTTCCCCGATGTAAACCTTATTGCAGGGACAGAGCCAAATGTAAATTACACACTTGCTTTTACATGTCATGAAATCCTGTAAATGATATGTAAACATCGTCCCTGGGATGGCAATGGAGGTGATGTCTGAAGTAAATTTACATACCGAACAATCTTGGCACTTAAAGTGCCCTTTGATGCCTAAGCCCGGGATGATCTGTGATGTTTTAAAGTCTGTACTTGTTAAAATGTTCTGAAGGGAATTGGTTCTTCTGTAACCAATCCAAGGTTTGATAGAGCAAAAGACGGGTCATCATCGAGAATATGCCAATGGTGCATAATAATGCATTAGATCCTGTCAGCAAGAGGGGAATATTTCAAAGAGAAATGTATTCTAGGAGTGGTGTTTATCATTTCTCTTCTCTTCAAAAGAGCTGTTCAAGGTGTGGCGTGGACCTTACGGAAAGCTTGATCAACAATCCTATCTGGATAACCCCTATGGGACAAAAAAGTTTAATGATAGAAGCTTACTGCCTGAAATCCACCTCACGAAAAGAATTCCTTTTAGCCCTGGAAAAGAGTCTTGTAGGAGTACTGTTTCGTAAATGTGCAGGATGAAAAGAAGCCAATAGATGGTCACCGTGACCACTGGGTGGCAGACGGCATAGGCTATAACAAAATAATTGTGCATCATCAGGTCAGTTCTAACCAATAGCAACTCTCCCAAGGTTTTCTAGGTATAAAGTACTCAAATGTGGTTTATTAGACCCCTTTTCTGGTATCCTTCTGTATAGCTTGTCCAGGGTTATACAGGTTGCCAGGCATTCATCCCCATCACCTTCATATGCTGTGGGAGATAGCTGGCCCGTTTTCTGGCAAGTAAAGTAGGGAAGCAAACTCTTGGCCCTGAGCTATATCAGTTCTAAGGGCTATAATAGGTTTCAGGAAAGGTGGTGTTTGTTGGACAGCTGTGCAATGAACCTGGGAAACTGAATGCAGAAGAGGTACATCTGAAGTTAGCAGAAATGCCAAAAATCAACATGGAAAGCCACAGCCCATTGTCTCACTGCAGTCATATTTCACACTATAAACAGATGTAAAGCTACACATGTGACTAGTTTTCTTTCTTTCTGTATCTTGCAAAAGAGTCATGTAAGATGAAATGGGAAGGTTTCATTTATTTCATCTCCAGTCAAATGAACACATGGCTAAACCTTGGCCTAAGCTAGGAGTCATGACAACGCCTCTGGTATAATTTTAGAGAAACCTTCTTGAAAAGATATCACTCAAATCTGTAAAGTAGGTGCTTCAGTAATATAAAGAGACTACTTAGAAAATTAGGGGAAAACATGTATGAGGATTGTGTAAGGCAGGGATTCTCAAACTGCGGCCAATGGCACCATTTCATGTGCCCCCCACCCCACTGCCTCCACCACACCAGGAAGTGCCATGTGGTGGAGAAAGGGCAAAATGGCCATCCTGTCCCCGAAGCTGTCTGAGGGAGCCACTCCCTTTCCCTCCATGCATCTGTCTCTTTCTCTGCTTATTACAAGGGATACATTGCTTTTACTGCTTTCTGTATAGTATTGAAACTATTTAGAAAACAAAGCCTACATGTCATGGCACAAAGCACTTACTTTTGTATCCAAGCCAAAAGATGATGAATGACAATTTGTACAACATGTTCATTTAAAAAAAATTAAAAAAAATAATGAAACATAAAAATAATAAAACATGGGATGTTCAGGCACAATTTATCCTACTGAGATTAAAATAAATGCAGTGAAATGTGGAAAGCTCAGTGTCAGGTCTTAGTTCATCTACAGATGGATAACTTTACAGAACCCCCATGATTTTTCAGAGGCAGACAGGCTTTTCTTGACCTCCAATATGCTTTGTTGATGGTCCCCTGCTTGCTGGTGACCTCCCACTAGCATTGTTGTTGCTGCTTTGACCCATCAAGCATTCATTGAACAGCTAACATAACAGCATCCACTCTTATTCACTGTAGCTCTAATGGTGTTGTAGATTTGCTGCCAATTCCAGAAGCCATAGGTCTGTGTAGAGCAGTAGTTCTCAACATTTTAAAGACGGGGGCCGGGCCACACTCCCTCAGACAGCTTCAGGGGCAGGATGACCATTTCCCCCTTCTTTCACCACATGGCCCTTCTGGGTGCGGTGGAGGCAGTGGGGGAGGGGACATGAAATGGTGCCGCAGGCCACATCCAGCCCATGGATGTACTGCACATTTATCTGTATGCTTATTTTTATTAGGATAATTTTAGCATAAAAAAGCAGTTGGTGATATTTCTTTTTGCAGGCGCACCCCCCAATAAAGGACTCCGACACTGGTAAAAGTGGATAACGGCATTGGGCCACATTTATTGATTCATGCCCTAGTCCGAATTATAAATTTCTATTGGTAAAACGACCAATCATAATTCTTAAGGCAAGCAGGCCGAAGTAACACTGGTAAGGTACCACCCCAAAATTGCCAACGGCAATTGGTTACAATGTATCAATTTGTATCAATTTGTTTGTTGACAACAAACAAATTGTTGACCGTAGTCAATATCTAACTAATGACCCCACCCTCTGACGCGTATCCGTGGAATCACGGGGTGATGCATGCTGGCTAGCTATCGCCATCACCCCGTCGCCTAGTTCGTCGTTGACCGGACAACGTTTAATCAACTTATGCCTGTCTATTGTTGTCCAGTCAATTGCGAACCTGCCGGATACCTGTGGGTCATAATGTTTACCTTACCAGTGATACCCGCCCATGTGACCAAAGTCAACAGCATCACAGAAACCCCTATATCAAACCATAGCAACAGTGTGGGATGGGCGAAAAAACCAGGACCCGAAAGCCAATAGTGGGTCCCAGCCAAAAATTCCCACCCAGCCCCGAAGCGACCAAAATATCACACTGTTAACTAGGGAGGGGGTGGAGGGGAAAAACTTCTCCGCTCCGTCGCTTCGCAAAATGGCAGCTCGGCTGCCTCATGGCCACCCCATTTATAAGGGAGCTGGCCACGCCCCTAACTACCCGGATGCCTTCTTCCTATGGGGGGGGCCCGCAAAGGGCGCGGCGGCCATTTTGGCGCCGCGCTTGCATTGCAGGCGCACCCCCCAATAAAGGACTCCGACACTGGTAAAAGTGGATAACGGCATTGGGCCACATTTATTGATTCATGCCCTAGTCCGAATTATAAATTTCTATTGGTAAAACGACCAATCATAATTCTTAAGGCAAGCAGGCCGAAGTAACACTGGTAAGGTACCACCCCAAAATTGCCAACGGCAATTGGTTACAATGTATCAATTTGTATCAATTTGTTTGTTGACAACAAACAAATTGTTGACCGTAGTCAATATCTAACTAATGACCCCACCCTCTGACGCGTATCCGTGGAATCACGGGGTGATGCATGCTGGCTAGCTATCGCCACCACCCCGTCGCCTAGTTCGTCGTTGACCGGACAACGTTTAATCAACTTATGCCTGTCTATTGTTGTCCAGTCAATTGCGAACCTGCCGGATACCTGTGGGTCATAATGTTTACCTTACCAGTGATACCCGCCCATGTGACCAAAGTCAACAGCATCACAAAAACCCCTATATCAAACCATAGCAACAGTGTGGGATGGGCGAAAAAACCAGGACCCGAAAGCCAATAGTGGGTCCCAGCCAAAAATTCCCACCCAGCCCCGAAGCGACCAAAATATCACACTGTTAACTAGGGAGGGGGTGGAGGGGAAAAACTTCTCCGCTCCGTCGCTTCGCAAAATGGCAGCTCGGCTGCCTCATGGCCACCCCTTTTATAAGGGAGCTGGCCACGCCCCTAACTACCCGGATGCCTTCTTCCTATGGGGGTCCTGCAAAGGGCGCGGCGGCCATTTTGGCACCGCGCTTGCATTGCAGGCGCACCCCCCAATAAAGGACTCCGACACTGGTAAAAGTGGATAACGGCATTGGGCCACATTTATTGATTCATGCCCTAGTCCGAATTATAAATTTCTATTGGTAAAACGACCAATCATAATTCTTAAGGCAAGCAGGCCGAAGTAACACTGGTAAGGTACCACCCCAAAATTGCCAACGGCAATTGGTTACAATGTATCAATTTGTATCAATTTGTTTGTTGACAACAAACAAATTGTTGACCGTAGTCAATATCTAACTAATGACCCCACCCTCTGACGCGTATCCGTGGAATCACGGGGTGATGCATGCTGGCTAGCTATCGCCATCACCCCGTCGCCTAGTTCGTCGTTGACCGGACAATGTTTAATCAACTTATGCCTGTCTATTGTTGTCCAGTCAATTGCGAACCTGCCGGATACCTGTGGGTCATAATGTTTACCTTACCAGTGATACCCGCCACACGGGGAGGCTTCCAAAAAGGCTCACCGCCCCCCCCCAAGACCGTCAGCTCGGTCGACAGGCCTGCTCGCCAGTCCACTAATCCAGAGGTCCATACCTCCCTGCGACAGATGGGCCCCATCCCCTGAGTAAAGTTCGTAAATTTGCAGACTGATGGCGGGGAGGCTAATGGCGCATCCCCCGCCCTATGTCAAAAGGAACCGGGCAATAGCCCCGTTCACGGAGCGTCGGCTCAGTCAGAGCCCTGAGGCCGAACGCCCCCCTGTAAGCATACCGCGGTATCGTGTCCGACCAATTGAGGGATGTGGCAAGCCACACATAATGTGAGTAGGGCAGGTCACTGCGAACCGCTAGTTTCCGCGATAGGCCAGTGACCCGCCCCAAACCATCGCCCCCAAGGTACGTAACCAGGACATCTGGCGAGCCAGCATCCCTGATGTAGAAAAGGGATGGCAACAGTTCCCGCCATAACATGCCGCGCTTACCATAGCACCTGGGACGTGCGGATGCACCCTGTCCCCGTCGGGTACCCACTCTGTCGCCGCAGCGTAACGCGCTGCCCCATGCAGCGTAACGCGCTGCCCTGTGCATGCGGCTATGGCCCACCAGGCATACTGTCACCGGTGTAAAACGACACCCAGGGTCTGCCAAGTAAAAAAGGGAGGGGGGGGAGAAACAGTGCAGTGACTAAAACTGGTACTCACAGTGGAGGAGGGCGAAGACAAAACTGAAAACATTGTGACCCCCACCCTCCCATACGGCGTATTTCAGCCCTGGAGTACCCAAAACAACTGCAGCAGAAGCCGCCCCTATCCGGAACGAATGGGTGCCGCAACGAGCCCTTGAGAGGCCAACACTGCCTAGTGCCTTCCCGGCACCCCCCAAATTGAAATTTAGTAATAGAAGATCCACCTTGGTGACAGGAAAATTGTGCCATGGTGCGTGCCACACAGTGCACGGAAATCCTGTAGGGCACCAACCGGACAGATGTCTGTCGGGGAACATAGTAGCAGTTTACTCCACTGCCTACGCCGTGCTGATTCACTTTAGAGGAGCGTATCCCCAACTGAGCCCAATATTGTCCCCACAGACATCTTCGAGTTCCAGTGCCCTACGACTTGCATCCGCCTTATACAGCATCTCAAGCTCGCTGATGCGGAGCGCTCCAAAAAGGCCACCTTTGTAGCCGCATGAAGTGGGCTGCCTCATGTATCAAAACATAGGCCAGGCCAGCCCCGGGCCGATTGGGTAAAAACCCCTGGAAAAATCTTGCATCCGCCTTATTCAGCATCTCAAGCTCGCTGATGCGGAGCGCTCCAAAAAGGCGACCATTGTAGCCGCATGAAGTGGCCTGCCTCATTTATCAAAACAGAGGCCAGGCCAGCCCCGGGCCAATTGGTAAAATCCTTGGGAAAATCTTGCATCCGCCTTATTCAGCATCTCAAGCTCGCCGATGCGGAGCGCCCCCAAAAAGGCCACCGTAGTAGCCGCATGAAATGGGCTGCCTCATCTATCAAAACAGAGGCCAGGCCAGCCCCGGGCCAATCGGGCGAAAACCCCTGGGAAAATCGGGTGGCGGTCGCCCGGGAAACACCCGCACACGTGCACCCACCCCTCCAAAACATGTCTCACACGGAAGTCATTGGTGCCGTCCACACGACCTCCCACTTTGGCCATAAAAGCCAACCCTGACAGCTGAGATGCTATGGTGCGTGGTGCAAGGCCCTGGGCATACAGGTAAACCATGAACCGCAGAACATGGGCCACTGGGATCGGCCAGGTTCCTGGCAGTCGAAATTGGGTACAGAACGCTCTGAAAGAACTAAATGCGTGGTGATACGCCTTACTCATGCATGGCGCTAGTGACAGGCCAATCGCCCGGGTCACCTCTCCTTGCCAACGTTCCATCTCTCGTCCGGGAGTGGCGAGGGAAATTCCTCCGCATCCGGGGCCGAGGCACGGAACCGGGAGATCTGCAGACGGGACAAAGCAGCAGCAATATCATTATCAACCCTTGGGACATGCCTGGCCCTGAAGAGAATGTTGAGGCACAGGCTGCACGACACAAACTAGCGCACTAGGTCAATAACCCCGGGCGATTTGGAATTCTGTGCATTGACGATGCGGACAACAGCCACCTTGTCACGCCAAAAATGCACAACCGAGTTGGCCCACCCCTTGCCCCATAGCATCAAAGCACCCAGGATAGGGAAACAGTCCAGATACGTGAGACCACGCAGGCGACCCGTGCCTGCCCAGGATGGTGGCCACCCACCATAGGCCCACTTCCAATTGAAGTACATCCCATAACCCAGGGATCCCGAGGCATCAGACTGAATCTGAAATTGAGGGGAAGCCAGGAGGTCATGCCTCCAAAATGAGACCCCATTGAAGTCCCTCAGGAACTGCAACCAGACAAGCATGTCTGCCCTGATACCCCGGGTAAGCCTAACCCTATGGTGGGGCCCGGATAATCCTGCCATGGCGTCGCACAAGCGCCGAGCAAATGCCCTGCCCGGAGCGACGACCCTGCCAGCGAAATTGGGGTGACCATGTAGCACCAGCAGTTCCCTCAGTGATGCCATGCGCTCGGCCCGCGAGTCCGAGATAAGGGCCACTAGCCATGACACCTTATCTCACTGCAACCTAGAAGCCTGCGCTACCGTGTCACTCTCCACCCCAGGAATACTAGCTGTGGAGATGGGCCCTCGGTCTTTTCGGGCGCTAAAGGGACACCGAGTTCCTCCATTAGCGTCTGAAATGTGTTGAGGAGACGTGTGCACGTGTCCCAGCCCCATTCAGCCCCGAATAAAAACCATCCAGGGAATGGGCTACAGACCGGGACCTTGACCTGCGGACAAAAGCCCACTCTAGGAAAGTGATGAAACGCTCGAATATCGAGCCCGAATGTAACAGCCAAAAGGCATGGCATCATTGAAATAATATGCTCCCCGGGACGGGGTGCAGGGACAGGGCCAACGACCCTGCCCGCATAGACCCTCTCGTCAAAGCTGGCAGCAGCCACCTCCTCCCTCCCCCTAAGGGATCAAAGATTGGGGGCATCCTGAGGGGACCTATTACCCAGAAAGGGATCCGGAACCCCTGCCTAGAACCCTGAAGGAGATAACCCGCGTCCTCTCCCTTCGGGTACAATGTGAGCCAACGCTCCAACATGCCCACCTTAATCGGGGAGAGAGCCCTTTGGGGGACTAGTTCCATCTGCGGCAGTCTTGCCAGCCCCCTGTCCGCCCCTCCCTCTGCCCCGCATCCCTCCGAGCCCGGGACAGGCAGGGGCCGCATGGGGGCCACACATGTGGGACACTCCTGTCTGTATTTGCAATTCTCCCCATTGTAGGAACCATTGGACAAGAAAGTCCAGGACAGCAGGCGGGCTGGAACCCCCTGAGCAAGGCGCGTGGGGGTCACGTACAAAAGCCACCGCCTCTGGCATGGCTCATCCCACCTAATCTCGGGGTGCGGGGAAATCCGCCTACGGCATTCCTCGTCATAAGCCAACCACGATGGGCCCGAAAAGTCAACCATCGCCCGGTATACGTTGTCCAAATAGTGGACCATCGGAATTGCCAAATCCGGCCGGGCCCAGGGGTACACCGCCATGCCTATGAGGTAGGCCGGCAACCAGTTGGCCCACGTACTTGTTGGCTTGCGACAACGTGCCTGCTACTATCCTACCCCTTCTGCCCCGCGCTCTCCTCCTTGGTGGGCTCTCTGTTTATGAGTGAGAATAAATCCACGTACTCCCCCCGCCAAATTTACTCTCCGGTGGCCTGTGGCAAGTGGTCACCCAGCAGTAAGGAATACCCGGCTGTCGGCAAGGCCGATACAGGCACCGCAGAGACTGCGGGCATCTGCAAAGGGGCTTGGACCAACCCAGCCACCCAACACGTTCCCCTCAGGATAATTTCATTTACCAAGCGTTATCCCGCTGAGCCATCCCATCAGCCCGTAGGAAACACCCCCCCACCACGGGGCCCTGGGTGGTAGTTGTCGTCGCCGGGTGGGGCGTCAGCGGCTGTACCGCCACACCACCCACGCGAGGCCAAGGCCCTTGGAAAGCCCCCCCCAACATGGCCACGTGTGTAGGTGCACTAGTTTGAACCGCATACTCACACGCTGCACCCCCGCGGGCCGCCCCCACCGGGGGTTCCGGCCCGCTGGGGGCGTCGGAGCTCACGACCGCCGTAGAGCTCGTCACTGGGGGCTGACCCGCACCGGCCGTAGGTTGGGGAACTGCGAGGCAGTGGCCGAGGCCGTGCCATGCACCTCAAGCAGCTCGACCCATCCCGTCGCCTGCCGCTGCCCAGCAGACGACGCGTCGAAATGAACCCCAAAGGGAGCACCAGAGTGGCTAGCCCGGGCCAGGGATGCCTCGAGGGCCGCAACACGGGCCAATAAGGCTTCAACGCTGACAAGGGAGAAAAAAGGGGGGCCAGCCGGCCCGTCTACTGCAGGCATGTGTACAGGTCCCTGTACCCCGGGGCCTGAATAGGGCCATAACCCCACACCCGGGCCCGTTAAGGCCGATGTAGCAACCTGCCAGGGGAAGGGGACCGGACCACCCCCCAAGGTTGGAAGGCCCCGGGGCAAGCTGCGCCCCTATAGAGGAAGGGCCAGCGGAATGGGCAACATCAGGAACGGTGTCCACCATTTGCGGGCCTAGGGCCGCAGCCCCTACTGGACCCAAGCATGGGCCAGCAGTCTCCGGCCAGGGAAAAAAGACCCCCATTCCACCGGTCCCGGTGGGTGCAGGCAAAGGCGGCCGCTTGGAGGCGCGGCCGCGGCCCTCCGGGAACCTCACGAGCCGCGCTCGCAGCCGCCTTCTTGTTCGAGGGCATCTCAGCCAATCGATGGGAAGCCGAAACGAGAGAATTCAGCAGCCAAAAGGCTTCCCGGTAAAAGCCAAAAGCGACGGAGGTAAGAGGGGAAAACTTCTCCGCTCCGTCGCTTCGCAAAATGGCAGCTCGGCTGCCTCATGGCCACCCCTTTTATAAGGGAGCTGGCCACGCCCCTAACTACCCGGATGCCTTCGTCCTATGGGGGGGGGCAGCAAAGGGCGCGGCGGCCATTTTGGCGCCGCGCTTGCATTCTTCCCTTATTGAAGTGGTAGTATTCTCTTTGGCTATTACCAACAATTTCAGGACAGCTAAATCAATTATTCTTTCAAAATCTAAATCACATTGACAGAGGAGTCACTTTAGAATCCCAATATTATTGTCTGCTAAAATAGCATCTGTGACAGAAAACATGTATTAGTATAACATGATATTTCAGCTCCAAAATGTAGTCAAATTGATGAATACAAAATACATTTGGGAAAGACAGTAAAATATGGTATCTATGTTTTTAAAGCAATTTTTTTGTGAGATGCCTTAATCGTATGTAAATAAGACTTTAAATTAGGCCTTGTTCATCCAGAATTCATTAAGAATTGTATCCAAATATGGCCTTTAGAGCTGACTGGTCATTAAAATGTCTCTAATTGCTCCTGGAAGAAACACAATTGTTGTATCTGTTGATTCATTTGAATTTCATGAGAGAATCCTACACGCTTTATAAACATTCAGCATCCTTTAGTTGATCGTCTTCTCAAATGAATTAACATTTTCCCCATTAATTTTATATTTTAAGAGCATTCCTGGTATTTTAAAATTAAGCCTTAGGGGGGAGCTTCCCCTGCAAAAGAAGGTACGAAAGAGAGGGATGACCATTACTCACAAGCAGCCTCAACCTGTTGTAATTTACTATCATTCTTTTATTTCTTATACATACATAGTTGTGTTACAATGATGTGTACCTAATAGGCAAGGGACCTCTTTCCGTGTCAGGTTTGAATTAAACTTCAGGAATGTTTTTGAGGGTAGAGCACATTTCAGTGATAGATTGGGCCAAAGAAAAAGGGTAGCACCAAGAACCCCAGCCTATGTTATTATTATGCCTATAAGATACAATATAGTTCCCCAAATGAAAGCGCGGCGCCAAAATGGCTGCCGCGCTCTTTGCGGCCCCCACCCCCACCCGGACTCAGACATCCGGGTAGTTAGGGGGCGTGGCCACCCCTCTATAAAAGGGGTGGCCACGAGGCAGCCGAGCTGCCATTTTGTAAAAGCGACGGAGAGGAGAAGTTTTCTCCGTCGCTCTTCGTCTTTATAGGGAAGCCGTTTTGGCTGCAGAACTTAGCGCGATCTTTGCTGCTTATTTTCAGCTTCCCAGCCATCAGGTTTTCGATCCCTGGGAAGGGATCGTGCTTGCTTATGCCTCCTGAGAAGAAGGCTATGGCGGCTCAGGCTCGCCCAAACAGGGGGCAGCAGTCGGGTCGGAGGACCGCGACTGCGCCCCCCCCAACAGGACTCCTTCCGGAGGAAGCCACCGGGATGGTGGGATGGGGCAGCTTAGGCCGGTTGGGGCTTCGGCCCCCGGGCCGCGCTTACCGGCCATGTGCTTTGAGCATGGGGGAGGGCCTGGTGTGGTTCCACAGCTGGGCTGACACCCGGCCCCTCATGGGCCGGAGTTGTGGGCATGGCCCTATTTGGGCCCTGGCTCTCAAGTTGGGGGCCCTGGACCAGTGCCCAGTGGGCCGTCCGGCCCACCTGGCCTCCTTTATGCTGGGGGATCTGCGACGGGGGAGGCATTACTGGCCCACGTAGCGGCGCTAGAGGCATCCCTAGGGATCCTATCAGCCTCAGGCCGGCCCTTCAGGAGATTCGGCCCTCGGCCCGCAGTTGCCGGCCATGGGCCGGGACGATTGGGGGGAGGGCCTGGTGCTGGCACACAGCACATTTTACCTCCTCAGGGGCCGGAGTTTTGGGCATGGCCCTATTCTGGCCCAGGATCTCAAATTGGGGCCTCTGGGCCAATCCCTAGCCGGCCGGCTAGCCCACCTGGCCCACCTTATACTAGGGGTTTCCGTGGCTGGGGATGCCTGGTTAGCATGTTTGGCTATGCTGGAGGCATCCTGGGCAATCCAGTGGGAGGGGGCCCTTACCTATCTACCTGGGCCCTTCGTGTCGGCTGGCTACTTCGTCTGCTGCCACTCTGCAGCGGGCGGCCAGCCAGGTCAAGCTCCTTGAGACACTCCGTCCTGTGCCTGCCGCTGTCTCGCAGCTCCCTGTTTGTCCAGAACTGCAACCGGAGTGTGGTTGGATGTGGCCCCAGAGCTCGATTTCGGTCGCAAGCTCCGACGCCCACTGTGGGCCGGAACCCCCAGTGGGGGCGGCTCATGGGGGTGCAACTCGTGAGTATTAGGTTCAAGCTGAATGCACCCACATCACAGTCCACTTCCAGCGGTGGGGTTCAGTGGTCATGGCTTCGCCAATTTGAGGCTGGTGGGCATCACTTGCTAACCTATCCCAGTGCCCCTTGGTTGCATTCTGGCACGACGTTGGGGGTGGGGGTTTCCGTGATGTCCGGTTATTTATTGCTCCCCAGTGATCATTTGTTACAGGTCGCGGGGGAAAAGATGTGGTTCGGGGAGTATGTGGATATATTCTCCCTATGAGCCGTGACCCCAATAAGGATAGGCGGTGCGGACAGGAGGACAGAGACATGGGCGGTCCCGCCGTAGTAAGCCATCACACACTGGGGTGTCCGCCCCCGGGACAGTGCTGAGCATCGTAGGGGCTGACTGGGCCCTGCTGCGCATACCCTTTATGCAGACTGTCCCGTCGAGGGCTTTCCCAATGGCTGGCTATTACTTGCCCCTGGGTGTTATTGGCCGCAGGCCATGAGGGGTGAGGGCTGGAGGGGGACATGTGGACATTCTCCCTATTTAACTGCGAGCCCACTAGGAGGAGAGAGAGGGACAGGGCGACTGAGACATAGAGATGTCCCATCATCATGAGCCACCGTGCACCTTGGGCCTACTGTTGGCGGCATACCTTGTACGTATGGTGGTATGCCGTAGGGCTTGATCTGCTTGGACCATCCTGGTGCTTCCATCCACCGCTAATGTTTGCATGGCGATGGTTGATTAGATGGGCCCGTGGCAGTTGGCTTACGGTAAGGCATGTGGATGAGGGTGGCTCTATACCCGGAGGGGAGGTGGGATGAGCCCTGTCAGCAAGGGTGCTCATGTACATCACTCCCTCGTGACTGGTGCCTGGTGATAGGTACCATGGTGGTCATGCTGAGCAGCGGGCTGCTCAGACACAGGCTCCACGCTAACTGGTCGGGCAGGGGGTTCCAGCCTGCCTGCTGTGTTCGGCCTGCTCAGCTGACGATGCGTGTACTAAGCACCACGGTCGTTACTGACTTCGTGCCCCCTTTTGCGCTGGCCCTCACGCCGCCTCCGCGTGCCCGCGGGTTGGTGGGTTATGGGGCAGAGGTAGGGGTGCACGGAGCCGATTAGAGCTCTGTCTGAAGCAACTAACCTTGTCATAAGCCCCCCCCCCGCCCCATTTAGTATAGTCAGCCTGGAGAGATGGCACTCAGTTCATCCAAGAAGGGATTGGGCAGGATACCTGCCGGAGGGTCTTCTATGGGGGCTTTTGGATCCATTCGGGGGAGTTGGGGGTCCCAGGATGCTACTAATCTGTTTCCCTTGCAGGGTAATGAAGAGGGGGCTCCACTGTCCGCAGCTAAGGGAGTTGGGGCTACGAGAGCAGAGGGGGGCCCTTCTTGGAAACACCTTTCCTGAGTCGAATGTCTCCCCCATGAAGCTCATACTGAGCTAAAACTAGGTTGAATGTCATTTAATCCTCCATTCAGCTTACCCTGTGGGTTCTCCATTCAGGGATGCCATTCCTGATGACCTTATTCAGTCAGGTACTCATAGTTGGTTCAGCTACTATGGGTGGCACACTCACGCAGTTCTGGTGCTGTTTTGGCACAGTGTGATATGTACTCGGCTTTCAGATTATTGCCAGTGCACCCAATGATTAGACCTATTGGGGGTTTTTAGGTGCTGAGGGGAATTTTACTTAGTTAAGGCCAACCCCCTTTTACCTGGGTTAATTCATGTTCAGCACTCGACCGATTGGGGACTTTACTCAGTGGCCATTTGCTCACAGGTCGGGGTCTCGGTCTCTAGCCCATTACCTCGACGACTTTTGGTTCGGGGGTGAACGGGGCTTGGACACATGCACGCGTCTCCTCATTGCCATTCAGACACTCAGGTGGGAACTGGGTGTCCCCTTGGCGCCTGAATAGACCGAGGTCCCATCCACTGAGCTCACATTTCAATCGACTCTGTCGCGCGGGCATCCGGGTTAGCCATGTATACGGTGGCTTGGATCTCCGCGGCGAGTTTGGCATTGTTTGCCAAACATAAAGTGTACCCTCGTGAGCTGCCGTTAACTCATGGCCACCTTGATTTGTCCGGCCCGGCTCAAATTATCCCTGGGTTTGGCGGGGTCTCTTCCTGGATATCAGACCTGGATGGTCTGCCCTAGATTTCAAGTACGGTCGGATACCTCCGGCTCCCAGACTTATGGGGTTTACTCCGAGGGTGGGTGCACGGATCGCCCCGCGATCTTACCTTCTTTGCGTTTTTTTCCCATTTTAGAGAGCACTGATGCTATGGTGCAAGGAGTGGGCCTGCTCAGTGGTCCAATTTCGGTGTGACAATGTGGCAGTGGTGCACATTGTCAACACCCAGACTTGTGAATCCCCCAGGGTCATGACATTAGTTCGTCTATTATCTTGAGAAGCCTACGCCTAAATGTGCTGTTCTAGGCCAGACATGTTTTAGGTATTTATAATGACATTACTGCTGCTTTCCACCACCTGCAGATCACCCGGTTCAGTGCCGCACTCTGGAAGCAGAGGGAGTCCACTCGCCACTTTTGGCCGATGGCTGGACGTTTGGCGAGGAGAAGGGAACCGGACATGTCATTGGCACCTTGCACGCGTAAGCCGTATCACTATGCATTCATGCGTCATGTTTGGGAGGGGTGGATACGGGAGCGTGTCCGCCCCCCCTTACATGCATCACCCCTGTTCCCAGAGTTTCTGACCCACCTTGCACGAGGCTGGCATTATTTATGTACAGATAGGTGGGAGGTGGCTCTTGGCCACGCAGCTACCACGGTAGCCTTTTTGGAGCGCTCCGCATCAGTGAGTGGGTGCCAGAGTTGGTGCCACCGGTGTAAGGCGGATGTGTCTCATAGGGCACTGGAACCCGAAGATGTCTCTGTCACACATGAGTGGGCTCGAGTGGGGATGCGGTCCTCACGGGTTATTCAGCACGGTGTAGGCAGTGGTGTATACTGCTACAAAGTTTTTGAGACATCTGTCCGGTTGGTGCCCTACATGAATTTTTGACAGTGCCTGCTGCGCGCCCCAGCCTGTTTTCTGCCACCGGGATGGGTCTACCCTTACCATAGTAAAGTCCCTGAGGGTGACCGGTGCCGCGTTTCGCGGTGTGGGGCCCGTTTTGGCACCATTGACTTAAGATAGGCGTCGCATTGATCGCGGCTACGTTTTGGGTACTCAGAGGTGGATATGCGTCTACGCACAATTTCAGATATGTACGTCCCCTCACTGAATGGGTACCTAGTTATGTCCTTCACCTTTTGCTTCCTCTTTTACAGATCCTAGGGGTCTTAACACACCGGTGGCAGGGGGCTGGTGGGCCGCAGATATGTACACTGGGCAGCAGTATATGCTGCAGCGACAGAGAGTGGACCCTGGCTGGGCTCTGTGCATCCGCACGTATGCTATGGTATGGTATGCGCGGCACATGGGGGCGGGAACTGTGGCCATTCCTGCTGTCTGACAGGGATGCTGGACCGCGCAATGTTTTACAGGCACCTCGGCGGCAGCGATCTTATACAGATCACTGCTGTTACTAAACCGTCGAGGGGCTGTGACCTGGCATTTTGTATCACGTATGGCTTACATACGGTCGCTATGGTCTAACATCGTGCCGAGACACCAATTTATGGGAGATGCGGATCTCCCTAGTTCAGACTGTCCCGGCAGTCAGTGGACGGGGTTCTGGCTCCGTCCCGTTCTGAGCATGGCTGTGAGACGGCCATTGGAGACCGGGTGATAGGCTTACACAAAAATTTTGCTGGTAGGCAGGCGAAGGGGTCCACCTGTCGGTAAGAGGTATGTACCTCGTTCTGGGTGTGATGCAAGCAGGCCTGGCGACCGAGCTGACGGTCTTGGGGGGGGCGGTGAGTCATCATGGATGCCACCCCGTGTGGCGGGTAGCACTGGTAAGGTAAATATTTATGACCCACACGTATCCGGCAGGTTCGCAATTGACTGGCCAACACTAGATAGGTACAAGTTGGTTAACGTTGTCCGGTCAACGACGAACCAGGCAATGGGATGATGGCAGGAGCTCTTCAGCATGCATCACCCCGTGATTTTACGGATACACGTCAGAGGGTGGGGTCAGTAGATAGTTTATTGACTACGGTCAACAATTTGTTTGTTGTAAACAAACAAATTGATACAAATGGATACATTGTAGCCAATTGCCATTGGCAATTTTGGGAGGAACCTTACCAGTGTTACTGCGGCCTGCTTGCCTTAAGAATTATAATTGGCTGAGTACCAATTGAAATTTATAATTCGGACTAGGGCATGAATCAATAAATGTGGCCCAATGCCGTTATCCACTTATACCGGTGTCTGAGTCCTTTTTTGGGGGGTGCGCCTGCAATAATTCATATATGTTTTAAAAAATCAATTGTCCTGTGGGAGATTATCTTCTCACCTAAGTGGAGATGTATTCAAACTTCAAACTAAACCCTGGAGTTAGATTAACATTGTAATATGCAACATTTTGACATTTAATGTAAACCTGTTGAACACTGTTATTACTTGCATAACTAAAAATTATAGTTCCAACAAATATTTACACTATTCTGTGAATGTATTATTTAGGACCACTATGCCAGAATGTATTTTGCCCAAACCAGAGAGAGAGAGAGAGAGAGAGAGAATTGAAAAATGTAAGATCATGCTCAAAGAAATAATGGCAAATTAAAGCATAATTGCTGACTAAACCTGGTTACATAAAGAAACTGAAAATGATTTGTTCCAATAATCCTTTGAGGAAGTTTCCCATCCATCTATTTTTTTAAAGAATTATTAGTATCCTGGTTAAGATGGATCGACTTTCTATCCTTTAATTATGTTTGACATACAGAGGATTCTTCTTTTTAAATAGTATTGTAATCCAGAGCTCAGAATGTTATAGATTCAAAGGCATCTGCATTATTCATTACTTTGCTGTAACTAGGTTGCCAATATCACTGTTCTGTAATTTGGCATGTTACGCACTGTTAACACCATCACATTGCTTTTGGCAATAAGCTAGAAAAATACAAGAAACTACTTTCTGGTTCCATCTAGTGGTCAATTCCAATAGTGTGCCTGGGAAATATTTATTTAAGAAAACACCCAAAGGTGCCATTTAAGACAGATAAGGAATGCCATAAAATTGGGTGGGTGGGTGGTGGAATCCAGTCAAAATACTGCTAAAAATATCTCAAAATGCCCATTAACAAAACAAAACAAAAACCTGGAAAATGTCAATGTTTACTCCTAAAAGTAATATGTTAATACATAGTACGTTAGTATTGTTGTAACTTTGTAACTGCTGTTTACATTACATTACACGAAAGAAGAATTACTCATTACCCCAAAGTAGGTAGTTAAGGTAACATAACTAGATCATACCTGTCAAGTTTTAGATTTGGAAATAAGGGAAATTTCCTGGCAAATAAGGGATACTTGACAGCTATGCCTATCCTCTGCTGCCCTCCAATGGCGGCAATAGGGCATTGCAGTCTAATTAATAAGGGATGACAGCAGGAAAGAGGGTAAAATAAGGGGTTTTCCCGGCCAATAAGGGATACTTGACAGCTATGAACTAGATACTTCTAGGGTGTGCTTTAACTTTTAATGGGACAATTGTCCTAAAGAAATTGCCTGTCTCTCTGGGGAGCAACTGCTCAGACTGTAAATATATAAGTGCCATTAACAATCGTGTGAGGAAAAAAAACCATATTGAGTCAGAACTACTCATGTTCAGGGTTGCCGACATTCACTGAAATTTCTATCCTACGTATTGTGGGGTTTGAAAAGCCCAGTGGAAAAGTATGGCATCTTCAAATAGAGTCAGCTCAAGAATTTCTAAAGAAGGATTCAATAAAAGATTGCATAGGAGTTTGCTACAAAAGCCTTCCCTTGACAGCCAAAGTAAATATAGATCCCTCTGCAATCTTTATGTTTGATAAAGATTGCAACCAAGGTCATATAGGCAGATACGGTTTTTTCTTCCCAAATGCCTATTTGTTCTTTAACTATCTCAGTCAGAAAGGTCGGTTGCCTGCACATTTAAATGAAACATTTTTGTAATACATCTTTTATCTCTACATGCATGTGTTGCTGCCTGTTGCTCTGAAATTATCCACTTATCCACATTATAAGGACTAATCCAGCGTGAATCAAAACCCATCTACTATGACTGTGTCTATCTTGCTTTCAAAATATCAAAGAACCACTCTGTTGGGAAAATGTAGAACGAACTGCTTTGTGCACAAAAGATCTCAGATCCAGCTATAATCAGATGTACATGCCTTCTTAAGCCACTTCTACTGTCGATGTAAAGGTGCCTTTTAAATTTTTATTTATTTATTGAGGTATTGAGGCCCTGGATCAAACTTTTGATTGCATCAGCTTCAGAGCAAGGGTGAGTTAGAGAACCAGCATGCCTACTTCCCCTGAAATGGGCCTTACAAGGTACCACTGGGCTCGTTGTTCATCAGTTTTCCATTTTGTAAAGGTGACAGCAGATATGGTACATCACCCAAGGGCAGGAAATGTTTGTTTATCTGCTCTGGTGTTATGGTATTGTTGCTGCCTTGGATGGGGAATGCCAATTATGAGACTTTCTGCTTCATGGGATAGAATACCTTTGCTGGTTTTGCATACTATTTACTGGGGAAGGCAGCACTCTTGAGCCAGCCTTGACTGTCTACCACAGGAAAGTATCAAAGCAGGAGCCACGTTACCCCACCTCTTCCCTTCTTTTTTTTCTTTTTTTTTTTGGACCTCATTATTCTGTTTATAAAATACTATTATTTGCACCCATAAATGATGCAAAAAAAAAAGAGGTGAGGAGGAGACCAGGTGGAAAGGAAAGGGATGTTCTGATATTTCCAATGTTAACCAACTCACTACCATACCCGTCAAGCGTGGCTCCTGAAAATACGGGAACTGTTCCAGCCCGGGTGTGCATGCGCTGCAACTCATCTGCACATTTGTGATGGGCGCACATGTGCAGAATCCCCTTTCCCCACCATTCAAATATGGGATGGCAGCAGGAAAGGGGAGGAATGAGCGGAGAAATACGGGAAATCCCGGCCAATCTGGGATACTTGACAGTCCCATTTGGAAGGGACTGTGGTGGCTTAGTGGTTAAGATGCTGAAATTGATGACCAGAAGGTGGCATGACAGAGTGAGCTCTCGTCTCTGTCCCATCTCCTGCCAAGCTAGCAGTTTGAAAGCAAGAAATTGCAAGTAGATAAATAGGGACCACTTCGGTGGGAAAGTAACAGGATTCCATGCACTCTGGTGTCTAGTCATGCCTGCCACATGAGCACAGAAATGTCTGCAGATGCAGACACCGCTGGCTCTTTGGCTTGAAACATAGCTGAGCACTGTACCCTAGAGTCACATATGATTGGCTTTCAAGCAAGGGCAACCTTTACCTTACCCTTTTGGAGGCAAACTTACTTACAAATACTAGAAGAGGAGAGGCAAAATCCTTCTCGCAAAATACCAACATCTCTTCTGCTCTTTTCTACTCTCAGCTTTGCCTGGAGTTCTGGGGTGGGAGGTCAAGATAGGAAAATAAAGGGGAAATGCCCTTTTTTTTAGCTGACTGGAAAAGCACCATAGCATAGTCTGCCCACACTCTTATTGAGAAGAAAAACTGAATAGTGCTGAAAGAAAATAGCAAAGGAGGATCATCCAGCTGAATTTCTTCTACCGTGTATAGGCCAGACATGAAACTGACAAAATGAAGACACCTTTTGGTAAGTTCATTATTGTTGTGTTCTGTAAAGCTGTGCCTTTAACAATGTACCTAGCCATGTGGTAACAATGTAACCTTTCTGTGTGCAACAGTATAACCTTCAGCTGTATCAATGTAAACCTGATAAGGGGACGCGAGCTAGTGACCACTAGATGGCAATAGCGAGCGTCCAGCTCTCATGGCTCAGATTCACCTGGATCAGCAGCGCGGGAAGATTCCCGCCACCTCTTCACCTGGACAAGAAGGGCGTGACCTCCTACGACGTCACGCAGGCAGCAACCAATAGTCTGTCGACGAGCCACTTTCAAATGTATAGCCAGCTGTATATATTGAGCTACCCATCCGCCATTACCACATGTTCCTCCAGATCATCATGCAATAAACCTGTGTTAAGCCAACCCTTCGGCTGTTTCATTGTCTTTGGTCCCTTACACTAAATTGGCGACGAAGGTGGGATGTTCTCGTAGATATCCTGGGAGATCTTCGAAATGGACTTCCAGGCAGCACTGATTGAGTCCGAAGTCACGGAAGAGGCAAAGAAAAGGGCCATCTTCACCAGGATGCTCGGACAAGAAACCAAAAGGACCTTGGTGGACCTGATCGCACCGAGGAGGGTGAGCGAATTCAAGGCCAAGGAACTCATGCAGATGCTGCGTGAGCACGTCTGGCCCGCCACGGCGATGTTTCCCGCTCGGAGTGCGTTCTGGAGGCGAGTCCAAGCGCCCGGGGAGACGGTCGCGCATTCGTGGCGGCCCTGCGGCTGGCGGCCGGCCCGTGCAAATGGGAGAATGTCGAAATCACCCTCCGGGACTGTGTGCTGTGCGGCCTGAACGACGCTGAAACCCAGCGCACATTAATGAACCAACAGCCGCCTCCCACGTTGCAGGAGGTCATCAGAGCGGCACAGGCCGCGGAAGCTACAAAGGCTGGGGTACAAGAACTCCAGGACTGGCGGCCGAGGTCGAGCAAGGCAGAGACTCCGGTGCATGCAGCCCGGCGAGCTTCGAGGTCGTCCGCAGAGAGCAGTGACGACGAGGACGTCCGGAGGGTCCGGAAAGAGAGCCGGCGGTGCGACGGCTGTGGAGCGGCCCACGACCGCGTAAAATGCCCGTTTCGGAAGGCCGAGTGTCACAACTGCGGCCGCCGCGGGCACATCGCCAAGGTGTGCAGGAAAAGGCGCGAGACCCGGAGAAGCTCGGCAGACCGTTCCGCGGGACAAGACCGCTCAACGAGACCCAGGGACAGCGCTCAGGCCACGCGGAAGCAGGACGGCGTGGGCCGCATCTCCGACGGCAGCGAGGACGACGCCCCAGTATTCAGCGTGTCCGTAGGACACCCCCGCTACTTTGTTGAGGTACTAGTTCAAGGGGTTCCCATTAGAATGGAAATTGACTCGGGGTCCTCATATTCAATCATTTCCCAGAGGGAGTTTTTGAGAATTGCCCCCCACAGGCGACCCAAGCTCAAAGCGTTGAGGTCCACACTACGGGACGTGCAAGGGAACAGCATTCCAGTGTTGGGGGTTGGAGAATTTCAGGTTAAATTCAAGAAGCACGCCGCGTCTCTCCCTCTAGTCGTGCTTAAAGGGGGAGATTGCAGCCTCCTCGGGACCCAATGGTTCCAGCCCCTGGGTTTGTTTATTGGGGGGGTGCACGCCGTTGGGATGCACGCCGTTGGGACTGACCCGATTCAGGAGGTGCGCGAGGCGCACCCCGAAGTTTTCAAAAAAGGACTGGGGAAATTCAAGGGGCCCCCAGTGACATTCGACCTGGACCCGGAGGTCCGCCCAATTCGACTCAAACCACGCCGGGTGCCGTTTGCACTCAAGGACAAGATAGAGGCGGAACTGGACAAATTGGTGGGCCAGGGAATCCTTGTGCCTGTTGATTCTGCGGAGTGGGAAACTCCAATTGTAACCGCACTAAAGGCCAATGGGGAGGTCCGCATATGCGCCGATTACAAGTGCACCATCAACAAGGCGATCCGCCCGAATGCGTATCCGGTGCCGGTAGTCAGCCATCTGCTGGCCAGGTTACACGGGGGAAAGTGTTTCGCTAAGCTCGACTTAGCACAGGCCTACCAGCAGCTTACGGTGTCCCCTGCCGCAGCTGCTGCGCAGACCATAGTCACCCATAAGGGGGCGTTCCAGGTGACGCGCCTTCAGTTCGGCGTAAATTCGGCGCCTGGAATTTTCCAGTCACTCGTGGAACGCCTCCTGAAGGGGCTAGAGGGGGTGTTGCCTTATTTTGATGACGTGTTAATAACGGGGGGGGGGAGTCGGGTCGAATTGGCCAAGAGGTTGGGGAAGGTCCTGACAATATTCGAAAAAGCGGGGTTGAGACTGCAAAAGGACAAATGCGTCTTCTTCGCGACCGAGGTTGAGTTCCTAGGGTTTTGTGTGACTCCTGAGGGGATAAAACCATCCAAATCCAAGGTGGCCGCCATTAAGAAAGCCCCCCGCCCCACCTCCAAGCCCGAGCTGCAGTCGTTCCTAGGGCTGCTCAACTTTTACCACTCCTTCCTCCCCCGGAAGGCAGCAGTGGCTGAACCGCTACACAAACTGCTAAAAAAAGACCAGACTTGGAAGTGGGGCGATGACCAAGAAAGGGCATTTAGTGAGCTAAAAAGTCTCCTAGCGTGTGATGCCATACTGACCCATTTCAACCCCAAACGCCCGGTAGTCCTGACCTGTGATGCATCCCCGGTGGGGGTGGGGGCGGTGCTGTGCCACGTGCTGGAAGACGGAAGGGAGGCCCCGATAGCATTTTACTCCAGGTCCCTGTCCCAAACGGAGAGAAATTACGCACAGACAGACAGGGAGGCACTAGCGATAGTTGCGGGGACGAAAAAATTTCACGATTTTCTGTATGGCCGACCCTTCACCATTGTAACGGACCACAAGCCCCTGCTAGGCATTTTTACCGCAGATAAACCCACGCCACAGATCCTGTCCCCGAGGATGCTCAGGTGGGCTATTTTTCTCAACGCGTACCAGCACGCGTTGGTCTACCGGCCCGGGAAAGAGATCAGCCATGCGGACGCTCTATCAAGGTCTCCCCTCCCCCTGACGCCCAGCCAGGTGAGCAAGGGGGAGCGAGACCATCAGGTTCTTATGATAGAGGTGCTGGATTCGCCCCCCGTAATGCCCGCCGACATTGCCAAAGCGACAGAGAAGGACAAGACGTTAGCGGCAGTTAGCTCCTGGGTGCAGAAAGGGTGGCCGGCGTCCTCCCCAGCGGAGGAGTTCGCCCCATTTTTCAGGAAAAAGTTAGAGCTGTCCCTAGAGAGGGGGTGCCTCTTGTGGGGGCAGCGGGTGGTGATTCCCACTTTCCTTCGGCCGCGGGTGCTCAAACTGCTGCACGTCAGCCACCCCGGCATCGTACGATCCAAGGCGCTGGCCCGGAGTTACTTCTGGTGGCCCCAGTTGGACGCCGACATCGAGCACATGGTCAGCACTTGTGAAAGTTGCCAATGCTCCAGACCAGAGGAGGCCCGCCTTCCCCACAGGGAATGGGACACGGCTAAGGGGCCGTGGTCCCGGGTGCACATTGATTTCGCGGGCCCGTTCAGAGGCACCCTGTTTCTTCTTGTCGTGGACGCCTTCTCCAAGTGGTTGGAGGTTATCCCAGTCACGAGCACCTCCTCGGCCCAGACCATTAAGCATTTGCGGAGGCTCTTTTCCACGTTCGGCATACCCGACACATTAATTAGCGACAACGCTAGTTGTTTCACGTCCTCCGAGTTTAGGGCATTCATGGAGATTAACGCCGTTCGGCATATCACCTCCGCCCCGTTTCACCCAGCCACCAATGTTCAAGTGGAGCGCCTCGTCCGCACCACGAAGGACGCGTTGCGGCGCATGGGCCCCGGGGATCTGAACCTACAAGTGTGTCAGTTTCTGCTAGGGTACAGGGTGACCCCGTTGGCGTCAGGATACTCCCCCGCAGAGCTCTTAATGCGTAGGAAACTGACCACCATCCTTACTAGGCTAGACCCCACGAGGGTAGAGGACAAGGGAAGGAACATTGGGCTAGAGGCCACAAAGAGTTTCAGTGTAGGCGCCCCCGTGCATTGCAGGAATTACGCCAGCACGGGCCCAGCCTGGGTACCGGGCGTAGTTGTGGAGCAAACCGGCCCCGTGTCGTACCGCGTGGAAACCAGCACAGGGCTACTGTGGAGGCGGCACGCGGATCAGCTCCGACGCAGGGTCCCCGATGAGCAGGGCGCAGACCAAACAGAGAAAAAATCAGCGTTAGGGTTCTCCCCCACCCGTTCAGCCCAAGGGGGAGGAAAAGGGGGCCGCGGGCCCCCACCAAGGGGGGAGGAGGAAAGGGGGGATGTTCTCGTAGATATCCTGAGGGATTTTTCTGAGGAGGAGGAACCCGACCCCATACATATCTCGCGGAATGCCCCCACAAATGCGGATACCCCAACTGAGTTAGAATTTGATTTTCAGAACCGGGGGAGTTTTTCGGAGTGGTCCCCCACCCGTCCAAGCGAGAAGAGGGGTTTTTCGTTAGCCCCGATTGCCCCCGGTCTGCCCCCAATGGAGTTTTTCCCTTCCCCTAAGGCCGCCAAACCGCGGCAAGCCACTGACGAGTCTCCCTCTCCCATTACAGGACAAGGGACCAGGGAACAAAGAAGCAGTAGCGCCCCCAGGGGGGTCAGCCCTCATCACGACCCAAACGCACGTGCAATAAGCCATCTTGGCTGAGAGACTTCGTCTCATCCTAGGGGGGAGGGATGTTGTGTTCTGTAAAGCTGTGCCTTTAACAATGTACCTAGCCATGTGGTAACAATGTAACCTTTCTGTGTGCAACAGTATAACCTTCAGCTGTATCAATGTAAACCTGATAAGGGGACGCGAGCTAGTGACCACTAGATGGCAATAGCGAGCATCCAGCTCTCATGGCTCAGATTCACCTGGATCAGCAGCCGGGATGATTCCCGCCACCTCTTCACCTGGACAAGAAGGGCGTGACCTCCTACGACGTCACGCAGGCAGCAACCAATAGTCTGTCGACGAGCCACTTTCAAATGTATAGCCAGCTGTATATATTGAGCTACCCATCCGCCATTACCACATGTTCCTCCGGATCATCATGCAATAAACCTGTGTTAAGCCAACCCTTCGGCTGTTTCATTGTCTTTGGTCCCTTACACTAAAATTATACAGTTCCTTTCGCCTGACCCAGCGTGGAAAGATTAGCCGGCAACACAAAGTTGCCATTCTCCGGGTATGGCCGATTGTAGATCAAAAAGACCGCAGTCTTTGAGGAGGCACCTTCTGTGAATGAAATAGTTATTAGGAACAGCTGCCTGGAGAGGTCCATTTGCCTTTCTCCACAGTCCACAAACATATACAGTAATACCTCGGATAACGACCGCATCGCATAATGCTAAAATCAGATAACAACCCGATATTTTGAAAAAACATTGCATCGGATAATGCCATTTTAACGTTATGCGATGCACCATTTTTCTGAGCTCACCTGCCACCACAGATCTACCCACCACCTGCACCTCCTCCGGGAGGGTCAGGGGACCCAATCTGCGCTGTTTTCGACATCCTCCGACCTACCCAGGCACTGCTGCAAGGCAAACCAACGGGGGAAACTCCTTCCTCGGCTGCAGGTTTTGCCTTGCAGCAGTGTCTGGGAAGGTCGAGGGATGTCAGAAACAGCACGGATCGGGTCCCCCGCCCTCCAAGAGGCAGCTGACTTTTTTTAAGGCGCTATCCAATGCATGCATCGGTTAACACTAAAAATCGGATAACGATCAGACTTGTGGAACCTAGTTTGGTCGTTATCTGAGGTATTACTGTACAGCAAAACCTCACATAAAGAGCGCCTCACTTAGAGACTAACTCGCTTAAAGAGTAGGATTTTCTCTGAATGGTCGCCCTCGCTTAACAACTAAAACCAACCAAAAACTCCTACTTTGGACACATCATGAGAAGGCAAGATTATCTTGAAAATGCAACAATGCTGGAAATGATTGAAGGAAGCAGGGGAAAAGAAAGACCAGATACAAAATTTTGGTGTATGCAAACCAAAACACAGGACACAGCCTCGGGCTGGGTTAACTCAGGTTTATTGCATCGTGGGCAGAGGGAACATGAGGTAATGGCGGATCGATAGCTCTTTATATACAGCAGTAACACATTTGAACGTGGTGCCATGGTAGCCCATTGGCCACTGTCTGCGTGACGTCATTGCAGGTCACGCCCTTCTTGTCCAGGTGTAGGTGGTGGCGGGAAAACTTCCCGCGCTGTTGCCTTTGATGAGTTCGGACCAAGAGAGCTTGGACGCTCGCTGCTGCCAGCTGGTGGTCATTAGCTCGCGTCCTATTACAGGGTTTATATGATACAGCTGAAGGTTACATTGTTGCTATAGGCAAGGTTACATTGGCTCAGATACATTGTAATCCATGTGTACAATAAAACCATCAGAACACAACACCCCTCCCCCCTAGGACGAGACAAAGTCTCGAGCCCACACTTAAACACACTCCCCCCCTTAGGAGACAAAGTCTCTCAGCCAAGATGGCTTATTTCGAACACGCTGGGGTCTCGATGCGGGCTGCCTCTCCCCGGGTTTGCTACCTTCTCTTTGTCCCCTGGTTTCCTGTCCTGTAATATGAGAGGGAGACTCGTTAGTGACTTGCCGCGGCTCCGCGGCGTTGTTGGGAGGTGTGCTCTTTCTTAAGGAGGAACCGGGGGCACTGGGGACTAACGAAAAACCCCTCTTCTCGCTTGGATGGGTGGGGGAACACTCCTGAAAACCCCCCCGGCTCGCAAAATCAAAATCAAAATCACAATCGGGGGCAGCGGTCGCGAACTCCTCTCCCCCTTCCCCGGCCCCTGATAAGACTGGCGTATCAAAAGGATATGAGTCGGGGCCGCTACTACTGCTTCCTTCCCCCCTTGCTTGGGACTGTTGTCCCCTGCTGTCTCCCCCTTGGGTTAAGCGGGTGGGGGAGAACCCTAACGCTGAATCCTGTTGCTGAGCTCCACTGACTGGCCCACTCACTCGGTGCCTCAGTTGGTCCGCGTGCCTCCTCCAAAGGAGGCCGGTGTTAGTCTCGACCCGGTACGACACTGGCCCCGACTGTTCTACCACCGTCCCTGGTACCCAGGCTGGCCCCGCGCTGGAGTAGTTCCTGCAGTGAACAGGGTCCCCGGCGGCGAAACCCTTCGAGACTGCCAACCCTATGTTTTTCCCTTTATCCTCGACTCTCGTCGGGTCTAGCCTGGACAGGATCGTGGTCAGTTTTCGCCGCATCAAGAGCTCCGCCGGCGAGTAGCCTGACGCTAAGGGGGTTACCCTATACGCTAAGAGGAACTGGCATACTTGGTGATTCAGGTCCCCCGGGCCCATGCGCCGCAGCGCCTCCTTCGTTGTCCGCACCAGCCGTTCCACTTGGCCATTCGTGGCCGGGTGAAACGGTGCGGACGTGACATGCCGAATGGCGTTTGCCTCCATGAACGCCCCGAACTCAGCGGAGGTGAAACAACTAGCGTTATCGCTGACCAAAGTGTCGGGTAAACCGAATGTGGAAAAGACTCTCCTTAGCCGGCCAATTGTCGTGGCGGAGGACGTGCTCTTTACTGGGATAACCTCCAGCCACTTGGAGAACGCATCTACCACCAGGAGAAACATGGTTCCTCGGAACGGGCCAGCGAAATCCACGTGCACCCTGGACCACGGCCCCCTTGCTGTGTCCCACTCCCTATGCGGGAGACGGGCCGCCTCAGGTCGGGATCCCTGGCAAGCCTCGCAAGTGCCGACCATGTGCTCAATGTCCGCGTCCAGCTGTGGCCACCAGAAGTAACTCCGGGCTAGCGCCTTTGAACGAACAATGCCCGGGTGGCTGACGTGCAGCAGTTCGAGCACCCTCGTCCGCAGGGGCGCAGGGACCACCACCCGTTGGCCCCACAGAAGGCACCCCCTCTCTAGGGACAACTCTAGCTTTTTCCTAAAGAATGGGTCGAACTCTGTACTCGGGGACGAAGCCGGCCACCCCTTCTGCACCCATGAACTAACTTTCTCCAGCGTCCTGTCCTTGCCTGTCGCCCTAGCAATGTCGGCTGGTACTATTGGGGGTGCGTCCAAAACCTCAATTAGCAACACCTGGCGGTCTCTTTCTGCTCTCGCCTTTTGGTCATCCGACAAGGGCAGAGGGGATCTCGAAAGCGCATCAGCATGGCTGATCTCCTTTCCGGGCCTGTACTCCAACTCATGTTGGTACGCGTTGAGGAAAATAGCCCATCGCAGCATTCTCGGGGACAGGATCTGTGGCGTGGGCTTGCTTGCCGTGAAAATCCCTAACAGCGGCTTGTGATCGGTCACGATTTTGAACGGGCGGCCATACAAAAAATCGTGAAATTTTTTGGTCCCCGCTACTATTGCTAACGCTTCCCTGTCGGTTTGTGCGTAATTTCGCTCCGCTTGGGACAGGGACCTTGAGTAAAACGCTACCGGGGCCTCCCTTCCGTCTCCAACACGTGGCAAAGCACCGACCCCACCCCCACCGGGGATGCATCACAGACTAGGACCACTGGCCGTTTGGGGTCGAAGTGCGTCAGGATTGCCTCAGATGTTAGGAGTTGCTTTAGCTCCTTGAACGCCCTCTCGTGCTCGTCACCCCACATCCATGGCTCCTCCTTTTTAAGTAACCGATGGAGCGGTTCGGCCACGGACGCCTTCCGCGGGAGGAATGTATGGTAAAAATTGAGGAGCCCCAGGAAAGACTGTAGCTCGGTTTTGGATGTGGGGCGAGGGGCCTTTTTAATGGCTGCTACTTTGGATTTAGACGGCTTAATCCCCTCGGGTGTGATCCGGAACCCTAAAAACTCGACCTCGGTTTCGAAAAAAACACATTTGTCCTTCCTCAATCTCAGCCCCGCTTTCTCGAACACGGTCAGTACTTTGTCCAACCTTTTCGCCAGTTCAGCCTCACTCCCCCCTGTTATCAACACGTCATCAAAATAAGGCAACACCCCCTCCAGGCCCTTTAGGAGGCGTTCCACGAGCGATTGAAAAAGGCCGGGTGCCGAGTTCACGCCGAACTGTAACCGCGACACCTGGAACGCTCCCTTATGTGTAACTATCGTTTGTGCCGCGGCCGTGGCGGGGGTCACTGGAAGTTGCTGATAGGCTTGTGCCAAATCGAGTTTAGCGAAACACTTTCCCCCATTCAGCCTGGCCAAAAGGTGGCTGATCACTGGCACCGGGTATGCATTAGGGCGGATCGCCTTGTTAATTGTACACTTATAATCAGCGCAAATGCGCACCTCCCCGTTAGCCTTTAGAGCCGTTACAATTGGAGTTTCCCACTCCGCGGAATCAACAGGAATAAGAATCCCCTGGCCCACCAGTTTGTCCAGTTCCGCCTCTATCTTGTCCTTGAGTGCGAACGGCACCCTGCGTGGTTTGAGTCTTATCGGGCGGACCTCCGGGTCTATGTCGAAAGCTACAGGGGGTCCCTTGAACTTTCCGAGTCCTTTCTTAAAAACGGCGGGATGCGCATCGCAAACCGCTTGTATTGGGTCCCCCCCCACGGTATGCACCCCCCCTATGAACAAACCTAAGGGCTGAAACCACTGTGTCCCTAGGAGGCTACAGCTTCCCCCCTTGAGGACAACTAGGGGCAGTTCCGCAGAATGTCTCTTAAAATTGACCCGAAATTTCCCGACCCCCAACACCGGAATGCTGTTTCCCTGTACGTCCCGTAGTGTGGACCTCAACGCTTTAAGCTTGGGCCGCACGTGGGGGTCGATTTTCAGGAACTCTTTCTGGGGAATTATGGAATAGGAGGACCCCGAGTCAATTTCCATCTTAATAGGGGCCCCTTGTACTAATACCTCAACGAAGTAATGGGACTGTCCTGCGGACACGCTGAACACTGAGGCGTCGTCCTCGCTGCCGTCCGAGACGCGGCCCACGCCGTCCTGCTTCCTCGTGGTCTGGGCGCCATCTTTGGGCCTCGCTGGACGGTCCGGTCTGGCCGCGCGGTCTTGTGACTGCCTCCGGCCCTCTTTCCGCTTTCGGCACGCCTTGGCGATGTGCCCCCGACGGCCGCAGGTGTAACACTCGGCCTTCCTGAACGGGCATCTCGCGCGCTCGTGGGCCGCTCCGCAACCCTCGCAGCGTCGACCACCCTTCCGGACCTTCTGGACCTCCTCGCCGTCGCTGCCTTCCGTAGACGACTTTGAGGCCCGTCGAGTCGCGTGCACCGACTGTCCGGTCTTCCTGTGCACCGAATTTTCCGCCTTGCCGGCTCTAGGACGCCACTCACGCCACTGGTGCATCTCGTCCACTCCGGCATTCGTGGACTCTGCGGCTTCCGCGGCCTCTATGACCTCTGCCAGCGTGGGTGGCGGCTCCTTATTCATCAAGCTGCGCTGTACCTCCTTGTCTTTCAGGCCACACAACACGCCGTCCCTGAGGACCAACTCCAGGATATCGCCCCATTTACAGGGGGCGGCGGCTATCCTCATGGCGGCCACGAATGCCTCAACCGACTCATCCGGCGCTTGGACTCGCCTCCAAAACGCGCTCCGAGCGGGAAACATTGCCCTCGAGGGGCAGAACCGCTCTCGCAGCAGTTTCATGATGTTGCTCGCCTTAAAGTCGCTCACCTTCTTCGGAGCGATTATGCCCACCAGCGTCCGCTTGGTTTCCATCCCGAGCATTCTGGTGAGGATGGCCCTCTTCCTCTCCTCGTCTTCTCCTTTGACTCTGAGTTCCACCAGGGCCGCCTGGAAATCCATCTCAAGCAGCTCCCAGTCTTGCGGTTTGGTGATGTTGAAACCGCTCTGTGCCCTGGCTGTTCCGTGGGGATCCATTATCCCATCCTCGTCGCCAATTTAGTGTATGCAAACCAAAACACAGGACACAGCCTCGGGCTGGGTTAACTCAGGTTTATTGCATCGTGGGCAGAGGGAACATGAGGTAATGGCGGATCGATAGCTCTTTATATACAGCAGTAACACATTTGAACGTGGTGCCATGGTAGCCCATTGGCCACTGTCTGCGTGACGTCATTGCAGGTCACGCCCTTCTTGTCCAGGTGTAGGTGGTGGCGGGAAAACTTCCCGCGCTGTTGCCTTTGATGAGTTCGGACCAAGAGAGCTTGGACGCTCGCTGCTGCCAGCTGGTGGTCATTAGCTCGCGTCCTATTACAGGGTTTATATGATACAGCTGAAGGTTACATTGTTGCTATAGGCAAGGTTACATTGGCTCAGATACATTGTAATCCATGTGTACAATAAAACCATCAGAACACAACAAAAATGTATTGACTCCCTAAAGGAAACCACAGCCTTGAGTTTACAGGAACTGGGTGGGGCTGTTAAGAACAGGACATTTTTGGAGATGACTCATGCACAGAATCACTGCAAGTCTCTAGGACAACATGATGATATGCAACAACAACATTGGGGGTGGGGTGGAGGAGGGATCTGCTTTCTTTGTTGTAAGAGTGATCATTATGGAGGGGGAGGTCATTTACAATTAATTAAAAGGAAACACCAGTGAGTCCAAATCCAATATTGTTGCTGCAGGTCAAATGATTTGCAAATGACCACTCATTTACTTTTGTTCTCTTTGACACTCATCGAGTTAGATCAAGGGTGCCCAAACTATGGCCTGGGGGCTGAATCTGGCCCCTCATACCAATTCATCCGGTCTGCAAAGCCCTCGTCACTCCCAGAAACGGAATTAAAAGCGCCCGTATGGGTGCATTTTACTTCTGCTTCTGGAAGCACCGAGGGCTTCGCGGGCCGGATGAATTGGCATCACGGCCCACATCTGGCCCCCAGACCATAGTGATGGGCCCCTTGAACCACATGACCGGCCCGTGGCCCAAAAGGTTTGGGCACCCCTGAAGTAGATAAATACTCAAGGGATAAAAAAGACATCATTTCTTTGTTTGTAGTGAACAACGTAAGTGATGAAAATTAATTAAGCCTTCTGTGTTTTCTTTGGAAAGGGGAGGCAATGTATGAGAAAAGCTTTCAGTCCCCTGGGTTATCATATTAATAGCTAGCTAGGACGTCTACCCAGAAACTTAATATTAGATGTGGGTTTGCAGACCACAACTGCACCAATAAAAACATCAAGTCCCAAACGACACTTGAATTAATGACACCAATATGACTGATGCAGTAATCTGTATTGTAAGTGCATCTTAAGTTTCAGTTGAGCAGCATTTGGTTTTCCAAATTTAATGAGCTATGACAGAACAGTGTATGCTTACAAGATTTTAAAAAATGCAAAATGTATATATTTCAAACTTAAATCTCATGTGCTTGGTTTTTAAAAAAATGCAATTGGTTTCTCTACTTTTCTATTAACCCTTGCTCCTCTAAATCTGTTCCCAATCCAGCAAACTCTCCATGCAAATTTTAAGGACACAAAGAATGCTTCAGGAACAGGTGAAATGGCTTTTCCTTCAGTTTGTCAGCAAGATGGGTTAACTGGAGACATCCCTGAACTCTGATTGACGTTATTTAAAGACACAGAAAAATGAGGTGGCAGAGCCCTGAGATATACAATCAGAGCTTAGAAGAAAGTTACTTTTTGGATTGCAAAGTTCTCCATACTACAGTTACCCCAAGCTGCAAACACAAGGCACTCTCACAATGTGGACAAAGAATGTTACATTTAAATACTACCCTTCTTACTTACTTACTTATTATACTCCCTGCAATTAGAATCATTTAACCTCACCTTGTATGGTGGTGGTGGCAGGGAAATGGCACAGAAGAAAACAATAGTTCAAGAGTTAGCTACTGCAAACTGAGACTAAAAGCATAATGTGAGGCATCTGGTGTTTAATGTCGCTATGGTGATTCTACAGTTTAAGGGAAATAGCAACTCTGTTGTGGCTGTAAATAACATGATGCTCCAACCTATTTGGCATGTTACATTCCAGAATTATGCCAAGTAGGTTGGCAAAACTGTATGGGTTTTCAGGGAGAAGAAAATGGGCATTGGAGAATTTGGAGAGTTAGAGCTTAGAACCGTTCCTTTTTTGGGCTAGAGTTTCCAGAATGTCCTCGGCAATATATCCTGTGGGCATGCTGCCTTGAGAAATCTGGGAATTAATGTCCAACAGATACAAATACTCAATTAAGTTTTTTAAAAGGGTGATATAAACGAGAGGGAAAATAATGACATGTGGGAAGATTTTCTAGAGTTTGTATTGGTGAAAGGGAAAGGCCACAAGTCGTAATGTTTTTTGAATGGGATATGAGTTATCAAAAAAGTGGATGTTAAAATGGAAAAGATAGTTCTTCAATAGTACTGGTGGGAGGGTATAGGAAGTTTGTTGTTAATTTGTTATTATTATTTTAATTTTTTATATTTTTAAATACTGTGATTTTTCTTATTGTCCAGTTTTCATGTGGGTTTTTTTACTTTATTTTTTAAAAAATGTCGTAACTTTTCAGTCTTGTAAAGTATCCAGTGACAAGAGTAACTTTGAAAAACAAGGCCATAGTTTCTTTAGCAATAAACTGTTCAGCATACAAAACAGAGCATGTCTTGCAATCTTGAGGACAATATATGGCATAAAGAGAACTGGCAGTAGATTTTACAAATTAAGTCAACAAGATGGTCAGGTGGACTCATCGTGTTCTGGTCTCTTGTGTCAGGACTGGCCAACGAAAGCTATATTTCCTAGGAGTCTGTGTCTGTCCACACTGCCCATTTAGGTGCATGCTGGATCTGCTGCAAAAATCTCACAGACATAGGAAGGATCAATATGCCATTCAGTATTCTCTCCCTGAACTGCAGAATGAACTCACCAAAGGGTGTGTTAGGACATAAGTCTTTGCCTAACTGCTTGGTCAGGATAATATGTAAACTTGCATACTGTATGCAATGGTGCTTTAAGAGCATAGAGTATATGACAGAGCAGGTGAATTATATTGTCTCATAAGCTTGCCAATACTGAGGATAAAAGGAAGGTTGCAACCATGGCTACTTTCAGCTTTGTGCTCAACCACTGCTTTATGTTCAATGACTGCTTGAAGACCTTCTCCTAGGGGCTTGGCTACAGCTTATTGCTTACTGCTGAGCAAACTGCTTTGCAGGCGCACCCCCCAAAGAAAGACTCAGACACCGTTTAGTGTATGGGACCAAAGACACCGGGACAGCCGAAGAGCTGGCTTAACACAACTTTATTACATGCTGGTCAGAGGGAACATGAGGTAATGGCGGACGAACAGCTCAATATATACAGTGGCTATACATTTGAATGTGGCTCCTTGATAGCCTATTGGTTACAGGCTGCGTGACGTCATTGCAGGTCACGCCCTTCTTGTCCAGGTGAAGGTAGTGGCGGGAATCTTCCCGCGCTGTTGTTCTAGGTGAGTCTTGGACCAATGAGCTTGGACGCTCGCTATTGCCACCAAGTGGTCACTAGCTCGCGTCCTATTAAGATTACAGTGATTCAGCTGGAGGTTACAATGTTACACATAGAAAAGGTTACATTGGATACACATGGATAGGTACATTGTTTAAAGGCACAGGCTTTAGGACACAACACCCCTCCCCCCTAGGATGAGACGAAGTCTCTTAGCCAAGATGGTTTATTGCACTCGCGTTTGGGCCGCGATGTGGGTTGGCCCACCCGGGGGCCACTCCCGCTTCCTTGTTCCCTGGACCCTTGTCCTGTAATGGGAGAGGGAGACTTGTTAGAGGCTTGCTGCGGTTTTGCAGCTTTAGGGGAAAGGGTAGATTCTGTTGTGGTTGAACCGGGGGCACCAGGGGCTAACGTAAAACCCCTCTTCTCGCTTGGATGGGTGGGGGACCACTCCGAACCCCCCCCCTCCAGTTCTGAAAATCAAAATCAAACTCTGTTGGGGGATCCCGCGGGATATCTACGAGGACAAATTCCTTCTCCTCCCCCTTGGTGGGGACTCTGGACCCCCTCCCCTCCCCCTTGGGCTAAACGGGTGGGGGAGAACCATAACGCTGAATTTGTGTTCGCGCCGTCGGCGCCCTGACTTCCTGGGACCCGGCTCCGGAGCTGGTCCGCGTGTCGCCGCCAAAGTAGACCTGTGTTGGTCTCCACGCGGTACGAAACGGGACCGGTTTGTTCCACAACCACCCCCGGCACCCAGGCTGGCCCCGCGCTGGCGTAGTTCCTGCAATGTACCGGGGCACCCACGCCGAAACTCTTGGTGGCTTCTAACCCTATGTTCCTCCCCTTGTCCTCAACTCTTGTGGGATCTAGTCTAGTGAGTATGGTGGTCAGCTTCCTGCGCATTAAAAGCTCCGCAGGGGAGTAGCCTGATGCTAGCGGGGTCACCCTGTACCCTAGCAGAAACTGACACACTTGCAGGTTGAGGTCCCCGGGGCCCATGCGCCGCAGCGCGTCCTTCGTGGTGCGTACAAGGCGCTCCACTTGGCCATTGGTGGCCGGGTGGAAAGGGGCGGAGGTGATGTGCCGGATGGCGTTAATCTCAGTGAATGCCCTGAACTCAGCAGATGTGAAGCAACTAGCGTTATCGCTAATTAGGGTGTCGGGTATGCCGAACGTGGAAAAAATTCTCCGCAAATGCTTAATTGTCGCGGCCGAGGAGGTGCTCGTGACTGGGATGACCTCCAACCACTTGGAGAAGGCATCCACAACAAGGAGAAACAGGGTTCTTCGGAACGGGCCCGCGAAGTCTATATGTATCCGGGACCACGGCCCCTTAGCCGCGTCCCACTCCCTGTGGGGAAGATGGGCCTCCTCTGGTCTGGAGCATTGGCAACTCTCACAAGTGCCAACCATGTGCTCGATGTCGGCGTCTAACTGGGGCCACCAAAAATAGCTTCGGGCCAGCGCTTTGGAGCGCACGATTCCGGGGTGGCGGACGTGCAGCAGTTTAAGCACCTGCGGTCGAAGGGATGTAGGGACCACCACCCGCTGCCCCCACAAGAGGCACCCCCTCTCTAGGGACAGTTCCAGCTTCTTCCTAAAAAATGGGGCGAATTCTTCTGCTGGGGAAGACGCCGGCCACCCTTTCTGTAACCAGGAGCAAACCACCGCCAACGTCTTGTCCTTTCTTGTCGCTGTGGCAATGTCGGCGGGCACTACGGGGGGCGAATCCAGCACCTCTATCATGAGAACCTGATGGTCCCGCTCCCCCTTGCTCACCTGGCTGGGCGTCAGGGGGAGAGGGGACCTCGATAGGGCGTCCGCATGGCTGATCTCTTTCCCGGGCCGGTACACCAACGCGTGCTGGTAGGCGTTGAGAAAAATGGCCCACCTAAGCATTCTCGGGGACAGGATCTGTGGCGTGGGCTATCTGCGGTAAAAATGCCTAGTAGGGGCTTGTGGTCAGTCACGATGGTGAAGGGGCGGCCATACAGAAAATCGTGAAATTTTTTGGTCCCCGCAACTATCGCCAGCGCCTCCCTGTCTGTTTGGGCGTAGTTTCTCTCCGCTTGGGACAGGGACCTGGAGTAGAACGCTATTGGGGCCTCCCTCCCGTTTTCCAACACGTGGCACAACACTGCCCCCACCCCCACCGGGGATGCATCACAGATCAGTACCACCGGCCGTTTGGGGTCGAAATGGGTCAGAATGGCATCAGACGCCAGGAGTTGTTTCAGTTCCGTGAATGCCCTCTCCTGGTCATCGCCCCACATCCATGCCGCATCTTTTTTGAGCAACTTGTGAAGCGGCTCAGCCACTGCAGCCTTCCATGGAAGGAAGGAGTGGTAGAAATTTAAGAGCCCTAGGAACGACTGCAACTCGGGCTTGGATGTGGGGCGAGGGGCTTTCTTGATGGCAGCAACCTTGGATTTGGACGGTTTGATCCCCTCGGGTGTTACTCGGAACCCTAAGAACTCAACCTCCTTCGCGAAGAAGACGCATTTGTCTTTTCGCAACCTCAACCCCGCCCGTTCGAACGCCGCCAGGACCTTGTTTAGCCTTTTAGCCAACTCAACCTCACTCCCCCCCCGTTATCAATACATCATCAAAATATGGTAAAACGCCGTCCAGCCCTTTGAGGAGGCGTTCCACGAGCGACTGGAAAATTCCAGGCGCCCAGTTCACGCCGAATTGGAGGCGCGTCACCTGGAACGCCCCCTTATGCGTGATTATGGTCTGTGCAGCAGCTGCGGCAGGGGTTACCATGAGTTGCTGATAGGCCTGTGCCAGGTCGAGCTTAGCGAAACACTTTCCCCCATGTAACCTGGCTAGCAAATGGCTGACCACCGGCACCGGGTAGGCATTAGGGCGGATTGCCTTATTAATGGTGCACTTATAATCGGCGCAAATGCGAACCTCCCCATTGGCCTTCAATGCTGTGACAATTGGAGTTTCCCACTCCGCGGAATCAACAGGAACAAGAATCCCCTGGCCCACTAATTTGTCCAGTTCCGCCTCTATTTTGTCCTTGAGTGCAAAAGGCACCCTGCGCGGTTTAAGTCTGATTGGGCGGACCTCCGGGTCCAGGTCGAACGTTACTGGGGGTCCATTGAATTTTCCAAGTCCCTTCTTGAAGACTTCGGGGTGCGCGTCGCACACCTCCTGTATCGGGTCAGACCCAACGGCGTGCACCCCCCCAATGAACAGACCCAGGGGCTGAAACCATTGAGTCCCAAGGAGGCTGCAATTACCTCCCTTAAGAACGACTAGGGGGAGTTCCGCGGCGTGCCGCTTGTACTGAACCTGGAAATTCCCAACACCCAACACCGGGATACTGTTCCCTTGCACGTCCCGAAGCGTGGACCTCAACGCTTTGAGCTTGGGCCGTACGCGAGGGGCAATTCTCAAAAACTCCCTCTGGGAAATAATGGAGTAAGAGGAGCCAGAGTCAATCTCCATCCTAACAGGGGCCCCTTGCACCAGTACCTCAACAAAGTAACGGGGGTGTCCCATGGACACGCTGAAAACCGGGGCATCGTCGTCGCTGTCGTCGGAGATGCGGCCCACTCCGTCCTGCTTCCTCGTGGGCCGGACGCCATCCTTTAGTCTCGTCGTGCGGTCTGGCCTCGCTGGGCGGTCGGGCGAGCTCCTCCGGTCCTTTCGTCGTTGTCTGCAGACTTTGGCTATGTGCCCGCGTCGCCCGCAGTTGTGGCACTCGGCCTTTCTGAACGGGCACCTGGCACGGTCGTGAGCCGCCCCGCAGCCGTCGCAACGCCGGCCCTCCTTTCGGACCCTCCGGACGTCCTCGTCGTCGCTGCTTTCGGCGGATGATTTTAAAGTTCGCCGGGCTGCGTGCTCAAAACCACTCCTAAACACTCTTCATCTCATGCAAAACCCACAAGAGCAATGCACGCATGTGCCCTGCCTTTTATACTGCCCAGGCACAATGCAACCTGGGAAAAACCGCAATGCCTCATACAAAGTCGCATGACTTTGTATGAGGCAAGTTTTTTCAAGGAATTATGTATGAAGTGGACTTTGTATGAGGTATTACTGTATATGCCATTACTGGCATCCACAGGTGCTGGGAATGCCATATATGGCAGTGTGTTGGAAAAGTAGAAACCTGACTGGGCTCCAAAGGTACACATTGAATGAAAAGACTGGCATTACCCTGGCACCCAAGGTGACTGGATGTCATAAAAAAAAACAATTGACCCCAACTTCCTCCCCACAGAGAGCAGACCAAAAGCCTGTTTGGACAGTCCCTCTGTGACTTGCTGTATAATGAAACTGCCACAGCCATTGCAGAGCAATAAAATGCTTCAAAAAATGCAAATTGTTCAGATTTTGAGGACCCATTTTGTAATGGGGCAGCCTTTGGAACCACAGAACAGAAGGAGGAATGTCTTAAAGCCATAAAATGGCTGCTGCTTCTGGTAGTGGCACCAGGACTGAGAGAAGCCATTTTCCAGCTATACATAATTCTTCCTCCTGTTCCATGGCTCCCAAAGGCTGACTCAGAAAGAAGGGGATCCTTAAGGATCCCTGAAACCCAGAGAGTCTTCATTGCTCCATCATCTTCACTCTGTGGTACATGTTTCCCTTGGTCTTTAGTTACACATCTTTACACTTGATGATATTTTCTAATTTTTTTAAATTTACTGACTTCTGTGAATCATTCTCCTGCTTCCTTTCTCTCCCAAACCAAATTATTCCACAGGAGCTTTGTTTCTTGCTTTTGCTTTCACGTCACCTTTGATTGTTGGTGCATTCAGGTATGTGATTAATTTCTTCCTCAACACTTGGATAAAAGCTTTACATTTTCTTTTCTTCAGCATTTGAAAGGTGGTTATGTTGACAGTCCCTCTGTCAACATAAAACTGCAATACTCTACTTGGTCAGATCTTACATTGTCACCCCTAATCGCCTGTATTGCATTCGATCTCAGCATCAAAGCAGCTCCATTTCTTTTGATTTTGTCCTTTCCAGAGTAAAACACTTTATAATTGTCTGACTGATAATGTCCCATTCCCATCATTTTATTCCACTCACAAGTTTTGCAATATTTAAACTCTCAGTTTCTTGCTCTTCAGTTTTCAGTTTACTTTTGCACATACAAGATCAGACTTTCCTTTCACCTTTGTGCATTCTGGCAACTAGGCATCCTTTCAGTTTTTATTTTGTTCCTTAATTAGTACTAGTCCTTTGCTATTCCTCAGTAGTTGTTTGAGTGCCTTCTGATCTGAGAGCCTCATCTTCCTGCACTATTTGTTACCCATTTTGGATTGTTTTCAAAGTAAGAAAGTTTCAGAAGTGATTTACTAACAAGAACAAAATTTAGCTTGAGTGTTACCACCCTTGTGTATGAAAGATCCTCTGAGAGAGGATTCTTCCACTACCACTGCTGCTTTAGCTGTCCTCCATGTGTTTCTTTGCTTCCATCACTATTCTCTGCAATTGATGTGAACAGGGTGGATGCATCTTAGTCTGGTGTCTCAGCTTTCACTATTCCACCTTGAACGACGTTCACACATAATAGAATCTAGCCTTCTGATAGGATTGCTCACAGCTAACCTGACATCTTCAATCCCCTCAACATGCTGAGGTGAGCAACCAAGAGAGGGAAAGGTATTGTAATCTGGATCATAATACTGTATGAATAAAATAGGGAGGCCTGGATATAAGTTGTAGGAAACAGAGTGGAATTACAGTCTTGAAATCTTCTCAATCCTTTTTTTAGAAATTCAGATGGATCTGAAAAATCAGTCAAAGGAAGTTTACACTGATAAATTTCTAGGTGCACCAAGTGACTCCTAGGGAGCATAGCTATAAATTAACATGGTTAAATGGACAGTTGTTAGGTATTTTCCTGAAACAATCAGTGCTATGGCACACAATGGACTTGTGGTAGCTACCCAAACTGAATGTCTACGAATGTTCTACAGATATTGAAAAGGGGAAAGATTTAATGTACAGGAAATAGCCATAAGGTTTATAAAGATGGGAGTAGATTGGATGTGGCGACGTCTTTAGTTTAAGAAACATAAAACAAATGTAGCTGCACAGGTTGCATAACCAGTAGTGGGCTCCAAAAAAATTTACTACCACAATGTGGCTGTGGTATGGTGGGCGTGGCCAGGGGAAAAGCCCTGTGTTGCACCTGGATTAGGACTACTTTATTTCAAAACTTGGATGGGCAGGGCCAGCCAGAATTTCTGCTACCAGTTCTGGCAAACTGGTGCGAACCTGCTAATGCCCACCACTGTGCATAACTATGTGCTTATGACTGCAATCCTGCACACATTGCACACTGAACAAAGAGGAAGCTCCATTGAATACAGAGGGACTTTCATCTTACAGCAGTTCTCAACCATTTAAAACCAGGGGCCGGGGCATGCTCCCTCAGACAGCTTCAGGGGCCAGGTGGCCATTTTGCCCTTCCTCCACCACATGGCACTTCTGGGTGTGATGGAGGTGGTGGTGGGCCACATGAAATGGTGCTGTGGGCTGCATCCAGCCTGCGGGCCACAGGTTGAGAATCCCTGTCTTACAGCATGAATAATATCATGCTTCTCCATAACTCTGTGCCTAGTTCAGGCCAACAGCCATTTTTTAATTTATCCACATGCGTGCGGGATTTTTTTCTAATAGGGAAGATATTTTGTAAACCTTCTCTGTTAATTGCACTCCAAGGACTGAAACAACAAGGATGTTGAAACAGATATGATGTGGAAAAAGTTTGCTTACTGGGTCCACAACATTTCCCATCTCAGCCTAGAGTAGCTAGTTTTGATTAGAGATTTTATTTATTATTTACACTTATATCCTGCCCCTCTAGGGGAAAAATCATCCCTACTCAGGGTGGCTAACATCATAAAACCAGTCATATAATGATCAAAAGTTAAAAATTACACACAATAAAACTCCCAATAAAATCATCACCACTCATTAAAATAGCCAGAAAGTACTGCAATCCAGGTCCCTTAAAATGCAACCTATTTAGGACAAAAAGGAACCAGGCAGCATATCTAACGACCAGAAATAGGCAAGCAGCAGGGTTTTTATTTGTTTTTTTTAAAAAAAGACTGCAGGGATGGAGCCTGGCATAGCTCAGCTGGAATGGCGTTCCATAGCATTGGTGCCACCACCGAGAAGGCCCTTCTCCTTGTCACAGCCTTTCTAGCCAGTCTCAGGGTCAGCACCTGAAGCTGTGCCAACATTGAGCAGGCTAGTTTCCTGAGGGGAAGACGTTCCACAAGGTAAAAAGGACCCAAACTGTTTAGGGCTTTAAAAGTTAGCACTAACACCTTGTACCAAATACAGAAAGGGATGGGTAGCCAGTGCAGGCCTGCCAAGGCTGGGGAGATAAGCTCAAATTTTCTCACTCCCACAATCAGCCTGGCTGCTGCATTCTGAACTCGCTGAAGTCTCCATAGCAGGGACAAGGGAAGCCCCACATAGAGAGTATTACAGTAGTCACTACAACACTGCTTGGAAACTTACTGGATCCAGAAGCCTTCATCGGTCCTGACATTCGATGGGGAGGAGCCATCACAAGCCCAAATCTCAGTAGGTAGTGATCTGACCAAGACAGGGCAGAGATCATGATATTTTCCACCCTCAGATCACCATCTCCATGCGAACCTGTAAATATAAAATCAAGGGTATGTGCCGTCACATGCGTGGGGCCATTGACGCATTGGGAGAGACCCATAGCCAACAAGGTGTCCATAAATTCTGATGGTGCACTGGCTAACACACACACACACACACACACACACACACACACACACACACACACACACACACACACACACACACACACACACACACACACACACACACACACACACACACACCTGGACGTTAAAGTCCCTGACAACAAAGTATTGGAAGAAGGCAAAACCACTGTATAATAACTGTTTGAATGTAGTCTAGATACCAAAGATTTGGAGGAAGGCTCGGGTGGTAATGATATTTAAACCAGGCAAGCCACCAGGAGACCCAAAAAACTATAGGCAGAAGAACTATAGGCCCATATCTCTTCTTAGTCTCCTATATAAGATATATAGACTGAGTGGCTTTGGGTGCGGGGTCCCGTGTTATCCTGGGAGTTACCATCTTTGGTCATGGCTGGGACATCTTTTCCACAGTCAGATCCGGTGCACAATTTGGGGGTCCTCCTGGACTCGTGGCTACTGCTCGAAGAGCAGGTGGCAGCCGAGGCTAGGAGGGCCTTTGCACAGCTTCGTGTCATTTACCAACTGTGCCCGTTCCTGGACTGGGACTCTTTGCTCATGGTCACTCATGCTCTGGTCACCTCCAGATTGGATTATTGTAATGCGCTCTACATGGGGCTGCCCTTGGTGACCATTCGGAGGCTTCAGCTGGTCCAGAATGCGGCTGCCCGGGTCGTGATGGGGTGAGGGCGTTATGCTCGCACCTCACCACTTCTCCAGGAGCTGCACTGGTTGCCGGTGTGCCTCCGGGTGCAATTCAAGGTGCTGGTTTTGACCTTTAAAGCCCTTCATGGCATTGGACCAGGTTACTTAAGAGACCGCATCACCACAAGGAATTCAGCCTGTCCTACTAGGGCAGACAGGAGGGGTTCACTGGTGGTCCCATCAGTGAAAGAAGTACATCTTATTGGGACCAGGAAAGAGCCTTTTCTGTGTCTGCCCCAGCCCTATGGAACCTCTTACCACCTGAGTTACGTCTCCAGATGGATCTATTCCTCTTTAGAAAGAGGCTGAAGACATGGCTTTTTCAGCAAGTTTGGGGCATGCTTGACTCTACCAGTCAGGCCCGATGGCTAATTTAGCCTATGTGAGGGACTGCCCCCCAGGCTTGGTTATTCTGTTTTAACAGGGCTAGGGTGGGGGTGGGTTGTTTTTTTAATGATGATTTGTTTGTGTTTTAATGCTGGTTTTAATTGGGGTGTTAGGTTTGTTTTTAGTTATTGTCATTGAATTGTTTTTATTGTAATTTTTATTATATTGTTAGCCGCCCTGAGTGGTGTACCCACCAGGAGGGCGGGATATAAATGTGCAAAAATAAATGAATGAATGAATGAATGAATGAATGAATGAATGAATGAATGAATGAATGAATGAATGGACATTTAATCCTGAACCGACAATCTGGAATAGTAGAACCCCAGCTTATACCACAACAAGCTGGTTTCAGATCTGGCAAAGATTGTACAGCAAAAATTCTTAACATAGAAGATGATTTTGAACTGAAGGAAATCACAGGCGTAGTGTTTATAGATCTCACTGCAGCTTATGGCACAGTCAACCATGCAGCCTTGTAGAAGAAAGTCTCCTACATCAGAAAGGATTTAAATTCAGCTGTTAAAAGATGCTGAGAAGTATGGACTGGCCAAAATCTTATTGTATACATTATACATTTAGAAGGGTGATGTCATTATAAGTAAGAGGAGACCTGTGGCAATTAAATACTACAGTCAAACCTCTACATACGAATTTAATTCGTTCATTGTGGTTGGTTGTATCTTGAAAAATTCTTATCTTGAATTTCCCATAGGAATGCATTGGATACAATTTCCCATAGGAATGTATTGAATTTTGTATCTCGAAAAAATCATTATGCGGGGTGTCGCCATTGCATAACAAACACTTCGTTATGCAATTTTTTTGTTATGCGAAGTGTTTGTTATGCAATGTACCACTGTATACAATTCTGCAAAACTTATTATCCAAGGCAAACCTGAATAGCTATTAAATCTGTCTTTGGAGAAGCTATTAAATATCAAAATTTCTGGTTTATATTGTAAGAAGTTTACTTAAAATTTCACCAGGTAGCCATGACATCTTCTAGAAATGAAACACCTGCTGCCTGGTGTTTCATTTATTCACCTCAATATGTCAGCTAATATTCTGTGGCTACTGAGCATTCTTAGCCATCATAACATATGTAACATGAGGGTTTCCTAAGCTATTGTGATTTAGCACCCTGAGTGGTGCACACTGGATCTCACTGTATCAAATTCTCACACTACATATATATCAACTTACAAAGATGACAAATGTAACTGAAAACTGTGTTTGCAGTAAGCAACAATATTCACCTGGAAAAGAAGATGCTTCTACTTCTATTTCTTACACAAATTCCTTTTTTAATAGCAAGATGTGTGCAGCTGAGAACAGCTTTACAGACAAAAATACAACCGGTGAAACTTCCCCAGCTGGGAGATCCTTTATGTGTTGAATTTTCAACATGCTATGATGTGTCTTCCATTGTGTTTGAGAGTGAAAGCATGGAGACAGAAATGCAGGGATCTGCCAACTCATTGTTCTTGGAGCTTTAAAAAATAACTGGTGATACAGCCTATTATGTGACATTATGTGATTTGACATAATTGGTCTCCAGGGTATTTTGTTTCATGTATGATCTGAATCTTGTAGCAGATTAAATTTGTTTCCAAAATATTTAATAATTAATCTGTTTGACATTGCTATTGCGAGCTGCTTCTTGCATTGACTTGTTATTATCTATATGCTAACTGCTTATACATACAGTTACATGTTTGTATAAATAAAAGCCTGCCACCACCCAGTGGATTAAATTGTGTCACTTAGCATAATATGTAGCACTAGAATAGGCACATGAAATCAGTGGGAATTGGGCGAGTTAACTACTCCATAAATTCTACTGGCCTACTTTAGTTTTGACTTACTTTACCGGTTGCAGGACGGAATGACCACGGTATCACGGTATCCTTCTGGAACGGCTCCGAGGATTGGGAATCCAGGGCACTGTGTGGTCCTGGTTTTCCTCATTTCTGAGGGGCCGGACCCAGTCGGTGTGGTTGGAGAGCGAGAAGTCCAGTCCTAGGTCCCTAAAATATGGGGTGCCTCAGGGCTCGGTACTCTCTCCTCTCCTTTTTAACATCTACATGAAGCCGCTGGGTGAGATCATCCGTTCCCACGGGGTGCGGTACCATCAGTACGCGGATGATACACAGTTGTACATCTCGGCCCGTGGGGACCCCAGTGATGCAGTCAAAGTCCTTTCCAGCTGTCTGGAGGCTGTTGGGGTCTGGATGGGGGCAAATGGGCTACAGCTGAATCCTAGCAAGACTGAGTGGCTATGGATAGGGGGTCCCGCCTTATCCCGGGAGCTACCATCTTTGGTTTTGGATGGGGCTATTCTGCCCCAGACCGACCCGGTGCGCAACTTGGGGGTCCTCCTGGATTCGCGGCTGCTGCTAGAAGAACAGGTGGCGGCTGTGGCCAGAAGGGCCTTTGCCCAACTTCGGGTGATTCGCCAGTTGCGCCCGCTCCTGGACCGGGACTCTTTGCTCATGGTCACTCATGCTCTGGTTACCTCCAGACTAGACTACTGTAATGCGCTCTACATGGGGCTGCCCTTGATGACCATTTGGAGGCTGCAGCTGGTCCAGAATGCGGCGGCCCGGGTGGTGATGGGGTGTGGACGTTATGCCCATGCCTCACCACTGCTGCGGGAGCTGCACTGGTTACCAGTTTGTCTCCGGGTGCAATTCAAGGTGCTGGTTTTGACCTTTAAAGCCCTATATGGTAGTGGGCCAGGTTACCTTAGAGACCGCATCGCCCTAAGGACGTCTGTCCGTCCAACCAGAGCGGACCGGAGGGGCTCTCTAATTGTGCCATCGGCCAGGGGGGCTCGCCTCTCTGGCACAAGGAGGAGAGCCTTCTCTGTGTCCGCACCGGCCCTTTGGAACCTCCTGCCTGTGGAACTGCGTCTCCAGACGGAGTTGTTGCCCTTTAGAAAAGAACTAAAAACCTGGCTGGCGGGCCAAGTTTGGGGTGCAGGTGGAGGGGTGGCTTCCGTTGGGTGGTTAATATAGGGGAGGATGCCTGCCCCACGGTTTCTTCAGTTCCTGCACCCCTCTCTTTTTAGGGGTGGGTTCTTATTGCTGGTTTTATCTGTTTTATTTGTTTTTATATGTTTTTACCCATTGTTGTGAACCGCCCGGAGTCGGCTTTGGCTGAGTGGGTGGTATAGAAATTTGACAATAAAATAAAAATAAAATAAATAAAATGAGCTCCCGTCTTTGTCCCAGCTCCTGCCAACCTAGCAATTCGAAAGCAAGAAATTGCAAGTAGATAAATAGGGACCAGTTCATGGGAAGGTAACAGCATTCTGTGTGCTCCGTGTCTAGTCATGCCTGCCACATGACCACAGAAACATCTGCAGAAGCAGACAGCACTAGCTCTTCGGCTGTGAAACAGATGAGCACTGAACCTTAGAGTTGGATACGACTGGCTTCCGAGCAAGGGAAACCTTTACCTTTACTAGTTTTGTCATTTTGGCTTCCAGAAAAAGTTCAGGCTTCATTTGATTTAAGACCCACTTATTCATCTTTCTGGCAGTCAAGGATATTTGCAAAGCACCATATTTTGAAGGAAAAAAAGATCAGGTTATTGTTTTTCCCCAATCAGCTTTCTTCATTCTCTACCTCTCAGAGTTGTACATGGTGAATTAGGAATATAATCCTATGTATAACCTTGGCCCTGCTCTCCACTGACATGTCCTCACATTGATAAGGTCTTCTAATTCTTTCATTGTTGCCCTTATGACTGTATTTTCCTGATTTCTTGTCTTGGCTGAGTTTTCACTTGCATTTATGATTGAACCAAGGAATCAAAGAACAGAATATCTTTTACTATTTCAATTTCTTCATTGTCAACATTAAAGTTACGTAGTTCTTCTGTAGTTATTTTTTCCTTCTTAATGTTCAGCTGCAGACCTGATTTCCAAAATGATACACCCATTGAATCAGTGGTGAGTCAATTTCTCTGTTAAGTGGCCTTTATTCAAGAGCCCTATTCTCCTGGCAACTTACTACAGAATTTCAGCCAGCATGTCACACAAGTACAGGATACTGGGAATGTCTACAATTCCCCAGTTAATGCACATATACTGTATAAACTAGTCCTACCATTCAGAAGTATAAAGTGGCTGCCTTGGGCTGCAGATGTCCACTATCACAAAATGACAACCAGCCATCTTCTTCCGTGTCTAGGCCTGATGTGAAACTGCCAAAATGGTGAGTTCCTTTCACCCTAGTGTGAAAATGATTAGCCAGCAACACAGGGTTGCCAGTAAGCCTGATTGTGGTTCAAAAATACCACAATCTTTGAGGAAGCTCTTTCTGTATACCCCACAACAACCAGTAATTTGTATTATACTGTATATGATGGCGATTGCTAGACATAGAGAAATCTCATTCTGGATCTTTTCACCTCAGATGCCAAAAGAAGTTGTCTAGCTTCAGATGCTACAAACCTATTGTTGTGCATGTAACTGAATGATTGCTTTAACAGTTTGTATTTAATTCTTGGGATCAGGTGATCCTCCATTTTGTGTTCTCCTTAGAACCAAGCTCTTGCGGGACTTGGGTTCCTGCCCTTGCTAACGAGAAGCGTGAAAGGCTTCACAGTCTCTGCCACCCCACAATCACCCCACTGTTCTTCCAACCAATCCAGTTGCTTCTCGCCCAAATGTATCTTTTCTGTATTGTATATATAGGCGCTGCTGCGCCATTGCTCTCCATGTTCAGTTCTCAAAATAAAGTTGTGTTTGGCCCTGTTATGCTGGCTGCTGCGTATCAATCTCTGAACATCAAATTGGCGACGAGGATGGGATGGCATCCCTCAATGCTAGTCTGAGTCCGTTGAATGTGGCTACCCCGGAGAAATGGAACCTGTACGAGTGACAGTTTCGGCATGCCATGACGGCTGAAAACATTTTCGAGGAAGATCAGAAAAGATCCTGCTTACTTTCTCAGTGTGGTCTGGCCACACTGAACTCACCATCCACCTAGTACTGCTGAGGGACGTTGTTGACGTCCCTCTCGCAGACATCCTTGGGGCATTGTGGAACCATTTCCAGCCCAAGGTGTCCATCTTCCTGGCCCAGGTGGCGTTTCATAGGCGTGACCAATGCCAACGGGGAATCCACGGCCGACTACGCCGCTGCGCTGACGTTGGCTGCCACCCCATGCCAGTGGCCCAATTTGGAGGATGCCCTCTGCGACCATCTGCTGAATGGCCTATGGGACAAGGAGGTACAACACTGACTCATGACGAGGGAAACGCTTACCTTCAAGTCGATCTTGAGGGAAGCGTTGGTGTCCGAGGCAGCGAAATCTGGCGTCAAGTCGTTCAAGCAGTAGCCTACCGCCTCCAGGAGTCCGGAGTCTGCCGTGCAGACCCATTGCTGCTCGTCGTCGTCCAGCACCTCATCATCGTCCGCATCGCCGGCATCAACGTCCATGTCAGGATCTAGCGACGAAGAAGGCGAGGTCCAGAAGGTCCAGAAAAAGACGAAGGACAGGCATGCCATCGAGACAGCCCAGAGGAGATGCAATGGCTGCGGAGGATGACACAACTGTCACAAGTGTCCCTTCAGGAACGGCGACTGCCACCATTACAGAAAAAGGGGCCACATCGCTTTAGTGTATGAGAGTCAAGACACAAAGCACAGCCAACGGCTGGGTTAACTCAGGTTTATTGCATGGTGGACAGAGGGAACATGAGGTAATGGCGGACGAACAGCTCTATATATATGGCAGTAACGTATTTGAATGTGGCTCCACGGTAGCCCGTTGGCTACTGGTCCGCGTGACGTCATGGCTGGTCACGCCCTTCTTGTCCAGGTGTAGGTAGCGGCGGGAAACCTCCCGCGCTGCGGTCTTTGATGGGTTTGGACCAAGAGAGCTTGGACGCTCGCTGCTGCCAGCTGGTGGTCATTAGCTCGCGTCCTATTACAGGGTTTATATGGTACAGCTGAAGGTTACATTGTTACTCTTGGCAAGGTTACATTGGTTCAGATACATTGACATCACATGTAGAAGGTTACACTATTAGGACACAACACTCCTCCCCCCTAGGATGAGACGAAGTCTCTCAACCAAGATGGCTTATTTCGAACACGCTGGGGTCTCGGCGCGGGCTGCCCTGCCCCGGCTTCGCTCCCTCCTCCTTGCTCCCTGGCTTCCTGCCCTGCAATCGGAGAGGATGACTCGTTAGTGGTTTGCCGCGGCTCTGCGGCTTTGTTGGGAGGTGTGTGCTTTGTTTGGGAAGAACCGGGGGCACTGGGGGCTAACGAAAAACCCCTCTTCTCGCTTGGATGGGTGGGGGAACACTCCGAAAAACCCCCCTGGCTCGCAAAATCAAAATCAAAATCGGATTCGGGGGAAGCGGCAGCGGCGGCCGCACACTCCTTTTCCCTCCCCCCGGGCTCGGATAGAACTGGGGTATCAAAAGGATATGAGTCGGGCTCGCTGCTTTCCCCCTGTCTCCCCCTTGGGCTAAACGGGTGGGGGAGAACCCTATCGCTGAATCCTGTCGCTGTGCTCCACTGGTCGGTCCCTCGCTCACTCGGTGCCTCAGTTGATCAGCGTGCCTCCTCCAGAGGAGGCCGGTGCTGGTTTCCACCCGATAGGACACTGGCCCCGTCTGTTCTATTATCGTCCCTGGCACCCAGGCTGGGCCTGCGTTGGCATAGTTCCTGCAATGTACAGGATCGCCTATGCCGAACCCTTTCGAGACCGCTAACCCTATGTTCTTCCCTTTGTCCTCGACCCTCGACGGGTCTAGCCTGGACAAAAGCGTGGTCAGTTTCCTCCGCATCAGCAGCTCGGCCGGCGAGTAACCGGACGCTAAGGGGGTCACTCTGTATGCTAATAGAAATTGACAAACCTGGTGATGTAGATCTCCCGAGCCCATGCGCCGCAGCGCATCTTTTGTGGTGCGCACCAACCGTTCCACTTGGCCATTCGTGGCCGGGTGAAACGGCGCGGATGTGACATGCCGAATTGCATTTGCCTCCATGAATGCCGCGAACTCAGCGGACGTGAAACAACTGGCGTTATCGCTGACCAAAGTGTCGGGTAAACCGAACGTGGAAAAGACCCTCCTTAGCTGGCGAATGGTAGTGGCGGAGGATGTGCTCTTTACCGGAATGACCTCCAGCCACTTTGAGTATGCATCCACCACCAGGAGAAACATGGTTCCCCGGAATGGGCCAGCAAAATCTACGTGCACTCTGGACCACGGTCCCCTCGCTGCGTCCCATTCCCTATGTGGTAGGCGGGCCACCTCCGGTCGAGAACATTGACATGCTTCACAAGTGCCAACCATCTGCTCTATGTCGGCGTCCAGCTGGGGCCACCAGAAGTAACTCCGGGCCAACGCCTTGGAACGGACGATCCCCGGGTGGCTGACGTGCAACAGCTTTAGCACCTTCGGCCGCAGGGACGTAGGAACCACCACCCGTTGGCCCCACAGCAGGCACCCCCTCTCTAAAGACAACTCCACTCGCTTTCGGAAGAATGGGTCGAATTCCGTGCCTGGGGATGACGCCGGCCACCCCTTTTGCACCCACGAGCATACCTTTTCTAGTGTTCTATCCTTTCCGGTCGCCCTGGCAATGTCGGCCGGTACTATCGGGGGTGACTCTAAAACCTCTATTAGCAATACCTGACGGTCTCTTCTTACCCCTGCCTTCTGGTCGTCCGACAATGGTAACGGCGACCGTGAGAGCGCGTCTGCATGGCTGATTTCCTTCCCTGGCCGGTATTCTAATTCATGTTGATATGCGTTAAGAAAAATAGCCCACCGCAGCATCCTCGGGGACAGGATCTGTGGCGTGGGCTTATTTGCAGTGAAGATCCCTAACAGGGGCTTGTGATCAGTAACGATCTTGAACGGCCGACCATACAGAAAATCGTGAAATTTCTTGGTTCCCGCTACTATCGCTAGTGCCTCCCTATCGGTCTGTGCGTAATTCCGCTCTGCTTGGGACAGGGACCTTGAATAAAACGCTATCGGGGCCTCCCTTCCGTCGCCTAACACGTGGCAAAGCACCGCCCCCACCCCCACCGGGGATGCATCGCAGACCAAAACTATGGGCCGTTTGGGGTCGAAATGAGTCAGGATTGCCTCGGATGTGAGGAGTTGCTTTAACTCTGAGAACGCTCTTTCTTGCTCGTCACCCCACAGCCATTTTTCCTCTTTTTTAAGCAGCCGATGAAGCGGCTCGGCAACAGACGCCTTCCGTGGAAGGAAGGTATGGTAGAAATTGAGAAGCCCCAGAAATGACTGAAGCTCGGTTTTGGAAGTGGGGCGAGGGGCTTTCTTAATGGCGGCTACCTTAGATTTGGACGGCCTAATTCCCTCGGGTGTGACACGGAACCCTAAAAACTCAACCTCTGTTTCGTAAAATACACATTCGTCTTTTCTCAGTCGCAGCCCCGCTTTCTCGAACACGGCCAGGACCTTATCCAATCTGTGGGCCAGCTCGGCCTTACTCCCCCCCGTTATCAACACGTCATCAAAATATGGCAACACCCCCTCCAGCCCCTTCAGGAGGCGTTCCACTAGCGACTGAAAAATGCCAGGTGCCGAGTTCACGCCGAACTGTAACCTCGACACCTGGAACGCCCCCTTATGTGTGACTATTGTTTGTGCCGCCGCTGTGGCGGGGGTTACTGGGAGTTGCTGGTAGGCCTGTGCTAAATCGAGTTTAGCGAAACACTTTCCCCCATTCAGCCTGGCCAGAAGGTGGCTGACCACTGGCACCGGGTATGCATTAGGGCGGATTGCCTTATTAATGGTACACTTATAATCAGCGCAAATGCGCACCTCCCCGTTAGCCTTCAGTGCTGTTACAATTGGAGTCTCCCACTCCGCGGAATCCACAGGAACGAGAATTCCTTGACCCACCAGTTTGTCCAGTTCCGCCTCTATTTTGTCCTTAAGCGCGAACGGTACCCTGCGCGGTTTAAGTCTTATCGGGCGGACCTCCGGGTCTAAGTCGAAGGCTACAGGGGGTCCCTTGAACTTTCCCAGTCCACTTTTAAAAACGGCGGGGTGTGCGTCACATACTGCTTGTATTGGGTCCTCGCCTACGGCATGCACCCCCCCTATGAACAGGCCTAAGGGCTGAAACCACTGTGTTCCGAGGAGGCTACAACTCCCCCCTTTTAGCACCACTAGGGGAAGTTCCGCAGAATGTCTCTTAAAGCGAACCCGGAACGTTCCGACCCCCAACACTGGAATGCTGTTCCCCTGAACGTCCCGTAGTGTGGCCCTCAACGCTTTAAGTTTGGGCCGCACGTGGGGGTCGATTTTCAAGAACTCTCTCTGGGGAATTATAGAATAGGAGGACCCCGAGTCAACTTCCATCCTAATAGGGGTCCCTTGTACTAGTACCTCAACAAAGTAATGGGGCTGTCCCGCAGACACGTTGAACACAGGAGCGTCGCCCTCGCTGTCGTCCGAGATGCGGCCCACGCCGTCCTGCTTCCTCGTGGCCCGGGCGCCATCTTTGGGCCTCGCTGGATGGTCCGGTCTGGCTGAACGGTCTTGCGAATGTCTCCGGCCCTCTTTCCATTTCCTGCACGCCTTGGCGATGTGCCCCCGACGTCCGCAGTTGAAGCACTCGGCTTTCCTGAATGGGCACTTCACGCGCTCATGGGCCGCTCCGCAACCATCGCAGCGGCGCCCGCCTCTCCGGACCTTCTGGACCTCCTCGCCATCGCTACTCTCTGACGACGATTTCGAGGTCGGTCGGGTTGCATGTACCGACTGACCGGACTTCCCGTGCGATGAGTTTTCCGCCTTGCCGGCCCTCGGACGCCACTCACGCCACTTGTGCATCTCGTCTACTCCAGCATTCGTGGACTCCGCGGCTTCCGCGGCCTCTACAACCTCTTCCAGTGTGGGTGGTGGCTCCCTGTTCATCAAGCTGCGCTGTACTTCCTTGTCCTTCAGGCCACACAGCACTCCGTCCCTGAGGGCCATCTCTAGGATGTGGTCCCATTTGCAGGGGGCGGCGGCTACCCTCATAGCCGTTACGAAGGCTTCTACCGACTCGTCCGGCGCTTGAACTCGCCTCCAAAACGCACTCCGAGCGGGAAACATTGCCCTCGAGGGTCGGAAACGCTCACGCAGCATTTTCATGATGTCACCGGCTTTGAAATCGCTCATCTTCTTCGGTGCAAGGATGCCCACCAGCGTCCGCTTGGTTTCCATCCCAAGCATGCGAGTGAGGATGGCCCTCTTCCTTTCCTCGTCGTCTTCTTTGACTTTGAGCTCCACCAGTGCCGCCTGGAAGTCCATCTCAAAGAGCTCCCAGTCTTGCGGTTTGGTGATGTTGAACCCGCTCTGTGTCCTGGCTCCGTGGGGATCCATCATCCCACCTTCGTCGCCAATTTAGTGTATGAGAGTCAAGACACAAAGCACAGCCAACGGCTGGGTTAACTCAGGTTTATTGCATGGTGGACAGAGGGAACATGAGGTAATGGCGGACGAACAGCTCTATATATATGGCAGTAACGTATTTGAATGTGGCTCCACGGTAGCCCGTTGGCTACTGGTCCGCGTGACGTCATGGCTGGTCACGCCCTTCTTGTCCAGGTGTAGGTAGCGGCGGGAAACCTCCCGCGCTGCGGTCGTTGATGGGTTTGGACCAAGAGAGCTTGGACACTCGCTGCTGCCAGCTGGTGGTCATTAGCTCGCGTCCTATTACAGGGTTTATATGGTACAGCTGAAGGTTACATTGTTACTCTTGGCAAGGTTACATTGGTTCAGATACATTGACATCACATGTAGAAGGTTACACTATTAGGACACAACAATCGCGAAGGTGTGCTGGCAGCGACAGAAGCAAGTTCCAGCACAAGATGAGTGACCGAGGCAGAAGAGAGTGTCCATCTCGAAGATTTCATTGTCGGAGCTGCTCGTCAGCCATGTTTCCAGTGCCGCAAATTGTTTCTTCACCAAGGTCCGTTTGCAGGGCGTCCTAGTCAAGATGGAGATAGATTTGGGTACGTCCTACTCTATTTTGCCCCAGAAGGAGTTCCTGAGGATTCCCCCAGCCTCACGCCCAAAACTGTGGGTGCTGAAGACGTCCAGGGTTGCCAGATTCCAGTCCTGGGGGTGGGGGATTTTGCAGTAAACTTCAAAAACATTTCAGCAAGGTTGTCCCTCATAGTGGTTAAACAAGGTACCAACTGCTTACTGGGGGTGCAGTGGTTTGAACCACTAGGGATTAGACTGTCCGGCATCAACGCTGTCCAAGCTGACCCGGTGCAGGACGTTTGTAATGCACACTCAGCAGTATTCAGAAAAGGACTTGGAACTTATGTGGGCCCCCCAGTTTCCTTCAACCTTGATCCAGCCATGTGGCCTATTTGTCTCAAGCCTTGCCATGTCCCCTTTGCATTAAAGGACAAAATCAAGGCGGAACTTGATAAACTTGTGGGTCAGGGAATACTGGTGCCAGTGGATTCCGAAGAATGGGAAACACCCAAAGTCACGGCAGTTAAGTCTAATGGGGAGGTTAGAATTTGTGTGGATTATAAATGTATAATTAACAAGGCAATCAGGCCTAATGCTTACCCAGTGCCTGTGGTAAGCCATTTGTTAGCAACGTTGCATGGGGGAAATTGCTTTGCTAAATTGGACCAAGCCCAGGCCTATCTCCATTATACCTGCTGCTGCTGCCGCCCAAACTATTGTTACTCATAAGGGAGCTTTTAAGGTAATCCACCTGCAATTTGGGGTTAGTGCAGCCCCCAGCATTTTTCAATCTTTGGTTGAGCATCTCCTGAAGGGTCTCCCCGGGGTTCTCCCCCATTTCAACATTGTTCTGATAACCATGGGAGATGAGTTCGAACTCGCAGAATGCTTACACTGGGTTCTGCAGAGCTTCAAAAAGGCTGGGCTATGTCTGCAGAAAGACAAATGTGTTTTCTATGCAAGAGAGGTAGAATTTCTGGGGTTTCGAATAACTCCTGAGGGAGTCAAGCCTTCCAATTCCAAGGTTGCTGCTGTTTGCAATGCCCCCCTACCCACTGCAAAAACAGAGTTGCAGTCCTTCCTTGGTTTGCTCAATTTTTATCACTCCTTCCTGCCTAGGAAGGCCTCCGTAGCTGAACCGCTCCATTGGTTACTTTAAAAAGATGCAGTTTGGCATTGGAGGCATAGCCAGGAAAAAGCATTTCATGAGCTAAAAGAGCTTCTGTTTTCCAAAGCAGTCTTAACTCACTTTGATCCAAAAAAAGCCTGTGGTTCTTGTGTGTGATTCTTCACCTGTGGGGGTGGGGTCAGTTCTCTGCCATTCTCTGGAAAATTGAAAAGAAGCCCCCATTGCATTCTATTCAAGGTCCCTATCTAAAGCAGAACACAACTATGCCCAGACTGACCGAGAAGCTCTGGCTATAGTTGCTGGAACAAAGAAGTTCCACAGCTTTTTATATGGGAGGGAGTTCACAATTGTAACTGACCACAAACCATTGCTGGGATTTTTTGTTACTTCTAAGCCCACTCCTCAAATACTCTCCCCCCGTATGTTGAGATGGGCTATATTCCTGAATGCCTATCAGTTCTCTCTGTTTCACCGCCCAGGAAAATAGATCAGCCACGCTGATGCTCTTTCAAGATCCCCTTTGCCAGAATTGGGGGAGCCAGACTGCGAAATTGAACAGGATCATCAGGTGCTAATGATCGGATCCCTTGATTCACCCCCCCCCCCCATTGTGCCTTCAGACATAGCCAAGGCAACTACAAAGGACAAAATCCTTTCACAGGTAGTGTCCTGGTTTTAAAAGGGTTGGCCTTCAACTTCTCCCTCAGAAGACTTCAATGCCTTTTACAGAAAATGGTTTGAGCTGTCGCTGAAGAGGGGTTGTTTACTGTGGGGACAAAGGGTGGTTATTCCTGCTATGTTACGTTCTAAGGTTCTTAGACTACTCCATGTTAGCCACCCAAGAATCGTGCGCTCCAAAGCATTGACACAGAGTTACTTCTGGTGGCCACAGGTGGACAAAGATATAGAACAATTGGTGGGCACTTGTTCCAGGTGCCAAAGCTCTATACCTGAGGAGTCCCGACTTCCCTCCCGGGAATGGGACACTGCTCGTGGACCATGGTCGTGATTGCACAAAGATTTTGCTGGTCCATTCTGTGGCACATTATTGCTGTTAGAGGTCGACTCATTTTCAAAATGGTTGGAGGTTATTCCTATGCCAAGTACCTCATCAGCTGCGACCAGCATGGGTTTCAGGTTTTGTGGTGGAACAAACAGGACTAGTGTCCTATCAGGTCAAAATGGGTAACAGTTTATTATGGCGGCGACACGCTGACCAGCTCAGACATCAGGTAATGGAGTTTCAGGAGGTACAAGGAGAAAACACTCATGGCAATTCCACATTAGGGTCCTCCCCCACCGACTAATCCCAAGGGGGAAACGAGGATGGCAGATCGGCATCCAGCTGTAATCCCCAGTTTTCTAATTCAAGCCAGCTGCATTTCCTTTGAAGTCCATCAGCAAGCCTAGAATGTAGTGATTTGCCTCTTGAGTTACAGGATCGGGGGGAGTTTTTTGAGTATTCCCCCACTCTTTCCAGAGAAAAGTGGGGTTATGATTTCTCTCCTGAGGCCCCCATCCTTCTGTGTTCGAGTCTACCTCCACTCAAACCCAAGCGAGACCATTTTGTGTTGAGTCACCCCCTACTCAAAATAATCAAAGGAGGGAATTTTCGTTGGATTTTCCCCCTTCCAATTCAGAGCTTAATTTAGAGTGATCCCCTGCTCTATCTTCATGCAAAAGGGGTTATGATTTAATTTCTCCCCTCCCTGGTTCCCATTCAGGATTGGGACAGTGCTTCCACAATGCTACTACCTCAGACTGAATCCCCAGTGCGGGAAACCAGTCAAAGGAACCATGCAACCGTAGGTATACCAATTACAGTCAAGTGTCAGTGCGGCCCAAAAGAGTATGTGGGCTCCCACAATGGCTAAGGGACTTCGTCCCATCCTAAGGGGGAGGGATGTTGTGTATGTAACTGAATGTATTGCTTTAACAGTTTGTATTTAATTCTTGGGAATGGGTGATCCTCCATTTTGTGTTCTTCTTAGAACCAAGCTCTCATGGGACTTGGATTCCCACCCTTGCTAATAAGAAGCGTGAAAGGCTTCACATTCTCTGTCACCCCACGATCACCCCACTGTTCTCCCAACCAATCCAGTTGCTTCCCACCCAAATGTATCTTTTCTGAATTGTATATATAGCCGCTGCTGCGCCATTGCTCTCCATGTTCAGTTCCTAAAATAAAGTTGTGTTTGGCCCTGTTATGCTGGCTGCTGTGTATCAATTCCTGAACATCAAACCTATTCTACAGGAAAGGATTATCCTAAAATAGAGGGGAAAACTGACCCTCTACTTGGTCTAGGAAGTCTCAGTCTGACATGCTTTCACCTGGATAGTTGAAGGACAGGCATATGCTGCCCTGTCTCTTTTCAGGTAGCTTTGTATGTTTGATGGTCTGCATGTATCTCCTTATTTTATGGGAAAGAAAGAATCCTGCAAGCTCGTAGCAAAGTTGCATGAATATTGTTTGGTTGCTGCCCGTATTCTAGTTGTAAGCGTTTTGAGGAACTTCAGAGGGATATGAAACTCTTGTTTCCTTATGTACTCATCTGCATCTAAATTAGAAGACAGAAGACATGAACTAACATTAAAGGAAGATATAGCTGAGGAACTCCACCTCCCCCATGTCATTTGAAGGACACTGAATAGGCTGAGTGAGGGTTGGAGTCCCTAAATGCAAGACCAACATTGGGGGCTGCTGGCAGACAGTTGTGTGAATGTGGAGATACAGAATCCGGCTCATTTACTGGTCTGCCAATTCCTGCCAGGAACATGCACCATGAGTACTTAAGTTTGGCCAACGCCAAACTTTGATGTTTTCAGATTGATACGTGGTAGGCAGCATTCAGGGGGCCAAACACATCTTTATCGCAAAGTATGCAATCTGAACATGCAGAAATGGCGGAGGCACAGCTCCTTTTATACTGTACAGTACATTTGAATTACGCTCTAGGAACACTCATTGGCTGTGGTATCAGTGAGGTCATTGGGACATACTGCATACCTTATAAGGTTACCTGTGGCAGTAATGCTTCCCGCGTTACACTGGGATTGGGTGATCTGTACCATGTGAGCTGAGCTATTGCAGCTGCCATCTACCGGCAGATGAATCGCTTGTAATCGCAGCTGGTTTACATTGGGTTACATTGTTACACCAAGACTCTTTTACAAGGTTGCATTCTTAAAGGTACAATGTTACATACATAACACCCCTCCCCCCTAGGATGGGACGAAGTCCCTCAACCATCGTGGTGGCCTGCATGTGCGTTTGAGCCGTGTGGCAGCTTGGCCAAGCTCGGGAGAAGTAGGGGATCTGTGTTCCACAGACTCTCATCCTGCAATGGGAAAACAAGACTCGTTAGCGGCATGTTGGAAGGCATGGTCCGAAGCAGAAGAGAAACTTGGGGGTGGGGTGGGGGCAAACTGTAATTCTGAACCCTGTTTTGTTTCAGAAGGAGCAGGGGATCGCTCGAAATCAAAGCCTGGAAGGGGAGAAGAATACCTAAACAAAAAGTCCCACCTAGTACTCGGAGTGGTGGCCGACTCAACAGAAATTTGCCTCTTTTGTCTAGGAATAAAGGAAGACTCGAAAACCAAAGGACGGGGGGTTACTGGGTGAACTCATAACCCTGCTCCTTACTTGGATGAGTGGGGGGACACTCTGAAAACTCTCCCCAGTCCTGCCACTCAAAAACTACACTTACGGGGTCTGAGCCCTCGCGGACCTCAGAGCCCTCCTGCCATGGGTGAAAGAGATGGGGATTCGGAACCCCTTGACTGGTGTGGAAGGAATTGCTATAAGGATCCCTTTGTGGGCTGTTCGCCATATCTCCCCCTTGCGATAAGCAGGTGGGGGAGAATGCTAACATTGACTCACTCATTCCTTCATCTCCCAGTGTGTCTGTGACCCGATGCTGGAGCTGGTCAGTGTGTCGCCTCAACAGTAAACCCGCACTTGTTTCTACCTGGTAGGACACCGGTCCCATCTGTTCAATCACAAACCCTGGGACCCACTTTGGGCCGGTGGCCGCATAGTTTCTACAATACACTGGGTCCCCTATCTCAAATATCTTGGTGTGCACAATTTCTATATTCCTCCCCCTATCCTCCACCCTGGTTGGATCCAACCGATCAAAAAGGGAGACTGGTCTCCTGTGCATGAGGAGCTCTGCAGGCGAGAGCCCGGATGCCAGGGGAGTTACTCTGTAACAGATGAGCAACTGGCACAATTGCAAATTTAAGTCCCCGGGGCCCATTCACCCAAGTGCCTCCTTAGTTGTTCGCAATTGGTGCTCAACCTGACCATTCGTTGCGAGGTGAAAAGGGGCTGAAGTTATGTGCTGAATCGCATCCCTCTCTAGGAATGCCTAGAATTCGGCGGAAGTGAAAGTACTGCCGTTGTCGGAGACAAGGACATCGGGTAATCCAAAACAACTAAACAGCTTCCACAAGTGTTTAATGGTTGCGGCGGAGGAGGTATTAGGCATTGGAATGACCTCTAACCATTTTGAAAAAGTATCAACCACTAGGAGGAACATGGAACCCCGAAAAAGACCAGCAAAGTCGATGTGTAATCGAGACCATGGACCACGGGCTGTGTCCCATTCCCTGTGAGGCAGTCGGGACTCCTCGGGTCGAGAGCTCTGGCAACTTTTGCAAGTGCCCACCATGTGTTCAATGTCGGCGTCTATCTAGGGCCACCAGAAATAGCTCCTGGCCAAAGCCTTTGAGTGCACGATTCCCGGGTGGCTGGTGTGCAGCAATCTGAGCACGTTTGCACGCAGTGCCTCAGGAATGACCACCCATTGGCCCCAGAGGAGGCAACCCCTCTCTAATGAGAGTTCAACCCTTTTCTGGAAAAATGTTTTGAACTCCTCAGCTGGTGGAGACGTGGGCCAACCCTTCCTTACCCATGAAATGACTAGGGACAGAACCTTGTCCCTCGCCGTGGCCTTAGCGAGATCTGTGGGTACTATGGGTGGTGAATTGAGGGACTCGATCAGCAGCACCTGGTGATCTTGCTCCACCTCACATTCTGTTTCCCCTAGCTCTGGGATGGGAAAACCGGGAAAGTGCATCAGCGTGGCTTATCCCTTTGCCCAGGCGGTGGACCAGTGTGTACTGGTAAGCATTTAGAAATATGGCCCACCGAGGCATCCTTGGGGACAGAATCTGGGGTGTGGGCTTGCATGTGGTGAAAATACCCAGCAGAGGCTTATGGTCAGTCACAATGGTGAACTCCCGACCATAGAAGAATCATGGAATTTCTTAGTTCCTGCGACTATCGCAATCTGAACATGCAGTAATGGTGGAGGTGCAGCTCCTTTTATACTGTACAGTACATTTGAATTACGCTCCAGGAACACTCATTGGCTGTGGTATCAGTGACATCATTGGGACATACTGCATACCTTATAAGGTTTACCTGTGGTGGGAATGCTTCCCGCATTACCCTGTGATTGGGTGATCTGTACCATGTGTACCCTTTTGACTCTGCATGTGCTCTTAAGCAGAGCTGCTGCTGAGGAGAGCCAAACAAAGGAAGTGAGCACTGGTAAGTTTTGCAGTTGGAGTAGCGCTGCTTTAGAGGCCTCCACTAATTTAAATTGATAATTTAAACTGCTGTGAGCCACCTCTGTTCAAACTGAGGAAGCAGTTAGAAGCTTCCAGAAGCAGGGGGCAGAGCCACACCAGGCCCTTCCCTGAACTGTGACTCATAGGGGCGGAGCCATACTAGCCTTTAAAAGCTCTGAGCTCTTTCAGGGTCAACCCTTTTGACTCTGCATGTGCTCTTAAGCAGAGCTGCTGCTGAGGAGAGCCAAACAAAGGAAGTGAGCACTGGAAAGTTTTGCAGTTGAAATAGAGCTGCTTTAGAGGCCTCCACTAATTAAAATTGATAATTTAAACTGCTGAGAGCCACCTTTGTTCAAACAGAGGAAGCAGTTAGAAGCTTCCAGAAGCAGGGGGGCAGAGCCACACCAGGCCCTTCCCTGAACAGTGACTCATAGGGGTGGAGCCACACTAGCCTTTAAAAGCTCTGAGCTCTTTCAGGGTCAGCCCTTTTGACTCTGCATGTGCTCTTAAGCAGAGCTGCTGCTGAGGAGAGCCAAACAAAGGAAGTGAACACTGGAAAGTTTTGCAGTTGGAGTAGAGCTGCTTTAGAGGCCTCCACTAATTTAAATTGATAATTTAAACTGCTGAGAGCCACCTCTGTTCAAAAAGAGGAAGCAGTTAGAAGCTTTCAAACTAGTAACAAAGGAAGAATGTAGTCTTACTAGGTAGAAAGGTAGTAAACGTATACATTTTTTAGGCCCAGAATACTGCACTTGTTAAAATGGATTCTGAGGGAACAGCTGTAGTTACCTGCAATACTTGTGCCATGTTTGTGTTCTTGCCAAAGCATATGGAGAACTACACTTGCAGCAAGTGCAAGCTGGTTGCACTACTAGACGAGAAGGTCCAGCAGCTAGAGGCCTGCATATCTAACCATCAACAAATTAAGGAGCTTGAGCTATTCTTGGACAGAGCGGAGCAGACTATGCTGGACAAAGAAGGGACAGGGCACAGTTCTGTGGGTGAAGGCCCTTCACTTACTCAGGAGGGAGATGTTTGGAGGAATGTGACTCAAAGGAGGAGAAGAGTAGGGGATCACTCTGAGAGTCTGAAATTACAGAACAAATTTGAGGCTCTTTCCCTCATCACACCTGATGAGGAACACACAGAGGAACAACTGGTTTCACCTGATGATCTCTCCTTCATCACACTTGATGAGATCCAGGAAGATAAACAACAGGAACAAACTGAGGTTCTCTCCCTTAATATGGTTGATGAAGTGCATGTAGATGAACAGATTGCAGGAGAGAGGCTCCTTGTACTAGGCGATTCAATAATTAGAAATACAGAGAAATGGATTTGTGATGCACGTGATAACCGTGTGGTGACTTGCCTGCCAGGTGCAAAAGTTGCAGACAAGAAATCTAGATAGATTGTTAGAGAGAACTGGGAATAAGCCAGTTGTCATGGTACACGTTGGTACCAATGATGTTGGGAAGGCCAAGCGGTCTGTCTTGGAAGCCAAATTTAGGTTGTTAGGAAGAAGATTGAAGTCCCGGACTTCCAAGGTAGCATTTTCAGAAGTGCTGCCTGTCCCTCGCACAGGACCTACCAGGCAGGCAGAGCTCAGAAGCCTCAATGCATGGATGTGGCAGTGGTGTCGAGAGGAGGGCTTCAGATTTGTCAGGAACTGGAAAACATTTTGGGACAAGCCAAATCTGTTCAGGAGGGATGGGTTGCATTTGAACCATCAACATCAAAAAAGCTGCAAAGCAGCTTTTAAACTGATAACTGGGGGAAAGCCGACAGGAGCTGGGCAGCATCCGGTTCGGGAAAGTGTCTACTTGAGTAGTGAGGAGAATGCAAAAATTACTGAGCAGAGCAAGGAGCTAGTCACCAGCACTCTAGCAGAAGGATGCAAGAGGCAGTCTAACAATGCAACTGGACTCAAAAGACTGTATCAGGAAAGCATATATAAATGCTTGTATACAAATGCCAGAAGCCTCCAGAACAAAATAGGGGAGCTGGAATACTTAGCAATAGATAAGAATATTGATATTATTGGTATCACTGAAACCTGGTGGATGGATGATAACCAATGGGATACAGTTATCCCAGGCTACAAACTGTACAGGAAGGATAGGAAGGGGCAAATGGGAGGGGGTGTAGCCTTGTATGTCAGAGAAGTGATAAAATCGTATGAATTGGAATATCTAGGTGATTTGGGGTCACCATTAGAAGCTCTGTGGGTAAGAGTACCAGGCCACAAGGATGGTCTAACAGTAGGCATATACTATCAGCCTCCAACCCAAACTCTTGAGGGAGACTGGCAGTTGGAGAATGTTGTAAAGGAGGCATCCAAGAAGGGAAGCCTGGTTATAATGGGGGACTTCAATTACCCTCACATAGACTGGGTGAACTGTTGTTCAGCACATGATAAAGAGATAAAGTTCCTAGATATGCTAAATGATTGTTCCCTGGGGCAGATGGTTGAAGACCCAACTAGAGGTACAAGAATCCTTGACTTGATCCTGAGTAATACTCAGGATCTGGTGCAAGATGTTAATGTGACTGATCCAATAGGGAACAGTGACCACAACTCAATTATGTTTAACTTGATCATAGACTGCAAGTCACTGATAAAATCTAACACAGAGACCTTAAATTTTCAAAAAGGAAATTTCCCAAAGATGAGGAAACTAGTAAAAAAGAAGCTGAAAGGGAAAATTGAGAGAGTCCAAACACTCCAAGAGACATGGAGGCTGTTTACAAAAACAATAACAGAGGCCCAATTGGAAGGCATACACAAAAGGAAAAAGGGCACTGCCAGGTCCAAGAGGACTCCGATGTGGCTTACAGGAGCTGTTCGGGAAGTGATCAAGGGCAAGAAAAGCTCATTTAGAAGATGGAAGGCTTGTCCGAATGAGGACAGCAGGCAGAAACATAAATTCTGGCAGAACAAATGCAAGGCAACAATCAGGAAAGCAAAGCAAGACTTTGAGGAGCGTATAGCTAAAAATACTCAGAGAAATAACAAAGACTTCTTTAAGTACATTAGAAGTAAGAACCCAACTAGGAAGGCCATTGGACCATTAGATGACAATGGAAGGCAAGGGGTTATTAAAGAGGAAACAGAGATTGCAGAGAGACTCAATGAATTCTTTGCTTCAGTATTCACTGAAGAAGACAGAGACCACATGCCCAAAACAGAGCCTATCTTCGTAGGGAGGGTAACCGACGAATTAAGCAAGATAGAAATAACCAGGGAGGAGGTCCTTGCATGTCTTGTTCAGCTAAACACTAACAAATCACCAGGACCAGATGGCATCCATCCACGAGTTCTCAGGGAACTTAAAGATGAAATTGCTGATCTCCTAGCCAAAATATATAATATTTCCCTCAAATCAGGCTTTGTGCCTGATGACTGGAAGGTAGCGAATGTAACACCAATTTTCAAAAAAGGATCCAGGGGTGATCTAGGAAATTACCGACCTGTCAGTTTGACATGTGTCCCAGGTAAAGTGATGGAAACCATCCTAAAAGATAGAATTAATAGGCACATAGAAGAGAAGGCGCTGCTAAAGGAGAGCCAACATGGCTTTTGCAAGGGCAAATCATGCCTCACTAATCTGTTGGAATTTTTTGAGAGTGTCAACAAGCATGTGGATAAGGGGGATCCAGTTGACATTGTTTATCTGGACTATCAGAAGGCTTTTGACAAGGTCCCACACCAAAGGCTCTTGAATAAACTTACCAGTCATGGAATAAAGGGACAGGTCTTGTCCTGGATCAGCAACTGGCTAAGGGACAGGAAACAGAGGGTAGCACTAAATGGACACTTCTCCAAGTGGAGGGAAGTAAAGAGTGGGGTCCCCCAAGGTTCGGTACTGGGACCCCTGCTTTTCAACCTCTTCATAAATGATCTAGAGGTAGGAGTAAAAAGCAAGGTAGCCAAATTTGCTGATGACATTAAATTATACAGGGTAGTGAAAACTGTGAGAGATTGTGAGGAGCTCCAGAGGGATTTCTTGACACTGGGGGAGTGGGCAAAACAGTGGCAAATGAGCTTCAACATTAGTAAGTGCAGAGTGATGCATGTTGGGGCAAAAAAATAACTCAATGTTAGGGATCATTAGGAAGGGTATAGAAAATAAGTCAGCAAGTGTCATTTTGCCTCTTTATAAAATCTATGGTGAGGCCCCATCTGGAATACTGTGTACAGTTCTGGTCGCCATACCTCCAGAAGGATATTATGGAGTTGGAGAAAGTGCAGAGGAGGGCAACCAGAATGATTAGGGGACTGGAACACCTTCCTTACCATCTGAGGCTGCAACGGTTGGGCCTTTTCACTCTTGAACGACGGCGTCTAAGAGGTGACCTGATTGAAGTTTATAAAATCATGCACGGTGTGGACAGAGTAGATAAGGAAAAACTGTTTTCCCTATCGCATAACACTAGAACTAGGGGACACTCCATGAAACTTTTGGGTACTAGTTCTCAAACAAATAAGAGAAAGTACTTTTTCACCCAGAGGATTACTGGTCTATGGAACTCCCTGCCAGAAGAAGTGGTGACAGCTGTCAGTCTTGACAGCTTTAAGAAAGGATTAGACAAATTCATGGAGGACAAGGGTATCAATGGCTATAATTATGGATACTTAAGGACAACCTCCGTGTTGGAGAGATAGGCAGGATATCTCTCAGTGCCATTTCCAGGGAATCCTAAGCAGGTGAAGGCATCTGCTTGGGAATACCCTGAAGGAAATGGTGAGCCACTGTGTGAGACAGAATGCTGGACTGGATGGGCTGTGGCCTGTTCTAGCAAGGCTGTTCTTATGTGAGCTGAGCTATTGCAGCTGCCATCTACTGGCAGCTGAATCGCTTGTAATCGCAGCTGGTTTACATTGGGTTACATTGTTACACCGAGACTCTTTTACAAGGTTGTAGTCTTAAAGGTACAATGTTACATACATAACACAAACCCAAGGAAGTGACTTCATTTTGACAATCCAAATTTGATCTGAATGTGGAAAATGAAGCCTGCAACCCTGTGCTTGCACTTTCCCTGGAGTCTCCACAGAACAAAAAAATGGGGGACTCCCTGTTTAGTGTCCTTTCCGGGAGACATAGAAGGAGTCGCAGTAAGGACTAACACAGGTTTATTGGTTGATGATCAGAACGAACATGTGGTAATGGCGGAGATACCTCACATTATATACAGTGGTGCAATACATTTGAATCTTGCTGCACGGTAGCTCATTGGCCGCTACCGGCGTCGTCCGGGTCACGCCCATCTTCAGTGGTGGATCGGTAGTAGTTTGCTGTTGCGGGGAGTTCCCACGGCTGCAGGTGATTTGAGGAATGAGAACCATGTGAGTTGAACACTCGCAGCTGCCCTCTATAGGCAGCTTGCTCGGTTTCCTTTAACAGCTGGGTTACATTGTGATTGTGGCCAGGTTACATTCATACATATAAAGCAACATTGTACATACACAACACCCTGCTGCTGCAGAGGACTGCAATGCAAAGCAGCTCAGCTACCAACCTCCAATTATTAATTTCGCGTGCCCCCCACCCCCTCGCATAAAGGATACTAGTCTGCGGTTTCGCTGTCTCTGGAGGAGCGGGTTAACCGCGGCTCTCTCAAACCCTCGCTAACGCTCTCGGTTTTCCCGCCCTGTCTACTTGCAGGCCTGCCTCGCCGCCAGTAATCCGAAACTAAAGGGCGGGGGGGGGGGAGAGAAGACAACTGTTGGCGGGCGGGGGTAACCGCCGCATGCAAGGCAGCAAAATGTCGTCTTTCCGTCCCAACGCGTGTATATGCGTGCGTGGGGATGAGTTTTGCCCGGCCGTTGTTAAGTGTCCAGCCAGCCTTGCTGTTTTTCCAAAATGCAGTAAGAGCGCGCCAAAAGAACGGCTCGTAATTGGCGCCTTGGGTTCTTTGGAGCAGAACATGGAAGGAAGGAGCTCACATTTCTTTTCCTCCACGTGGATCCCAAGGAATTCTGGAGGAAACTCCCGACGGGGAGTCTTGTCACGGGGGTGGGGTGGGGTGGGTGAGGACAGACAAGTTCCTTTCCAGGGAAAGAAAGCAGTCCCCAGTCAGACCACCTGACGGGCTTGGGTTCCACGTGCGCCTTCATGCAGCCGGTTCGCACATGTGCGCTCAAGCTAAGGGTGTGTAGGCAGGGAGGAGAGAGAAGCAGAAGCACGTTAGGTTTTTGCTCGAAAGCCAGTCGTATCCGACTCTAGGGTTCACACACACACACACACACACACACACACACACACACACACACACACACACACACACACACACACACAGAGATAGAGAGATGTATGTATGTATGTATGTATGTATGTATGTATGTATGTATGTATGTATGTATGTATGTATGTATGTATGTATGTATGTATGTATGTATGAGGTCAGCAGTTCGATTCCCGAGGACTGCAGGACGGAATGAGCGCCCATCTTTGTCCCAGCCTCCTGCCAACCTAGAAGTTCGAAAGCAAGAAATTGCAAGTAGATAAATAGGGACCACTTCGGTGGGAAAGTAACAGCGCTCCCAGCGCTCCGGTGTCTAGCCATGCCTGCCACATGACCACGGAAACGTCTGACAGAAGCAGACAGCGAGCGCTGGCTCTTCGGCTTTGAAACAGAGTTGAGCACTGAACCCTAGAGTCGGATACGACTGGCTTTCGAGCAAGGGAAACCTTTTATATGCTTCATGTGTTTTTTTTTCCGGGGTTTCTCCGTCTCTCTCTGGAGCCACGTTCAGGCTCTCCTTCTACCCACCCACCCACCCACCCACCCACCGAGTCGACTCCGAGGGAGTTTCCAGAGAGCCAGCCCAGCCCTGCCTTCTGCCCGCGGGCGGGACCCTTGACTTGACTCTCTCCCGCCCTTGCTTCCCGGCCCTGCGCTTCCTCCCGCAAGCGGAGCCCCCAAGTCTCTTCGCGCGGGCCCCGGGGGGGGGGGGCGGCAGGGGGCGGAACGGAAACCAGCGAGTGGGTTTGCTGAGAAATGACGCGCGGAGACAAGGGCGACTCTGCATGATCGCCGGGCGCCTCCAAGCCGGTGCTCGAGAGTCGCCCGGTTGCTGGAAGGCAGTGTCACTGTGGCCAACCCGTACGGCTGAAAAGGAAACAACCCAGGCGAAAGTTTCTTTGAGGAACGGGGCGAAGAACCTCCCCTTCAAAGTTGGAGAGAGAAAGGAAGGAAAGGGCGCTCTGGTCCCAGGCCACCGTATCCTTCCAGGACGGTGGGGTGGGGTAGGGTGAAAAGGAGCAAGGAGGAGGATCGACACCTCCCTTCATTTTAGGAGGTGGAAAAACTTAGTAAATGGGGATGGCGAAGTTCACAGAGATGATCACATAGCGCAAAGGAGGGGAACGAGGACTGGTTGCTTTCTCCATGTGCTGGGAGGGGGAGCAGAGCTTCGAACTGCTCGTTTCCTGTGTTTGTGTGCCTTTGGGTTGGGAGAGAAGGCAATAATGACACAAGGCAGAGGTGAAGGGGAGCCTTCTCAAGGGCAGAAAGAAGAAAGAGAGTGGAAGGTGAAGAGGAGGAGGAGGAGGAGGAGGAAGAAAGAGCAGGGCAAAACACGGACGGTGCGCTCCAACCTGCTGCCACCCTGGCGTGAAGTGGACAATCCCACTCTGCCGGCCAGCAATAGACTCAAGACCACCAAGTACACGGCCGTGTCCTTCTTGCCCAAGAACCTCTTTGAGCAGTTCCATCGCCTTGCCAACGTGTACTTTGTCTTCATTGCCTTGCTCAACTTTGTGCCCGCTGTCAATGCCTTCCAGCCAGAGCTGGCCCTGGCCCCTGTGCTTTTCATCCTGGCGGTGACTGCGGTCAAGGACTTATGGGAAGACTACAGCCGCTACCGTTCAGACCAGGAGATCAACCACATGGAGTGTCTGGTCTATAACAGGTAATGCCGGAAAATTGAGAAAACTCATTATTCTCAAATGTTGACCCAAGATGTGTGGGAATGTTGTGCTTGTGGGCCTCGGTGCCATGAAAGAAACGAGATGGTGAAAACCTTGAGGAAAGAGTACACCCCATAATTGTTAGAGATTTGGGAAAAAAATCTTTTAATTTCTTTATCAACAAATGGAGGTACCCATAACAGTGGTTCAGTTAAGTAATTTCAGATTAGTGACTTAAGGATTCCCATGATGGCGAACTTTGGTACTCCAGGTGTTCTTGAACTTCAATTCCCAGAAGTCATGTTCAACAGGAATGCTGGCTTGGTCTTCTGGTAATTGAAGTCCAAGAACATCTGGCGTGCCAAAGTTCACCATCACGGGAATAGACTCTTTCCAACTCTACAGGTTGGGCTTACTGGGCCAAAAAAGGTTGGCCATGTCATCCAAACTCTCTCCTCCCCCTCCTCCCCGTCAAGTTGTGGTATTGCTTTCATTTCTCCCATATGTGATAAGCTGGCCCTGCTGTGCTTGTGGGCTCTTCTGCTCATTCATTTGAGCTCTAGGCCTATGCCCTGAAGGCCTGTCCCAACAGTTGCTGGGATAACCTTAACTCTGGGACATCACTAGATGAGTCATTAATTCTGAATCTGGAATAAGTGCACTTTTAGGTTAAAATGATTTAGCAGTTTATTTTGGCATTAGTAAAGGTCGTCCTTTCTCGAAAGCCAGTCATATCTGACTCTAGAGTTTGGTCTCATTTCCGTTTATAGCCAAAGAGCCAGGACTGTCTGCATTTGCAGATGGTTCCATGGAGATGTGGCAGGCATGGAGTGCACAGAATGCTGTTTTCCTCCCCACTGAAGTAGTACCTATTTATTTACTTGGCATTTCTTACTTTCAAACTGCTAGGTTGGTGGGAGCTGGGACAGAGCTGGGAGCTCACTTGGTTGTGCAGCACTCGCGACTCAAACTGCTGATCTGCCAATGTTCCAGTTGTCAAGTTCAACATCTTAATCACTAAGCCACCACAGTTCTATTTTGGCATTAGCCACTGTTATAGTGAGTCACTTAGGAGAAAACATGGTTGTTTTGACATGCACATTTGACATTGTTGCAGCATAAAACAAAGAATGTATACATGAGTTGCAAAAATGACTTTGCTTTTGCAGTACTTGTATGATCAGACTCTCAACATCAGAGGTCAGCAACCTATGGCCCACAGCGCCAAATCATCAAGCCCCTGCACTCACTCCAACCGCTGCTGCCGTAAGCAGCCATGGATGAGTTTACGGCAGCTGCGGGCGTGTTTACGTGGGGGGGACCACTATTACTGTCTGAGGGAGCGTAACCTGGCCCCAGACTTAAAAAGGTTGCCAACCTCTGCTCAACTTTTTCTGTAACAACACCCTTATAGCGCTCCTCTTACTCGTCATCATGCACACACAATTGTATGTATATATTCAGATTGCATAAAATGATGCAGTATAACCTTTGTCCCATACAGTTCTTCATGAGAAAAAGGTGTGCCCCCTTGAAAATTAGTTTGAAAGGTGGAACAGATCTGCAGTGTTGCATGAGTTGTCTATGTAAACTTTGTTATTCATCAGGGTGAGTTGCTCCTTCTGGCAAAACTGTCCGAAGCCCATGTGCTAAATTCTGCTGAGCTCAGTGAGACTACCTTCTGAGCGTACATGCTTTGGATTACACTGTGGAAAGTGTTTTGATTTGGACTAAGCTCTTGTAAATTACTGTGTGCATATGCCCCATTGGTTCCATTCCTAAGTGAAAACGTTTTTGGAATGTTAGATTTTCATTCCTCCAATCATATCCTTGACTTTTTAACTATGTACTCTTGATCGCTTCCCTATTTTTATCCAAAAATGTTAATTTTTCTAAAACGTTTCCCTTACTCATGGTAGAAATAGGAAAACTAATGTTTAAATTCATTATGGATCTTTAAAGTTATTTATCTGTGATCTATAGACTATTTGGTTAATTTTAAATTACCTGTCCAGTTTACCATACAGCTAAAGTATACTCCATGGAGTAGTAAAAGATCTGTTGTCCATTTTGCTTCATGCAATATGAAATTAACTTTATTTCAGAATCTCAAATGCTCTGTTTCATTCATACATCTTTGAGATTACTTCATTGCAGAAAATAATGTATTTTTAGCAGTATAGTAATTCCACCCTAGTAATGTGAAACCTCTTTACAGCAATATGCAGTTAAATCTTTGCTGACTTGACAGAAAAAGATGGAGATGGATTGTTATTTTTAAATTATAGAGGGTATAAAATTGGGCATGTGTGAATTAGCAAAGCTTTGCTGCAATTTTCTTAAGAGCCAATGTGTGTGTGTGTGTGTGTGTGTGTGTGTGTGTGTGTGTGTGTGTGTGTGTGTGTGTGTGTGTGTGTGTGTGTGTGAATGTCTTGATGTTTGTTCACTTGATGTTTTGTGAATGAACAGAAAGCTTTAATTGTAAAAAATTGGCCTGGAGCAGACTTTCTGTTCCCAGGCTAAACAACCATTGGTGTGTTGGATCATAAATGTGATGTGTACCAGCATTCATCTTCTTTCCCCTTCTTGTTCTGCTTCTCCTTACATGTCTGACTTTTTAGAAGACTTTTCTGCAAAACCACAGTTTGCAAAATCCCAAGTTGGGAAAGTAACTTGAGTGCTCTGTACAAGCCAGGATTGCAAACGGGGTTGAAGTTCATTTCTGGTACAGTGGAACCACTGTACAACAATTTCCCCGTATAGCAATGAAATCATATAACAATTAGGTTTTGGGGGAAAATGGCATCCTGCATAACAATTTTCCCTATGGAAAAAAATCATACAACAAATTTTCAATGAGAAAAACCACTTAGCAAAAAAATAATAACCATTTTATGATGCATCCCATAGGGACAATCGCTATATGATACATGTATCATATAGCAATTGTTTCATACAACAACGAACCCAGTGGAATGGATTAAAATCATTGTATGAGTTACTACTGTATTTGACTTGTATGGTTAAAAAAGTCATCATGACTGGAATCCCATTCTTAAGAAAAAGAAGGACTCTTTCAGAGTGTTTGACTTGTTTGTATAAGAGACGATTATGGTGTGTTGGGTCCGATTCTTGGGATTAAAAATGAAAATAAATAATTCAATGGAAGTAAATATATAGAACGGGGATTCTCAATCCGTGGCCCGCAGGCTGAATGTGGCCCACAGCACCATTTCATGTGCCCCACCACCACCACCACCACCACACCAGGAAGTGGTGGAGGAAGGGCAAAATGGCCGTCTGGCCCCTGAAGCTGTCTGAGGGGCCGTAAACTGGCTCCCGGCTTTAAAAGGTTGAGGTTGATATAGAATAATAGATTTGGAAAGGCCTATAAAGGGGGCCATGGTGTCTTAGTGGTTAAGATGCTGAGCCTGATGACTGGAAGGTTGCAGGTCAGCAGTTCAAGACCCGAGTTGAAAGCCCATCATCTGCCTTAGCTCCTGCCAACCTAGCAGTTTGAAAGCAAGCGATTGCAAGTAGATAAATATGTACTGTTTTGGTGAGAAAGGTAGGAGTGTTCTGTGCACTCTTGCATCTAGTCATGCCTGCCACTGGACCACAGAAAGCATAATGACTGCTTTATAATCTTTCTGTACACAGAAAGAGCCTCTTAGAAGATTGTGGCACTTTTGAATGACAAATTGGGTGTACCCTGGTAATGACAACCTTGTGTTGCCAGCTAATCTTTCTCACACTAGGTTAGGCAAAAGGAACTGCAGAATGAGCTCACCAAAAGGTGCCTTCATTTTGGCAGTTTCAAGTCTGGCCTAGACACGGAAGAAGAAGAATATGCGCTAGAATTGATGTTAAGCTGACTAGGAACAATGTCAGCCCTCCTCCAGTCATCTGGCACTTCGCTCATTCTCCATGGTTTCAAGAGACATCTTCATCTAGTTCCTTCAGTACTCTTAGATGCAGTTTGTCCGGCCCTGGAGATTTGAACTCGCTCAAAATAATAAGGTATCCTTGACTATGTGTGTATCAATCTCAAACTGCAGTCCTGTCCTCTGCACTTCATATTTGCCTGGAGAATCATAAATTGTCTTTTGGGGAAAGACTGAGCTGAAGAAGGAATGGAGCACTTCTGACTTTTTTTTGTCATCTGCTATCATTTCCCCACCTCCATTGAGTAGCAGAGCAACTGTTTCTTCTCTCTCTCTTTTGCTACACATTTACCTGAAGAATATTTTGTTGCTTTTAGCCTCTTTTGCTAGCAAATGTTGGATGAAATTAAATGAGCAGTTAGCTGGAGTTGTTAGCCTTGTGTTAAATCTGGTTTTGAACAAAGGAGTGATGTTCAGGGGTCATCTTCTGCTATTTGTCCAACCTTCAAGAGTGTGTGTTCTTGCCACGTTCTTTCTTTCTGTGGAAATAGTTGTTTACTCATAGCAATGCCAGAACAATGACCAGGAAAGGCACTGTTGGCTCTTAATTAAATCTATCTCTACTCAAGGTTTCCCTTAATTTTAGCCATATGAAGATGTCAGACGCTTCCATAGTAGTAGTTGAAGGGCCAGCTCAGAAAGCAAATGATCTGCTACATCCACAAATTAAACATGTATTTATTTATCAGTTACTAGCTGAGGGCCCAGCCCTGGCCAGGAGGACCTAACCCTGTCTGAAGGGATGGCCAGACCCTTTGCCCCTATCTCGCTTCCCAGCCCTTGGTGCCCATACCAGGTGGTGGAGTGGCATTCTCCTTTGTCGCTTTCGGCAGCTGTGCTCCCACCGAGGCCTCCAGGCTGTGGGCTGGGCCACAGTCAGTTGGGTCCTCTGGACGGGGGCTGGGCGAGGATGTTGTGGAGGTGGTGGTTCAGCGGCCATCAGCGGTGTGCTGGGGCAGGACTCGCCAGTTGGGTGCCCTGTCTCCGGCCTGGGCCGTGGGTCTGACAGGCTTCTGTAGTGCGTTCTGTCTGGACCATGTCCTGGCAGCAGGGCTGCCGCTGGTGCCGCAGCTTGCTGTTAGCAGGGGTGTCGGGGCCTGCCCCCAACCTCTGGCAGAGGCTTGCCAGGTGCTTCCAGTGTGGCGGAGGCTGTATAGTGGTCCACCACTGCCACCAGCCCTGCTAACCAGATATGTTCGGGTTGGAACCAGACACACTAGAGGAGGCTGGCAGGCCTCCGTCCAAGTCCGGAATGGTGGTGGTGGGGGCATCCGGATAGTCCTGGCTGTGTGCTCTACCGGTGGGGCTCTGGAGATGGACAGAGAAGGGGGGGCACTCTGGTTGGAAGTCTAGGTGCAGCAGTCTGCTGGCAGGCCTCTGGAGATGGCCAAAGGTGGTGGCGTTCTGCCCCGCCCGACGGACACAGGCCCTGCGCTCCATCAGGGGATATTCCCATAGCCATTGCAACACTGTCACAGCTCTGTCCTCGGGTGGGGGGTGCAACTGGCAATAGCCTGGACTGGAGCCTGGAGTCCTCAGCAGGAGCAGGGCTGGCGGAGGCAATGGAGGAGGATGGCCGTCCTCGACCAGGTAGGGTGGCCGAGGACTGGGATTTGAAGAGGGGGAAACGGGGCAGACCATCCCCTCAGTCTGGGTTCCGTCCACCTGAGTAAGGCAGGGTCCTCAGCTGTAGTGTGCGCACACATCAGACGTTGGTTTGTGCATTCGCGCACTGGCCATCCCGCCTACACCGCATTCATGTCCTGCCGGATTGGCTGTGGTGTGGCGTGGAGGACACCGGGACTTGTAGTCTTTGCATTTTTCTCTTATGTGGGGCACAGGCCCCACTCTCAGCCTCTGGACCATCGCAGGGCTGATCTCAGTTACGATAGGTAGGTATGTACGGAGCATTACAGGATCGGCTCCAGGGGTGTGGAAACGCATTCCACACACGCATGGTCACATGCCTTCCTTATAGGTATAGATTCAGGTGAAGGCAACTGCAGAATGAACTCACCAAAGGGTGCCTTCATTTTGATACTTTCACATCTAGCCTAGACACGGATTAAGAAGAATGAAGAAGTTAATTGGCCCAAATTTTGTTAAGCAGGGTCTGCTTGTCCAATGGGAATTTCATTATTGGCAGCAGCAAATTACCTCCAGCTAAAGCCTTTCAGTTGTGACTTTGATGTGCACACAGCATGATCACTGTTACTGACACGATTCCTGTTGCACAAGTGGAGCTGCACAACAGGATTTCAGCCACTGAAATATTTGTACCCCATCCTATATCTGAAGCACTCAGGATAAAAATAGGTAACATTTAAAACCATTTAGGAAAAATAATCAGAAAGATAGGGGCTGTGGTGGCTCAGTGGTTAAGAAGCTCACCTTGTTAGTTAGAAGGCCGGCAAGTCAGCAGTTTGAGACATGGGTACTGCATGACGGATTGAGCACTCACCTTTGTCCCAGCTCCTGCCAACCTAGCAGATCGAAAGCAAGAAATTGCAAGTAGATAAATAGGGACCACTTCGGTAGGAAGGTAACAGCACTCCGTGTGCTCCGGTGTCTAGTCATGCCTGCCACATGACTATGGAAACGTCTGAAGAAGCAGTCAGTTCTGGCTCTTCGGCTTTGAAACAGAGATGAACACTGAACCCTCGAGTCGGATACAACTGGCTGTTGAGCAAGGGAAACCTTTACCTTTACCTTTAAATAGGGACCAGTTCGGTGGGAAAAGATCTTGGGGATATGAAAGGAGCCTAATTCAGGCATCCCCTGAGTGGAGTTCCTCCAGCAAAAATCCTTTCAACCCAGAATAATTTCTGACACAAAATTATTATTATTATTATTATTACCAGAAAAATAAAGCAGTGGTGAAAAATACATATCCCATTAGGTCAGAGTAGCTATTACCACTGGGAATCAATAGTTAGAGTGAATAGTCAGATTTTAACTTGGTGCTGATATATGACCAAACCCCATACAATTCAGATCTCCAAGGGAAGGCATGCCACAGTTAGGATTGAACTCACAACATCAGTAGTTTTGGCTGCAGTACTACAGTTTAACCACTCCACCACTAGGGTGCCTTATCAATGGACAGTGGAAGAGGCTTAAAAGCAATAATAATAAATGTGTGCCGTCAGTTCAATTACAACTTATCTGGTGACCCTGGGGTTTTCCCATTTCTTTCTCCTGGGGGTACCCTGGTATTGTGCTGCTTGCTCAAGGCCACACATGCTGCCTCTTCTCTCTGGAGGCACAAAGGGGAGTTGAACTCCCAACCTCTGGCTCTTCCGCTACATACCACTGAGTTATCCAGCCAGCAAAAGTGATACAAGGCTTTAATTAATCAGTATGAGCAACTAGTTAAGATAAAAGTGGAAGAGTTTCATACTGCATCTGCTGATCATGTAATGTAGGGTGTGCCAACAGCAGATGTCACAAGGATATGCTGAATTTTTGCCAGAAATAACATGTGAGAGTGGGAAAGAGTAAAAATGAGAAACTTGCAGTCAGAAATGTATTTGACTGGAAGGAAAAGATAATCTTAGCCTTGGATCTTGTCTGTTTTGTCATATCTTGTTAATGCAATGACTTGAGAAATAGCAATGAGATGTTCTTTTGTACCAAGTTGGTCTTCAGTCGGTGATGATGTTAGATATAGGAGAAATGTGTCCAAGACTGTGGTCTAAGCTCACTTGGCAAACTATTTGTGATGCATGGCTCTTGCTGGACCTCTCTTCCCCAGCTCCAAGTCTTAACAACACAAGGAGAGAGAGAATTCAAGTAAACACTTTACTGTATCTCAATTTTTTTAATCCACAGCAAATTGTCATCATCATTTTAGAACTGCAGAGCTGCATTATTGATTTCATGGTGTTGTGCAGATGTTTTCCAGACTGTGGGAAGGGCTCAAAAAAGGACATAAGTCAGAAAAGAAATGATTTCACATGTTCCACTGAGTATGATGCTTTGAAGATTGTGCCTATTTGGCTCTCATGCTCATGGTGTTATTGAACATCTGTAATTGTTGATGGCCATGATGTTGTGTCAACATCTAGCTACTTGCCCCAAGCAGGTTGGAATAATAAAAAATAAAGGAATCTATCTCTTTTGGAAAGGCAGAATGAGCAACAATTAACTACCAATGAGGAAAAACAAATAGTTCAGTGTAGTCTACTTAGCCAAGTAGATTTATGCAAAAGGCTGGTCCGAACGTAGTGGGCTACCACAGAAATTATTACAGTGGTATCTCACTTAAAGAACATAATGTGTTCCACGGGATTGCCCTTTAAGCGAGTTTGCTCTTTAAGTGAAACACCATTGTAAGTGACCAACTGTGACTTCTGGTGTGTGTGTGTGTGTGTGTGTGGGGGAATGTGAACCCCGATTAAGTTGTTAAGCGAGTTTTTGGTTGGTTTTAGTTGTTAAGCAAGGTGACCATTCAGAGAAAATTCTGCTCAAGTTAGTCTCTAAATGAGGTGCTCTTTATGCGAGGTGTTACTTTATTTATTCAAAACTTGGAGTAAGCATAGAAGAGATATATGGGTATGCCATTTACTTGGCTTGTCTCTTAATCCTCTCAGAAAACAAGAGGAGCAGAATCCATACCCCCAATTCCTGAGAAACTCTTTTCTCAGGCTTCCTTCCCAGAAGCCCAGCTTTTGTCCCAGTGAAAAAAGTATTTAAACGAGCAAAGCTTTCCTTTCATGGTAATTTCATTATTCAGGACCAGCTCCAGATTTATTAACATCCTTGGCACAGGGAGCCCTGCCATATTACCAAGTGGCATTGGCTTACATTTATTTCTGCATAAACATGTTTAGAGAGGGGTGTGTGTGTAGGTGGCTAGAGGAAAGCAACAGTGACAGCAGTGGATCCATGTGGTGACTGCAGGATGGCTGATGATTTAATTACTTCCAGTGACTTCGCATTGCACGGTGGATAATTTGAGTGGTGGCTAGTCAGTGCCCGCCCACTGTAGTGCCATCCTCAGCACTCACAGGTGCTAAGCAGCTGCCCAGTGACATTGCCTAGTGGTGTCAAGCTTCTTATAATAGGGGAAGCCAAAATAATCCTTGCTAGCCATCCAACTTTTGCTGTACTGACTTGCTGTCCACTTTGCTTGTTGATGTTGAGCAAATGTTCTTTGTATCAGGGACAACAACTGGGAATTTATCTCCCTGATAAGAGCAGTAGTCCAACCTATGAAGCAAGTGGACTTCTCACCAGCCTGGCCTTTTTTTTTACTAAAGAAGGACATTTGCATTCCCAATGCAAATTGCTCTGTTCCCCACTTTCTGCCAAAGACAGTGAGTGGGATGACACCGGTGTTGGAGATCTCTCCTGAGCATTGGCTGTTGATTGAAACAGATAGGCTTGTGTTGAAATGAAGCTGTGCGGGACATTCATAGACACAGACATTTTGAGCAAGACAAGCCTAAAGCAGGATTCACCTACTTAAAGAATTCCATATGTTGTTGCTTTGCAGCTCTCACCAGCCCAAGTAGCATACCAAACAGGAACAATCTTCAAAGCATCATACTCAGTGGAACGTGTAAAATCATTTATTTTCTGACTTTTGTCCGTTATTGAGCCCTTCCCACACTCTGGGAAACATCTTGCAGGACCATGGAATTAATAATGCAGCTCTGCAGTTCTAAGTTAATGATGAGTTGCTGTGAATGATGATGGGAGAAGTAGTCAGGTCATATCGTAGGGTCACATATTGCCAACCTTGACATAAATCTTGGGTGTAGGTGTTCACTGATTTTAAACAAGCCCTTCAGAACTAGTCTTTCTAGGAATCAAAATATAGCTTTCAAAGGTTTAGGTAAAAGTAAAGGTTTCCCTTGCTCGAAAGCCAGTCGTATCCGACTCTAGGGTGCAGTGCTCATCTCTGTTTCTAAGCCGAAGAGCCAGCGTTGTCTGCTTCTGCAGACATTTCCGTGGTCATGTGGCAGGCATGACTAGACACCGGAGCGCACAGAACGCTGTTACCTTCCCACCAAAGTGGTCCCTATTTATCTACTTGCAATTTATTGCTTTCGAACTGCTAGGTTGGCAGGAGCTGGGACGAAGACGGGAGCTCATTTCCATCTTGCAGTACTCGGGAAGTACTGCTAAGGTTTGCCTCATTTTTCAATGAACGAGATCAATCTGAAATAAGAATGGACACTTTGGCTGTCCTTTCTGATTTTCCTTTTTGTCTGACTGATATATGCTTTGGCAAGGGCCACATGATTACAAAACCATCTCTTCAACACAGGGGTGGGTGGGTGAATGTGATATTAAAGACCTATCATAGGCACAACTGAAAGTATGATCCCAGAGAATGGCTAGGCATACAAAGCCTCTTTAATTCCCTGATGAAACAAACTGTAACAGTTATTGTATGAATTAACTTGCTGGATTTTAAATTGACTGGTTTGGATTCTAACTGTACAATTCCGAAGTTTCTTGCCACTTTTTGAAATCTGGTTTAATGTACTATGAGAAAGCATAACTTTTGTGTTTATAATAACAATAGTATAATACTGTAGTTGTTTCTATTTCCTTCTTTATTCCAGCATTTGGAGGCCTGTTTTCCAGATATACTTTTGCATTTCAACATTTGGTATTGGGTGTGTATAAGAAAATCAGTACTTTGCCATTTTTATAAGTGGAAAGTTTTGCCCATCCTCCTAGGCAGTCCCTAGAGATCCAGAAGAAGAACACAAAGTTTATTTGAAGGTATACACAGCCCACATTCATTTAATCTAGTTATCCAAAACATATTGTTATTTGAGCACATAGTGTGACCTCTACATAACCCTATCTTTGTGTCAACAGCATTTTGGTTAATTTAACTTCTGATATTTCCAAAATGCCTTCTTTGTCCTCCTCAGTTGTTTGGACTATCTGCATGTTGGTACTGCAGGGGAAGTCATTTGGTGGTATGGAATGCAGTTTTAGGAAATAATTCTGGCTGATTTAATTTTAAAAGTTAATCATACCTGTTGTGTCCTAATAGTGTAACCTTCTACATGTGATATCAATGTATCTGAACCAATGTAACCTTGCCAATGAGTAACAATGTAACCTTCAGCTGTATCATATAAACCCTGTAATAGGACGTGAGCTAATGACCACCAGCTGGCAGCAGCGAGCGTCCAAGCTCTCTTGGTTCAAACCCATCAAAGACCGCAGCGCGGGAAGCTTCCCGCCGCTACCTACACCTGGACAAGAAGGGCGTGACCAACCATGACGTCACGCGGACCAGTAGCCAACGGGCTACCGTGGAGCCACATTCAAACATGTTCCTACCATATATATAGAGCTGTTCGTCCGCCATTACCTCATGTTCCCTCTGTCCACCATGCAATAAACCTGAGTTAACCCAGCCTTTGGCTGTGCCTTGTGTCTTGACTCTCATACACTAAATTGGCGACGAGGATGGGATCATGGATCCCCACGGAGCCAGGACACAGAGCGGGTTCAACATCACCAAACCGCAAGACTGGGAGCTTTTTGAGATGGACTTCCAGGCGGCACTGGTGGAGCTCAAAGTCAAAGAAGACGACGAGGAAAGGAAGAGGGCCATCCTCACCCGCATGCTTGGGATGGAAACCAAGCGGACGCTGGTGGGCATCCTTGCACCGAAGAAGATGAGCGATTTCAAAGCCGGTGACATCATGAAAATGCTGCGTGAGCGTTTCCGACCCTCGAGGGCAATGTTTCCCGCTCGGAGCGCATTTTGGAGGCGAGTTCAAGCGCCGGACGAGTCGGTAGAAGCCTTCGTAACGGCTATGAGGGTAGCCGCCGCCCCCTGCAAATGGGACCACATCCTAGAGATGGCCCTCAGGGACGGAGTGCTGTGTGGCCTGAAGGACAAGGAAGTACAGCGCAGCTTGATGAACAAGGAGCCACCACCCACACTGGAAGAGGTTGTAGAGGCCGCGGAAGCCGCGGAATCCACGAATGCTGGAGTAGACGAGATGCACAAGTGGCGTGAGTGGCGTCCGAGGGCCGGCAAAGCGGAAAACTCGTCGCACGGGAAGTCCGGTCAGTCGGTGCATGCAACCCGACCGACCTCGAAATCGTCTTCAGAAAGCAGCGATGGCGAGGAGGTCCAGAAGGTCCGGAGAGGCGGGCGCCGCTGCGATGGTTGCGGAGCGGCCCATGAGCGCGTGAAGTGCCCATTCAGGAAAGCCGAGTGCTTCAACTGCGGACGTCGGGGGCACATCGCCAAGGCGTGCAGGAAATGGAGAGAGGGCCGGAGACAGTCGCAAGACCGTTCAGCCAGACCGGACCGTCCAGCGAGGCCCAAAGATGGCGCCCGGGCCACGAGGAAGCAGGACGGCGTGGGCCGCATCTCGGACGACAGCGAGGGCGACGCTCCTGTGTTCAACGTGTCTGCGGGACAGCCCCATTACTTTGTTGAGGTACTAGTACAAGGGACCCCTATTAGGATGGAAGTTGACTCGGGGTCCTCCTATTCTATAATCCCCCAGAGAGAGTTCTTGAAAATCGACCCCCACGTGCGGCCTAAACTTAAAGCGTTGAGGGCCACACTACGGGACGTTCAGGGGAACAGCATTCCAGTGTTGGGGGTCGGAACGTTCCGGGTTCGCTTTAAGAGACATTCTGCGGAACTTCCCCTAGTGGTGCTAAAAGGGGGGAGTTGTAGCCTCCTCGGAACACAGTGGTTTCAGCCCTTAGGCCTGTTCATAGGGGGGGTGCATGCCGTAGGCGAGGACCCAATACAAGCAGTGTGTGACGCACACCCCGCCGTTTTTAAAAGTGGACTGGGAAAGTTCAAGGGACCCCCTGTAGCCTTCGACTTAGACCCGGAGGTCCGCCCGATAAGACTTAAACCGCGCAGGGTACCGTTCGCGCTTAAGGACAAAATAGAGGCGGAACTGGACAAACTGGTGGGTCAAGGAATTCTCGTTCCTGTGGATTCCGCGGAGTGGGAGACTCCAATTGTAACAGCACTGAAGGCTAACGGGGAGGTGCGCATCTGCGCTGATTATAAGTGTACCATTAATAAGGCAATCCGCCCTAATGCATACCCGGTGCCAGTGGTCAGCCACCTTCTGGCCAGGCTGAATGGGGGAAAGTGTTTCGCTAAACTCGATTTAGCACAGGCCTACCAGCAACTCCCGGTAACCCCCGCCACAGCGGCGGCACAAACAATAGTCACACATAAGGGGGCGTTCCAGGTGTCGAGGTTACAGTTCGGCGTGAACTCGGCACCTGGCATTTTTCAGTCGCTGGTGGAACGCCTCCTGGAGGGGTTGGAGGGGGTGTTGCCATATTTTGATGACGTGTTGATAACGGGGGGGGGGGGAGTAAGGCCGAGCTGGCCCACAGATTGGATAAGGTCCTGGCCGTGTTCGAGAAAGCGGGGCTGCGACTGAGAAAAGACAAATGTGTATTTTTCGAAACAGAGGTTGAGTTTTTAGGGTTCCGTGTCACACCAGAGGGAATTAGGCCGTCCAAATCTAAGGTAGCCGCCATTAAGAAAGCCCCTCGCCCCACTTCCAAAACCGAGCTTCAGTCATTTCTGGGGCTTCTCAATTTCTACCATACCTTCCTTCCACGGAAGGCGTCTGTTGCCGAGCCGCTCCATCGGCTGCTTAAAAAAGAGGAAAAATGGCTGTGGGGTGACGAGCAAGAAAGAGCGTTCACGGAGTTAAAGCAACTCCTCACATCCGAGGCAATCCTGACTCATTTCGACCCCAAACGGCCCATAGTTTTGGTCTGCGATGCATCCCCGGTGGGGGTGGGGGCGGTGCTTTGCCACGTGTTAGACGACGGAAGGGAGGCCCCGATAGCGTTTTATTCAAGGTCCCTGTCCCAAGCAGAGCGGAATTACGCACAGACCGATAGGGAGGCACTAGCGATAGTAGCGGGAACCAAGAAATTTCACGATTTTCTGTATGGTCGGCCGTTCAAGATCGTTACTGATCACAAGCCCCTGTTAGGAATCTTCACTGCAAATAAGCCCACGCCACAGATCCTGTCCCCGAGGATGCTGCGGTGGGCTATTTTTCTTAACGCATATCAACATGAGTTAGAATACCGGCCAGGGAAGGAAATCAGCCATGCAGACGCGCTCTCACGGTCGCCGTTACCCTTGTCGGACGACCAGAAGGCAGGGGTAAGAAGAGACCGCCAGGTATTGCTAATAGAGGTCTTGGAGTCACCCCCGATAGTACCGGCCGACATTGCTAGGGCGACCGGAAAGGATAGAACACTAGAGAAGGTATGCTCGTGGGTGCAGAAGGGGTGGCTGGCGTCATCCCCAGGCACGGAATTCGACCCATTCTTCCGAAAGCGAGTGGAGTTGTCTTTAGAGAGGGGGTGCCTTTTGTGGGGCCAACGGGTGGTGGTTCCTACGTCCCTGCGGCCGAAGGTGCTAAAGCTGTTGCACGTCAGCCACCCGGGAATCGTCCGTTCCAAGGCGTTGGCCCGGAGTTACTTCTGGTGGCCCCAGCTGGACGCCGACATAGAGCAGATGGTTGGCACTTGTGAGGCATGTCAATGCTCTCGACCGGAGGTGACCCGCCTGCCGCATAGGGAATGGGACGCAGCAAGGGGACCGTGGTCCAGGGTGCACGTAGATTTTGCTGGCCCATTCCGGGGAACCATGTTTCTCCTGGTGGTGGATGCATACTCAAAGTGGCTGGAGGTCATTCCGGTAAAGAGCACATCCTCCGCCACTACCATTCGCCAGCTAAGGAGGGTCTTTTCCACGTTCGGCTTACCCGACACTTTGGTCAGCGATAACGCCAGTTGTTTCACGTCCGCTGAGTTCGCAGCATTCATGGAAGCAAATGCAATTCGGCATGTCACATCCGCGCCATTTCACCCGACCACGAATGGCCAAGTGGAACGGTTGGTGCGCACCACAAAAGATGCGCTGCGGCGCATGGGCTCGGGAGATCTAAATCACCAAGTTTGTCAATTTCTATTAGCGTACAGAGTGACCCCCTTAGCGTCTGGATACTCGCCGGCTGAGCTGCTGATGCGGAGGAAACTGACCACGCTTTTGTCCAGGCTAGACCCGTCGAGGGTCGAGGACAAAGGGAAGAACATAGGGTTAGCGGTCTCGAAAGGTTTCGGCGTAGGCGACCCTGTACACTGCAGGAACTATGCCAACGCAGGCCCAGCCTGGGTGCCAGGGACGATAATAGAACAGACGGGGCCAGCGTCCTATCGGGTGGAAACTAGCACCGGCCTCCTCTGGAGGAGGCACGCTGACCAACTGAGGCACCGAGTGAGCGAGGGGCCGACCAGTGGGGCACAGCGACAGGATTCAGCGATAGGGTTCTCCCCCACCCGTTTAGCCCAAGGGGGAGACAGGGGGGAAAGCAGCGAGCCCGACTCATATCCTTTTGATACCCCAGTTCTATCCGAGCCCGGGGGGAGGGAAAAGGAGTGTGCGGCCGCCGCTGCCGCTTCCCCCGAATCCGATTTTGATCTTGATTTTGCTAGCCGGGGGGGGTTTTCGGAGTGTTCCCCCACCCATCCAAGCGAGAAGAGGGGTTTTTCGTTAGCCCCCAGTGCCCCCGGTTCTGCCCAAACAAAGCACACACCTCCCAACAAAGCCGTGGAGCCGCGGCAAACCACTAACAAGTCATCCTCTCCGATTGCAGGGCAGGAAGCCAGGGAGCAAGGAGGAGGGAGCGAAGCCGGGGCAGGGCAGCCCGCGCCGAGACCCCAGCGTGTTCGAAATAAGCCATCTTGGCTGAGAGACTTCGTCTCATCCTAGGGGGGAGGAGTGTTGTGTCCTAATAGTGTAACCTTCTACATGTGATATCAATGTATCTGAACCAATGTAACCTTGCCAATGAGTAACAATGTAACCTTCAGCTGTATCATATAAACCCTGTAATAGGACGCGAGCTAATGACCACCAGCTGGCAGCAGCGAGCGTCCAAGCTCTCTTGGTTCAAACCCATCAAAGACCGCAGCGCGGGAAGCTTCCCGCCGCTACCTACACCTGGACAAGAAGGGCGTGACCAACCATGACGTCACGCGGACCAGTAGCCAACGGGCTACCGTGGAGCCACATTCAAACATGTTCCTACCATATATATAGAGCTGTTCGTCCGCCATTACCTCATGTTCCCTCTGTCCACCATGCAATAAACCTGAGTTAACCCAGCCTTTGGCTGTGCCTTGTGTCTTGACTCTCATACACTAAAATACCTCAACATTAGTTGTTTCATGAATAAACCCTGGTCAGGATGGAATCTGCCATGTAGCCTACAAGTGCTGAAGATGATCATTCGGATTCTGCTTGAGCACCAGAAGTAAAGGAGAGCTCATAACTTCTTATTCCAGTTACACTTTCAGGACACTTCTACTGTTTAACCAAAAATCTGCCTCCTCGTGTATCTCCTGCCTCATTAATTTTCATTAATGAAACAAAAGAAAATGAATCTACTCTGCCACTCCCAAGTGATAAAATTGGAAGCGAAGTGCACTACAGTATCTAATTTCTGAACGTTCTTCTTCATGCCCCTGTGATTCACACAAGTGGGTTAATTAGAATTAGGAATTGCAGCCCTTTGGATTTGGAATTGCTGGATATTTTGAATTCTGTTACAGTATGAGTTCAATTTCTGAGTAATGCACGATGGAGTGAGCACCCATCTCTGTTCCAGCTCCTGCCAACCTAGTAGTTCGAAAGCAAGAAATTGCAAATAGATGAATAGGGACCACTTTGGTGGGAAAGTAAACAGCGTTCTGTGTACTTCAGTGTCTAGGCATGCCTGCCACATGCCCACGGAAATGTTTGCAAATGTAGAGAGTGCTGGCTCTTTAGATATAAACAGAGATGAACACTTAACCCTAGAGTCGGATACGTCTGGCTTTTGAGCAAGAGCAACCTATGAGTATTATATAGTCATTATTTTAACTTTTTAAGGGATTTCCCTGTATCCTCTGAGTCCTTTCCAGTGGCTATGCCAGACATAAAATGTGCTCATCAACAGATTGTTTAGCTGTGCCCTTTCTTTGGATAGACAATCCCCGACAGCACAGGTCCATGTATTTAGTCTCAAAATTGACTACTGTGATGCTCTTTACTTGGTGCTGTTTTTATGCTTAATATGGAAATTGTAATGGGTCTAGAACAGTATTTCCCACCCTTTGGTTTTTGGACTTCAATTCCCCAAAGCATTAATCAGCCAATGTACTGACTTAGGCTTCTGGGGATTGAAGTCCCCCTGGAGGGTGAGGGCCCCATGTTAGGAACCACTGGTTTAGAACCATGGTGGTGAACCTTGGCACTCCAGATATTCTTGGACTTCAATTCCCAGAAGCCCAAGTCTCTGTGAATCCACACGAATGGGTTTACTGCACATATGCACAGTAAACCTATCCATGTGGATTCACAGGATTCTTAATTCTAATTAAGGTTTTAATGATGACATTCAAAGCCCTACAGGTAAATGGTTTAGGACATTGTTATCTTGAGGACCCAAAAGCATCAATGTGGGATCCGTGTATACAATTGGCACACTGTCCCTGACAGAACCACGGTTTTGGGAGAACGCTCCTTTGAGCCTTGGTTCCGAAGGGACAGAAATTGAGGAGTGGATTAATAGCCAGTCATAGTTTAATTCACCAATCGCTGACCTGACAGGCAGGTCAGACAATAGAGGGCAAAAGATCGCCAGGTAATGAACTCGATAGGCATGTAATGAGTAATCTCGCATCCGCAGAAACTCTAAGCCCAAGAGTCAACCTAGGCACATGTTTACTCCCAATAGCATTAGACAATGCATGTCCCTGGTAGTAAATTAGATAGATAAGGAACTTCCCCCTGGTGAAGTCATCCCTAATGGGTAACTTGTGTAATCTCAAAATGCAGACTCAGAGTTTTCCTGTAACGGCCGCGCGAAACCTATGCACGAGGTCAAGCCAGGCAGGGTATAAAGATCTGGGTCTTTTTAACAATAAACGCTGGTCTTCGCTCCATCTTGCCTCGTGTGTCTTTGCTTGACCAGTCTCCTCTGGAACCCTCCAGCTCGCATCAGGCCCCGATCCAACACATCTCCCAACATCGCTCTGCCTTTACAGATTGCTCAGTTCCAGGTGTCAATACTGAGAGCAGCAAAGATGTTCTCAACAAGGAAACAAGCCTCTTTGGTGGTACCAACAATGTGAAATGCCATTCCTTTAGAGCTGTGCTCCATCCCTGCATGTATTTAAGAAAAATCTAAAAATATTCCTGTTCAAGGAGGTCTTCACAGATTTATTGTCAGCAGCCAATTAGCATAGTTCAGTTTCATTTCTGGGTTATGTTTATTCTACACACACACACCATCCCCATACTGATACCACAAAAAATCTTCAAGGAGACTCTTAGTAGGAGAATATCTGAGAACTTGAAGTTTCGTTTCTCAAGAAACCACTTCAGGATGCCTAAGGTTTTATTTTTACTCCTGCCCCACCCATGCAGCAAATGGAAACTTAGCCTGTTGCTTTTTAATTTGAAGAAAATGGGACTCTAAAAATTAAGAATTATTATTACAGATATTTGGAACTATCAAATTCAGCTTCGGCTATATTAGGAAGTATCAGAATATGGCATTATTCAACAAATTCTGAATATTTCCAATTCTGAATGCACATCCCTTGTTTAAAAGCAGTAGGTGTGCTGTCAGACTTTCTTGTGGCTTGGGAAATTGAGTGGGGAATATGGTCTGTACGTACTGCTACCTGGTGTGTGAGGTGGAAGGCATTCCAAGGAAAACCATATGACTTGCTTAATAGCTGTACTTCCTTTATCTAGCAATATGTTGCAGCATGGTAGGCCTCGCTAAAGAACAATACCAGGAAAAAAAGAACTTTTCATGGAGGCTATGGATGATTACCTCAGAAAATAGTGGGAAGCCCACTATTCTCAGCCAAACAAACATATTCTTCTAAATATTTTGTTCAGAAGCAGCACAGAACTTTCCTTCATATTATTCATAAGTAAATTCTGTGGGTGTTGTTTTCTGCTGTCACACTGTTCTCTAGTGTTAATCTTGCTGCTGTTGTCATGTACCATGTTGCTTTAGCCTTGTTGTGACCCTAATAGAATTTTTCAGTTGTGTGAGATGTTCAAGTAGTGGTTTACTGTTGGATCAGGACCCGATGCGGGCCGGAGGGTCCCGGAGGAGACTGGTCAAGAAAGACACATGAGGCAAGATGGAGCAAAGACCAGCGTTTATTGATCAGAAGACCCTAATCTTTATACCCTGCCTGGCTCGACCTCGTGCGTAGGCTGCGTGTGGCTGTTACAGGAAAAACTCCAAGTCTGCACTTTGAGATTACACAAGTTACCCATCAAGGATTACTTCACCGGGGGGAAGTTTCTTATCTATCTAATTTACTACTGGGGGACATGTATTGTCTACTGCTATCGGGAGTAAACATGTGCCTAGGTTGACTCTTGGGCTCAGAGTCTCTGCGGATACAAGATTACTCATTACATGCCTATCGAGTTCATCACCTGGTGATCTTTTGCCTTCTATTGTCCGAACTGCCTGCCAGGTCAGCGATCGGTGAATTAAACTATGACTATTAATCCGCTCCCCAATTTCTGTCCCTCCAGAATCAAAGCTCCAAAGAGTGTTCCCCCAAACCGTGGTTCTGTCAGGGACAGTATGCCAATTGTGTGCGCGGATCCCACAGTTTACCATTGTTGCCTGCTAATGAGTTCACTTGGCTAAGCAGAAATTTGAACCCAGGTCTCCTGAGCTCCAGTCTCAAACTTTGTCCACTGTACTATACTGGCTGAACAAAACCAGGAAGATTGGCTATAGTTTTTTATGTAGTCTTAATTCTGTATATTTTAATTGTTTTATGTATCTGTTTATTACAAAAGTACAGTATACAGTCTCACTGGGAGGAGAAGTAAAGATGGCATTTGCAGTACTTTGTGAGTACTGTATAACCAAGAGCAGTATCCATGGTAAGGGATATTTGAAGATAGCCATAAATGGTGATGATAACACCTTGGAGCATTTAGATGCTTTAGTCAGAGAACTTTCTTGATACAAACCTGATGTCCTTTCTTTGCTGCAGTAAGCAGCATGGATCTAAGAATCAACAGGACTAAATTTGACAGAAGCACCACCAATGACAGTGCTATGAAAGATGATGCAATGCAGCAGCAATCAAATTTGAAATAAAGGCAGCAGATGTTACTCACTTGCTGTTCAGTTTTTTTTTCTTTTCCAAAACTTCACATGTGGTTTTTCCCCCCAGTCTTTCTGGAAAGTTGGGAGCTAATGAGATAGTGTTACTGGAATTTGCTATGTTTTGAGGCCAGATCTTATTCTGAAGAAAGCTTAGCAGAATGGTCTATGGCAGTGGTGGCGAACCTATGGTATGCATGCCAGATAGAGCACCCACAGCCCTCTCTGTTGGCACATGCGTTGTTGCCCCACCATAGAGTTCGTCCCACCCCTCTGCCCAGCAGCCCAATGGGAGCGCTTCCTCCCTCCTCCAGCACAGAGTTCGCCCCGTCCCTCTGCTTGGATGCCCGGTCTCTAAAAGGTTGGGCATCACTGGTCTATGGCGTGGACTCTTCTCTGCCGTGGATCTCACTAATTTTATCTGGCAATGCAGATGATAGTGGGGAACAGAAATGGTACTGATCTGCCCTGCAAAGCCCTGTTTGTGTACTGTGCCTTTCTTTCTCTGACTTCCAGTTCATGGTCAGAAAAAAGTATAAGAAGAAGAAAGAGGACCCAGTTTTAATTTTCACAGTGCTCTCCGGTATTATGAAAAATGACAGCTTGCAGCCAACAGTAAGTTGTGCTAGCTGTCCCAAAAAAAATTAAATGAAATAAAAATACTACATCCAGATGCCAGGGCTGCTAAATTTAAATCTTAGTGCATTTTGGTGTGCTGTCTGGTCCACGCAAGTTTAATTTTCAGTGGCTTGATCCAGAATGTGGAGATTTAGGAAGAAGCATTTAGAGAAAGGTGTTAAAATTATAGTGGATTTTCATGCTCATACTTAACTATGGAGCTTCTCACAAACATTTGCCTGGTTGTTCTGACAAATGGAATGCTGAGCCTAGGTTGGCGTTATCCTGACCCAACAAGGCTATCACACTCTTTTCTTCCATCCTTGGTCAACTGAATGGGTTGCAAACATGTTGCCACACTGATGGGATTCTGCCTTAGTGAGTCTCTGAACTGTGGCTACCCCAGAAGTGGAGTATCTGCAGTTTATAACACCCTCCGTGTCAAAGCAGATTTCAAGAAAATGGGATGATCAGGATAGTGGGAGGCTGCCTGGTTCATTTTTGTTCAATTTTAAAGACTGAAAAACTCAGACTTCTGATTTTAGTAATGATTTTGGAGAGAAGATACACTAGCTCTTTCTCTGTTATGTATTTCCCCCCCCCCCATCTAAATGAACAAATAGGTCAATCTTAGAAGAAATCAACCCTGACTGCTCCTTAGAAGGCCAAATAGTAAAGATGAAGCTGAAGTACTTTGGACATCAAATGAGAAAAGAGGATTCACTTGAGAATGCCTTGATGCTGGGAAAGGTGGAGGGCAAAAGAAGAAGGGGGCGGCCAAGGATAAGATGGCTAGATGGTATTATAGACACAATGGGCACAGAGCTGGGCAGGTTGAGGAGGATGGTGGAGGACAGAGGTGCCTGGAGGACAATGGTCCATAGGGTCGCGAAGGGTCAGAATCGACTGTGCAACTGAACAACAACAACAACAACAACAACAACAACAACAAAATATCCCTCCATCTGAAACTTTTATTAGGCCTTCTGGGGAACAATTGCATCATGTTGGCAACCCCCCCCCCCCCCCAGTAACAGAGGATGGAGATGGAACATTTAGATTAGAGGTAAAGGTAAAGATTTCCCTTGCTCGAAAGCCAGTTGTATCCGACTCTTGGGTTCAGTGCTCATCTCTGTTTCAAAGCCAAAGAGCCAGCACTGTCTGCTTCTGCAGATGTTTCCGTGGTCATGCGGCAGGCATGGCTAGACACCGGAGCGCATGGAACACTGTTTACCTTCCCACCGAAGTGGTCCCTATTTATCTACTTGCACTTTCAAAGAACATTAAAGGGAGAATTTAGAATGTTTTCAGGGAATGTCATGGTTGTAAAATTTGAGGAGGGATTTCAGAGTGTTTCTGCTGTTGCTCAGGTCAGCATTGAAGCTATCCTTGCCTACTTCAAAAGGAGAATTATATTTATTATTGGAAACCTCAACCATATGTGAGGGAGGAAGGGCATTACATGAAGGAAGGTGATGCAGCTTCAGTTGTGAGTGAGATATGTCTGTGTTTCATTTACATTAGTTCTATGATACATTTGTAATTATCAGCTGTATAAAGAGCTTGGGAAGTAAGGGATAGCTTTCCAGAAAACAGAAGCAAAATGGGCTTGGCAGCATTGATTAAATTTCCTGATGAGCCATGCATTATCACAAAGGCATTATTTAGCTCAGTGCTTTTTACTAGATTGGGAGAAGGCTGAACAGATCAGAGCTCACTTGCTATCATCTCTCACTACATCAATAAATAACCTACCTGTGGTCTCTTTAATACCGGTCTCTGAAGGTGTACCAGTTGAACTGTTGTTGGAAGAATATTTTGTGTTCCATGATAGCAATGTGGAAATATTCATAATTCCCTTGGCAGCCATCCAGGCCCAAATAAACTATGTCAAGGATTTGTTCGATAAATCTTCCGATAGACTTTGAAGGCTTGTACTGTTTGGTACAGATATTGCCTTAGCTAAGGATCCACAGAGTAGTTTCTAGGTTCCTAGTTTTGGACTATGAATTTAATTCTGGGAACCAGCCAGGAAGGCCTCTAATATCTTTCACCATGGAAGTAATATTAGGCTGCATTTTATGGTAGGATATTGATATAGTATGAATAGTAGGAAATGGAGAGAGTTTGCCATAAATTGTATGCCCTCCTCTCTGGTATAAATCTTTTCTCCTTGAAGTGAGGTTACCCCCCCCCCCCCAAAAAAAAAAGAACTTGCTTTGACAAAAAGTTAGCTCCACTGAGAAGTTCACCATGTCATGGGGGCGGGGGGGGGGGGTAGAGAAGGAAAACAAGGGATTTATCCCTATGGCACAGCTTCCTCATTTATCTCTAGGGCAGTAGTTCCCAACCTTTTTTTTTGGCCATGCTCCACCTAAAAGGTTTCCCTTGCTTGAAAGCCAGTCATATCCAACTCTAGGGTGCAGTGCTCATCTCTGTTTCAAAGCCAAAGAGCCAGCACTGTCTGCTTCTGCAGACGTTTCCATGGTCATGTGGCAGGCATGACTAGACACCGGAGCACACAGAACGCTGTTACCTTCCCACTGAAGTGGTCCCTATTTATCTGCTTGCAAATTCTTGCTTTCGAACTGCTAGGTTGGCAGGAGCTGGGACAAAGACGTCAGCTCATTCCGTCCTGCAGTACTCGGGAATCGAACTGCTGACCTTCCACCTCTTAGTCAGTGTCTTAGCCACATTAGCCACCTAAGCATCTTTAAAATCCCGATCCCCCGCCCCCCTGTGACATGTAAACAACAACTTATAGCAGTTAGTCTTTAAAGTGATGCACTGTTTTTGTTTTTGTTTTCTGATATGCCTGAACCACAGACTAACACGACTACTATTAAAAGTATATATAAACAACAGTCACTGTTAAAAGTGCCACAATATTTGTGTCTCTTGTTTTTAGTACTGTTTTGCCAGATGTGCTTGGGAAGTTACTATGTTGGAATACAACTCTCAGACTGGACCCATTGGCTGGAGCTTTCTGGGAACTATAGACCAAGCTCTGGGTCTACATAAATATTGCTGGCTCCTCATTGTGCAAGTTCAGAAGACCCTAGAGCTGTGGTTCCCAACTTGGGGCATACGCCCCACATGGGGCCAATTTGATTTTTAAGGGAGGAGCTATTCGAGAATGAGCAATTAACAGTGAATGGACATTTAGGTTTCCGCCATGTGAATAGGAATTCACTTTTTGAATAATAAGAAATTTTAATGTGAGCTTTTGTCCGCTACCTCAGACATAAAATATGACTATGGCTGACACGTTTATACATAGCCCAGTGATCGGGCTGAGACAATGGATTGTCAACAATGGAATAAGTTCCCAGGCTGTGAATAGTTTCAGTTATCAGTCTACAAGTAAAAGTATGGTTGACACAAGTGGCAAACTCTGTGAATCAAGAAAGGGATACAGAAGTACTGTATAGTAAAACCCCGATTTACAAATGCCTCGAGTTACATAAAATTCGACTTACATAATGATTTTGTGCTAAAACCATGTCTTGATTTACATGATTTCCTATGGGTTTGCTTCGAGTTACATAAAGATTCTTTTTCCTATGGGTTTCCTTCGAGTTACGTAAAAAATTCATTTTCCCTATGGGTTTGCTTCGATTTACATAAAAATTTCATTTTTCCTATGGGTTTGCTTTGAGTTACATAAAACCCTGATTTAAGCAAAAGCCCACTTAGGAATCTTTGATATCTGGTCCTTTTAAGTGAGTTTCTAGCATCCTTGTATACCTTATCTACTGTAACTAGTTATCTTTCAAGACTTATTTTGTATTGTTTCTGTAAGTCATGCAAGTTCAGCTACCAGCATTTGAAATGAGGCAAAAGGAGGGAGGGACCACTCCATGGTTGCACAGTGATTAAAATATTGTACCACAGCAAAAATGTTGTGAGTTCAATCCTGATGGGGAACAAGGTCAACTCAGCCTTCCATCCTTCCAAGGTCAGTAAAATGATTACCCAGCAAAATGAGTACCCAGCATGTTGAGGCAATATGCTAATTAACTTGCGAGCTGCCCAGAAGAGTGCACTAAGCCCTATGGAGTGTTATTGCTGTTACTCTTTCCTCTGCACTGTCCTTCAGATTATTCAAATAGAGGTGGGACAGTGCTTGGATTTCCCTCATTGCAAGAAAAAATGATTGACACCAAGCCCATTCAAAATGTGTGGGCCTTATATTTGAGGCTGTGTTGGGATTTTTATTTTTCGCCTTCAAAGGAGATTTACACATGAATTTATATAATATAATACATGAAGCACACTTACGTTTACTATGAAAGCAAAGAAATAAATCAAATTATGCCAGAGGATGTTCATTATAAATTAGTTTGATTATAACAAAACTAGGCATGGGAATAAGTTTCCACTTAACACTCCATTCTTTATTTTGTGCCTAACCTTAAATGAGGATTGTGCATAAGCCTTTTCCAAACTTTCCCATTGGTTGTTTTAGTTTACCAATCCTCAGTATTCCCAATCTTTTTACGTGCTGACTGTGATTGGTGAGAATTGAAGCCCAAAACCTGTAAAGGACACAAAGTTGAAAAGATCCAAAGGCCAATATGATTATTGTTTCTACAGTCCTTGAAATAGTCATATGGTTTATATGATGTTATTTCAGTCTTCCACATGTAGAAGATGCTTGAGCTATCTTTGTACCCACTCATATATGTTTTGTGGTACTCTACAGACTAATACCTGTGTTAATTTAATAAACAATATCATAGTTTACAACCCTATTTTGTCACATATACAAAGGAGAAAGAGAATACAGTACAGTACTCCAATGTAGCAAGTAAAGAAGCTGCAGTGGTATTTTCTGGGTTTCATAGTTCTTTCTATTGTCTGGCCAGGTTATCCTGCTATAGTAATAGAGTAGACCAGGCATTCTCAATGCTTTCCAGCCGCGGCCTGGACTATGCCCCCTCAGACAGCTAAGCTGGTGCTGGTGCTGTAAAACACATCCGTGGCTGTCATAAACATGTTTACGATGGCCACTGACTCATTTATGGCCGTGTAAACATGTTTACGTGGCCATAAATGAGTCCACAGCCGATTCCGCCACCAGCTGCTGGAACAAGGTCGGGGGCAGGAATATCTGGCACTGCTGGCCGGATCTGGCCTGTAGGCCCTAGGTTGCAAACCCCTAGAGTAGAACATACTGCCAGTGACTCAATGCTGCATGTCAGGCAGCGGTAACTAACCTGACAACACTGAGGACTAACAGCTTTGAGTGCCGAAGTCCACAGGAAAGGGTAATGGTCCCCAAGTGGATTAAATCCCATTTGAATCCATATTGATGGAGGGCAGCAGCTTCATCAATACTGGCTTGGGGCTGAGGAGGACTTCATGTGTCAAAAGGGCTCAGGACCAGAAAATGACTTGCAGAACTGGATCAGTGGTACAGTTGTCATGCTGCAATGCGGAAGGCAGATGAAGGGCTACCGCATTATATTCTCAGGACAATCATCCTGGCTGATCGCCATGAGGATTGCCAGTGCCTAGATTCAGATACAGCAGAAGAATAATAGTTCTTTCAGAGCATCTTATATAGAGCTTACAGAGCCACAACACTTCATCTTCCACAAGGCACCATGGCATGTAATCCATTCACAGGGAGCGGGGAGCTCATTTTGTTGTGGTATTAGTGAGGCTTCAAAATGTCTTGTATTTCCTAGTTGCTGCTACTGTGGGTAGGATTCATACTTCAGTAGCATAACAACAAAAGATGTAGTTGATTTTTGCATACAAGGAAGTAGTTGAAACAACAGGTGACATGAGTTCCAGAAAACCTTGTGGTAGAGATCCATTTCATAGGTCTCGGGCCTCATTTGGCTTCTCAGCATGACCAAATGTTGACATGAACCATGATTTACTTAATAGCTTCAAGATGAGGTTCAAACAGATCAAGACTGTAGGACACTTCACACAGTACGTTGAAAGTACTATATAAGAATAGTGGTTGCCATATGACCATTTTAATAATGGCAAATTTAGAGGGGAAAGAACAGCGTTCCACTCAGAGGAACTTTGTTTTGGTCCTTGGTTGTCTTCCATTGCATAATGTTGCCCCTGAACAAGGCTGAAAGGTGCACTGACTAGGACAGGGGTGCCCAAACTATGGCCCCCAACACCAAATCATTCTGAATGAATTGGCCATATCCGTCCCATGGGCTGTAGTTTGGGCACCCCTGGTTTAAGCAGAGAAATGGCAGCCTAAAAATATCTCATCCTGTTGCAACACAGATTGCAACGCATGTTTTACTTCTGCTTCCAGTGAGAGGAGCCACATGACCGGCCCACTCAACCACATGACCAGCCCGCTGAACCACATGACTGGCCCATGACCCAAACTGTTTGGGCACCCCTGGACTAGGACTTGCTTTATGTCAAAGTCATTTCCATAAATTTTCACTCTCTTGGAGCAGTGGAGGAATAACAGAATAAGTGTATTTGGATGTGGTTTTGTTATGGTTGCCTAGTAGTATAAATTCTATTTCACAAAGTTAAGGTTAATGTTTCTTCCTGGAAAGATGTTCTTCAACTCCTTCAAATCAAATGGTGCACATTCAACATGAGGCATAAGTGTCGCCAAACATTTACTATGGTTTTGGAGTAAAAAAAAAAAACAAGAGAAAAAACCCAACAGCTGCAATACATTTTGTTCTTAAAAGCAAAAGCAGTTACACAATAATATTTGCAAGCATTCATTTCACATCTTCAATTGGTACCATTCTCTTGCTGGCACAATACTAACCTGTTTTCAGTGGTGTTATAACTGGGCAATTTGAGACTTCAATGATCTCATTTTAGCTTGATTTCTTCTTCATATGGCAGTTATTTACTTTGGATTGAAATAGAAAGTTTGCTCTTATTGGAGGTTGTGTTGCTCACCCTTCTAAGAAGATCCTGAACATTTGTCCTGAATTTTGTACTGATGACACTGTCATTTTCTGTTGTCAGATGCTTAGCCAGTAAGTCAGCTGTTCTGGAAGAATGTGATGCTTTGAATTATACATACATATCATTAATATAAACAATATCAAGGGTACACAATTCTACAGTTACTGACTGTGTCAATACATATTTATAGAATTCTGAACAATGACAATAAATTTGAGGATGTACTTTTGTGTAGTTTTTGTTTTTGTGTGTGAGATTTTAATGTTTTGTATGAATATTTTATACTGTTCCACATTCAATTGTTTTTAATTGAATAATTCATAATATGTTTAATTTTTATTTGCATTTTAATGATTGTTAGCTTCCATGAGTCACTTTTTGGGTGAAAACATAACAATGATGTTAATGAGTAAATAAAAGAAATAGGAGATGATAAATTAGTATCTAAAACAATTCTTAAGGGCAATTCTCATGCAGGATAAGCTCATACCTGTCAAGTTTTGGATGTGGAAATAAGGGAAATTTCCTGACAAATAAGGGATACTTGACAGCTATGCTCATCCTGTGCTGCCCTCCAATGGTGGCAATAGGGCATTGCAGTCTAATTAATAAGGGATGACGGCAGGAAAGGGGGTAAAATAAGGGGTTTCCTGGCTAGTAAGGGATACTTGACAGCTATGGATAAGCTACTTAGAGCAGCTGCCTGAAAGAGGCATGCACCAGGAATCTCAGAGTGGTGGGGACAGTGTGTTTGAAACAGCCCAAGAATTAATGTGATTGCTGGACGTTCTAGCAACAGAGGAAAGCCAGTCACTGAGTGATAAGAATGAGAGGCCATACAAGCAGCATTGGGAACATTGGGAAGATGCTACTTGAAGGGAAAGGTGAACTGAGTTTAAGCCTGGCTTTTGAATCCTGGGGATACCATTTCTAAAGCAGCAGTCCTGGACCTGGAGCCTAAATCTCATGGTTCTTGGCAGAAGATTCTCTTTGGTTGATGGGAAGCCATTCTTAATCAGGATAAGTCAAACCACCACAGGGGACATGCTTCAAGATTTTCCACAGATACCTGAAACCTCGGAAAGCAGCAAATCTCATATCCCACATACCCGAGTCATATAAAGGCGGTGCTGCAAATCTCTCTTGTCAATCTTACAGGTGCACTCAGGAAATGATTCCTCTGGAAACAATTCTTTCTCAACATTACAGATCTGGTAATGCATCTTGTATATTGTGTATTTCAGGGACTTTTCATTGAATATTTTTGAGCTATTGATGACAACCTGCAGATACGGGTTGGAGGGCGAACTGTACCTTTTACACGAGTCACTTTAAAATATTAGAAAACAATGAAAATCAGCACTGATTTTAACCTGTCTCATTTCTTCAAATGTGTAAAATCTATTATGTAAATCAAGAGTATATGTTAAAAGAGCCTTCCTTTCTTTGAAGTGTTTCTATGCTATCCTTTTAACTTGAAGAAATTCTTAGGCCAATATGTAATATGTTAGTAGAGCAATAGTAATCGCGGCTATAATCAATAACAGTTAAAAGCAGTAACTAAAGCACGCTCAGGAGCTACTAAAACCCATTGAAGATTAAATAACCTAGGAATGTTTAGTATCCCAAGACACTCTTAGTTGAATTTGTGACATTTATCAGTTAAACCCCTGGTGGCAAACCTCTGGCAAGTGTGCCATAAGTGGCACACTGAGGCTTTTCTTCTGGCACATGGGCCATCGAGGGGAAGCCCTGCCCAAACCAGCCTGGCTGGTACTACTTCCCCACAAGTTGAACCCTTCTCATTCCACTGAAGGAGAGTCAAGTGTGGAGGCTGAAATCCTGGCAGGGAGGCTACAGCTGGGTGAGGAAAGGTGGGAGCACGTGGGGGGGGGGGCACTCGGGGGAGGGAGCAACATGGGGAAAGCACTCATAATGGGTAGGGAGAACTCATTGATGGAAGCCCTGCAGGGGGTTTGGAGCACTCGTAGTAGGGTGGGGAGGCCCCACAGGAGGTGGAGAGGCCCCACACAAGGGGTAGGGTACATACATGTGACTTCGTTGGTGGTGCACCAGTGATGTCACATGGGTCTGGGTATGTGCGGTGCCTGCCCACATGCCTCCTTCTCCTCCTTGGGCACTCAGTCTCTAAAAGGTTCACCATCACTGAGTTAAGCCCAATCTTGAGAAGTTTCTTGTATCAAGTTTCTAGAACTTGATGAGAAAGTGAATTTGTACTTCAGTGATGGTGAACCATTTAAAGACCCTGGACCTGGCCAAGGCCTTACATCAGATGTGATGTGGTTTGACCATCACATCTGATTATTATATGGTATTACTACCTCACAGAAACTACTGGGATGTATGGTCATTTACCCAGTAAAGGTAAAGGTAAGGTAGAGGTATCTGACTAGGGTTCAGTGCTCATCTCTGCTTATAGCCAAAAATCCATGCTGTCTGTGTCTGCAGATGTTTCTGTGGTCATGTAATAGGCTGCTCACCTTCCCACCGAAGCGGTACCTATTTATCTACTTGCAATTTATTGTTTTTGAACTGCTAGGTTAGCAGGAGCTGGGACAAGATGGAAGCTCACTCTGGTAAGCAGCACTCGGGTCTCAAACTGCTGACCTTCTGGTTGTGAAGTTCAGCGTCTTAACCACTAAGCCACCACAAATCCCATCCCTATAATTAGGATGCATTTTATAATTAAATGAGGCTGTCCTCTGCTTTCATTTTGGAGCAGACTTAGAAATATCTAATGTAGACCAGTGTTAACAATCCAGCTTTGGTGTAAGGGATATTAACTTTTAATTACTGTGGTCCAAAATTTTGATTTCTATGTTACTGGTTTTTATTAGTGTTCTTGTTTTGTACTGACGTTTATTGTTCAGATTTATCTATGAAAACTGCCTCAAGAGGTCATAAAATTGCAGGATGAAGATTCTTTTTTTAAAAAAAATGTACAAAAGTCTTCTGTGAGTTCAGCTTTAGAAAGCACAAACCTAAAGCTGAAGGGTGAAGTTGCTAGTGGAGAAATGGGGGCGGGTGAGGGGGGCATGATTTATGCACTACAGGAGCAATGTGAGTGCATCTCTTGCCAGGTATAGAGATGATGTTTGTTGTAACTTTGCATTACCTGCGGTGTGCCTTGGCAGGAAATTTCTGTAGCTGGAGAAGAGAGCAGCCTTTGGTTTGCCAGAGTGCTGAAACTATGCCTCCAGCTCTCGATCAGTGTCTCGTGGGGCTTTAAGGGAAAGTTCATTCAGTTCTTAACTTTAAGTGGGAAAAAAAGCACAAAAGCTGATTCAGTAAAATTCAACAGTGACAAAATAACATTTTCCATCGAGGCCGCTGTCTCCCCATCTACAGCGATCACACTTATATACCACCCCATAGTGCTTACAGAGGAGCCTGGCATGCTGTGGTCCACAGGGTTGCAAGGGGTTGGACTCGATTGTGTGACTGAACAACAACAACAACAAACCTGCTTAGTGCACTCTCTGGGTCAGGCATTTGCAACCTGTAGCCCATGGGCCACAGCTGGCGCCATTCCATCCGGCCCTCCATGTGTGGGTCAGAGGAATCATCTAAGGCAGTGAGTGGCTAGCCGCAACACCGACTCTTCCACTTACTTGCTGAATCATTGAGTGGAAGCTTATTTTTAAATACAGTGGAACCTCTCTTTTCTATTTCTGGAATTTCCCCCCGCTTTTTTGCCACATTTTCAGCAGCTTAAAAGTGGTGTCTGGCATTTCCGAGGTGGGGGAAAGGAACAGCTGACAGTTGGGTCATTACCAGAGGTGGCCACTAGAGGGTGCAAAGCACAGTTTCCCATAGGAATGCACTGAAAACCAATTTCATCTGTTCTAAAAAGTAAAAAAAAAAAAACATCCTGGAGGCTGAAGCAAGCTGAGACAGGCAAGGTAGGAAGGCTCCTGTGTGTGTTGGGGGGCACGCATATTTTTTAAATAAGGGAGTTATTTGTTAAGATGCATGCAAAATATCTGGTGAGTGTACTCCGTTTTTGCAAAGCACCAGAAAGGTTTGCATTCAAAAATGGAGGCATCAGTGATGAATTCATTGTGTTGTTGGTTTGTGTGAGTGCCATTTTCTTTTGTTTATGTGTGTGTGGTGACATTTTATTTTATTTGGGATGTATTTTGTTTGGTTCTGTTTTTGATTTGTTGTGTGGGTTTTTGTATTATCTGATATTATGTGTACACCACCCAGAGTGGAAAATTTATAAATAATAAATACATAAATAAAAATTCTATTCAAAAAAATAGTCCAGCCCCCAGAACAGTCTGTAAGAGCTTGACCATGCTCCCAACTTAAAAAGGTTGAGAACACCTGCTCTGGGCGGTTCATAGGCTACTTAGCATTTTGCCCCCAACATGCTGGGTACTCATTAGTAAAGGTTTCCTTTGCTCAAAAGGCAGTTGTATCCAACTCTAGGGTTCAGTGCTCATCTCTGTTTTATATCCAAAGAGCCAGCACTGTCTGCTTCTGCAGACGTTTCTTTGATCATGTGGCAGGCATGACTAGACACTGGAGCACACAGAAAGCTATTTACCTTCCCACTGAAGTGGTCCCTATTTATCTACTTGCAATTTCTTGCTTTCGAACTGCTAGGTTGGCAGGAGCTGGGACAAAGACGGGAGTTCATACAGTCCTGCAGTACTTGGGAATCGAACTTTTGACCTGCCGCCTTCCAGTCAGTGTTTTAGCAACTTGAGCCACTGCAGTTCCTGGGTACTCATTACAGCTCATCAAATATGTAGATTTCTCACTCATTAAGTGGACAAGGGGCTCTTCCTTTCCCCTTGTCCACTTAAATGGTATTTCAGTTCTCTAGTTTTTCTCTTCTTTGCCTTTCTACATACTCTCCACTTTTATTTTATTTTTTCCCTTAGTGCTCTTCCTCTATCAAAGCACTAATTCTATTTTCCTCTGTGCCCCCTTTCTACTCCCCAGAACCCCCTTCTCTCCCCCTTAATTTTTGTGAAATGTTCAGAGAAGGAAACAACAGTTGTGTGTGTCTGCCATCTCATTTTTTATCTCTCCTACTCTGCCTCCAGCCCTCGTGAAGCTGCCAAGAGGCCCTCTGAAGAAATGAGTACAGTGATACCTCATACAACGTCCAAACTTGGTTCCACAAGTTTGGACTTTATACGGATTTGGATAGCCGTGATGCCTCATACAACGTCCAAATCCTTCCCGCGATGCCTCGTACAACGTCGTTTCCATAGAGATACATTGTACTGTAACAGCACAGACATCAGGGCAAAGTCAAGGAAACAGACAGGAAACTGACAGAACTTTAAGAAATCATTGTCTAAAGGCTAAATACATTACAAAAACATGTCAAACAACCCTGATTGTCCAAGAACCTGAAGAATGCTGCAAAAATCCCAGGAATGCTTTTAAAAATTCTGATGAGAAAATTCTCAAAAATCTAAAATCGTGCTCAAAACCACTCCTAAACACTCTTTGCCTCATGCAAAATCCACAAGAGCAATGCACGCATGTGTCCTGCCTTTTATACTGCCCAGGCACAATGCAACCTGGGAAAACCCCAATGCTTCATACAACGTCACACGACTTTGTATGAGGCAACTTTTTTCAAGGAATTAGGCGATGTTGTATGAATCCAATGTTGTATGAAGCGGACTTTGTATGAGGTATTACTGTATTCCCATTTCCCACCTTAACTCTAGTTTCATTCTTGCTCCTTAGGAAAGCCTTCTAATCTAATGATTGCAAGCAGATTTAAATTACTTAACATTATTTTGTTTTGCAAACCAAATAACCCTGAATTTTGTACAACTTTTCAGCTAGTAACTTTGGAGCATAACGGTGATGATGGACACTTCTTAGTATAGATTTTCCTGTTTCCTTGACATCTATGCATCTCAGCCCTGTGAGCTGCAAAAGACATTTTTCTATTTCTGAGTCAAATGGCTAGTCCTAGTTCAGCTGATACAAGGACAACATGAAAAGCGGAAGGCACACACACACACACACGTCCCCCTCACACACACCTTTATTTGCTTTGATTGCTTTTCTATATATTTTTAGTGGTATTGGAAATAAACTCTGAGTTGAGGGTATTTCATCTACATGCCAGCATTATAGAATTTTACCTTTCAGGAGTTCTACTCAAATGTAAGGAGAAGGGCCTTTACTTTGGTGAGTAAAAACAAAGGGGGTAGGGTTGAGAATGATGGAGGAATAGGATGATTTATGCAGGTAAAAAAGGCAGTGACCACATTTTTGCATAAGCATCTTTTACAAATGTGATTTATATAATCCGACTAAAGGTACCTTTGGAGTACAAGAATTTTAACTCAGTTCAGAAGATAAATGATATGAAATGAAAACAAATTGTACAATATTTGAATCCAGCCGACTAAGGCATTAATATAATTATAGTGTAGCATTTTCATCAGATATTCAGTTGGATTTTGTGGTTCACAAGGTTGCCATGTTTTATAAGGTTCTTTTGAATGCATGATCTATTTTTCTTTCCCTTCCAGTATTACTTTGGGGGCTTCATTCCTCACCTTGTCATTTTTACCAACTTGTATTCCTCTTGGCTGCATCTCTAAAAGGCTGGGTTGGAAGAACTGGTTTCCTTCATAAGAGTTAGAGAAAAAAGAATTTATATTTTTTTAGCTCTGCTGTTTAACACTTTGTTCACCTCTGATCGCTTTGATTTATAGCAGGGTTGCCCAAACTATGCCAATTCATCTGGTCCACGAAGCCCTCGTTGCTCCTGGAAGCAGAAGTAAAACACACACATACGGGTGAATTTTACTTCTGCTTCCAGGAACAACGAGGGCTTCGCAGGCCAGATGAATTGCTGTCAAGGGCCATCGACCCCACCATCAACCCTCAGCCCCGACAACGCAGAGGGAAAGAAAGCGATGGCAGCTGTGATGGACGGGTGGTGGAGTTTCGCTCCTGCCCTCCCTCTCTGGCTCCTGTTTGCCCAGGGGGGGGGGAATAAAAAGCCGGCCACAGCCCACAGCGCCAGATGTCCCACCATTGATCCTTGGCCCAACAACGCCAAGGGAACGAAAGCAACGGCAGCTGCGGCAGCCGGACTGTGGAGTTTCACTCCTGCCTTCCCTCTCCGGGTCCTGTTTGCCTGGGGGGGGGGGTGAATAAAAAGCTGGCTGCAGCCCACAGCACCAGACGTCCCGCCATTGACCCTTGGCCCAACAACACCGAAGGAATGAAAGCGACAGCAGCTGCGGCGGCCGGGCAGTGGAGTTTCACTTCTGCCCTCCCTCTCCGGGTCCTGTTTGCATGGGGGGGGGAATAAAAAGCTGGCCGCAGCCCACAGCACCAGACGTCCCACTATTGACCCTCGGCCCAACAACGCCAAGGTAACGAAAGCGACGGCAGCTGTGGCGGCTGGGCAGTGCAGTTTTGCTTCGGCCCTCCCTCTCCAGGCCCTGTTTGCCCTGGGAGAGGGGATAAAAAGCCGGCTGCAGCCCACAGCACCTGATGTCCCGCCATCAACCCTCAGCCCCGACAACGCCAAGGGAATGAAAGTGACAGCAGCTGCGGCGGGTGGGCGGTGGAGCCTCGCTCCCACTCTTCCACCCTTTTTCTCCGGGCTTGGCCTTTAATTAGAACTTTAGAAGTTGCTGAGATGCCAGCACTTCTGCTTCTCTCTTTCTGGACTTGCCTGGGGTGGGGTGTGTTGAGCAAGGAATTGTTGAGCCATTATTATTGTGGTTTTTCTATGGTATGCTGTTTTTTACTTTGTATTGTAACTTGTAATATTGTATCCGGGCCTTTGGCTATGTTGTATTTTTGTATACTGTATTTATTATTGTATTTTGAATTTTGTAACCTGTATGTAAACCCCTTGGGTTACCTTGGGGTTATTTATATGTTGTTAGCCTCCCTGAGTCGGCCATGTCCTGAATAGGGCGGGGTATAAATCAAATAAACATAAACATAAACATAAGGGCCAAATCTGGCCCCCAGCCCGTAGTGACCGGCTCCTTGAACCACGTGACCGGCCCATGGCCTGAAAAGTTTGGACATCCCTGATTTATAGCTACAGTTGTGCCTCAGCTTTGTAAAATATGGGTAGGATTCAACCCGTAATAGTTGGGCTTAATTTTCTTTGCTTCTCTAAGACATGTCTACCCACACCTAGTAAAAATAAAGAATTTTATTTTTGTGCACCATTTCCATTTAGCCCCCCCCCCCCCCCCCAGCAGTTTCTAGACACATAGAAGGTGGGATAATCTCACACATTGTTGTTGTTTTTTCTCATAACGAAATGGTAGATTGGGAGAACTGAACTGGAATAATTGTTTCCTGACGCCACAAGGAAATCAGAAGTGAGGACCATAACAGGAGAAGTATTCTAAAGACTCAGACTTTGATTTAAAACAGCATGGGGAGAAAAGAGGCAGGAAATCTGAAAGTGCTCAGTCAGATCTTGAATTGATAGAGTGCTTGCTCTCTCACACACACTCTCTCTCATGGAGTCCAGTGTAGCTGTCTAGAATGTGCCTCCATACCACAAAGGGGAGCAGTTTGTGAAGAGTCTCCTTGTGATTGTCATGGCTGTGGTAGCAGAGAAGTTGATGCAATACAGACCTTACGGTCCTCTACATGTTTAATCACAAAAAATCCCATAACCTCTGTGGGGCCTACTCTTTGAAATGGATATGGAGCTAGGTAAAGGTCGCCCTTGCTCGAAAGCCAGTTGTATCTGACTCTAGGGTTCAGTGCTCATCTCTGTTTATAGCCGAAGAGCTAACACTGTCTGCGTTTGCAGACATTTCCATGGACTTGTGGCAGGCATGCCTAGACACAGAAGTGCACGGGACACTGTTTACCTTCCCACTGAAGTGCCACCTATTTGTCTACTTGCAATTTCTTGCTTGCGAACTGCTAGGTTGGCAGGAGCAGGGGCAGAGTTGGGAGCTCACTCCGTCAGGCAGTACTCGGGTCTCAAACTGCTGACCTGCCAACCTTCCAGCCATCAAGTTCAGCTTCTTAATCACTAAGCCACTGCAGTCTCAGATATGGGGCTAGACCCAGATAAATGTGTAGGCTCTTCTCTTTCCTAACACAACAGAAGCTCATGGGAATTCAACACTTTTCTCTCTCTCTAATCTATGTGGAATTTGTGGGAACATCCGGCAGTGACATTTTTTTTAATGAACTTTTAGCATTACAAAAATTGGCAACCTTTCCACCCACCTGGTTTTTTTATCATAGCTTTCCTGATCTTGTTATCTTAACGTGGCTCTTACAGAATTAAATCATATAGCTGCACTGTTTTGTCCTAGCTGGAAACATTTTCCTTCTGAATCTTGCCCTCATGTTTGAACTTTGTGTTTGTATCACTGGCAGTTATTCTTTTCAAGCAGGGAGGCCTTTCTCTTTGTCATAATCAATGTTTTTCTCTCTGTGTTAGCCTCTGGAAAGTTTTTACTACTATCTAGATTCCATTTCTTAAGTCTCTGGAAGAGGTTTACACACTCCCATGATACAAGTCCTCAGAATGATGTGTGGGTTTAATGCTACACTGGTCACAGCATAACTCACTAAACCCAGCTCCCTTGCTAGGGTCTCCATTGAAGTGAGGAAGGAGATGTATTGGAGCAGTGTTTGGTATTTTTCCATGCTGAGGATTGGATCCTAAAAACAATGAATTAACTAGGAATATTTTACAAGATTCCAAAGAATACAAAGTCTGGCCAGGTTATCCTGCTATGGTAATAGAGTAGACCATACTGCCAGTGACTCAACACCAATAATCAGGAGGCGGTTAACTAACTTGACAACCCTGAGGACCAATGGCTTGGATGCTAAAGTCCATAGGGAAGGGTGATGGTCCCCCAGTGGATTAATCTTACCTGGATCCACCTTGATGGAGGGCAGCAGCTTCATCAATACTGGCCTGGGGCTGAGGAGGACTTTGTGTGCCAAAAGGGCTCAGGTCCAGAAAGTGACTCACAGAACTGGATCAGTGTACCAGTGTAGTGCTGCGATGCGGAAGGCAGATGAAAGGCCACTGCATTATATTCTCAGAATACTCTTCATGGCTGATCACCATGAGGATCGCCATTATTTGGATGGCAGAAGAAGAAGACAATGACGACAAAACTTTGGAAGCCTTGGTCAGGTCCAAATAACTTGTGTCCTTTTCAGATGTCTTGACAGGTAAATGCAGAGAGTAATTGTTCATGTAGTGACTAGCTACAATGCAGCATAACTACTTGGGAATCTTCACTGCCAAAAGGAGAAGTCATCTTTCCCATGCATCTCCTTTAAATCAATTAGGATGGCAAAGAAGCAAGGGAGTGGAGAGATTTACCTCACTATTTGGCAGAGTTTTACAACTGGCTTACCACCTCACTACTTCTGTGTACTGTCAACCCATTCTGAATGTCTGTCTTGCATCACAGCACTTTCTGCAAGTCTAGAGCTAGCATAGTAGTTGTCTGGGCTAGAACCTTTATCTCCTTGGGAACCTGCTTATTTAGTTGCAGTCATGTGTTTTGCATTGCTTCTCTTCACATGTAGAAAGCACCCCAAAAAGGCTTGGAAGCATGAAAAACAGAATCTAGGTTAAGGATTCTGCTAGCTAGCAGTTCAAAGCAAGAAATTGCAAGTAGATAAATAGGTACCACTTTGGTGGGAAGGTAAAACAGCATTCCATGCACTCTGTTGTTTACTCATGGCTGCCACATGTCCACGGAAACGTCTGCAGACAGACAAGCGCTGGCTCTTGGGCTATAAGGGTGACCTTTACCTTTATTGACCTCTAGAAATAAAATGGTATGTGGCATTCCTCATGAGAGACAAGCAGGTTGATGTTTCATGTTCCATTGAGACCCTGCTTGCATTGCCATGGGGCCTCATGTTGTTGCAAGTGTACATCCCGATTACGGAAAAAACAGGTGGAGTGAAGGGAACAGGACAATTTTGTTTTCTTTGAGCATATATTTTATTTTGAGTGTATTTCAAACACAGTGCTTTTTTATTGTGGAGTCCCGCAGAGGACAAATATTATTTTTGGAAGATCTGTAAGAACGAAAGCATTCTAATTTGTTTTAAATGACAGCTTGATGTTGCAATTCTAGGCAGGCCCTTCTTAGAAAAAAACATGCTTGAATTATATCCCTTCACCTTCCCCAGTCCCTGCACCCATCCCACCCCACCTCATATTTTTAAGGCTGTGTCTATGTGAAGTTTGTGAATGCTGGACGTGGGATAATTGAGTGTTTTCATGAAGAAATATTAAACATATATGAATGCTGCTAAACATAAGCATTCTTTCACCATACTCGCCAGAATTAAGCTAACTGATTAGTATCATACCTGTCAAGCCGCGGTTTTCAAAATCCGGGAACCGGGCATGCATGCGCAGTAAGATTCCAGGCAGGAAAGGGGTTACTGTGCATGTGCAGCCATCAGAGGCAGCGGCACACATGAGCAGTAACCCCTGCGCACATGCACAGTAACATCTTCGGCCCAGAAAGGGGTTACTGTGCATGCGTGCAGGGGTTACTGGGCTACTGCATGCATGCACAGTAAGCCAGTAACCCCTGCACATATGCACAGTAACCCCCTTCCTGGCTCGTCAAATTACGAGATGATGGCGGGAAGGAGGGGGAAGGAGCGCTAGATTATGGAATTTCCCAGCCAATCCGGGATACTTGACAGGTACGATTAGTATATCTCAAATGAAATTCTTCATTTGTTGAACCAGACCCAGGATTTTGTTTATCATGCAGGAATCTTGAATTGGAGGGTGGGGGATAATCATGGCGAAGCCATAGAATTGACGCCTGTTTTGACATGCTTATCCTACTTGTGGTATATACTGACTAAGTTGAACAGCATTAATTCCTGGAGATACAGAAGCATTTCTATACATGACTGTCAGATGTTGCTAGTGTATGTAGGAAAACCAGATAAATGTGCTCTGTGTGCTTCTTATATCGTAAAATTATCTGGGATTGTTGATACTCACTAAACATTAGTGTTTGTAGTGTGTATATATAATTTTTTTATTCTGTATTTACATAATGTGTTCCCTGGAAAGATTTGTTGAAGCTCTAGTCCAAATCTACTGCAAAAACAGTACAAACTCTGTGAAGCTGGGAAACATTTCTCTGCTGGGATTAAGCAAATTGAAATAGAGTAAGAGTAAGATGCACTCTATCTATTTGGCTGGACAGACTGGTGAGTTAAGTGTTTGTCTGTAGAGCCAGAAGTGCCTCTGGGGGAAAAAAAGCCTGTGTACAATCATGGGCAAGCTGCACAATCCCACAATCCCCAGAAGAAGAGAATGGCAAACCGCTTCTGTGTATACTCTACTTTGAAAACCCCAGAAAGGGTCGCTATGTATCAGAATTGACTTGACAACATACAATTAATAAGAGAATAATAATACAAAAATAAAAAGTAGACCTTGCTCTTAGGTAGTATATGTTACATTCATATAACCACAAACTCGCATATATGTATGTATGTATGTATGTATGTATGTATGTATGTATGTATGTATGTATGTATGTATGTATGTATGTATGTATGTATGTATGTGTGTGTGTGTGTGTGTGTATGTATGTATGTATGTATGTATGTATGTATGTATGTATGTATGTATGTATGTATGTATGTATGTAATTTGAATACAATACATTTTGAAATAATATTTTACTGTGATTTTTTTTTTGTCTAACCACACATGTTTACCTAATCAGTCTGATTTTTATGGGTATTTTCTGTTAACCAAAGCATTAATGTCCAAGTCCAAGACAGACACCCTTAAAATGTTGTGTAAATGGTCATCTGTAAGTCTTGACCTACACTTGGATTTCACAAATTTCATCTTGGAAAAAGTTTGTTCCAAGATATATGTGTTGCCAAAGACTGTGAACATGCCTGCGGCAATTTCTTTACATTGATAAATATATCAGCCAGTCCAGAATAGAAATCTATTAGACTGTTTTCTTTGTAAATGTCCCTGTGATGATTACTGGCTTGCAAATCAATTACCAGTATTTCCATCTGGGAAAAAAGTTCCTTGCATCTTCTGGTACTTCTTCAAATGGAGTCTGAAATATTCTTATTTCTTTTCCATGCTTATAGCAATCAGTGAATCTGTCTTGGAATTCCAACCCTCTTGATGGATGGAGCCTCTAAAATGTTCAGCATGTAGAACAATTTGTATTCTTTTTACAAAAGTACCAAACTTTTTACTCTCCTTTTCTTACTTTTCTTTTTGCTGAAGTAGACCATACATCTCCTGTACCCAGCCACACAGCTGCTTTATCTTCCTTACACACACAATAGCATTCAGTATGCATGGAGAAGGGGAGTGAAAAAGCTGAGCAGTACAGGTACTTGAGCTATATTATTAGTATAACTAGTATATTTTGCCCGGCCTTGCGGGCAGGGCTTTTTTTTTTTTTGGTTGGGGTGGTTTGGGTGGTGGTGATTTGAATTTGTGGTTTTTAAATTTATTTGATTTTGTTTATTTTATTTATTTTTTATTTTGGTTTTTGTAATTTTTTTTTACTGTTTTATACTCTTCCGGCCTGTAGGTGGGGCTGTGATTAAGAGTACTGCAATTGTCTTTCTTTGTTTAGTTCTGTTCTGGAGACATGGAGGTAGGACGTGTTTGGTAAGTGCTCTTGATTTTTTATTCTGTTTTTATTTTATTTTTATTTTGGGGTGTTGGGCTAGGGGGTTTAAGTAGAGAGTTTCTACTTAAACCACCCAAAGTGTTTCTGCTTGTTCTTTTGTTTTAATTTTGGATTTTAGATGTGTTTTATTGTTTTGGGTATTTCTGATTGTTATTTATTTTTTGATTTTTCCATATTTATTTTTTAAATTTGTGATACTACTGTTTGTTGAGTTAGGTATTTTCGTGTTGTAGATAGGTGTTTTTAGTGACTTTTCATGGTTTTTTGTTAGCCTTTGGTATTTCAGGTGTTTTTTGTTGAGTTTGTTGTTTATTGTTTTGTTGTTTACTGGGTTTATTTGAAATATTTGTTTATTCATTTGTGTTTTATTATTTTCAATGCTTGGCATTCTGGTTAACTGTTCTGTTTTGTTGTTGTTGTGTTTTGTGAGGTGAAGAACAGCCTGTTTGTCATTTCCTCTTTTCCCCATTGCTGTTTTGAAATTTAGTTTCGATGCAGCGATGGGGAAAAGGAAGAGCCGGCAGTCAGCTCGCTCTTCATCTGGTTTGTTAGGTCGGTCAGGGGAGAAGGAGGCAGAGAAGAGCTATCTGTTTAACGATGGTTCTCTCCTCTCCGCCTACTTTTCCCCTGGCTTATCTAACGGGATCAGCAGGCAACGATCCATAAGGGGTGATGCTCTTCCTTGCGGATTGCTAGCTGCTGCTTTTCTATTACCTCCACTGCTGTTTTGTGCTAGTTCTCGAAACAGTGGTGTGGGTAGTACAAAGGCAGCATTCAGTCATTCGCCATGGAGTGTGGTTCCCCTGACAAAGTGCTGCCTGCTGCTTGTCCCCCCCCCCCCCCCGGCTCAACTTACCTTGAGGCTGGCAATGGTCTCGCCGTGTCTTCGGTGGGGTAGCGGGGAGGAGAGGGAATCCCTCTTCTCTCCGTTGCTCCATGAAAGAAGGCCGGCGGTTGTCTCACTGTGGTTTTTTGTGGGTTTGGGTTAGCGAGGCCATGAGGTGCTGCATCCGCCTGTGGAGGCCTTGCTCTCCCGTTGTGGAAGGTGCTGCATCCGCCTACGGCGGCCTTGCATTCTTGTTGCGTGAGGTGTTATTTTATTTTATTTTTCGAGCACCGGCTTTTTCAGCATTCTACGCGCTCGCACCCTTCAGCCTCATTGGCTGAAGTGGTCACGGAGCAGAGGACGCTGGGACTTGAGGTTTTGTTTCTTTTGTTTGCGTTTGTGCGGCAGCTTTTTTTCTGCGGATCATTTTCAATTGGGTGCGCCGGCTTTCCCAATGTTCTCCTTGCTCTCACCTGTCAGCCTGATTGGCTGAGGGGTGGCGTGGTGCAGAGGACGTTGGGGCTTGAAGTTGTTTTGTTTGCATTCGTGGGGCGGTTGTCCCACTGGCGACAGCCAGACCCTTGCGGTGATGGTCAGGCTGGGTAAAGGCAAGTGCAGGCGGCTCGGTACAGGATAGTATGGGTGGGTGTGGGTGTGTATGCCGGAGTCCAATGGTTAACGTCCCTCCTTATAGGTAAAGATAAAAATAATAATAATTAGTACCGGATGGCAGGCACGAAGCAGTGGCGAGAAGGACTGCGCCAAGGGTGATGCAGCCATGAATGGCTCTTCATCAGAGATAGAGGCAGAAGCAGCAGCAACAGCAGATTCCCCTCTCTTTCTGAATGGCTGCAGGGTTTAAAAAACCCACTTGGGCAAGGTTTCCACAAGGGAGTGGCAAACCAATACCATGCAACTTTAGCTTGATTTCAGAAAACACTGATTGTAAACCCAATTCTCTTCACAATCAAACATACTGCTAGTTATTCTCTCACTTACTTTGTTGTTGTTTTTAAGTGATCAGTTTTATTCTTTAGTTAACTGCTTTGGTAGATTATAAACTAGACTATAAACTAATTAGTGTAATGCGTTCTTAAGGCAAATGTAAATCTGTGTTCAGTGATGCTTAGGGCGCTATTGTGTTTACTCTTAGGTACATATGTAATAGTATGAAATAGGTCGGTCTGATATATGGTTAGGATCACATTCTTTCCAGCTTTTTATTGTATGGATCCTTTATTGTATTGTCCACCTCCTCCAGAAGGGCAGAGTTCTCAAAATGTAAATTAAAACAACCTAAATCTTTGAATTCCCCACTTGATTTGACAATGATGAAAAGAAAATTTAAAGAACTAATAGCACTTATATACCGTCCCATAACACTTAGTACACTGTCACAAGTTAATTAGCATTTTGCTCCCCAAAAGCTGGGTACTCATTTTACCAACCCTGGAAGGATGGAAGGCTGAGTCAACCTTGTTTCCATCAGGATCAAACTCACAGTGTTCTGGCTGCAGTACAGCAGTATAGCCACTGCACCACCAGGGCTCTTACTAATACATTTTAATTTCTATATGACAACATTCAGCCCAACTGATTGTTAAGGTAAGCCATCGTTCATCTTTTGATCACCTGCTGACCAGCTTATGTTTGCTTGGAAGGAAGTCCCACTGAATTCAGGGGCAGTTATTCACATATAATTGCATAGGGCTGCAGTCCTAGAAAGTTTTTTTGGTGGTCATGGCATACGATTGAGTCATAAGCAACTGACCACAGATTGCTAGTTTGATCTGGAGCAAGCTCATTCAAACCTCAGTGTCCTAATTTGTAAGGGGAGGATAATATTTGCACCAAGTTTGTGGTGTAAAGCTTGTGCCTTCCTTTTCAACTGCTCTCTTCTGTCTGATTACTGTTTCAAGACAGTCCTGGGCTTATGACGCTGTGTCTGGGCCACACCATTTCAGACTGCAGAACTCTCATGATATAATGCCCGTCCCCACAGAAAATATTTTCTTCATGTAGAAATTTAGATTTTGCAGAGGGTGAAAAAAATGTGTAAGGGGTTGTAGAAGCAAACACACACTCCAGATCTCTGAAGGCTACCCATCACATTGTAAAGGAGAAAAATGGAATAACACAATCCAGTGTACATTTTCTGTCATGCTGTGAAACACTTGCATTGCTGAAATGTCAAAATTATTATAGCAGTACTGCATTTATTAAGCCAGCTAAAATAGACAAAAGCTTTCAGAATCACAGGGCTCCTCATTTACCTGATTTGTATTCTTAGATGTCTGTACAGAATTCCCCCCCCCCTTTTTTTTCTGGTTGACCTTAATTGAGGTGTTAACAACAGTGTCTGTAGTTAACTATGAGTCTGGCCAGGTTATCCTGCTATGGTAATAGAGTAAACCATATAGTCACTGACTAAATGCCGAGTGTCAGGTGGTGGTTAATTAACCTGACAACCCTGAGGACTAACGGTCTTGGGTGCCTAAGTCCACAGGGAAGGGTGATGGATCCTAAATGGATTAAATCCCATTTGAATCCATCTTGACCAGAAAGTGACTCACGGAACTGGATTAGTGGTACGGGTGTCACGCTGTGATGGGAAGGCAGATAAAAGGCCACTGTATTATATTCTCAGAACAATCGTCATGGCTGATCGCCATGATGATCGCCAATACAATGGTACCGCAGATAATGTCCGATTCGGATAAAGTCTGATTTGGATAAAGTTGCGGTTTTCATGTACACGTGATGCATCGCATAAAGTCCCAAACCACTAAAAATGGACCTTATCCGAGGTATTTGGTATATGAACCTCGGATAATGTCCATTTTTTGGATGCCATTCGATGCATCGCCCATTTGATTTAGATAAAGTCCAAAATCAGATAAAGTCCAAACTTGTGGCATGGAGTTTGGACTTTATCCAAGGTTCTACTGTATTTGGATATGGCAGAAGAAGAACCACAGTGTGGATTTTTGAATTTGTCTTGAGGTCAGGGTAAGAGAGCATTGTCTTAACAACATTGGTGCATTTATTTTCTTTTGACTCTATAAGTTAGAGAAATAATTCACCCTGTTGGAGGGTCACCAAAATAATGTCTGTGGGCAGGGTAAGGGATTTGTAAAGTCCCTCTCCTTTAACCTGTCTGTGCTTCAGAAGAGTGCATATAGAGGAGGAGGAGAGAAGCTTTCATGTATTGGCTTCCTCAATTCTTAGGCATAGTCACATTCTGTTCTCAAATACTTAGCATTTCCAAAATAAGCCAAAAAAGGCTTGGCTATCTGTGAGAAACTTGCAAAAAAATTGCAGCCCTGCAACAACTATTCCCAGGATACCTCCTGCACAGAAACAGCAATGAAAATAATTTTCAGAGTACCCTAAAAGTTAAATGTACATTTTATAGGGTGGGTATGGGAAAAGCACTGAGCTGAGAACAAAATAAACAAAACCCTCAGTTTTTATTACCCAGTTCCACTCCTCATTCCAGTCTTCCCAAGTGATACAAGTGTCTTTTTTAAATGTGTGGCTCACCCTAGTCTCAGGAGTATCAACTATTCATAGCCGTAGGCAATGAATAACTATGAATACTAAGGGTCAACTGCTGTTTGATGGTCTTCTACGTATGAGAACAAATAGCCTCTATATTTATATTAATGTGATACCTTAAAACTTGCTGTAGGCTAACATTGCTCAGAACAATGCCCTCCCAAGTGTACTACAGAACAGTCTCTATTATTTCCAACCAGTATACTCACAGACCACAGTTCTTACCACTTCTAGCCAGCATAGCATAGCCATTAGGCATTGTGGTCAAATACCTCTGTAAGGTACTTGGTTGCAGGATGATTGCTCAAAGTCAAATATCTGTACTGTATTTGATGCAAATCTTGTTCTTAAGCCAGTAGGCTTTATATTGTTTCTTTTCCACGTCCTTAGCTTGCACCAAAACAGAGGCATTTACAGGGCCGTAGCTAGGAGTCTAGATAGATGATCTCTCTCTCTCTCTCTCTCTCTCTCTCTCTCTATCTATATCTCTATATATCTCTATATCTATATCTATATATATCTATCTATATCTATATCTATATCTATCTATATCCATATCTATCTATCTATCTATCTATCTATCTATCTATCTATCTATCTATCTATCTATCTATCTATCTATCTATCTATCTATCTATCTATCTATCTCTTCTTTCTCTCTCATTTTTGATCACCAAGAACATTGAATTCAAAGTGTGCACTGTGTTTAAAAGTATATTTTAATTCAAACAACCACATACACAGTGTTCTAATATTGATATTTACAGTTATTCTTCCCCCTTTTTAAAAAGGGGGATATTATTCTACAGTATTTAATGATGATTGCCTGATTACTGAATGATTAAGTAGGTTTGAAGCTATTGTCGAAGATATTATTTTAATAGCAATTCTGCATGTACTTGGAAGGCAGATCTTAGGGTGGGAACAAAGCAAGGATTCCTTTGTTCTATTAAATGTATTCATTTTTAACAGTGTTTCCTCCACCCGAGTCTACAAAAATTATCTTAAACTACACACTCAAGTACATAAACAAATATAGCTTTGTTAAAATATATTAGGTTGCAAAACACTGATTGAGATGCTGATTTGGTTTACATGTACTTCCTTGTTTTCTGTGAAACAGGCCTGACAATATGTCCTTTGATGTTAGTAGGCATGAACTAATAGACACTCCATCATTTTACATCAAATTCTTTTCTGTAGGAGGGCCAGATACATGCTGAAAGTGCTTTACTGTGTTTTGTCATTGTTAAGGGCCATCAAGTCAGAACCAATTTACAGCAACCCTAATTGGGATTTCAAGTTCCATTCTGTCTGGCCAGGTTATCCTGCTATGGTAATAGAGTAGACCATTGCAGGCGCACCCCCCAAAAAAGGACTCAGACACCGGTATAAGTGGATAACGGCATTGGGCCACATTTATTGATTCATGCCCTAGTCCAAATTATAAGTTTCAATTGGTACTCAGCCAATTATAATTCTTAAGGCAAGCAGGCCGCAGGAACACTGGTAAGGTTCCTCCCAAAATTGTCAATGGCAATTGGCTACAATGTATCCATTTGTATCCATTTGTTTGTTTACAACAAACAAATTGTTGACCGTAGTAAATAAACTATCTACTGACCCCACCCTCTGATTTGTATCCGTCAAATCACGGGGTGATGCATGCTGAAGAGCTCCTGCCATCACCCCATTGCCTGGTTCGTCGTTGACCAGACAACGTTAACCAACTTGTACCTATCTAGTGTTGGCCAGTCAATTGCGAACCTGCCGGATACCTGTGGGTCATAAATATTTACCTTACCAGTGCTACTGGCCACACGGGGAGGCTTAATAAAGACTCACCCCCCCCCAGACCGTCAGCTCGGTCAACAGGCCTGCTTGCAAATCTTCCAAAAGGAGGTGCATACCTCTGGGCGACAGATGGACCCCATCCCCTGTGTAAAGATCATAATTTTGGAGACTAATGGTGGGGTGTTGGATGACCCGTCCCAAACCCTTGTCAGCAAAGAACCGGGCCACTGCCCTGTTCACCGAACGACGAGCGCGGTCAAGGGCCTGGAGGTTGATATCCCCCCTGTAAGCGTGACGCGTTATGATGTCCGACCATAGCAGGGTTGTGGCAGGCCACACATAATGCAAATAAGCTAGGTCACTGCAGATCGTATGTTTTAAAGAAAGGCCAGTGACCTGGCCCAAGTCATTGCCCCCGGGGTGCAGCACCAGGACATCAGGCGGTTCAGCATCCCTGATGGAGAAAAGGAATGGCAACAGTTCCTGCCATAACATTCCGCGCTTACCATAACACCTGATACATGAGAAGGCATGGAGTCCAAGCTGGGGTCCCCACTCTGTCGCCGCAGCGTACTGCACTGCCCAGTGCACATAGCTGTGGCCCACCAGCCATACTGCCACCGGTGTGCGGCGACACACAGGGTCTGTAAAATAAAAAGAGACAGGACAGTGACTTAACTGGTACTCATACTTGAAGAGGGCGGACATATAATTCAAAACACTTCGATCCCCACCTCCCCATATGGCATATATCAGCCTCCGAGTACCCAAATGCAGCCGCAGTAGAAGCAGCTCCTATTCTAAAAGAATGGGTGCCGTAACGAGCCCCAGGGTGGCGAACACTGGACAGTGCCTTACCGGTCACCTTCCAAAATTGAAATTTAGTAAGGGGAGACCCATCCTGGTGGCAGAAAAACGGGCCAGGGTGCGTACCACGCATTGCAAGGAACTCTTGTAGGGCACCAACCGGACAGATGTCTGCAACGGAACATCGTAGCAGTCTTACACCACTGCCTACACCGTGCTGATCAACCTTTGAGGACCATATCCTCAACTGAGCCCACTCATTGGAAACATAGACATCTTCGAATTCCAGTGCCCTACGCGCCGCATCCGCCTTAGACAGTAGCACCAGCTCACTGATGCGGAGCGCTCCAAAAAAGGCCACCGTGGTAGCCGCGTGAAACAGAGCTGCCTCATACCTGTCAAAACACAGGTCATGCCAGCCTCGTGCAAGGTGGGTAAGAACCCCTAGAGAAATAGGGTGGCGATTGTCCGGGCGGCGTCCACGTTCCCGTGTCCACCCCTCCAAAACATGTCGTATACGAAAATCATTTGTGCTGTCAGCAAAGCCCCTCACTTTGGCCATGAATGCCAGTGCTGACAGCCTGGATGCTATGGTGCGGGGAGCTGACTGTGTAGGTAGACCATAAATTGGAGAACGTGTGTAACTGGAATGGGCCACATCTCGGGCAACCGGAGTTGCGCACAAAAAGTCGTAAATTGACTAAATGCATGGTGATACGCCTTACGCGTGCGGGGCGCCAGCGACATGCCGATCGCCCGGTTCACCTCTCCTTGCCAAACATCCAAATCTCGTCCGGGAGCGGCGAGGGGAATTCCTCTGCATCCGGAGCCAAGGCGTGGAACCAGGGGATCTGCAGGCGGGATAAAGCATCAGCAATATCGTTATTAATACCTGGGACATGTCTGGCCCTGAAGAGCACATTGAGGTGTAGGCTGCGCAACGCAAACTGGCGAACTAACTCCATGACCCTGTGTGATTTAGATGTCTGGGAATTGACAATGTGCACTACCGCAGCATTGTCGCACCAGAAATGAACCACTGAATTGGCCCACTCCTCGCCCCATAGCATCAAAACTCCCAGTATCAGGAAGAACTCAAGGAATGTAAGATCGCGTAAACGATCCGTTCCCCTCCAAGCTGGAGGCCATTGGCCGTAGGCCCACCTCCCCTCAAAGTAAATCCCATAGCCCAGGGACCCCGAGGCGTCCGACTGAACCTGGAACCTAGGGGAAACCAAAAGGTCAGATCTCCAAAATGATACCCTGTTGAAGTCCCTCAGGAACTTAAGCCAAACGAACATGTCAGCCCTCATGCCCTTGTTCACTCGGACCCTATGATGGCGCCTGGATAGGCCAGTCATGGCGTCGCACAAGCATCGAGCAAAACCTCTGCCAGGCGCGACCACCCTGCAGGCAAAGTTAAGGTGACCATGGAGAACCTGGAGCTCACGAAGTGACACCTTGCGTTTGGCCAGTAAGGCCAAAATCAATGCAGTGATCCGGGTAACCTTATCCATGGGTAACCTGGATGCCTGCGAGACCGTGTCAATTTCAATACCCAGAAATGTGAGCTTAGTTGATGGGCCCTCGGTCTTTTCGGGCGCTAAAGGGACACCAAGTTCCTGCATTAGCGTCTGAAATGTGTTGAGGAGACGCGTGCACGTGTCCCAGCCCCGTTCACCCCCGAACA